>OY728166.1:31016144-32216144 GCA_963277665.1 Viscum album | reverse complement strand
AATACTTAATGGTAAAAAATCATTTTTCTACAAAATCAATTTTCTATATATTAAATGTTTTAATTTAAAATTTATTTTTCAATTATTTTTAAATTTATTAAAATTATATTTAAATTAAATTTATGTTTATATAAAAAAACTAGAAATAGTACTTACCTTATATTTAAAAAAAAAATAAATATTTTCCAAGTCAAGAACCAGAATGAGAAAATATAAAAAATATTATGATAGAAGACATGAAACAAGTTTAAAATATGTGTGAATATGAGTGGTATTGGATTTTTAGACATTATACCACCACAAAATTCATTATTTATGAATTTTTAATCTTTTAACGTTGAATAATTTAATACCATCATTGAAAAAATATTGCATATTTACAAAAGTTCCATTTTATTTAATTATAAAAGGGGATCACTTTAACCAAATTTCTCAACCCATTCCAAAGATTTATATATACCAATATGATAACTTAGTCTCTCCAAAAAAATATCATAAAGTATTAGTTGTTTAATTCTTTGAAAAAGTCCAAGATAGAGTTCCTCATGGTTTTACCCATGGGAGAACGTTCAAAGGGAGATGTAATGTTCTCAAATTACCTCTCTTATTTATTTTACTACTCTATTCCCTCAAATCCATTTGAATCCAAAAATTTTAGATAACATAAGTATTAACAATATTCTAAAATGTTATCAAAATAATAGAATTTACATTTTTTACCTTACTTTAAAACCATACAAAAAAATGAAGATGTTGTCGTGCATAAGTGCAGATGACCACCTATATGAACAACATGTTATATTTTCCATATAAGGATTTCAAAAGTAATCAAATTAATTTTTTTAATGAAATATATATTATTTATAACATGATTTATAATCTAAAAATATAACTATTTTATTTTTTCTAACCATTGATGATGTTTTGTTGTGCGCACTCTCAAAAATATTTATAACTAAGTGCAGCATAGGGGCTGACCTAGGTCGATCTCTTGAGGAGTTTTCACGGTCAATAACTCATTAATTATAATTCAATTATATATAAAAAATAAAATGTTCAGAAATGAATATTTAGAATTGAATATGAAATAGTAAATTAAACATGAAAAGCAATGCAAACAGAATGAATACAAATAGAATGATGGTAGACAGAAAGGAGATATTCCTTAGAGAATCACCCAGATTGAAAATTCATCGTCTCATTATTAGTTTCAAATTTAACTAATAGACACACTCTATCGTATGTGTGAATAACCTCTTATATATGTGTTTGTGAATATACAATGCTCTCAACGATCGCCGAGAGACCGTACATCCACCTCCTCAATCGAGGGAAAATATTATAGAATAGAAAGTTAAGTCTCGGGTGGAAAGTTGAGACACAAAGGCACCTTACTCAATAATATCCTCCTTGACCTAACTATAATAAAATAAGAAACAATAAAAATGAATGTGAAATGACTTGTGTTCAACAGTGGATTGATCCCCTAGGAAGTTCCTCGAGTTAGTTACTCATGATCAGGAGTGTAAAAGATCATGGTGGAGAAGAATGGGGTGGAAAAAAAAGATAAAATAAATGAGAATGAGATGAAGAAGAGAAAATAATATATAATAAAAATTAAAAATACTATTACAATGGAATGAAACTACAAAATAATGAAAAATGGCCACACAAAAGTGCCAATGCTTTGAGAAGGGGCGAGGATACATATTTATAGGGAGATGAGGTGAAAGAATTCTCTCCAAAATCATCATCCAAATGATTCCGCATGAATTTCCAAATAAATGGATGAATTGGTAACCTGTGTATTCATAAAATATGTTTCATAATGTCTCCTCAATTCACCCTACAAATATGAGATTTATTGTCCCTTGGATGTAGTAGGTATGACCGATTTAATCCAAGACATTTAATCTGTCCATTTGACTAGGCAAATTCAAATGTTTCACATTCCATGGCCATTAGGAACCTCCAAAATGTCGTTTCACGTGTTGGAACCTTAATAAAAGTTGTTACCCACTTTATTTAGTATCTATACACAATATATGGTCCATTGTGGATGAATTTTCAGGATGTTATGAATTTATTACCCAATGAAACCGTTTCTTCCTGCTGAGACGTTTCGTCTTCTACATTTTTTGAGCATTCCAATAATTCCTTAATGAGGTTATTTTGACTTGAAATTCATCATGGACGTGACCTATTGAATAATATTTCCTTTCCAGCTGTATGAAATTAATTTGGAGGTGTGTGAGCCGAGTTATACATATGTTACATTGGTGGGGCCCATTCTGTCCTCCTAGAAAACTCTTCAACTTCATTGATTTTTTACGGCCTCTAGGTGATCGATTCAGCAAATGGTTCAGAAGACAAAAATGAAGGAAATTAAAAAATTATTCGAGAAAAATTTAAAGTACAAAGGTTGGAATTATATTTTATAATAAATGACAAAAATACCCCTGTGATAACAATATGTTAAAATTGCAGAATTTAGGCCATTTTTGCTTTTGAGCCCAAATAACACTAAAACCTAAAAATGTGACAATTACCCATACAATAACACTATGGTGGGATTATAAAAAATTATTTACAGTATAAAATATATTAAAATTTTAGCTTCATCACTCCCCCACAGTTAAACATTACACTCCTGGGCAATCATCTTACATCCAAATCTAATTCCACACAACAATCAAAAATGAGAAAATATCAATGATCTTGAGAGGACTAGTTTGGGATATACCAAACACTAAGAGGGGGGGGGGGTGAATCAGTGTTAGTGACTTCTAAACCAATTCCAACTTTAATCCCTTTACCTATTGACCTGTTAGGATCTTGATTCTCTTATTCTCTTTTCCCTGTCTCATGCAATAATAGAAATTAGTAAAAATATGCACACGATATTTTTACAGGGTTCACCACTCAATAAGAGTAGCTACGTCCTTCCCATGACTGGATATGACCAGTGCATGGATTCTCCACTATGATGTGATATGAAATTATAGTGGAGTGGCTAGGAAAACAATCCTCTCGCCAGTGTGAGTCCCTACACTTTAGAGGGGGGTGGGAAAAAATCCTCTTCCCTGGACTGGTGATAGCCTAGTCCGACTTGCAACTTCTAGCTAGTTGTTTATACTGCCAATGGAGACAGTATTATTCCTTCTTGATAAGGTAGGTTTTTCTATTGCTCTTCTATAGTTCTCTTCACTTGATTACTTGCAAAGCAGTAGGAAAGCAATTTTTCCTTCTTTCCTTATCTTCTTTTTAGTGCAACACCAAATGCACTGGACTTCTTATTTCTTCTTCTTAGTGAAACAACCAACTGCGCTAAAACTTTTCCTCTCTTCTTGGCTGGAATCACATACACCAATGTAATTAATTTGGAAGTTAATATTGGTTCACTTGGCATCATCTGAATCAAACTGCCCTGAATAATTGTCAGCCTTCAGTTGGGTATACTCTGTTCTTATTCTTCTTCATTTCTTTCTCTTTGACATAGTATAATTACAGTGTCTTAATCTCTTTATTCAATTCTCAATACCAACACAAGAGTGTATCGATATACTAAATTCTTCCTTTGGGAAGATATGAATTCAGTTGCACATCTTGTTCTTCTTCACTTCACAAAGCTCAATGAGAGTGTTAAACACCAGTCGTATGAGTGTTGATCTACTTCTCTTCGTGATAATGAATGGTTCACGGTACTTCCTTCTTCGCAAAGTCACTTAGAGAGTTCTAGGCACCTATCTAAAACCTGTGGGACCCTCAGAATTTTCGCGCAACCTTCTAGGTGGCTTGCGCATAAAATTCAAGCCTGCACGTAAAAACACCTTTTGGTGAGAAAAACCCTTTTCGTGTGACTCTTATTTTTCATGCAGAACTCCCCTTTTTCGCGCAACACTTCTTTTTCGCGCTGCACTTCTTCGTTTCATGCAATACTTTATAATTCAATTTTTCTGTGCATCAGAGCTAGAGATTTGTTTAAGTGTTGAGTCTCTACAAATGAGAGGGGTTCACCTCATATTTATAGGTATTTTTGACCCTGCGCAAAAAACACTAATCCGTGCATAAAACCACTAATTCGCACATAAAACCCTCTTCATGTGCGTAAAATATCTTTCACGCAACTTCACATTTCACACAATGCTCCAATATTTCGCGCACCTCAAGCCTTTGCCAATTTTCGAAGTCCTGATCTCAAAACACATGTTGCACGAAAACATCATTCCTTTATTTCACGCACTACTCTAATTTTCGTGCATCCCACTGATTTTTCACGCATCACACAACTATATCACGTGGCCTTCATTTTTTCGTGCATCCCGCTGAAATTTCACACCTCCCACAAATATTTCGTGCAACCCGCAAATATTGCATGCACCACTTTTTTTTTGCGCTCAACTTGCCTAAATTTCCGCGCACTTCATGCCTTTGTCATTTTTCGATGTTCTGACCTCGAATAATGCCTTGCATACAAAAATCTAAACCATCTTATATCTTTCACGCTCCATCCATTGTGAAAGTGACATCTTCATCTCCTGATTTTCAGGCCCTAAACTGTGCTTTTCTGCCGCCCACAGATTGTCCATTGCTTTGTCATTTTCTCTCTTCACTGCTTCCCATAACCATTCTTCTACTTTTATCATGAATTCCACTATCATGATATTTATCTTTTGAAAGACCAGATCTACCATCATCAGAGTCACAATGGGAAGTACAAAAATTTCCCTATCTTCCAGCAGCATCACTCCAACCAATCAAAACTATATATGACTGGAATCATCATTTCTCCCCCTTTTCATCATAAGGATTGCATCACAAGTTCTCCTGAAATATGATATTTGTGAAATGCATATCAGTAAAGCATCATCTGGTTTGGATATAATGCGAAATGCATGGCTTCCTCAGAATGTCAAGCCCTTCTACATTCTCTCTTCTTCTTCAACCATCATTCTACTCTTCATGCAAATCATATTATTTTTTTATGTAATCTCTTGAATGGCTTTCTATCATGAAAAATTTCATGGTCTTCTTCAAATAATCATTCTTCTTCAATCTTACTCTGATGGATGATACTTCTCCATTCAGATCCAATCATCCTCAAATGGATGATACTTCTCCATTCTTCATTGTTGTAAACAATGTGTCACCATTGACACAAGTTCTTTGAACTTAGGATCATATCAATAATCGTCTGAATTGATCATCTAAGAGAATTTCTCAAGTATGACATCCAATGTAATGATTCCATAAAAATTCTCTAGGAAACCTCACTTCGTCCAATATCCACTAACTTTTTAGTCCTTCTTCATCTCTTTCTTCATTTTGACCAGCATTGACAACAGTTGACAACAAATAAAATCTTCATACACAAAGTGGTCCCAACAGATATTATACAAAATAGAAGTCCATCATGTATCATATATATAAAACAAGACTCCCACATTTTAATTTCAATCATTAAAATTTGTTTAACCTCATAAATCAATCCCTGGCCCAATCACAACCTACCTCACATTGAATTTTATGTCACTCTTCACTCAAGAGAAATTGAATCTAGAGTTATACTCATACTTGAAGATCGCATGTATCACTATAGGTTTGTGAAAATTCCCATTTCACCACAGTTTGAAACATGAAAATGAATTTAATCATGAGGACCTTAATTAAGGGTTCAAATGATTCTATGGCTTAGGGTTGGTGGGAAAATGATTGAAAAAGTTTCAGGCTAGAAAGCGGTGGTTGGACTTTTAAGTACAATGCATGATTAAATCAATGGAAAAAACTGGAAATTCCTCTCTCAATCCCACATGAAAATGTGAAAAACAAAACCAGACCTCTTTTATGACAAGGTACATGAGACAATTAGTGATTATAATGAATTATATCAACTAATTCCTCCCTTTTTTTGCAAATCTCCAGAAAGGCACAACTTTATTTATTTTATTTTATTTCATTTTCTTTTTAATGGAGGATGAGATGAAAATTGAATAAAATGAATGAATTAAAGTTCATGACTTTGATTTTTAAGAGGTAAAAGAGTCATAAAAGAATTTACAATGAGTAATTAAAGCTTATCTCCATTTTTTTCATTTTTTTAAATGATAAATGGATGAAACAAATAAAGCACAATGAAATGAAAACACATGACCAATTCTATTATTATCCACAACCTAAAAGTATTTAAACACACCTCGTACCACCCATAAATGATACACATCCCAATGAAAGCACAAGAAATTCCCTTCCCCCACACTCAAACTTGAAATAACCATGAAAAAAAACTAAAAGTGCGAGTAGGTAAGGAAAAAGTGGCTTGTAATGTCACATAAACCTATAAAGAAATTCATGGAATATAAGGGCTTACGAAGGATAAATGTAAAGGTGGGTCTCAAGATAAAATATGGATAGCCAAAGAGATGACTCAATAATTTCAAATACATTCCATGAAATCCAAAGCTTTAAAAGAGAATATTCACAAATTCTGGTTCTCACACAAAATTCAAGTTTCCCTTAAGAAAATGTGTGTATTAGGAAGAATATGTAAAAGTGGTTTATAATACCTCATAAGATTGGAAAAATATTTTGAGCCAGTGTTTCATGGGCATGGATTTAAAAAATTAGTCAAACTCATTAAAATTTATGAAAATCCATTTCAAGGGAAAAGAATTCATATCAACAATCATTTAAAATCCATTATTTCAAAAATAATTTCAAATCATTTAAAATCAATTGATGTGTAAAAAGTGATAATAATATTCATTAAAGATCAAAAATAATAAAAATATGATAAACAAAAATGAAATTCACATAGGAAGAACTAAGCATATTGACACTACCCCAAACATAAATTTTACTACCCCTCGTTTCAACTCAATGAAATATAAACATAAAGGTAGAAAATCTAAGGGAAGGAAAGATACAACCTGAAATTATTTTTTTGTAGTGGATGCCTTGAGTTAAGATCCTAGAATATACCACTTATAACTACAAGAAAGAAATGAAAACACATAATAAAAATAAATAAAAAGAATGATAATGGGAAAAGAAAAGATATAATGCTTGGTTTAGACCCCCAAGAAGGTGCTAGGTTTTCACTACCCCTATTCAGGTAGTTTTAGTGGATTTTCCCCAATCAAGAGGTGGGCATGGTTTCTTTGAGATGAACCACCACATGTGAGTTTTCCCGATTTCCAAGATTAAACACTGAAAGTAGAGAATCCCAAAGTAGATAAGAAAGTTACCAACCCTCAAGGAAGAATAAATAGTGGGAGGGAATAAAAGATAAGGGTGATCCTTGTTAACATTGGTGGTGTCCTCCTCCATATGGTATGAAAAGTTTTGTTAAGGAGGTAGTCTCACCACCACAATCTTCTCCAGATATTCTTCCATGATGACCACTACTTCGGTGGTCTCTTTCTTATCATCCAAGGTCTGCTCCAATTGTACTTTTTTAAAAATTTCAGGAAAGGAGAAGTTAGAAAACAATTCTGTTTGAATAAAATTAAAACATGATGAATCAATAAAGAAATGTTACCTTTCAAGTAAGTCAGCTTGAAAATTGATCTATTCAGGCATGACCGTTGGGAACTAAATATTTGCAGGTGAATGTTATTCAATATCTTACAAAGTAAGAGAGAGGTATAAATTTTCTAATGTTTCATCAAGGAGGATGGGAAGATCATGTTTCAAGTTATCTTCGACCAAGTATTCCAAGATTCTTCCAAAAAATGTTGACCTTGCATCAGTACATCAGTTGGAAAGTGTAATTCAGGGACCTCCTTGAGAAATGGTTGAGTGTGAGATGATGTGATTAATTAATTTAGTCTCTCCTTCTCACCCTCCTTAAGTTCTTTAACATAAAAATTTATTGGTGAAATCTCTTCCACCACTTATTCCGGTTCAGGTTCCGGCTCAGGTTTGGATTGCTCCTGAGATAAGCATACATATTCAGAAATAAATTCTATTTAACTCTCCAGTTTTTTCACATTATCACTAATCCTATGAAACTGAGCATCAAGTTCATTGTATACATTTTCTTGCACTTGATATCGGTTAGTCCATGAATAATATTCACAATTTGAATACATATTGAACGGAGAGGTTTTTTTTAGTTTTTGAAATTATTGATTTTTTTGTTGTTTTTTTAATGAAAGGAAATTTATTTACACAATTTGAATAAAATAGTGAATGAAGACCACTTGGATCCTCGACAACAGTTCCAATTTGATGAAGCGTTGTTGTGCGCACTCTTAAAAATATTTATAACTAAGTGCAGCACAGGGGCTGACCTAGGTCGATCTCTTAAGGAGCTGTCATGGTCAATCACTCACTACTTATAATTAAATTATATTTATATTTAATAACATGTTCATAAATTAATATTGAGAATTTAAAATGAAATACTAAAATAAACATGCAATGCAATGAAAATAGAATGATGTTAGACAAAAAGGAGATATTCCCGAGAGAATCACCCAGATTAAACCTTCTTCTTCTCATTATTAGTTTCAAATTTAATTAATATACACACTACATTGTATGTGTGAATACTATCTTCTATATCTGGTTTTGAATATACAATTCTCTCAATGATCTCCGAGGGACCTCACATCCACCATCTCGATCAAGGGAAAATATTATTGAAGAGAAAGTTAAGTATCAGGTAGAAAGTGGAGACAAAAAGGAGACTTACCCACTAAGACCCCCCTTGACCTAACTCTAATAAAATAAGAAAAAATAAACTTGAATGTGAAACAACTTGGGTTCAACACTGGATTGATCCCCCATGATATTCCTCGGGTTAGTTACTCATTATCACGCGTATAAAAGATCATAGTGGGGAAGAATGGGGTGGAAAACAAAAGATAAAGAAAATGAGAATTAGATGAAGAAGAGAAAAAAAATATATTCAATATGCATAATACTATTAAAATGGATTGAAACTACAAAACAATGAAAAATGGCTACACAGAAGTGGAAATTCTTTGAGAAGGGGCTAGGATACATATTTATAGGGAGATGAGGTGAAAGAATTCTTTCCAAAATCATCGTCCAAATTATTCCGCATGAATTTCCCAATAAATTGACGAATTGGTAACATGTTTCTTCATAAAATATGTTAAATAATGTCTCTCATATTCACCCTAAAAATATGAGATTTTTTTTCCCATGGATGTAGGGGATATGAATGATTTAATCAGAGACATTTAATCTGTCCATTTGACTAGGAAAATTCAAATTCTTCACCTTCCCTGGCCATTATGACCATCCCAAATGTCATTTTACGCATTGTAACCTTAATAAAAGTTTTTAACCACTTTATTTCTCGTCTCTCCCCAACATATTGTCCATTTTGGATGAATTTTCATGATGTTATGAATTTATTACCCGCTGAAACAGTTTCTGTATGGTGAGATGTTTCGTCTTCCACATGTTTTGAGCATTCCAATAATGCCTTAATGAGTGTATTTGGACTTGAAATTAATCTTGGACCCGAACTATTGAATAATATTTCTTTTCTAGTTGGAATAAATGATTTTGGAGGTGTGTGATCCATGTTATGAATCTGTTATGTTGGTGGGGCCCATTCTGTCCTCCCAGAAAACTCTTCAACTTCATTGATTTTTACAGCCTCTAGGTGATCGATTCAGCCCCTAGTCCAGCAGAAAAAAATTATGAAAATTAAATAAGGATTCTAAAAAAAATTTAATCACAAAAGTTGGACATATATTCTATGATAAATGAAAAAAATACCCCTATGATAACAATCTGTTAAAATTGTAGAATTTTATCCATTTTTGCATTTGAGCTCAAAATAACACTAAAACCTAAAAAAGTGACAATTAACCATACAATAACACTATGGTGGGATTATAAAAGATTATTTATAGCATAAAAGATATGAAAATTTGAGCCTCATCACCCATCCCATTCTATGAAAAATTAAAGCGTCGATTGTGTATGTGCAGACTATCATCTCCACATTATGTCATATTTCTTTTTCCCACTACCCCCAATCATGGATGAATTTAAATATGTATATAATTTATGAAATTGAATTTATATAATTATTAATATTCTATGAAGGTAATATTGTAAATTATATAATTGATATTATTAATAAACAAACCAAGTAAACTTAACTGCCTTAACTTAACCAACCGAAGCACCTTTTGTAACTTGATTCCATTTTGGGAAAACCTATGTAATTACATAAAGTTTATGATAATTTAATAATAAAAGATATAAAAATATAGAATCATTTATATTATTATGACATTTTACCTCTTGTTTGACCATAGTAAATACCGAGATAATGTTTTAGATAAATTGACCAAACCACCCCAAGTAACTCACATAAGCTAAAACAATTTAATAAATGAATTGAAAAATGGTAATAAATAGATATTAGTAAATCAGATATTGGTGAAAAATATTATTTGGATGTTTTTTATAAAATTAATCATATTATCTAGAAATTTAGGTGAATAGTCATAACGAATAAGGACTAAAGTTAGGGATCTTTGTATCTCAAATTTTCTTCATTGAGATATGATGTGTATTCCCCAATTATTTCAACTGTTTACTAAATGTATTTTACATTGATTTATTTTATCATATTTGTTTATTGAAATATAATGTATTTACAAATACATAACATTTTTTACCTTTCAAATCTTGTCAATTCGATAGATAACGATGATATAAGGGTCACTTTTCTCTATTTTTAACTCCATGAGTCATATTGGACACTGCACACCATCATTTATTTTATACAGTGTATTCAATAACCTATTTACTTCAAGTATAGTTCATATATTTCATTTCATGGAATCTTAATTTTTATTTCATGGTAACCCTATTATGTTATTTTGAGTATTAATTTAACATTATCATAATAGTTTTGGTTAACTCAACTCCTTCTATCAAGATGAAATGATTATTCTTAAACTTGTTTCATATAAGAAGTGTTTCTTCCACCATAATAATTTATTTTATAGTACCTTACCTTCCTCTCTTGGAGGAAATTATTTTTTATTTCAAAACATTTACTCGATGAACTTATTTCTCAAAAAAGAATATCATTATTGAGAATAAATCTCATCAACTTTAACGATGGTTTTCCTTCACTTTCCATATTTTTCTTTCATGAAAATGATTGACATTATACATGGAAACCCAATTAGGTTTTATCTCATTAGAACTTAATATTTTTTTTATCTTTCCAAAATTATTTTTTATAAACCTTTTTTAATGATACGATTTATTAGTAATGATATATTAAAATGGTAAAATTGTGTTTATTATAAGGTTTTTGATTTATCTTATACTCCACATTTCCTATAGATAAAATTTATGTAATCTTTGAAGGCTCCATTATTGAGGATTATTTCTAAAAATAAATTATTTCAAAAGTTTTAACATTACCCTTATAAAAAACATTCTTTTGAAAGTAACTAGTAACTTATTATTTTTTGAAAAGGTTAAAAATGTTTAAAAAAATATTTTATGGTTTCAATTCCATTTTCTTTTATATCATAAAAAATGTTTTTATTTATTTACAAATATTATTTATTAAATTAGACTATAAATTCTCAATACTATTTTGGTGTTTAAACTTGTGGAAATCCACTACTTATTTTATCTTTTATAATCATCAAATACGTATATATATATATTATTCTTATGCATTTACTCTATGAAAATATTATATTTCCCTCATTTGATTAAAGGGTGTTCACCTAGATTCTAGAAATCAATTTATTGGGGTAAATTATTGATTTAATTGTATACCCTTTATCTATATCGTGTAAATATGATATTCTATATAATATTGATTTAAGGGTATTTAATTATAATGTTACCAAATGTATTTGTATATATATTTACTTCATATTGGATTATCATGCTATGATTATTGATAGAGTTATTAATAATTTATTTATGTGATTCAATTTTAAAAGTATTTGATACCCATTTTTATTCAATTTTTTTAATTATATTTTGAATTATTAATATCTTATGGATCACATATTTATGGATAATTAGTGGTGGGTTTCAATATATTCCTACAATTCATTGGTTAAAAGTTTATATATCATTATATAAGGATTTTATGCAAGAATATTTTTTCTATCAACAACATGAAGTATAGAAATTTTGTTTGTTCACAATATGAATAATGAACAATGTTTTGTTCACATCATGAAGCGTGTATATTTTATTATTCACAACAAAATGAGGGGAATTTTTTTTATTCAAAACATGTTGTGTGTGTTTTTTCACAACATATATCATGGAAATTTTATTTTTTAACAATTTTTTAATTTCCTAATTATTATATTTTTTTCCAAAAGTATTCATTATTCTATGTTTCAAGGGAATGTTAAATTTTCAATATATATTCCCGTGATTATTATATAGGAATAATTTCTATTATGTCATCATTATTACTTATTTTGATATGGTATGTGATTGTTCATTTGTTTTTACATTTCCTTCTATTAAGAATTATGGAAAAATCCTATTATTCCATGTTCTTTTTAATTATAAATTTATCGCATTCTCATGTTTTATCACGTGATTATTATCCAGACCTTGATGATATGTTTATTTTTTCACTTTCTGAGTGTTTGAGATCACCCTTGTCATATGATTCCATTTTCAATGTTATTAATATGACTATAATTTAGGATAAGTCTTGAAGGTTGTGTAGTGTGGCTCAATTAGGAATAAATGTTCACAATTATAATTAAATATGTTGCTTATATATTTGATCCTAAAAGACACTAAACCTTCAGTTATTGGGATTGTGTGATTATTTTTTATTTCTAAAGCTTAAGCTATATAAATTTTCTAAAATAAATATGGGTTTATCTAACTTTGTATCAAATATAGTTTTTAAAGAAGGTGTTTTTAAAACTAGATCTGATTGTGGGTTTGTTGTACCTCGATTGGTATTAAAGTATGGATTAGTTACTTTCTGGGATTAGTGTCGTTATTTTTATAGATTAATATTAGATAACTTTAATGAAAATCCTAGGGATAAGTCTAAGTATTAGATACCATCCCAATGTTTTTTTAAAGTAGATATTATGAGGTTATCCTAGAAATTAAAACTCTTTATGGATATAAGAAGTTGGATGAGATTATGGCACAAATTCACCCAGGGTTTGTCACCATAAAATTATTGGTTGACTATCAACCCAATATTTATTCTAGTGCCCAATGAGTGGTCCTAAGACTGAACACCCAAATATACACTCATTAAGGATATTCTTTGGTTAATCGCATTCTCTTTACAATCCATTATGAATGATTAATTATGACAAGGAATTGTTTTATGAAATTTAAGAAAACCCAACCTAAAGAAACCTAGATTAAACCGAGAGAGATTTTGGTTAATTTGAGTGATAATAAACTAATTTCAAAGAGTATTAAAGTTTGATGTATATTTTATCATTTATTTGTCCTAAAATAGTTCTATTATACTATTAATTGTTCATTAATCATGTTAAAATATTTTGGTTTTAGTAATGGAAGAATCATTAAGGAACCAAGTTGATAATGGATATCATGGATAAGGCATATATTTTCCCAATGATAAACCAAATTGAATAGAAGACTGAGTAAGAAATATTATCATTATTCCAAACTAGAAATCTCGAATTATGATTGACATTGTGAACTTAGTTTATCTTACAAGAACTCTATAGAAGATAAGGATGAAGTTTCATGAATGTTTAGGTGATGATGATACTGAAGGAAACAAGATTAAATTTCCTTAATGCCAAAAATATGGGAAGATTCAACTTAAGTATCATCTCAATTGAATGAGAAGATATTTTATCTATAGTAAAGGAGGGAATTAATCAATAATAAACTAATCAAAAATGAGGATATTGGTTAACATGATGAAGAAAAAAATTTCTTCCTAAGGATACACTAGAAATTGGATGTTTTAGATGTGAGGATTTTAGGCAATATAGAAACCAATGTACTAATCAAATTGAATAAGATTCCAATTGACAGAAAAAATATCCTATACCACAGGGAAAAAGAAATTACTATTCAAATACTACTATTGAAGTGGATAATGATAATTTTGTATTTCTAGGTTTCTTAACTCTATATTTGTGGATGTCCTAAGTTGTGTAAGTTTTCACCATCAAATATATATTGAATTATAAATAAAAACTTATGGTGATATCATTATTATATTCAATGTGTATGAATATTTTTTAATGTTTTTATGATTATAGTTCACCCATATCTTATTAAGTCTTCCTTTATAGGAATTTGATGTGGCTTTTTAAATGGAATTTGTATCTTAACATAAAAACTATATTAATTACAAAAATTTGGAAACCACATTTGAAATAAAACTATGATAATATATCAGTGAATTTATGAATATGAAATATCTTGGAAAATTAATTCAATTATAAGAGTTATGATTCAAAATCTTGATAGAATTTTACCTCAAATGATTCAAGAAAATACTAACCTTATGATATTCCTATTCTGAGGGAAAAGATATATTTCTTATGTTTGTAACATTGATATATCTTTAGAAATTATATATTGGGTTGTGTCTACATTTTATATAAACTTATATATTTTCTTTAGTATGTGATAATTAAGAATTTTGAGTATGTTATTTATTTGGGGGGGGGGGGGTGGTGATGTAACACCCCAATATTTTGATATATATTTTTCTCTTAATTAACACTATGTTTAATAACATGATTAAAAAACAAAACTGGACTAAAACGATCTGTTACACATTATAAGAATATTAGTAATAAAATTTAGTGTTATTAAAACCACTAGTAAATTATAATATGGTAATAATTTATAAATGAATAAAATATAGTATTAATAACAATTGAAGTTTTTAAAGTAAAGTTTTCTATAAAAGTAGTTTTTATTCATATTTTTGTTTAAAACATGAATTTCAAGATTTTAGAATTTTATTTTTAAAAATTAACTTTATATTTTATTTTAGTATGTAAAAATTATCTTTAGATGATTTTTTATATTTTTCTAAAAAAGTTGATTTTTAGGTGAATAGTGAAAAAATCGATTTTGTTAACATCGTTACTTTTATGACATTATTATAATAAAATAATGAATTTTAAAGTTTGAAAACAATTTTTATATGAAAAATATTTATTTATAAATTGAAATTATGAATTTAAAAAATATTATATTGAATTTATAACACCCATGTCTAACATTTTGGAAACATAAGTAACATTTTACTCTAAGTAGTTTTTCTTTTTTTTTTAATTATTGAAATTAAATATAAAAAAATATATTTACTATTTTAGATCAGAATGTTCATATTATGTGATAAGGAAAATTTATTTTTTAGGTATAAAATTGTGATTTGTACAATTAAATTTAATGACCATGATAATGGTGAACAAGTTATTTTAAAAGAATTAGTTTATTAATGTGATGTAAATTTATCTAATAAATTAAATTGATATATTTAATATAATTAATATTATATTATGTTTGCATATTTATAATAATATATTATCAATAATTTAATTTGAAATTAAATTTGTATAAAATTTAGAACACTTAATGCTAAAAATAACATTTTTCTCAAAAAACGTTTTTCTATATATTAAATGTTTTGAATATAAAGTTAATTTTTATTAAATATAAATTTAATAAGATTATTTTTAGATTATATTTAGTATTTTAATATATAAATTTATTTATAATAATTACCATACAATTTTAATAAAATATGAATTACTTGGGTAAGAACTTGTTACCAGGTAAAAACCAAACTGATAAAATGTATATATCTAATGGTAATATGATTGAAACATATTTAAAAATTGGGTTAAAATTAATGGAAGAGAATTAATTATATTTATCTCACCAAAAATTCATTATTTACCACTTTTGAACCATTTACCCTTGAATAGTTCCATGCCATCATTTCAATTTGTTTTGGTATTTTCAAAAGTTCAAGTTTATTCACTTATAAATGTGGATCACTTATAAAACATCTATCCAATCATTATAAATATTTATTTCTGAAACAAAACTTCTTGATACTCTTATAAAATGTATTATCATGTCCTATACTACATTTTTGTGCAAAATACCAATCTAAATCTTTTTATGGTGCCACATAAGGCAGAATATTTGAAGAAAGATTTTAAGTTCTAATCCTAGATCCCTTATTTCTTTTATTACTCTACCCCAAAAAATACATTATAATACATTAAATTATATAGAATAACTATTAATAATATGTTAAAAATTATACTAACATAATATCTATTTTATACCATCCTCTAAAACCATAAAAAAATAAAGATGTCATCATGCATATGTTAAGATTAACAACCCTAGGAACGATGTGGTCTATTTTTCATAATGAAAATTCCTGGCTGATCCTAAAAAGATAATTAGGGAACATATATAATATTTATAAAATAATTAGAATCTAGAAATTATAGTTATTTTAATTTTTCTATTTCCTACTATTCAATGTAAAATGAAGGTGTCATCCGTGTACATGAGGACTATCACCTCCGCAGAATGACGTATATTATTTTCCCACTTTCCCATAACATGGATGAATTTAAAAATTTATATAAAGTATAAATATTATATCTACAAATCAATTAATAATATTTAAATTTAATATTTAAAATTATATAAGTTATATTATCAATAAAATTTCATAATAAACTTAACTTCCTTAAATGATCATATAGAATCATTATTCGTAATTTGATTCGATTTGGGAAATTTTTTGAAATTGTATAATTTTTTTTCAATAGAATAATAAAAGACATAAAAATATATAATTTTGGATATTTTGAAACTATTTAATGTCACATTTTACTATGAAAATATTCTAATAAAGTTTCATGTTAATTGATCGAACCTCCCAAAGTAACCGACATAAAGAAAAATATTTAATTAATGGATATAAAATGGTAATAAATATACCTTAAAAATACAATATCAATGAACATTTTTGATATAAAAGTTTATTATAACCTTAATATGATTATCTAGGATGTTATTCTCACGTTAATAAGGAACATGGACCCAAGTTATGAGTTTTGGTATCTCAATTTTGCTTCATTGAGATATGATGCGTATTCACCACCTATTTTTTTAATAGTGAATGTATTGTAAATGGGATTATTTTATTATATTTTTAAGAAATATAAAAGAATTAAAAACCCATCTAATGTTTTACCTTTCATATATTATCAATTCAAAATATAACAATTATATAAGGGTTATTTTTCTCTATTTTTATTTCCATGAGAAATTTTTGATATTTCAAACCATAATTTATTTTTTTAGGGTGTAATAAATACCATATTTTATTCTAGTATAATTAATATCATTAATATAATGAATTTTTAATGTATATTTTATGGTAACCATATTATGTTTTTTTATTCTTACAATACCATTACTAAAATGTTTTTTATTAACATAACTCCTTTTATTGAGATAAAATGATTCTTATTAAAAAAAGTTATTTCAAATAATAATTTTTTCTAATAAAAGAACATATTTCTTTGTAAATTTTCTTACTCAATTGGGGAAAATTAATTTTTAATTAAATGATTTTACCTTGATGGAATTATTTCCCAAAAATTATATCATTATTTAGAATAAATATAATTCCCTTTAATGAAAATTTTAGCTCCTTGTACATATTTTCATTTCCTACCTTTGTTATCCTTTATATGTGGAAAAATTATGTGTTATATCATATGACATATGAATTTCCATTTTATTTTTTTCAAAAATGAGTTTTATTAAACCTTTTTATTATGTGGGTTTCCAACAAAGCTATTTGAAAAATATTAAAATTGTTTTCCTTATATGGTCATTTGATTTATCTTTAACGCCAAATTTCCTCAAAATAAAATTTATATATTTTTTGGAGCCTCTAATATTATGTATTATTTTTAAGATAATTTGTTTGAAAAATTAATTATATCATATTTAAAAAAACCATCTTTTGAATATAACACGTCACCTAATTTTTTATAACAATGTTATTTTTTGATAAAAAATATTTTATAGGTTCACTTACATTTTGAATTTATCAAAAATGGTTTTATTTCTCCATAAATTATTTTTCATAATGTAGAACCCCATGTAAGATTGGACACTCGGGGGATGTGGTGAACTAATAGTTTACTTTTATTAACTATTTCCTTTTAATTCAACCTAATGAACGTTATAATGATATCGATCCCCTCAATAACGTCTAAAAATATCACATAAAATATAGATATAATAAGTTAGAACACCATCCTTGACATTTATAAGGATCTATGTAAATAAAGACTCAATTAAATGTCAGTTACACCCCAAAATGGATTGTTTGGTAACTTCTTTAAGGATTACAAAGGAACATGTAGCAACTTAATCCACAACCATATAATCATTCCTCCAATTAACGCTGGTTCAACTCTCTAATAATCAAATATTTTTGCACAATTGGTTATACCACAACATTATTTCTTGTATTATCTTACTTATTTTTTGCTTAGAAACCCTAGCCTTGAGCCTATTTATAAACTGGTTATACACGCCAATCACAATCTGATTCTTATTCTAAGTGTTTGTCCTATAGTAAAAAAGTCCTTTTTCTCATCTAGAGTGATCTTCCTCCATAAGAATACTAGATCTATTACACTAATGTCAAAATTCAATATCTTCAATAGCTTCATTAAATAACCCTGTTGGTCTTGAAACTCTATCACACAAGATCTTGGATGATCTGGTTCTTCTTAGCTTAATGGATAATCAGATTTAAAAGTCATATTATTAAATTATCTTTTGGTTTAGAATATTTGTAGCTATCAAATTCCCAGGTAGATATTTTCTCCTTATATTAAAGAAGTTCCCAGTCTCAATTTAATTTTTGTAAGTGTTGTACAAAATTTATTCAATATTAATTTATACAAGATTAATCATTCACAATATCAATTCAACTTATTTCAATCAACTCAAATGTAATTCATTCATGTGTTTCATATAATTATCTTGTTTTCAAACCTGAAACATATAAAATATTATTCTTATTATTTTATGTTCTTATTATAAATATTTTTTCATTCATTTATTTGACGTTCTCTATATACTAAATTTTCATATATGAATTTTATCACACATTAATACAATTCCCCACATATGTTTTTCTTCCACTATTTTATGCAGAGTGTAAATTATTATTCACAATACCAATTATATTAAAATGATCTCAAGATATTTTTTTGTAACAATAAAAGAGTTTCACAATCCTATTTTCATAAGGACTTAAAATGAACACTTAGTCAAGTTTGATCCCCATAACATGAATGGATCACTTGAATGTATTATTTTTTCCTTTGTGTCACTTAAAAGGATCCAGGATTATCCTTTCCAATATATAAAAAAGTATGCAGAATCAAATGATTCTTCTTATAACCTAAGAGTTTTATTGGATCTCCTTGATGTGAAAAAGAAACACGTTACTCTTCTCTTTTGTGTTAATAGATCATGAAGGTGATCTATTTATTTGAAAAATGAGACATCTCAATCAATATTTAATAAGTATCTTGAAAAATCATTCTTTCCTCAATATTAATAGGCAAGTAATTCACTTCCTTTCCTATGATTCAATGGTGAGTCAAATATAATTAAATCTCTTGAATATCTCAATATATATTAGACTTATGTGTCACCAAAAATAAAGGCACCTAAACTTGGTATTATCATGAAATTTATATTTTTACACATGATAAACCAATTCCATAGAGTTCATGGGATAGAGGATTTCTCTGAAAGAACCTTTTAGAAAATTCTATTCTTTTTGTGATGTCATGGTGACATTTTTTTTGGTTTGATGTGAGAAATGCATTTTCTTATGATTGCTTTATAGAAATATTCTCTTTAACTTTGAATCAACCTAAACAATATAATATTCTTAGGAAAATCAAATGCATGTAAGATAGAGATTACATGCATTGATTTAGGTCGATCGAGATGGTGTCGATCATCGGTTGTCTCGAGTTCATGTTAATATCTGTTTGATGGTCATGGGTTAAAGAATATCTAAGTCTGAATTGAATAGAATATATTCATATGATAAGGCATGTCAACTAATTTTAGTATGTTTTTAAGTATATAAATATTTTATTTATATCTTACAGCCCACTTCGATATACCACTTTTTCAAGTGTTGCTTTATATGTCAAACTATTTTTCTAACCTCTCAACCTGGTGCTAAGATCATAACCTAGACAAACCATTCACACATGCCCGGTGTCGACCATGCCACTGTATTTCGCAACCCATAGGCATCGCCAATGAAAATTTTTCACATTCTATTAATCTCCATTCACTAATTATAGGTTCTATGCTTTCTTATACTCACAAATACTGCTGATAAAAGACCAGGAAAACCTACCTCCCCCATTCTTGACCACCTAGGTCCCACATTGGGATGAGATAGGTCCTTGGTTGGATAAAGTCTAGACTATGTTTTTAATAAACTATCATAAAAAGGGTTTGTAAGATATAAAACTAAAGCCAATACAATCCTAAAATGATTCATGAATGTTTTTCTCACCCATGGTCTTCATTGATTCCTTTTTTCAATCAATCATCACAAAAAATAATATTTTTCATAGCCTTAAAATAATTTCCCTGAAAATCAAAAATTATTTGAAACATGTTTTCCTTCGTAAAAATATATTATATTTTCATGGACTTCAAGTAAGCTCCTTAAAAAATAAAAGAAATTTACATGGTATAGTTCCATAATATTATCCACTTATTTTAGTCATTGTGAAAACTCTAAAAAGATTAACTCATCTATTTCTCATTAAGATTAGATTAAAAATAATATAAATTAATATTGACTTACCAGGATCGATCCAAAGTCACATAGTTTAATATATATATTGTTTATAGAGGAAATAGATTGAAAAAAACGACTTTACACACAATTGATTAGTTTGAATAAAAAATAGTAACAAATTTACATAAGTTTAAACCCTAAAATATTATAGATAATTTAATGGATAATTAATTTTAATATTCTATGTGATTGGATCTCAGTCTTGGTTGGTCAATCTCCTAGCCTCTATTGACAATTGAGATGGGAAATATAGGTTTGAAACATGATACATGGAAATTTTTTGTTCACAACATAATGTTTGTAAATTTCGTTTTTTCACAACATGAATCATGTAAATTTTATTTGATCATAATGTTATATTTTCCTTAGGCTTATTTTTGTGAAATTTTTCTTTCATTTTCTATTTTTTAAGGGAATGTTAAATTTTCATGCTTTATTCCCATGATTATGCTCTATGAATCAAGTTTATTATGTCACGATTCCTCACATTTTTTCTATAATATATTCTTATTCATTTTAACTTACATTTCAATATATCACAACTTATGTGCCACTCTTGTTATTCAATGTTATTTTCAATAAAATATTTCTTATGTGTTCATATTTTATCATGTGCCTATGATATAACCCTTAATGAAATGTTGATGATTTATTTCCTACCATTATTCAATAACCTCACCACTTTCTTATGTTTTCATTCCACAAGTTATGAAGGTGAGTATAACTTAAGAGAATTCTAGAAGGGATTCTAGTGTGGATCAATAATAGAGAAATGTTCTCAAGTATCATAAAATAATTATATTTTTCAGCTGAACTTTAAAGACACTAAACTCTTCTTTCGTTGGACTATGTGATTATTTTTGAGATTTAATGTTTAAATTATAGAAATTTTGTAAAATAAAGATAGGTTTATATTAAATTTTTTCAAATAAAGTTATCAAAGAATGAGTTTCTATCACCATATCAATGAGTTTTGGACTAGGTTACCTCAGATATGATTTGGAAGAGTTTTCCCTCCTCAAATTTATTGTCCAATTTACCTTTATAGTGAATTATCATATATTCCTTTCAATCACTCACTCCAATTGATTGTGTCACTTTTTTACCCTAAATTCATCAAGGGTTTTCTATTTTCAACAAATTCCATTCCCAATTATTATATTGTTTGGCATGACTTGAGATGATGAAATTGAAAGATGACTTATGGGATGGCATTATTTAACCTTGAGTGAGGTAGAAATTTATTCAATGAATTCACCATAGGCTCTGATACATACATGGAGAGAAGATCCTTGGATAATTTGGTTTAGTGTTTTAAGGCCATTCAAATATTTCTATTGGGGTTCCTTAAACTATTTAACTACCTTGGGGTTCTTGGTCATCAACATAACATCGATATAAATTTAACTTCATTGAAAATCTATTTTTTTGATGTGGTTAGTGTGTAAATCATATGGTTGTTTTCTAGATTTGAGGTGATAGGATGTCACAAAAAATTTGAAATAAATGTGGTGAATGTAATTATCTGAAAAGATTCTATGAATAAAATACTGATAGGTGGCCATTATCCAAATATGTCTGGTATCCTTCCTTTATACAATAAATATTTATGATTTGGGACCCTCTTCATCATTATTAAATGGTTCTTAAACCTTTTATATGAATAAAATTCATTTTTTATATTATTTATTGAGTTTTTTGGTAACATTATAAATTTTTTTACCACCTCTAGGATCACATGATTCAACTAAGGAATATACAATGATCATTTCTTCTCTTCACTCTCTAACCAAATCAAATCATTTGCATTTAATGTCTTCTTTGAGATGACTTTGATATAGATAGGAACTTTTTTCTGAGGTGATGTATTATTTCTAGTGATGTTTAAATTTCACGAATACAGTTTTCAATATTTATAATAATTATTTTTTATTTAATTTATCATTTTTCCTAGTATTTCATTATTTTATTCATTTTTTTTAGTACACAATGATTGTTTCAAAATGAAAAGAAAGGAAAATTGGATCAATATTTTCGTCATGAGAAGACTTTCCTCGATTAAGGGTGTCCCTTGGATGATTATAAATAACTAATTAAATGAATCAAGTGGAAATAGTTCCATAGGTTTTAGAAATTTATCATTCACATCATGAATTTCCTATTCATAATGTGAGACACGACATGAAGTCATGATATGAAGGAAACACGTGAGAAAAGTAACTATATGGAGGAGATCAAACTTTCATGTTGTTACTATTTGAGTCATTCCAGCACTTATGTCGATGGGAAAAAATATACTTTATCAATATTCAAATTAAAGACTTAATGTCACACCTTTTTCCCCAAAACTTTCATACACCC
The DNA here is from genome assembly GCA_963277665.1 of Viscum album. Classification (NCBI taxonomy): domain Eukaryota; kingdom Viridiplantae; phylum Streptophyta; class Magnoliopsida; order Santalales; family Viscaceae; genus Viscum; species Viscum album. The sequence continues at coordinate 32,192,866 of OY728166.1, read as the reverse complement.
CAAGTATTGACTAGAAAGGAATTAATGTCTCCATTAGTGAATATTAAAGAAAACATATACCACATTTATTACTATAAATAAATATCCAAGGGGATGGATGGAAATTATCATTCATTCATAGACCAGAGCCTATGACTAGGTGGTGCACTGCAACAAAGATGTTCCGTAATTCTATGACTCCATTTTTTATACATTCTCCCCTTTTATACTTCCTTATAACTCCCTCATGACAATCAAGCGGGTGTAACTCCCCACTTGTCCGAGGAGATCAATAAAATGGGGTAGGGTGTTGTGGATTATTATTTATCATATTTTGTTCATGTTTTTTTCTGTTGCATTTAGAATTCAGTTTCAATTATGATTTCTTTCCTTTTCCTATCTCCTGAGAATAGAAATAATAATCTATAAGTAATTATTCAATTTTTTAAGTAATTAAATTGAACTAGGAATAATAATTAAATATTTTTGGGTATTTATGTTTAAAATTGTTATTGATAGTCTTAATTAATTAAAAACCATAAAAACTAGACCATGAGAAAAAGGTGATTTTTTACATCATAGAAGGGATAATAAATACAAGGATCTTCCTCATCTTGAATATTGATAAAAATAATGGAAGATCAACTTAATTTCTATATTCACCAACACCCAATCTCAAAATCTACAAAACCTCACATGATTTCTCAATTTTATATAAAAAACATATCTTTTACCTTCTTTCACTTACTTTAAAATAGTTAAACTAATAATTTTTAAATTCATTAAAATATTCTTTCATCGTCTCACGGGTTTGACTTAGAGATCACTTTTTTTTACATTTTATTAGTTCGATATCATTTTTTGAGTCAAATATAAATTATAAAATTTTCTTATCCTAATAGGATTTAACAATTCCCTTTGGGATATCAAATTTATTATGATATTTTTTGGGATGGTGACCAAGTAGAATTAGGACTGTTTATATATATTTTATTGTATTTTATTTTTTTTAACTTTCTTTGATAGGTGTTTCTATCATATAATTTCTTGAATAAATCATTAAATGCATAATTTCCACACTCAATAAAAAGGAAAATACATCCTTGAGCTCGATCCTGTTATTGAATAAAATAGGAATAAGATCCAAGTATCTGCAACCATATCTAGTGAAAAACCAAACCAAGTTGCTGGAGGTATGCACTCAAGAGATCATGGACTGTGAGTATTGGTAGACTATGATAAAACATCAAACAATGGGGCTTTGTTGAGTATAATAATACCAAAATTGGCTTCCACATATATTGAGATTAATAAATCCATCATTAATATGACATACAACATGGTGAAATCCTTCAGCATACCTAATGAAGATCCAAACATGCATCTTGGGACCATACTTAAACTCCGAGTTAATTTCTAATTCTCTGACATCTCAGTGATTTTGTAAAGCTTTTCCTTTTCTAATTTTATTTAATATAGTTATCTCAAGAAGGGAACTAAAACTTGATAACACATTCCATCACAACTTGGGATGAGTTGGAATGAAATTTTATCACCTGAATCTTTCATCCCTATAAATTTATAGACATATATGTCAATATTATGAATTAAAAAAATATGAGGATGAGTCACTATACAGTTCATGAGATCATTTTAAGTATTTAATTAGAAATTTTCTACTTTATGTTATTACGTTTTGGTAGTTAATTCAAACAATCTATGATGCTCATTCACATGTCAAAAGGTTAATAGTGGACACTACAGTAGGAGGATCACTAATGATGAATCCTCTAAAGGAAAGATACTTTATAGACTATAAGGTGAGAAACAACTTCTAATAATATACTGAAGGAACATAGAAGAGAGGTATGGACACAATCAATAATAATAGTTGGATGCTAGCTCATATAATAACTTTTATAAATAAGGATGAAATTATGGGACAATAAGAAACTCATTCTATTTATATTGAATATGTCAATTATACTGATTTTAATCATAAAAATAAATTTAAACATTTGTGGATGCACAAAAATAAGGATAAGGGTATCAAAAAATGGAACCAGGATTCAAAACATTATAAAGAGAATCACAATTGAGACAAGCCCACACAATGGAGGATACATTTCCCATATACATGAATACTAGATGAGCTTCCATCAAGGAACTAATTTATTATTTAAAACTGTAAAGACCTGAAAATTTAAAGGCTTTTTTTTTAATTTAAATGGAATTTTAAGAGCCTGTGACTTCTGACGACACTTGATTCTGAGGCCCGGTGTGCCTGGAATCAATTTTGGAAGATTAGCTCGGGTACGTTCAGTGAAAGAATGAGCGGGGTTTTCTATCTTTTGAACTGGTGCTCGGAATTAAAATCTGAGGGCACTGATGAACTCACATCACTAAGATTCTCTTAGGTGAAGCTTAACTTCAGTTGGTAGGAGTCTGACGAAAAAGTTAAATTTTGGACTTTTCATAAAAATAATAAAATAACCATATGAGTTATTTCATTGTTCCTTCAACCGTTGAGCGAAAGTTGGAAGAACTGCAGTGTAATGACGGTCATTAAATAATGCATTTAAAAATATGAATCTTTTTTTGTGAAACCACAACACTAGACTAATTAATGGTGCTTTTATTATGGTTCATTAATAAACCATATTAATGATCTTAACATGGATATTGTTTCTTCTTATTTAATCAATCCATTAGCGAAAGAAGAGGGGATCACGGGGAAATCTATGGAAAAGAGTGGACAACGTCATCCTTCAACGAAGAATGGAGAATGAGAAAACTTTTAGGGGAAAAGATCCGGAGGTCGACGAGCTGCGACTAATGTCAAACGACATCGAACACATAATTCCTTTCTTCGTCTGCATTGGATTCCACCGAATTCAGATTGGGGTTTAATTTGAGAATTTTTATATTCCCATGATTCGTCCCTCCTAAAACATAGAATGCAGATCAACTCAATATCAAGTTGATCCATGAATGATTTTATTTGCGGGTTCAGAATATTTGTTTGCGGGGAAATTGTTGGGGAATTTATATAAATTTCATTATGTGATTTATACCCTCGGCATGGCGTGTAATTGTTGGGTGATGTTTTGAAGAATTAACGGGGTGGGTGCGGACTAACGAACAAGTTTGAACCCATCGTTACATTGTTCTTGATGTGCGGAATTATTGGAGACGACGAAGTGGGACCGAAATGACAATTGGAGGCCTTCACAGTGATGTATGGGTCCCGAGATGACCACAGGCGCATACGGTAGCAAAATCGGACCACCGACATGACACCAGTGGCCCACGGAAGCCCCCAGTGGTGCGTGTATCCAGTGGGGTGGCGCCGGTGGCCGGCACTGGCCGGCCTCCTCGAGGCGGCGGTGCCTCGGCGCGCCACCGGAAAAAGCCCACCGCGGCTGAAGCCATGGCGGCGAGGGTCGGATCTCGTGTCCGTGCGGGATCCAGGGAAGCCACGACGCCACACTGGCACCACGTTCGTGGAAAGTGTGGGCCGCACCCCCCCCCCCCCCGCTCGGCTCACTGGTTGAACCAATGCACCCCCCCAACTGGGCCGGGCCGTGCCCTACGGGGTCAGGTCGCCCGGGGGGGGGGGGGGGTGGGTGGGCCGGGCCCAGACCCCCCACTTCGGACCATTTTCGGTCTTTTTCCCATAACGTGAGCTACAGACCTCCGATCGATGCACCGTTAGTTGCGTAGGAATCCTTGGATTGAGACATTAGTTTTGTTATATTACACTAGAGGTTTTGGAAAAGTTTGGGTATGGCCGGGTTGGTTCGAACCCGAAACCAAACGGTCCCTTGGAGCGGAAACACTTATAACTTAATGATCAGACGTTCGTTTGACATGCTGTGAACTGCGTTGAATTCCTATTGATGATATGGTCCTTTTGGATTACACTTCTTTAGGTTTGGATGCATCTGGAGTACAGTCGGGTTGGTTTTAGCTTAAAAACCAATCGGGCGTCCGATTGATTCACCGTCTGTCGTGTTGAGTTCCTATTGACAAGAAAGAACTTTGGGATACATAAACTATGGACTTTGTGATAGTTGATGTATCAAACCTCTTGGATCGTGGAGCGGACCCTCCCGGAATCGAGCGTGCTGTGTGCGGGAACCCTAGAGCTGGCTGCGACTGCAACAATGACAACTTTACCTGGATCCTCCATGGGTTCGGCAACGAGGACGAATGTACCTGGATCCTCCGTTGGTTTGGCAGCGAGGATGACTGTACTTGGATCCTCCGTGGTTTCGGCAGCGAGGACGACTGTAGTTGAATCCTCCGTGGGTTCGGCAGCGAGGTCGATTGTACTTAGATCCTCCGTGGGTTCGTCAGCGATGAAGACTGTACTGAGATCCTCCGTAGGGTATGACAACGATGACTACTGTTCTTGTATCCTACATGGGTCCGGCAGTATGACCATTGTACTTGTATCCTGAGTGGGTCCGGCAGAGTAGCTGGTCTTGTATGCTATGTGGGTCCGACAACTTAGCTAGTCTTGTATCCTATGTGGGTCCAACAACTTAGATGAATCAATGTCTATATCTGATCATCTCTAATGCTATAAGAAAGATCTATACCTGTGTGAGATGATTATTGACTTCAATCTTTATCAACGATGTGTTTGACTTTCTTTCCTGTGTGGACTGGGTTGTGCTTTCATGTGTGGACTGGGTTGTGTTTTCCTGAGTGGACTGGGTTGTGTTTTCCTGTGTGGATTGGTTGTGCTAGGGATCGAGAGTTGGAGGTGAACTGTAATTGATGACTTAGGTATATGTATGGGCATATAACTAAGTAGAGTTGGTTGATACTTCATGATTGTATCTTTCCTTTGCAGTTATCCTTCATGGATTCTGAGAGACCTTCGGGGGTCTCAGGGTCCCAACTGAGTATCGTATACTCACCCCTGCATGGGCTATGCCCATACTACATTGTTTTGGATGAAGACAACGGAAAAAACTGATGGAGGTGGAGGATTCTGGAGCTGGACGATACCAGGAGGTGGACCCCTTTGCAGGATGTACACGAGGCGGACGACCGGACCTGAGGAGCGGAGGAGACAATCTGTACCCACCCTTCAGGTGAGATTTCCGGAGGAGGACTCAGTGTTTCTGTTTTACATATTTCTATTGTACTTTTCTTTCAGTAGTACTGTACTTTTAGGTGGGTTTGTATACTGGTCCATTTACTTTTCAGCACTTACCTTGTACCCAGTTTTACTTAGTGCTTACTTCACTTGCGTACTCTGTTGTGTTTTTGTTTACTATATAAAAGGAAATACCTTCCCTTTTTCGGAATTTAAGCCTTTGGTGCTAGTCGCCAGCCCCTGGCCTATGGAAGGAGGGCTTGGGGTAGTCACGACTCGGGCCCCGAGGATGGGTCGTGACAAATTGGTATCAGAGGAGTCAGTTCTACCGCAGAACTCAGGACTCTGATCTTTCCTTTCTGTGAAGCAATAGTGTTAAGATTATTGAATGTGTTTTTCAGTCCAGGGAGTCCAGTGTTGGTGTGGCGGCCGACATATCCATACACGAGGACCCTAACCTCTAATTTCTGACTCAGTGCATGAAAACACTGATTTCGTGTGTGTTTCCTTTCAAAAGTTTTCTTTGTGATTACTTTGTGTCATCTCACCAGGTGCACTGTTTGAACATGGAGAACCTGTTTCTTTTCAGGATGCCCCCACAAAGGTAGCTAGCTAGGGTTCCTAGTTATGCACAGGATGGCAGCCCACCAAGCGATGAGGCTTCGGTGCAGGGCCCCACTATAGCGGAGGCACCAGCGGTACCACTACCCGCTAGGCCACCAATACCACCAGCCCCAGCGGTGGAGAGTGCACGCCGCCTGAGCGCTTTGCACGAGTTTCAGAGGCAGAGGCTGCCTAGGTTCCTTGTAGAGACGGATCCTCAGGCAGCTGGGGACTAGCTGGAAGCTTCCGTCAGAGTCTTCAGATTGGTAGGGACACCAGCGGACCATATGGTGATCCTTGCTACGAGTCTCGTACACACAACAACATGGATATGGTGGAGGCTAATGCTCTAGGTGCATGATGAGGCATCTCTACTTTGGATGGACTTCGAGAGCCTCTTCCGCTCGGAGTTCGTTCCAGCCACCCTCCGTGCGGTGCACATCCAAGAGTTACTGCAGCTACGACAGGGCAACATGACAGTATCCCAGTACTCGGCGAGATTTACTGACCTCTCGCACCACTCCACGGGCATGGTACGAGACCCATTTTTCCGGGCGTGAACCTTTGAGCGAGGACTGAGGAATGAGATCAGAGCTTTGATGATCTCCCTTAACATCCCGACGCAAGCGGGGGTGCTGGAGAGATCCCTTCTATTGGAGAGTTTTCTCGCTGAGCTATCACCAGCGGTGAGACCCTCCGCAGGACGACACGTAGGGAGTCTTCTGCAGCTGGCAGCAGACAGCTGATGCAGAGGTCCAAGCGGTCCAGGCTATCAGATGAGTGACCTCTGGATACATGTTCGACTATGCGGGGAACACAACCCAGAGCCAGCCATACGAGAACCAGGCAGTGCTATGCATGAGGTGAGCAGGGTCACATGGCTCGAGACTGCCCGACCCACCCTGCAGATGAGCATCAAGCGGTAGAGGGACCTCCCAGGAAGAGGTTTGACCATGGTGGTCCACCGGGAGCAGGCAGACACGGCCGAGGGGCTAGCTAAGCAGTAGGTGGTGGACGACGTATCAAGGCCCTACCACCATCACCACCAGGAGGACCACCCCGACCGCAGGGAACAACTGGACAAGGGAGAGATCAGCTTTAGGTAGCTAAGTCCTACGACCATAGAGCTCCCGGAGCAGATGGACAAGAGCGGGACTAGCTCCAGGCATGGAGACTTTTGTTCATGTTTGTTCTAGCTTGGTTAATTTCTTTGTTTGTGGATGCTTTGTGTCTTTGTACTTTGATCTGTAGTAATAATAGACACTTGTTCTTGTGACGTTTTCTTACCTGTCCTTTTTATGTGGTTGATACTGAGAGGTTCCTATTAAAAACGTTGACTTGACCCTCATTTGTGAGATCCCAACTGGAGGAGACCCAGTAAACACACACTGATGCCGACAGTGTGACTCAACCCTTGGAGGCGAGAGTAACGGTTGGATCTCTTAGTAGTAGTATCGAGGCCTTACGATGTTGTCTATGACATGAAATTGTACCGTTCATGTCAGGATTGACTGTATTAGGCAAAGAACGTGGTCCATCTAGGGGGTGAGACCAGATTTCCCTTTTCGGAAGAGGAGAAATCTCAGCAGCTCTTTGGTAGAACGTAGACAAAGAAGGGTGGAGATGTGTTCTTACAATTGGCTAGCCTCACCCATTGTTCGTTGAGAAAACAGTTTACAGTTCCCTCCAACTCAAAAGACTCAGGTGTATCCTATCTCAGAAGAACATGAACCCGAGACAGCGGTGATGGCTTGAATTCCTCCGGGACTATGACTTCTAGATAGTTTATACTCCCGGGGAGGGGATCGTTGTATAATATGATCTTAGTAGGAGATCGAGCATTCTGCTGTTAGGAGTAGCGAGATAGCATCTTGACGCGTTGTGAATATCCTTTGTGGATAATGATGGAATCAGCACATGTAGAACCAGAGATGGTTCCGGATATGATGAATAAGGTGCAGATCATCTAGGAGTGGATGAAGATAACACAGAGTAGATAGAAGTCCTATGCTGATAGGGGACAAGACAACTGGAGTTCGAGAGTGACGACCACGTCTTCTTACGGGTCTCACCTCGATGGGGTCTGTGGAGTTTTGGCTGGGGCGGCAAGTTATCTCCGCGTTTCATTTGGCCTTTCCACCTCAGATGCACCGGGTGCACGATGTCAACCACATATCTCTGCCGAGGAGATGTGTGAACGAACTATCCATCATCATCGACCCCAGGGAGCTGGACATCGATGACGGGGTGAACTTCACGGGGTTCCATTAGAGGTTGAGGATCAAGAGGAGCAGGACCTACGAGGACAGTCGATTCCTCTTGTGCGCCTTCGTTGGAAGCACGTGAACCTCTAAGAGAGCACTTGGGGGAGGGAGGCCCATATGCATGCTCGGTACCTCCTTTAGTTTCCCAAGTTTGCGTTATAGATTTACGGGGACGTAAATCCCTGAGGTGGGAGTAATGTAAAGACCCGAAAATTTCAATGATTTTTTTTAATTTCTTTGGAATTTTACGAGTCTATGGATTCTGACAGAACTTGATTCCGAGGCCCGGTGTTCCCGGAATCAATTTCTGAAGTTTATCTCGGGTTCGTTCAGTGCACGAACAAGCTAGTTTTTCTATCTTTTGAACTGGTGCTTGGAATTGAAGTCTGAGGGCACCGATGAACTCGCAGCAATGAGATTCGTTTAGGAAAAGCTTAACTTCGGTTGGCAGGAGTCTGATGAAAAATTTAAATTTTGGAATTTTTGGAAAAATAATAAAATAACCATATGAGTTATTTTATTCTTCCTTCGACCATTGAGCGACAGTTGGCAGAACCGCAGTGTAACGACATTCATTAAATAAGTCATTTAAAGATATGTTTCTTTTTTTGTGAAACCTCAACACTTTCCTAATTAATGGTGCTTTTATTATGGTTCATTAATAAACCATATTAATGAGCTTAACGTGGAGATTATTTCTTTTTATTTAATAAATACGTTAGTGAAAGAATGGGGGATCGCAGGGAAATATCTGGAAAAGCGCCGACAACTTCATCCTTCAACGAAGAACGAAGAACACGACAACTATTGGGGGAAAAGATCCGGAGGTCGACGAGCAGCGAAAAACATCGAACGACATCGAACACATAATTCCATCCATCGTGTGCGTTGGATTCCACTGAATTCAGGTAGGGGTTTAATTTGACCATGTTTATATTCCCATGATTCTTCCCTCCTAAAACAAATAACGCGGATCAACTCAATATCAAGTTGACCCGCGAATGTTTCTATTTGCGGGTTCGGAATATTTGTTTGTGTGGAAATTGTAGGGGAATTTGTATAAATTTTTTTATGTGATTTATACCCTCAGCATGGCGTGTAATTGTCGGGTTATGTTTTGACCCACTAACGTGGTGGGTGTGGACTAAAAAAGAAGTCCAAACCCACTGCTACTTTGTTCTTGATGTGAGGAATAATTGGCAACAACGATGTGGGACTGAAATGGCGATTGGAGGCCTTCACAGTGATGTACAGGTCCAGAGACGACCGCAGGCGCAGACGAGAGAAAAATCGGACCACCGGAATGACTCCGATGGCCCGCGGAAGCCCGCGGAAGCCCCCGGACGGCCGGCTGGAGGTGGCAGTGCCCCGGAATGCTGCCGGTAGAAGCCACCACGGTTGAAGCAGTGGTGGAAAGGGCCAGATCCCGTGGCCGCACGAGATCCAGGGAAGCCGCGGTGCCACCCTGGCGCCACGTCCGCGGAAAGCGGGGGCCGCGCCCCCCACTCGGCTCGCTGACCGAGCCAGCACACCACCCCGGCCAGGATGAGTCAGGTCGCACGGACAAGGACGCACCCAGCTGGGCCGGACCTTGGTCGGGACGAACCGGTTTGGGCTGACCCGTGTGGGGGGGGGGGGGTGGGGGTTGTGCCGGGTCGGACCAGGCCCAGACCCCCCACTTCGGACTGTTTTCGGTCTTTTTCCCATAACATGACCTTCGAACCTCCGATTGATGCACCATCAGTTTAGTAGGAATCCTTGGATAGATGCGGTCGTTTTGGTATATTAAACATGAGGTTTTGGTAAAGTTTGTGTATGGACGGGTTGGTTCAAACCCGAAACCAACCGGGCCCTTGGAGCAAAAACACTTATAACTTAAGGGCCAGACGTCAGTTTTACGTGACATCAACTGCATTGAATTCCACTTGATGAGACAATACTTTTGGATTACTCTTCTTGAGGTTTGGATGCAGCGGGAGTACGAACGGGTTGGTTTTATCTTAAAAACCAACAGGGCCCCTGGAGCGGAAAACCCAATAACTCTCAGACCGGACGTCCGATTGACGCATCGTCTGTCGTATTGAGTTCCTATTGACGAGACAAAAATTTGGGATACATCCACTCTGGACATTGTGACAGTTGATGTATTGACCCTCTTGGCTCGTGGAGCGGACCCTCTTGGAATCGAGCATGCTGTGTGCGGGAACCCTAGAGCTGGCTAAGACTGCAACGATAACGGCTGTACCTGGATCCTCCGTCGGTTCGGCAGAGAGGATGACAGTACGTGGATCCTCCATGGGTTCGGTAGTGAGGATGACTCTACTTGGATCCTCCGTGGGTTCAGCAACGAGGACGACTGTACTTGGATCCTCCGTGGGTTCGGCAGCGAGGACGACTGTACTTGGATCTTCCATGGGTTCGGTAGCGATGACGAATGTATTGGGATCCTCCGTAGGGTATGACAAAGATGACTGTTGTTCTTGTATCCTATGTGGGTCCGGCAGTACGACCTCTGTACTTGTATCCTGAGTGGGTCCAGAAGAGTAGCTGGTCTTGTATCCTATGTGGGTCTGACAACTTAGCTAGTCTTGTATCCTATGTGGGTCCAAAAACATAGATGAATCAGTGTCTACATCTGATCATCTCTAATGCTATACAAAAGATGTATAACTTTTTGAGCTGAGTCTTGACTTCAAACTTTATCAATTATGTGTTTGACTTTCTTTCTTGTGTGGACTGGGCTGTGATTTTCTATGTGAACTGGGTTGTGTTTTCCTGAGTGGACTGGGTTGTGTTTTCTTATATGGAATGGTTTTTCTTGGGATCAAGAGTTAGAGGCGAACTGAAATTGATGACTTAGGTATATTTATGGACATATACCTATGTAGAGTCAGTTGATACTTCATGATTGTATCTTTCCTTTGTAGTTATCCTTCGTGGATTCTGAGAGACCTTCGGTGGTCTCGGGGTCCCTACTGAGTATCGTATAATCACCACTGCACGGGCTATGCCCGCACTACGTTGTGTTGGATGCAGACGACGAACATCACTGATCAAGGTGGAGGCTTATGGAGCTGGACGGTACCCGGAGGTGGACCCCTTGGCAGGACGTACACGGGGAAGACGACCAGATCCGAGGAGCTGAGGCGACTATCTATACCCACCCTTCAGGTGGGATTTCCAGAGGATGACTCGATGTTGCTGTTTTACTTATTGATGATATAATTTCCTTTCAGTTGTACTTTACTTTCAGTTGGGTTTGTATACTGCCCCATTTACTTTTCAGCACTTAACTTGTACCCAGTTTTACTTAGGGCTTACTTCACTTGCGTACTCTGTTGTGTTTTTGTTTACTATATAAATGGAAATGCCTTCCCTTTTTCAGAATTTATACCTTTGGTGATCGTCGCCAGCCACTGGCCTATGGAAGACGGGCTTGGGGTAGTCACGACACGGGCCCTGAGGACGGGTTGTGACAAAAACACCATGGGTTGATTATCAAGGATCTTAAGGATAAATCTAGAGTTCAAAAGGTTACAATACAGAACCTAGAGTTCCAAGTGGAAAAAATGGTAGATAAAATTAGAGAGAGACCATGAGAAATGATTCCAAGAAACCTAAATGTTATCTCATAAGGAGAACCGACAGACATAACCCTGAGAAGTTGGAAAATTACACATGAAAACTATGAACCAAGTGTAAAAAAAATCATAAGATAAATTTTAAAAAGAGAAATAATATCTGGGAAAGAGTAATCTGAAAGAGGAAATCATTGCCTATAATGATATATAAGAACCCCCTTTATTCATGTTGAGATGACCATTTCCATAGATATTTGTTTTAGTAAAAATAAACACACAAAAATATCATTCTTAAGAATATTTCGAATAATTACATATTAACATCCATTTAATAGAATCCCCTTAAAACATTACAAAATATGATAAATTCACAATAAATATGGTGAAAAATATGAAACAGGAAGAGAATATTTAAACCATACCACTCACACAGGAGTGATCAGATGTTGTATCAAAATACTTAATGAAGAAGAAAAAAACCAGGTATATTTTCAATTGAAATTATGATGGGGTTTAAAAGATTTGGGAGAGCACCGTGTGATCTTAGAGAAAGTGTAAACATTATTTCATATAATTAATTAAAGATCCTTCGGTTAGAGAAAATTAAATACACAAGAGTTCCACTTTAACTGGAATATTCAATAGTAAAATACCATTAGTAATGATTAAAGACTTCATAGACTATGTGAATAAATTATAAATTCGAGTGAACTTTTTAATGGTGGACAAAGAAGTATAGAGGAATCCACTTATCTTAGAAAGACCATTCTTGGATACTAGATGTGAATTGATATACATGAAAAGTGGGAGATATGTCTTATAGTTTGTTGAAAATAAGTGAATTTCAACATTTAACAAGTGATGAAAAATTATGATTTGAAAGATGATGATGAGTTTGAAGAAGACATCATACCAGGAGTTGAATATTTTTCTATAGTTAAGGAAATAAATGAGTTGGATGCTGATATAAAAAAAATAAAATACAAAGAATAGGTGTTAAAAATATTAAATAAAAAAATTGAAGACCCTGGAGGAGTAGCCGATTCCACTGAGTTTAAAGAAAGACAACATTTATGGATGGTACATGATCTTTGAGTTAGTTTTTGAATATTTATGAAAAAATTGGTGTATTTGACCAATAGAATTTTAGAATGTTCATACCATACAAATAGTTAATATATATTCATATGAAGGGTAGGGGAAAACCTATTTGGATGGGACACAATTGGGGTCATTTATGTATCTAGACTAGTTACAATATTTATAATATACTATCACTTGATATAAATTGGTAAGGTAAATCCAATGATGATAGAATTTTTTTTGAAGTAACTCATGGTCTTTAGGTTGTTTTTATTTTTTTTAGTTTTTAGGTGTAATAAATTTCTTCAAAATCATGTAAATTTTATTGAAAATCGCCATCAATTTCACTTATTTATTTTAATTTTCTCTTCCATAATAATGTTAATGGACATAAGGATGCATGTGGATAGATAAATGAGATACATATAGACAAATCACATCGTTATATTCTAATTGATGTTGTGATATGTTATAGATAGATCATGCATATCCCATTTTTAAGCAATAATAGAAGAGGAGTATAAATTTTATGTTATTATTTTATTTTCCAGAATACATTTGATTTTTTAGATATTTTAACATTGGATTTCATGCCCTTCCTTAGAACATTATTTAATCATTGATCATGGATAAAAAATATTATTAGAAAAATCATACTTATATGTTTTAAATTTATTTCTCAAACAACAGGAATGTGAAAATTTGGAGAACAAATAAGTAGAAATAAATATGGGAATTAAGTTTTGAAAAATATTGATTTAGTGGAACTTGTCAATTTTTTAAATAAAATGTTTCTAATATTTGTATTTATTTGAATTTTTTATATTTTTCATAATCGATTTTATTATTATTGTGAATTATAATGACAGATTGTACCAGTAATTTTTTTTCAGTCCTGAGAAATTTTCAATTCCTCATTGTTCCAATTCTTTTCATGTGTATATTTCTTGATGGAAACTTTAGCAAGTTTTCTTCTATAACATGATTTCCATCTTGTAGAATCTATGAGTTTACATACTCACCATAAATATGATTGAGGTATTTTTTTATTAAACCCATATCCTAATACCTACCCACACATTAATTTGTTTTTAATATTATAGAATAAATGAATAGCCTTTTTAGGGAAGAGTCATATGACAAGACATATTTATCCTTCCTTATCATACTCTATATGTTTTTCATTATAATCAAAAAGATTATTTTTGGGGAGATTGTGACATGGTGTAAGGGATTTGTGTATTTTAACAGATGAGTGTGTGGGGGTGTGGGGGGGTGCTTTCTAATGATTTAGGGAAAGGTTATTGATTTTCACTCATTATATAAATTTGCACATCATCATTAATTTTTTTTTAAAAAATTGAAAAATGTGTCAGGTTTTTGGATGTTCAAAAATCACTATTTCTTGAATGGTGATCATGTTTTAACTTTTAAAAATTGTTTCATGAGGAGATTATATAGCGTTGGCTGGTGGATGTGATATTTTTCCAAAGAACAAATTTTGATAAAATATTATAAGTAGGCATATCATTTATTTTATTTCACTACTTCATGATCCTACTTTTAGTATTTGGGGAAAATGGAAGATGAATTTTTTAATGGGAAAATTATTCATTTAGATTATTTATTATTATCTTGAAAAATTCCTTATAGATAAAATATTTATTTTGCTTTATTGGTTTTCACATCATTTACCCACCCAATGTAATGGCACAATGTCATTTTAACCAAAAGATAAATAATTCATGATTATTTTTTATTTTTTCTATATGGGGTGGAGAATGTAGATTAATTGAAAGCAAAGAGCATGATTTGAGTTATGATAAAAAAAATTAATTATATTTGTACCTTGAAAATGAGTAATAATATTTAACATGAGGTAAAGTATCAGTGGCATGCATATTGAAAATTAATTGAAAAATTAAAATGAATTAATGAAGAGGAATGGCCAAATCAAAATAAATATAGTGAAATAAAAAGATTACTTATTTATTTGAAAAATCATAAGTTGATGAAATTCTCCAATGTGATGCTTGAAAATTTAATTCCCAATTTTATCACATGATTTTATTAACATTTCATTTAAATAATGATAAGGTTAGTCTCCTTTGTAGTATATTTAGATTTCATTATTTAGGACAATAATTAATTACATTGTAGGAGGTATTTGATGTATTTTGTTTTCATAAATACAATTTTTAATATTTTAAATTATGATTATTTATATTTAGTTGACATATATTATTTATATCTCATTATTTATTCATTTGTCATAGAATACAATGATTGTTCTAAAATGATAAAATAGATAAAATGGATCAAAAATTTAATCTATATACAACTTTCCTCAACATGTGGTTTCCATAGTTTGTTAATAAGGCTATAATTTGATGAATGTAGTGATAATTAATACAAAATTTTGGAAATTGACCATTCACATAATTAATGGAATGTTCATTATTTGATACTCAACCATAATTCATGTCATGAACCAATCACTTGAAAAGGAACCTAGCGGAGGAGCTCAAATTTTTTTTATTCCAATACTTATGATGATTGGAAAAAATATATGTTTTAAATCATTAAATTGTAGGCCTAATTCCATTCCTTTTGACTCAAAACATCCATTCACCCTTAGTATTTACTTGTGGGTAATTAATTTCCTCATTATTTAGGATTAAATCAAACATGTACAACATCCATTACTATAAATAAATCACCATGGGGAGGCTATAAATAATTATTCATTCGAAGGTCAGAGCCTAGGGAATGGTTCAGTGCTGCTATAGAGTCATTCACCAGTACTAATAGACCATTTCAATTATGCATTATTATATTTTATCCTTATGAATCACTCCATTAGGACTATTATTAAAGGTAAATACCAACATGCATTGGGTGATGTAAAAAAATGTCGAGGGTTCTATGGATTACTATTATTTTTAATTTTTCATTTTTTGGGATGTTTCAATCATAGTTTGATTTCATTTTTATTTTTTCCTTTTTGAATGTGATGACCATTGAAATAAGAATATGAAAGACATTATCAAATTCCAAAACTATTTACTTTTAACTAGAAATGACTTTTTAATAGTTTAGGGTAATTAGTTTTAAAAATGGGTTTGATATACTTAATTCATTACAAACCGTAAATACCTAACCATGGGAAAAGGGGGATTTTTCATTAAAGAGGTGATACTAAGGAAAAGGATATTCCTTGTCTCAAATATGATAAAATTCCTAGTAAATAAATTTAAATTCTAAATTCAACAACCCCCAATCCAAAAAATATACAAAACCTAGAACACTTTATCAAAATGATTTCAAAACCATACTTCCCTCCATAATTTGGTTTCTTCATTAAAAATTAAACCTATGATTATAAAATTATTAAAAATATACTTTCACTTTCTCAGGCCTAAAACCTTGAACTCACTATTTCTAAATTTTATTAATAGTTCATACTTGTTTGAGTCAAATATAAATTATTAATTTTTTTTAAACCGAAATGATTTAATGATTCCCTTTGTGCTATTAGTGAGTATGACCTTTAAAAAATGTATAATGAGGGGGACCTACATTGTTGGTAATTTATATATCACTGGAATGGGGATGAATTATGCTTTGGATATTTTCTAGACCACAAATGGGAGTACCACCATGGTTTCTAACTATTTTGTCACCCGATTAGGGAGGATAACCATATGGGCTACTTATTTAATCATGGGAAGAACTTTTTCATGCCCTGGTATACATAATCTTTCCTGAATCCTCTCCTGTCACTGTATTCTAATTTTTTGGGACATTCATGAGTCAAGGGAAGGATTGGGAGTCTTGAAATTAGTTTTTATTCTTTATTTGTGAAACAATGTAGGACCATAGTTGTGGTGGATGTTTTAGTGTACCTATTAGTTTCCTATGTGAAATGGGAGAGGAATAAATGGATAGTACTGGGTGTGGATTATGAAGTAGGTTGATGGGATACCTCTTTTTTACCATACCCATGGATACCTCACCATGACATGGTGGAAGTTGTGGGAAGAAAAATATAGATTAAGATCTTGCATGTGGTCTTGGATAATTCTCTTGGTCTACATTCTAGGAAAACTCATCATGAATATGGTTATTCCACCATTGTATGGTGGAAGTGATTTCAAAATTTTGAAATTTTTCTCTATCATGATATACTAGGGGAGGTTAATCCAACTGGATACAACCATTATGTGGTTATTTATTGCTTCTCTTGACTAAGGTTTTCTTTATTAATTTGATCATTCTTACCCCATTGGACCAAATTATAGATTGATAATTCTCTAGGATGGTGTTTTTGGATGTCCATCAATTGTAAAGTAATGGATAAGATGGTCCACATGGGATTTATCTTTGTAAATCTATCCTCATGATGACCATATTTATTAATTTCCATCATATTTCAATAAGAAAAACTTGTTTTAATCAATCATGATGTAGGTTTCTCAATATTATGGTCCATCCCTTGGAATACCTTATGTTATTATGGTTACTTTTGGTTTTAATATACTAAATTGATTATTTAAAACCATGAGAGGTGAATTGATCTTTAAAAGCCATATAAACGTTTTATAAAAATTTTGTATTTGATTTAAACCATTTTCAGGCACATTATGTGTTTGATAAATGGTCTCAAAAATTATTTTAAAAATGAAATGGGTTTTCAAGCCTTTAAGTATTGAAATATAACTATAGATTATTTTTTTTTTGAAAATAAGACCATGAAATGAAATGTATTTTCTTAGAAAATATTTTATGAAATGAAAAATTGGTTTCTATAATGTAATGATCATGTATAATCTCACTAGGAATACCTGGTGGTATAAGAAAAAATTAGATATATACAATCCCTAGTAGTGTTATCTATCATTAGGAGAGGTTACCTTGTTTCCAGGGTTTCTATGGGGTATCCTCTCAAAGGGAATAAGGTTTTTATATATTAGATTTCACTTATATCAAGTATTTTTTGTTTGTTTGAGTTGTCTACACTCTTGTGTTGTGATTATACCTTTGAGATATTTGAGGATATATTTCATGATTGTTTATTTTATGTGCCCATTTTTTCACTTTATATGGATATTCATACTTGAAAATAGTTTATTTCATATGGATTTATGTTATGTCATATTTCTTTGTGTATTTGAATATGCCATGTTTTTGAAAAGAAAACTAAGGGTTAATTTTATATAAAAAAGGATCTCTTCAAGAAATGTTTTAAAGTTTTTTTAAATAATAAATAATCAATGCATGTGGATAGAAATTATATAGATTATTGGTGGTACCCATTTTGAGATTTAGTTCCCACAAAATACTTTTTTCCTTTGGGTATTTTTAGCCTTGGTTTTATAATATATAGGTATTGGGAAGAGTGTTAGGTAGAGGAAACATCTACTGGATCATATTTTCCTCTAATATATTGGGATGGTTGTGACATATGGGAAGATGGAGATTGATCCATGGTTTTCTTCTGGTTATAATTTTTTGGTTTTTGTTGTTCTTACATAGACCTTGTTATATAGTTGTGGATGTTACCTTTTATGGTTTTCATGTTTCTAACATATGATATATCTTATACATATTCTATGAAACTATGATATTTTATATCATATCATGTCTTATTAGGGTGAAAATTTTCCCATGTCTAATTGTATGACATCCTGGTGCTTGTCACAAGACCATGAATATTAGAAACACACTTCAGAGCTTATGGTGGGATAAATTGGGTGATTTTTTTGTTTGAAATGAGATGGTCTAATAAAAATTGGTATCCAAGGGCCAGGTTTTCATTAATCCCCTTTCTCATGCATGTGTATCACCCTATTATGTCTAGGGATTTTTTATAAAACAAAGTTAGGAATTTATGAACTCCAAAGGTAGTGTGGGAATGTTCCTCGACAACTCACTTTCATGAAAAACCTCGTGTTACCATGGGAAATACATGTTTTTATATAATCCTTTTTAACAATTTTATCCTTTATATTTAGTTATTTAAATTAAATTTATGATAAAACGGTCAAATTTTGTTTTAAATAGGTTTTAATCCTCTTTTTTATAGATTATGAATCCTTCAAGATGACCATCTGTGAATGATAGAGGGGAAGTTGTGATTCAATACCCCTTATTGAATCCTTTTGATGAATCATTTTTTGGTGGAAACTATATCCAAAATGATCCAGTCCATGGGACAAGTCACTAATGTTGAACCTGAATGGAGAGTAGACCTTAATTTAGAATTCAGTTAGTAGAATACACTGATTCTTCATGGTAATATGGGAGCTCATGAACCAGATGAATGGAACAAGTTTATTGAGAGGATTTTCTACTTCTTAAAAAATCTTGAAGGCTTCAAGGTTTTCTTCCACTTAAATTCCCAAAGGGATAGGAAAGAAGTGGTTCGAATATATTATAGAAGACAAGTTTATTGAAGATCTCACATCATCCAATTTCACGTAATCCTTTAATCAATAATTCTATCTAGAGACACTAATAATGATGAAGGTATGATAGTTCACTTCTTTATAACTTAGATATTTTTCTACCATGGAGTGTGCTACTTATTTTTTTGAGTTATTGTACCTATCTCTTGATCTTATTTGAAATGACTATCTCAAAAATTGAAGATTCATGACGTTTTAGAGGATTAACATTCAGTCCACATTGATAATTATGTTTCCACACACCTTTATAAATATTTTGGACAAGGTAGCCAAGGTTGGGGTATATATAGCTAGGAGAGAAGGACAATATGAAGCATTAGTTACATTAATAAGTATCTAGAGTTCATTTAATGGATTGAATATAAAGTATGGGGACCAAAATTGAAGTAGTGTAATGATTTTGCAACAAAATTTAGGACATATTCAAGTGGTCTATTACCAGTGTGTGAAAAAGGGGAATCTTAGACTTGAATATATGGTATCACCCAGGGTATGTCATGAATGTTGGAAATCTGATCATCTTCAACATTTCTATGAGAGAGAATCAAATGGAAGTAGAACTCGATCCACCTTCACCAAGGGATATCATTTTAGATATTCCATAGAAAAGGGGTTGGGATATCAACCTTATACCATGGGTGATGCTTATTTTTTGAAGAATGATAAAGAAGAGGTTTTATTTTTTTTATAAAAAATAAAAGGCCCTAGAGGATTCAAAATCCAGACTAGAAACCATAAGAGGTATGGTTTTATTGAATCTTTATGGTTATGGTGTTATTTAATATTGGTGAAACTGATTCATTTATCTCAACCATGATCATCGATATGTTGGGCTTATGATCAATCATTATTCCTTTACTGAAGAAACTTTGCACTCTATTGAGAAAATGTCAGAGAAGGGTTGTAGGTAGACCAAGTGTCAGGTTATTATTACTAATCATGAAACCATATGTGTTTCCCTTTTTCTTGATTTTTAGATCCTTGATCTCAACATTTTAATGGATTATATGATTAAATATAAATCCTATATTGATTAATATAATTTTCAGATACTATTTATTTTTTGGGATGGAGTCACTGATTTATTTTAGGGTGAGTGAGGTTCATGATAAAGGAGAGTGGGTCTTATTTCACCTAGTTATGATATGATCTAATGTTAGTTTTCAAAAACTTTTCTTGATTTTTTATCCACGTGTTAGTTTCTCTCTTTTTGTGGGGGTGAGTAAGTATCCCAAGGTTTTTCCAAATGATTTATCTAGGTTACCGCCTCAGAGAGAAGTTGAGTTTTCTATTAAATTACTTCTAGGGATGAGCCTAATTTCTTTAACTTCATATCATACTTCATCTACTCAATTAAAATAATCATGTGTTCAAATTGGGAATCTAGATGCTAAATAATTTTTTCATTCTAGTTTTTCACCATGGACATCACTTTTTCACATTGTAAAGAAGTTGAACTGGTGTCTTTGAATTTTTCCTAATCACAAAAAACACAATTAGGTGATAGTTAAGAATAGATATATCTTTCCTTGTATTTATTAAATCTTTGATCAACATAAGCGAGATCGATGGTTTTCAAAAAAATTTCTAATAATGGGGAACCATCAGCTGAGGGTATGATAAGATGATATTCCTAAGATAGAATTTAGGAGCAGGTATGGGAATTATGAGTATTTGGTCACGCCATTTAGACTTACAAATTCTTGTTTAGTGTTTATAGATTTGATGAATCAAATCTTCCAATATTTCTTTGATTTTTTCATGGTTGTATTTTGGATGACATCGTTGATTATTTTAGATTCAAACAGGATCATGCTGATAATTTGAATACCAACCTTGGGATCATAAAATATTATCCACTATCTAAAATTATATCTAAATGTAAATTATGGATTCAATAGGGGAAATTAACAGGAAATGTGATTTATAAGAAGGGTGTCTTAGCATATCATTAAAATATTTAGGTGGTTATGTGTTGGGAATAGCCTAAAAATGTGTTTGAGATCTAGGTTTTCTTGGGAATAGATGGTTATTAAAGGCATTTTGTTTTGGAGTTCTCTATGATTTCATCACCTAAGATAAAGTTATACCATAAGGGTGAGATTTGTTTTATATTGATTAATGGTGGAGATCTTTTTAAGAGTTGAAAATTATTTTATCTTCAGCTCCACTCTTGATTCGTCATGAGATAGGTTTTTTTTATCATTACAGTGATGTCTTAGGTATGGGTTTGTGTTGTGTTCTGATGTAGGGGAGACCTATAGTAGCTTATAGATCTGTTTAGTTATTCCCTTAGGAGAAAAATTATCCCTTTAATGATATTAAGTTTACATAAATGATTGATTCCCTGAACAATTATTTCCACTACCTCTTTGAGAAGATAATTATAATGTATTTATACCATAGAAGTCTAAAGTTTGAATTCAATTATAGATACCTGGAATTGAGAAAAATATGATGTGTAATGTACCTTAATTAGTTTTATTTGACATTTCATACCACCTAGGAAAGGAAACATGGTTACAAATGATTTGAGTTAAAATTTTCCGACTCAGGTTGTGAAGGAATTAGTTGAAGAGAGGTTCTTGATGAGATTGTTTATTGACATTTAATTCGATGAAGGGAGAAATTAAAGATAGGCATTCCTCAATTCTTCTTGGTTTTTATCATTTATTTATGATTATATTTGAATTGTATAGGATGATGAGGTAGAGTTTTGGTTCTCTAGTAATAATATTTATTATAGGGAGACCTCAAGTGAGTAGTCTGGGTCTCTCGATAGAGTGCTGAGCTTGACAGGTAGGATGATCGTTTTAATGAATTTTAGAAAAGAAATGATTGATGATAGATAATAATCCAAATTGTCTTTGAACCCTAGAGAATATAATAAGTATAATGACTTCATATATCATTATTGGTGGTAGAAAATGGGATGATCTATTTTGTATTTTGTGCCTCAATGCCTTACTTTTTAGTAAATCAAGGTGAAAAAATATAGGCCTTATAGTTTTTTACAACCTTTAACCATTCTAGTGAAAAATGGGACTGGATATCCATATATATTGTGATTGGGGTACCTTGTACACCTAATTTTAGGGATATAATATGAGTGATTACCAATAGACTCACAAATTTTGAGTATTTCTTATGTTTCAAGTAGTTGAAGTTGGTATTGGATCTTGGTCACCTTTATGTGTGGGATATTTTTAGACTTCATAGTGTGCCAACAGATATCATTTCTGATAGTTATCCTCACTTCATATCCTAATTTTGGAATGTATTTTAGGTAGATATGGGTTCTCAGTTGAATTTGAGCACAACTTATCATCCACAGTTGGATGACTATACTCAGAAGAACATCAAGATTATGAAAGTCATGTTTTGAGAATACGTGATTGAATTTGGTGGATCTTGTTATAAACATATTTATTTCGTGGATTTTCCTATAATAATGGATTTCATGATATAATTAGGATGAAACCTTCTGAAAAGTTGAATTGGAGACCTTGTAGATCATCAATTTATTGGGAATAGGTTTGATAAATGTCCCTATTTTATCCAAGTACAATATAGAAGATGGCATAAAATATGAAATAAATCAAGAAAAGGGAAAAAATAGATCATAGTATCTTTAAATCATTTTCTGATCGAAATCATCATCCATTGAAATTTGATATAGGTGATTGGAGTATTCTTTATAGTTTCACTTTAGTTGGGGAATAATTATTTGGGGAAGTAAGGTAAGTTATCAACTAATTATGTTATCTTATTTTATATTGTGGAGTTAATATTTATTTTGGTATATCTACTAGATTTACCTATTCATTTTAATTCTATTCATCATGTGTTCAATTTTTTTTCTACTGATAAAGTATTATCTATACCTATTCCATTTAATAAAGTGGGAGAATATTGATATTGAATTCAAGACCTTAGTGGTTGAAAGGATTTTTAGATACTTTACTAATGGGATAATGTTTTACATGGATAGATTATCCATTCCATTTGAGTGGTATGAATGTGTAGTAGTGAGAACTATGAGATATGGGAGCGTGAGGCCTTGATGATTCAATAATGGACTTATCTCTTTTAGGGTTCATTATCATGAGCTGTTATATGGAAATAAAGTATTTATCATTAGTATAATTGTGACACCCCAAAAAATAGAATTTTGTAAAATTTTCTCTCGACTTTATAGTTTATTTTTTCGAGTCGTTCTTGAGTCGGTTTGAAAAATTTGTGGCTTAATTTTTTTTTCAAACGTTGTCTATGAGATATAGGTAGGACCACAACCATGGTGTATATGTGGGATTCATTTGTGAAATATTAATTCTAAAATGTCTAGTTATAGTAATAGCCCAGGGTAGATCATGTTGGGAGTTATGTTGTCAACCTTGGGCATAGGGACTTCACCACAACATGGTGTTAGAAATGATAATACCAAAAAAGATTAAGATCATGTACCAGACCATGGTTAATGCATATGGTTTTATTCCTAGGAAAATACACAATGATAATAGAGATTTTATAAGAGAGATATGAAAGTGGATTGATATTTTTAATGGAAATTTGTAACATGATCTTACAGGGTAGGTTACTATAGAAATGTGTGTCCTTGATGATGAAATTTTTTTACTTCACTTTATTTTTTCCCATATGAAACAAATAATTATTCCTCATTGGATTTGATTCAATATAGAGTGTGTTACAAGCATGTTTTTTTAGAATTCATCATTTGAAAATTAGTGACTAACGGTTTCTCCATAGGATTTCTGTTTTTAGGTCTGAACACATGTGGACAATATTAGTTCATTTCCACCACTAATATTGAAGGAATCATTTTTCCCCAATAATGAGGTTGGTGTATCTATATTATGGTCTATACATTGGTATTCCTTATTTTATTATTGTTCCATTTGGTTCTGATATAAGAAATGACAATTTTAAATCCATGAGTGCAAAATTGATATTTGAGGTATATCGAAATGTTTTATAAAAATAAGGTTTATGATTAAAACTATTTTGAGAAATATGATGTGGTTGATAAATTTCCCTAAATACAATTTTAAATATGAAATGTGTATTCTAGATTGTAAGATCTATGGTTTCACTATAGAAAATTTTTATGAAAATGTGGGAATTAAATGAAAGGGATTTTCCTTGTATTTTTATTAAATTTAAACTTGGTTACTTCAAGTTAATGATGATATATTAGTACACTGATAATACGATGGTGTATGGAGAAAAACTATACATATGAAATACCTTGTGGTTTTACCTTTCAATTGGGGAGGTTACCTTGATGCTCTGGTTTCTATGGATTTTCTTTCTTGGGTACGGAGGTTCTTAGAAATTTGAGTTCACTAATGTTGGGTAGTTTATGTTTCTCTAAGTTGTGTACACCCTTGTGTTGTGATTATAGATTTTAGTTCTTTGAGGATAAATTAAATTCTTGTTTATTTTATTTTCCCATTTCCCCACTTGATATGGATATTGATTCTTGAAACATGTTTAGTTTACCTTCTAATACCCTCTAGATATATGTTATTTTATACTTCGTTGTGTATTTGAATATGGAATGTTAATGAAAAGAAAACCAAAGGATGATTTTATATGAAAAAGTATCACTTCTATAATTGTTTTAGAAATAATGTTTTAATAAGAACTGACCAATGAATGTGGATATAAATTTTATATATTATTGGTTGTATCCTGGTGATCTTTAGTGATCAAACCCTACTTTTTCTTTTTGGTGTTTGAATACTTGGTTTTCTAGGATACTGGTAAAGGGATGAGCATAATGTAGAGGATGACTCTTCTGGACCATTAATCATTTTTATTGGTTTCAGATAGTGGAGAAATATAGTCATTTAGAGATGGACATATGGGTTTCTTCAGGCTCTATTCTGTTAGTCTTTATTTTTTTACCAAGACACTGATATCTAGTTACGGATGTTACCTTTTATATTTTGAGTTTTTTTCTGATATACGATGCATCCTGGGTATCTTCAATGAAAATCTTATTGTTTATTTCTTATCATATTCCTGATGAGTGTGAAATCATTCCATTGTTTCTTATTCTTACAAACTGGTGCTTTTCTCCAACTTTTGGTGATCAAGAATGCACTTCAGGCCCTATGAATGTCTAATATGGGTGACATTATTGGTCAAAACAAGTTGGTTTGATACAACCTCCATGGTGGGAAATATGAGGAAGACATTTAGATTTATTAACTTTTGATTGATTAATATGAAGATGAATTTTATGTCGGTTGAATTTAATTATATTCAGAATAAATTCATAATATGCACCCGAAATTGGATCTCCAGGATTGTTGGGTGGACCTTTTCTGTGAGGAGGACCTATATTAGAACTCTTCATATTTTTGAGGGGATTAACTCTATAAATATTGAATTGTTGTTGGTCACCATAGTTAGGACTCTATGGTTATATTAAACGTTTCTCTCAGTATAACCTTCATAATAAGTTCTATAGGGTGGAACTACAAAATTATTTTACATATCACTATAGGGAAGACCTCTTTATAAGTATTATTTATGACTATTTTATGAGGGGTATGTTGTGATAGTTACCAATTCCCACCTCAATAGAATTCATGAATTTTTTCAATATGGTGATTCAGAATAACCCAATTTTACTTTCATGATTTGAGTATGAGTTCTAAGGATGTTTGTGGGAATAGAGACATGAACTTACTCATATGAGATAATGATATTATATATCATACATGATCTCTTTTAAGGTTACCTACTCTATACAATCAGGTCCATAGTCTTAATAGCAGTTCGTGAAGAGTTTAGGTCCATGTTGAGGTAGCTATGACCTTAGATCGTAGGATTTCTCTTTGGTGAATCCATGATATCTATTTTTATGTGACATATTTCCCCATAGTATTTTTCCAGATAAGTAAGGTAAGGATTAGTTCACTATGGGGAGAGGCATCCAAATTTCCTCAAAGTGGTGGTGCAATTTTCCTTCTCCCTACTGGCCTATTATTGGTATGCTGGTCAGCATGGATTTATATCCTCAAGTCGTATACATGATATCTACAATGTTCGAATAATACCTTTGAATTGGGATTCCCTCTCCATGGAATTCAATACATGATATTTGAAGAACACGGTTGGTGATAATATCTATTGGGGTCGTGGATCCATGATGACCATCATGACAACATCATATGTATTGGGTGCCATCAATTGATTATATGAATATAACCAATTTATTTTTGTTTTTACTATTTTTTGTTTAAAATGATCTTGTATTCATGTTATCACAAAACAAATTTCCCTATATGAGAAACTTTACAACAAGTTATTATAAATTAGGGTGTTTTTTCATTGAAAATAAGAGGATGGGAGGTTATATCATCCCAAAAAAGATCTTATTTCCTAGTCCATGAATATCTTATTGATTTAATAGAAGTTTATAAAATAAATCCTAGTAATATTAATAGTTATTAATTCTATGAAAAATTCAATTGACTGATACTGTGAATTTATTAGGAATATGTATAAATGGATCTATATCTTTTACCTCATTGGTTTGTTATGGTATGATTTAAATTTACACAACTTGTAAATCTTAAATTTATCACCATAAAAGGATGTGGTGGATATTGTGGATTAGGAATGATGACAATGAAAGGGGATTATATATATCCATAATAATAAAAATAAAAACTCCCATGTTATAGTGATATTTAATATGGAACATCATATCTTTTAGACTAATGTGACACGGATCATAATTGTAAATTTTAAAGTTATAAAACCCTGAACAATGTGGTGAATTTTAACACAACGTTTACAGAACTATTTCCAAGTTGTGTAATGTCATGTAGAATGGTATAATATGTGAGAGGTACCTACAAATGTTTTGGTCTATAAATTATGCATAAGAATAACTTTTGTATTGGTATTACACCATGTTGGAGGCTAAATATATCTTTAGATAACTAGTTGGTAAAAATGGAACTAACTGGATACTTGAGAGCTATAGAGACTAATTAAAGAATCCAAGATGAGAATTCTGGTCTAGGAGAGATCCCATTAGTTCATAAAGAAGAAGAATACTTATTATCATGGGGATACATGTTTGGATTTACGTCAAGGGATCTACCAATTAGGGTGAAAACCAATTGCTAACCCCGTATCAAGGGGATATATAATCAAATGAGAGAACATGAGTATGAATAATTATTTTTTTTCATATTTATCAAGAGGATGTGGAGTAGTCCTAGACAAAGATTCCTTTTAGGGTTGTAACCTGTGTTAATGTGTTTCAATATGGTATTTCTGGACACTAGGGAGGCCTGGATACTCATAAATGGAATTTTAGTAGAAAGGGGCAACCCTAAGTAAAATAATATGTCAAGATAGACCATTAGAAAGAGGAAAAAACTACTATAAAAATCCTCAATTGTATATAATATTTAAGGATTTAGGTGAATGAATGGGTAATACAAATAGATATAGATGTTTATGGTTTTCCACAACTTAAATCATATATAATGGGTAGTCCTTTGGGAAAATTATCAAGTGAGAGATAGGAAAACCCTCAAAAGATTTATGTGGAATAGGCCATAATATTTTTACATGCAGATAAATTCCCATGAAATAATTACATAGGAGGTTCACACACATTTAAGACTAGGATTTAAATCCTACCTAAGGGAATTAATTTTGGAAAACCATTACATCAAAGGTTTTTAAAAAAATGATATGATTTGTTAGAATCCATACTTTAAAATCTCTAGGTGTTTCAAAAATGTGTGATGAGGATTCTATTTATAGTTAAAGGTTAATGGTTGGGGCCAATTATATGTTGTTATTTGGGATAAATAAACTTCTCATAGACATGAGAATTCACCATTATTATACCAAGAATAATGAAGAAACCATATAATTTGAACACAACCATAAAGGGATCTCCACTTTTCCACTACAATGGAAGAAGGGACCGTATAAGGTAAATACAATTGAAAAAGGGATCACTACCTATCCATACAAAATTATGTGAATTTATTTGAAATCATCACATAGTAGTTGAAAAATATACCTATCCACAAAGGATTCACATCATCACACCACATAAAGGATTTTTATTACATAAAATTATGATATAATGTGATTTCTTTATGGAAATACAATTTATCTTATGCTACATTGTATATTTGGACTTTTTTCTTGCAATATAATTCAAACAATATTTATCACTTTTAGATTATTTATAAGGATTAAACCATAGTCCCATATCTGGTCACTTGTACCTACCTATGCATGATTATATTTCAAACAATAGATGAATAACCATATGATGTGATAATTTTAGGAACCACCTATTTCAAAAACATATTTATACCCTAATTAAGATAAATCCTTTCATGACCATTATATTATTGAACATAACCTAGGAATATGATACCCTACTCATCTAAGAGGCTCCTGAATTAATTATAAACAACTATAATTAATTTATGGAATTAATCCCTAATTATCTATCTGGGAATAATTGAGTAAAACACACTAGATGATGTATCCCTGCTTAAATATTTATCAAATAGGTGCACATAATTCATTATAAACCTATGATTCTACTTCCAACCAAATCCCAAACACCCAATATCAATTTATCCATTGAATCCCCCCAAATTTGATAAAAAAAATAAATTAATACATTTACTTACTATTAATGAAAGAATGTACGAACATACATGATTATCCTCCTCAATCACACTCTAACCATACCATAAATCCCCATCATAATAGGATAATTCTACAATTCCTCAATGGGATCATTATTAAATACATAGATCCAACATGATAAAATTTAGAAGGAAAAAATGAATTAAGAGAGGACAAATAATGGAGGAAACTAACCCTAAATTTATGAATAATTATGATTTATTATCTGTTGATCAAAGGAAAATAATGGGAGAAGGAGAGAGGGAGAGATTATTGGACTCCCCTTACTTGGATGGTTATTAAAATGGGAAATCAAAGTAGGTCCTTTATTTTAAAAATAAAAAATTCTCATTTTCCCTTATTAAAAAAATTACATTTGGAAACACCAGGTTCCCTATCCACTAGTACTGGACACTAAGTGTAAATAATCGACTATACAATGATCCCAATTGGAGAGACTTCCACACTAACACCCCCATTGGGTTTCCGGTGCACTCTGGTTAAGTACTTGATAACCCTCTATAGCCACTGGTCCCCTAATTCTAATCCGATAAGCACTTCAACTCCAATATCGATCATTTACACCCAATTTTCCACCTCCAAAAGATATTATAATTTAATCAAAATGTATATAAAAATTTAATTATTGATTTTAATGAATAATTTAAAATTCCATCAATCCACTATCATTAGAACCCAAGTTTCCACTTATTCCGTCAACACACATCAGGTTGGGCTGTTAAGAGCTCTCCAATATAACACTTATTATCCTAAAAATGTATCAATGTGAATCAATTATAAAACACCTAATCCACTGATATGGGATGCATGATTTAATTATCGATCTCCACTTAGAAATGGTTACATGGATACAATACCTGAACTATTGAATCTTCCAAACACACAGAAGGCCTCTCTATCAGGCTCATCCTATACACTATTCATCCTTGAATGATGGTCAATTTGATTTTTCTATATCATCACATTGTATCTCTCTTGAAATATACTAGTTGATACCCGTTTGAATCGATTATATTTTAAGCCTTTAATGAACCAAACACCCCTGATAATGATTAATTTCACCTATTCACACTAATTCCCTACAATTAGAATAAATCTAATATTTTATTGTTGAAAAATAAATGGAAGTGAATCCAAAACTTCTGGGTCTCAAACCAATAACATACCACTCTTGACCAGTCCATATAATTAAGCCTCCCTTCATTATAAAAGTATTTATACATTATATGATCATTGTGATTTCATGGATCAACTCATCTCACTGGTCCATCTTATGAAACTCATACCTCGTCATCCTACCAGATTATAAGAATCACATTATATACACTAGTTACTGAACGTAATGTTTTTTCACAATCATCCCTTATTGATACCCATAATTGGTATCACAATCTATGAGAAGAAATCCCATGTGGCTTTTACCCAGATTCTAATGCTTAACCTTAACCACCATTGAAACATTCTTTCTATTAAAATCATGCCTAGTGCCCACATAAAATAAACATATAATAAGGGTTTATGTAGAATATTTGATATTGTGATCTCCACTATAAGAGTTCCACATATTATCTTTCAAATAGAATCTAACCGCTCATATATCACTTTTACCAAAATTCATGATCCCATATCTTCCTGATTGATCTATCCCATGAGCCCAGATATTGAGTCTGTGAAATTACAGCTATCCTCATTGATTCTATTCAAAATCATCAATGATCCATCATCACACACCTAGTACAAATGAATACATCACATGGTTTCAGACCCCACTCACTATCACATGCATCCCACATTCCAACATGTTGCAGAGTAAACCAATTCCCTAAAAGTAATTCAAAACCTTATCAAGACCCAACATACCATAGAGGTTAACTTCCATAGACATATCTCAGTCACATAAAGGGTTCTTACAAATTCCCAATGGAAAAAAATGTATTTTCACCCACTATGTGTGAAACATCATGTAAATTTATCAGGTTCCCATGACCTGGTTCCAAGAAGGCACAGAGACTCAATCACTACAAGAAAATTACAAGGTCCAATATCTAATATGGATCTTAAGGGACTAAAAACATGCCCTAAATAACATAATCCATTCACTATAAATGTTTCATTCAAAAAAATTATATAATTTTAAGCATCATATGGACCTTTTCCAAGGAATCACCCATCATGTTGTCCCATAAAGGTAGATTAAATAGTGGGGGTGGGGGTTGAATTGGATTTTTTACAAATATAGAAATGTTTCCTACTCTAGGAAACATTTATTTTTCACATGTTACAAGTTAAAAAATAATCAGAGTGACAATAATTAATTAATATGATGTAGATAAACAATTTAAAAGATTAAAATTAACTAAATTAAAATAAGTTAAAAAAATAAGGATAATAATAGATCAAAAACAAATATCATTAAATGATATTACAATTCAAATCCCTAGAACTATTTATTATTAATCTAAAGTAGTATGACCATAAATACCAACATATATACGACATAAATTTCAAAACCCATAAGTTCATTGACCTAAAATATTGAAAGCAGAAGTCCTATCATTAGATTTATTCAAAATATTTTTGTAGTCGAAAGTTATTTCCCAAGACTTAATCATTGGCTATATGATTGAAATAATACAGTTAACTATTCTTATAAGTTATTTAAATAAGTAGTTAAGTAGTAGAAATTAATATTTATTGAACTTTTTGATCATGAAAGATAAAAAAAATATTACAATAGGAATGTTATAGTTTTTTCATGAGAACATACATAAAGAGATTCTCTAAGATCACACTGAAAAATAAATCAATAAAGAGCTCTAAAGTCACTGATATAGTGAAAAAAATCAAGAATGTAAGAATTCGGTATAAGAAAATAAATGTTACTTGATGCCTTGGCCTATTATTTATTGGTTTTAAAGAAGAAAGACATTCAATCTTAAAATATGATGTCTTTGTGATAAAATATAACTTGAATTAAACTAGAAAGCTCCAACAAGGAATTTTGGTAAAAGGTATTCAAATGAATTTATGATGGTCCACAAGGTAAAATTAATGAGAACCAATATTTTTTTTCTTTTTAATATGTTTGAAATGAAAATTAACTGAAAAATTGCTTTATAACATAGTAAATTAACTCATTTGTACACTTAACAGAATCAGGAATTAAATTTTAAAATGAATTAAATCTTGTTTTTATTGGTTTTATTAATTTTTGTACTAATTTCAAATATATTCATTTAATTTTGATTTTGTGCTTAAACTGATTAATATGATTTTTATTCTAATTATTATTATTTAATTTAATTATGGTATTATTTAAAAAAAATACTACACTATATGGTGGTTAGATCAGAATTTATAAATGGTTGGTGGAAACAGAAAAGTGTTGGTTATTGGAGGTATGTGTGACATATTTTGGGAACTTATGGGCTATATATAATAATTAATCCACTAGAAGATAATATGTATGATATTTTTAAGAAATAATAAGAAATTCATAACATCTTTTTCCTGTATCGATTTAAGAGGTTTATGAGTTAGATGTTCTATCACTTTTGAGACCATACATATAATAATATTTGAAGGATCCTGGGAATGTGTAATATATTTCCATCTATATAGCTTCATCCATAAGATATTTTATAACTATTTTGGAGATACATATGATTTTTCACAAAGAATGGATGATGTGTAACATAATTTTTAAAGGGATAGATATGATACCCAATATAATTTTGAAACCTAAGGACTATGCATTACAAATTTATTGATTTGTATAATATTTTTATATATAAAAAATTATTAACAATATATTTTGGATTTGTGAAATTAGTACGATCCAATATATAATATACTATTTTCTAGGGGAGGATATTTATATAATATAATTTCCGAGAGGCCGCATAAAAAAAATCCAAAAGTTATCAAAATGGAAAAGGATAAAAATAAAATCAAAATTTAATTTATCTGGTCTATATAAATTTAAATGTTTCTAAGTAAGGACCCAACATTAAACATTACATATTCTAGAAACTTTATCATATAATTCACTTAAATTATGAATGAACTTTTAGGTTTTTATTTTCTGAGAGTTAGGTCATATCTATTACATAAAAAATCTATATATATAAAATGCAGAGTCTAATAATCTGTATCCATTTTTTCCATAATATAAAACCTTTAAAATTAATCTTATATTATTTTCATGTAAAATCATTATGACGTTCTACTTAACTTCTTAATTTCACTTAAGTATAATTAAGCCTTTTGAAAAACATTTTAAATTTTGGGATTATCACAAAAATCTTATTAATGGATATAAATAGAAGGAAATAAATTGTTTTCCCTTGAATAAATATATTTTTTTTTTGTTTCAAAATAAATTTTGGGCGGAAAATAAACATTTTCTTACACAAGAAATAATCTTCTCTACCTAAATCTTTTAATAAAATATTTTATATGAAATATAAAAGGAAAAAATAAAACTCAAAATGTTTCGTTGAAATATTGAAAACTCATAATAATTTTTTTTAATTTTTTTACTTTTCATGCTTTCAAAGTATCATATAATTTATCTTGTGAAATCATACATTTTATATTAAAAAATAGATAAAGCTTAGAAAAACCATATAGGTTACTTGAGGAATCTTTTTTATATCACACTTACTTGTTCAGTTACCATCTTGGTTATACAAGGAATAACCACTGCAATTACACTTGGAGTAACCATTGTAATTAAACTTGAAATAACCATTCTGGTTATACTTGGAATAACTATCGTAGTATATTCCCATATTCCCTTAGGATAAACCTAATCTTGTAACTATATACCTATTCCTAATTAATTAGATATTTTTAATGGGATCACCAACCCAATATTCATAACAGAACCTTCCATCCTTATAAACAATTCCCAGGAACCATAACTTAATCATAACACCAAAAATATTACCTCATAAAAACATTCTTTACACCCATATGAAAATATGATCAAATATTGATATATCAATTTTCTTTATAAACCAATTTTGAAAACTAAAATTCCTTAATGGAAATAAGATTTTTTACTACATAAAAAATTTAATTTTCTAAAATAATGCAAGAATAAAACAATGATTACAACAATAGGAAAATTCATTGTCTCCATATACATTAAAATAGAACATTCATTTTGTATGTTTTTGAAGAAAGTTAAATCATTTCGTAAAAATATTCACTTTATAAAAATTGAATGAAATTAAAAATAAACATAATATATACATTTTAAGTCAATTATTTACATATAATTATATCCACAAAATAATTTCTGAAAATATGTATATGGTATAAAATGAGAATTTTAAGGGAAATTTTGAAAGCAGTTTTTAAAAAAAGGAAGACCCTTACCACGAGGCCGCATTGCCAAATACATTATTTATATTCATGAATAATAAAATAATATTAATTATTTACATTAATGGGAACATTATACATATTTATTATTCCTATTATTTCACTTTTTACTATATTATGACATTTAGTTAATCATCTAAGTTCGAATCAGATGTTTTTACAATATTTAGTTCATAAGCCTAAAATGATTTCTATGGGTAGAATATGGTTAAATATGTCGTTATTAAATCTTATACATAATAATAATTTATAAATAGGTACCATTTTTAAAAATAAATTATACTTTTAAAACTAACCTTGAAATATGTTTATGGAAATGGACCACGTTATAATCAGGGGGATGATAGGCCGCACGTACGAATAAGGAACATTTCTATTTTTCATTGATAGTTATGGAAATAATATAAGTATAATTTTATCATTAAATAATAATAATAATAATATCCTAAATATCATATTATTTATTTAATTATTCTTTTATATATTATCCATGTGATGTGGTGATGAGAAAAGAATCACATCACTTTGTGGAGTTGGAAATCCACACGTACGCATGATTGACTTTTTAATTATTCAATGAATGGAATGGTAAGAAATTAAATGATATATTATTTTCTCGTCATGATAAATATTTCATGAATATCATATATATACATTAAATCTATCGTTGTAACTAGTCATGATAGATAGTGATGGAAAACTGATTACATTATTTCTCAAGGCGACTGTCTACCATACACATGAATGATGAATTCCTCTCCCATTTGACAGAGGTTGGAGAAGGGTAAAAGTTATACCATTAAGATAATAAAATTTAAGATTAAAAAGTATTATGGTATTATTATTTTACTATTATTGAAGAATATTTTAATGAGGTGTATTGAGAAATAAAAAAAACATGCAGTTAAATTTTTTACCCCTTAATTGGAATGTCTCTTTTGATTAGCACCTTAATCAATCTAAGGTTGGTATTTTACCTAAAAAATACCTATTCAATTAGGGAGTGGATTATTTTAATAAATTTTGGTAGGAAATGGCTGAAAAAAGGGTTTTTAACTGTGAATAACTAAAAATAAGAAGTTTCTATTAATAAGAGAGGGGA
Source organism: Viscum album (assembly GCA_963277665.1). Taxonomy (NCBI): domain Eukaryota; kingdom Viridiplantae; phylum Streptophyta; class Magnoliopsida; order Santalales; family Viscaceae; genus Viscum; species Viscum album. The sequence continues at coordinate 32,157,557 of OY728166.1, read as the reverse complement.
GTTGATCTTTTGGAATTTTTAAAATATTAAATAAAAATAAATTAATTTTGATGTCCCATTAGTAATAAATTGATACTATTTCAATATAAGATGATTTTGAGTCTACATTATCTCATAAAATAAAATATGAACAAGTTTGGATCACAGTTGTACCGTTATAATCTTATTGTATGTCCTTATTAAGCCTTTGGATAATTACCGTAATATTAAAATTTTCTAATCTTTTAGGGTTGATAATGTTACTAAAAAATGAAAAAATTCATTAATATACCATGGATTATGTAATTAAAAATTTAATATTTATATTTAATAATATATCATTTTGGGTTGTTTTATATCCTTTAATAAAATGTTATTTCCTTAAAAAATAAAAAATGCCAATTTTAGAACAAATTCATTTCCTTTGCTTTTCATAGCATCAATACAATTGATTTATAAAAATATAATCAATTAATATATAAATAAAATTTTATAATTTTGGAAAAAATTTATAGATAAAACCAATTATTTCAAATTATTATAGTTTTAATATTTTTTATATTTTTTATTTTATTTTTCAATTAATTGAATACTTATTGTGACAAAATTGTGTAAGCATTAAAAGAAATTATTTACTTAGTAAAAATTAAAAATAAATTACATTGACGAATATGGATCCTTTATATTTCCAAATTAAATGTATAAATTATCATATAAACAATTTATAACCATTTAAATAGTATTATAGTTATTAAAAACAATAGTGTGATATTTTTCATTTTTCGATAAATAAAATATTATCAAGTTTATAATCACATCCAAATAGAAAAAAAATTATATAACCTAATATTGTACGATTATGGATTCATAAAACAAAATTACTAAAATTGTTTCGGTCATTTTATATTCCTTATCGTTTTATTTTTAACAATAATCACTTGATTAATCCTTAACTATGGTAAAACAAATTTCTAAGGTTACTTTACGTAGTGACAAAAAATAAAAGTGATATATTTAATTTTTTTTGAATAAATGATTAAAAATATATAATTCATTTGTAAAATTTTAAAAAATATAATTTGAATTATTTAATTTAAAATTATACCGAAATATTCAATAAGAAATAGTATTTTCAGAAAAAATACATTGTTTTGTATAAATTGATTTTATTGTAAATTAAATTATAAAATTCATTTTAAAATACATAATTTGATAAATATAATAAAAAACTACTATTTATATTTTAAAACTAAATAAAAATATAATTTTTTTACAAATACTTTAGAATAAAATAACATTTTTAATAAAAAACCAATATTTTTCACTATTCATTAAAAAGTAAAACATTTTAGAAAATCCTATTTTTTTTCATAAGATAATTTTGAGACTTTGAATTCAGAAATGAAACTTATTTTGACAAATTAAAATTATAAAATTTGTAAGAAAATATATTAAAAAACCATTTAATATATATAATTCCATTTGGTTAGAAATAAGTCCCTTTTCTTCTGGATAAAAATTTTATAATTTTTTTATAGTTAATGTAAATATATAAAATGTAACTAATGAATATATAGAAATGTTTTATGATAAATGTAAATTGTATGTTACATTATTCCTCCCTTTCTAAATAAAATCCTCATTATTTTACTCACTTATTAAAAAAATGAGGATACCATTTCCTCTTAGTATTTTCATACCCCCATTTTAGTTCATCTAACTTATTGATTTTTACACAAAACATTAACCTGGTGAATTACCTTGTTCCATAATAATTTAAATATATGGTCATGAATCTAAAAAATATATCCTCAAAATAAAGGTTCTCTTTGAAGTGAACTACCTTGGGGATCAAAACATGAGATGAATCCAACATATATTTTCTTAATATAAAAACATGAAAAGCATTGTGTACCAAAGATATATCAAACCATAAGGCCACTCAGTAGGAAAATGATCTATATTTCTCTAGGATTTCATATTTTATAATGAACCAAGTACTCAACTTTCCATTTTTACCATAAAACATTACACTTTTTCCTAGAGATAATTTAAGAAAAAGATTATCACATACCCCAAAAGAAATTTCTTTTCTACAGTTGTCCACATTAATTTTCTTGTTGTTATTAATTTTAATCTTATGTTAATGAATTACCTAAAACATATCAACCATTTTCTATACCAATTGTAGTCCCATAAACTTACTTTCATCTAAATTATCCCAAAACATGGGATTCCAATATCACATTCTATATATAGCCTCAAAAGAATCCATTTGTATATTGAAATAAAATTATTATTATAAAAAAATCAATTAAATAATGATATGAATCCCAATATACCCGATAATCCATTTATTAATCATGTATCATGTATTTCAAGGTATCCATCAATAATTTATACTTTCCATTATATTGAGGATGAAAGTATTTTATGAACTTTAATTTAGTTCCATAGACTTTTGATTTCCTTTCCAAAAAATGGAAGTGAATTTGGGATCATGTATAGATAAAATGTATAGTGGAACTCCACATAAACTGATTATATTATTAAGATAAATTCAAGAAATTTTAACTAAATATAGATTATCTTGAATGGGAAGTAAATTGACATATTTATTTAATTGATCTATAATAACCCAAATCATATTATTAACTTTAGATGCATTTCGAAATCGCATTAAAATATCCATGGATACATTTTTCCATTTCTATTCCAGTACTAAAAATGTCAAATAATACCCTTAAGTAATTATTGTTATGATTTAACTTTTTGGAAAGTTAAACATATTGTGGTTAATTAAGTAATATCTTCTTTTATTCAATATAATAATCAATACTTCTGAAGGTATCTGTACATATTAGTACTTCCAGGATGAATGGAAAATGGGGAAATTTGAGCTTTACCAAGATTTTTTTTCTTTAAATAAGAATCAAATGTCATAAATAATATCTTTACCAATCACAAAACAAAATCTTTATCAATGTAATATTGAGGAAAATTTCCCTTATTAACAAATCATACCTTTTTCTATAGCTCACAGTCTTACTTACGATATTTTTTAATTCTTTCTAATAGAGGTGATTGTATTAAAACCTCAAAAAATCATGGAGGATTCTGTATCCCTAAATTTTAGGCCAGAATTCATCAAATCATTAACCAAAGGGTTACTTTCAAAATGTAACATGGTAAATGTAGCATGTATTTCCTAACTCAAAGCATATACTACTTTGTTATATTTTCAAAATTAAAATGAAATTTTTAATGAGAATCCTTTATCATCTAAAGGCATCTCCTCTATCTCATATTAAACTCTTTCTAAGTGAATTTATACTTCCAAATTTTGGAATAAATATAAATTTAACACTTGGATAAATTTAAATGATGTCTCCATATTTTTAAATAAAAAAACACATTAACTAATTCTAGATCTAGATTAGGATAATTTAACACGTGAGGTTATATTTTCAATGAATCATAAGCTATTAATAGATAATTCTCCATTAGGAAATAACCAAGGCCTATAAAAAAAGTATAACTATAGATGAAAAATTAAATATTTATTGAGTGAAGTTCCAAACCTAGACCATTCACCAATATACTTTTTAGTTCTTGAAAACATTCATCACATTCATTTACCTAGTTTAATTTAACTCCTTTTTGAGTTAACTTGGTTATTGGTTTATATAATCATGAAATGGTTTCAAAAAATACCATTTATATCCAATTAACCTAAGAAAACTATGAATATTAGTAACATTTGTTATTATTGGAAACTAATCAGAAACATTGGTTTTATCAAGATAAAATGTTATGCCATATTTATTTATGATGTTTCTAAGGAAAGAAATCTGTTGTTACCAAAAATCACATTTTCAAAATTTTACATATTACTAATTTTCTTTTAGGGAATCTAGAATAATCCTTATATGTTTTTTATAATCCTCATTAATTTTTTAATAAATAAAAATATATTCATTAAAAATAAACAAAAAATTCTAAAAATATTTATGGAATTCTATTTTCATTAGATCCATATATATTTATATTGGTCATTTGGTAACCCAAATAGCATAACCACTAACTCATAATGACTTTAAATTGTCTAAAATTCTCTTTTAAGAACTTCATTCTCCTTCACCTTCAGCTGATAGTTCTTGGACCTTTAGTCAACCTTTGAAAAATAACAAGCTCCCAATGCTGGTCAAATAAGTCATAAATATGAGGGAAAAGGTACATTTTAATAATAGTGATGTTAATCAAAGCTTGATAATAAATGAAAAACTCTATTTAAATATATTTATTTTTATAAAAAACAAAGGATCACCCCATGGTGAAGTTCTTGGATGAATGAAACCTTTATCAGGAAACTCATATAAATGCATTTTTAATTCTATCATTTTGAATTGATCTATTAAATACAAGGGTTATGAAATTATATTAGCATTAAAAACTATGTCAATAGTAAATGCAACTTCTTGATTTGGTACGACACTTGAAAATATATCAGGAAAAATTTGAAGGTATTCTTTTAATACCGAAGCATCCTTTGTCTATATAGTTCCTTTATTCTTGACAATGTGTGAATGATAATTTTGTTTCAATATTTTAAAAGTTTCTCAGATTATTGATATGTTATAAAAGGTATGGGTTCATTATTATAAAGAAAATAAAATTATTTATGAAAAATAACTACTTTAGCGCTATAATATTTAATTCTATGGTAAACAAAGAGACAATCTATACCCAAAATAAAAAAAATCTACATGGGTAAAAAAATAAGGTTTGTATTTCTAAAGAATATAACAATAAGAGTATTATAACTTATTTTTTCCATAATAGTTAACCTAGATTTTTTAGCAAAATTAATGGGTTCATTTCTTACAATGTAATTTCCAATTTACTAGAAACTTTTTCAGAAATGAATAAATGTGTAGTCCCCGAATCGAGAAAGTAATTAGAATTATATGAAAAAACAATAAATGTATATAATATAATTTTATTTGATGGACCAACATATACTATTCTAGTTGAAAAGGATTCCACCACACCTTTATTATTATAGTATAACTTCTTATCATCATTCAAGTGCTTCATACACTTATGTTTACAATGACCCATCTCATTACATTTATAACATTTTAATATCAATTTATTATAATTATTCATACCACTACCATGATCTTTTTTCATTAAAACTATGCACCATATGCCCAATATTACCACATCTAAAGAACCTATCAGAATATATAAGGCATTATCTAGTTTTATTTTTACACCAACTCTCCCCAACTAAAAAAAATATCTACCACTAGATATAGTTGATCCTTCATTCCCCCTTTCCTAGCACATGGACATATTTTTCTAATAATTTTAGATGTACTCATGATCTTCAAAAAATAACTTCCTACCTTCTTAGAACAACACCCATGTTTATCATATCTTTTTAATTCATGGGAATCCAATACACTTTGATTTATTTTTTTCAATATTGAGTAAAACTGATTAATATTACTATCAATATCACATTTAAAATTTGATGTGCTCCTTGTCTATTGGGTAATTGTTTCTTCATATTTTGATTCTGAAATTTCATATTTGTTTTCAATTGCATGACTTTCATTTCTATCCTAAGTCCAACCACCATAGGAAAATATTTCTCAAGGAAAATATTCTTAAATTAATCCCATTCCAAGGAAACAATTTCATCTCCCTCCTTAATATTCTTGACCATTAACTACTATTGGTTCGATTCACCTTCAAAATGGTAAATAAAAAGCCTTAATTTTTGATTATCCAAAATTCCCATTACTTCAAATACGTTTTCTAGGGTTTTAATCCACCACTCAACTACTATAAGGTCCAATGATCCACTAAAAAAGGATGATGTTTCCTCATAAAATGTTCCACTTTAAACATGTTACTTTGTGGTAGATTTGGATGATCTATGACATGGATATGTCCACAATTTATATCTTTTGTAAATTGATCCATTACAATAAAAAAAATAATATGTTCCAATTTCAACTATTCTAAGTTGCTGATTTATAAGAATATAATCCCTTTGGTTCCTTCATACTTCAGATTTCCCATTCCCAATGCAGAAAACTATTCTGAATAGACATAATTCCAATGAAGAATAGTCTCATCTTAAACTAAAAGTGATCTCTTTTAAGAGTATTCTATTAACATTATTAATCCTCTAAAATTATCAAACCCTTTTTCTAATACCAACTGTAAGGACTTGACTTTAATCATTACATATTCGACTAACTTTAAACTAGAAGCCACAATATTAAATTTTAAATGATCATTTAGGTTCAGTGATTTATAGAGTTAGGTCATAAATCATAAATAAAAAACCCATATATATACAAATAATAATCTTCTAATCCGGGTCCATTTTTACCATAATATAAAGCTTTAAAATTTAATATGTTTTCCTTTCAGGAAAAATATTCATGACATTCAACTTGAATTATTCCTTTCCATTACCCATCCTTAAGTGATGTGATTTTTTAATATGTGGAATGAGAAAAATAATACTTTATGGGACATAAAAATAATGAAATAAACCGTTAGTCCATGAATACTTATAAAGTTTTTCAATTTTCAACATAAAATTTGGGCTCAAAATAAACATTTTCTTTATGAAGAAATCAACATCATTTTCTAAATATTGTAATAAAACATTTAAAAAGTATTATTATAGGGAAAAATAAAACTCATATGGTTTCTTTGAAAACATGAAAACTCATAATTTATTTTTTAACAAAGTTATAGTTTTCAACCTTATGAAGAAGCATTTACTTTCCTTTAAATTTTTAAGTCATAGGATTTCCATTAAAACCCATAGAAATCAAAGATTAATCATTTAGGTAATTTGAGGAATTATTTTCATATCACTTTTACTTATGGAGTAACCCTCACGATTATAAAAGGAATAAAAATCATAGTTATAAATGGAGTAACAGTCATAGTTAAACTTGTAATAACCATAATATTTATACTTGGAATAACTATCATAGTATATTCCTATATTCTTATAAGAGAAACATAATATGTAAACTTGATTTCTATACCCATTCCATTAGAGATTAATAATGGGATCACCCACCCTAAGTTAAACATGTAACCACCCGTACTTATAAAAAATTTCCAATAACCATAACATAATCATATCACATAATATATTCCATCATAAAAACATTCATTGTTCCCATAAGAAATCATTTTAGGATATTTAAAAATACATTTTATTTATACCCAATTATCAAAACTAAAATGTAATGAATAAATTTAATGATGGGATTTCATTGAATAAAACATGGAATATTTTAAAGTAATCAAAAATCAAAATAAAGGTTCTGGTGGAGGGATATTTCATTGTCGCAATATGTTTTAAAATATAAAATTCCTCTTGTGTTTTTATAAATAATGCTAAAAAACCCCGTTGAAGATTTCTATTTAGAAAAATTGAAATAAGTTCAAAAGAAAAATTAATTTTACCCTAGAATTAACTTATATCCATATAAATACATCCATAATATAATTTTTAAAAATAATTATATTGAAAAAAATAGTTTTAAAGGAAACCTTAATAGATGATTTTTATAAAGAAATCCCTTTACCTTGAGTCTAACTCATCACGTATATGCAATATATTTCTAAATGATTTGATTATGTTAACTATTTAGTTTCATCAGAACCTTTATCATGTTTAATATTCCTTCTATTTCACTTATTACCCAATTATATCAATTATATAATCATATATTTTCAAGTCATATATTTTGATGATATTCAGTTTATAAGTAAAAATGACTCAAGTAGGTTGAATATGGTTAAAATGAAAATTATTACATCATATAAAGAATAATAATCACAAAATAATTATAATTTTTATATATAAATATACTTTTAAAATAAATTGTGAAATATAGTTATAAAAATGAATTACATTATAGTTAAGGAGATAGTAGGACATAAATACACATGAGTAATATTTCCATTTATCAATGATCATTATGGAAAGAAGGTAAGAATCATGTTATCTTTATAGAATTATCATAATATCATAAATATAATACCATTTCTTTAAATATACTTATATATATCACTCATGTTATGTGGGGATGAAAAATGAATCACATCTCTTTGTGGAGGTGGTAATCTACACATATTGTCACTTGATGTTATCATTTTTCAGTGAATGGAATGGAAATAAGTCAAATTATATATTATAATTTATGAGTGATAAATATATTATTAATATCATATATATATATAATCCATAATTATAAATTTTCTTGAGAGATGATGAAGAAAAATGGATTATATTGGTTTGCGAGGCGGTAGTTCATCGTACACACGAACGATGGATTCTTCTCCCATTTGATGGAGGATCGTGATGGATATATGTTGTTACATTAAAATAATAAGACACACACACACACATATATATTCATATATTATATTATTTTCATTATTTTATCATGGTTTAAGAATATTATATGGTGGTGTAAGAATTAATAAAACTAAAAAATACAGTTAATAATAATAGCCCTTCTTTGGAATGTCTTCTTGGATTAGCACCTTAAGCCCTATAAGGTTTGTATTATATCTAGAAAAGGACCTCTATAATGAGGGGAGATATTCTATGATAATACTTTTTTATGTATTTTCTGAACCAAATCCTTTTTTTTGAATTTTAATAAATGATATGAAGTGATTTTCTTTTATAAGAGAGGGGGGGGGGACTTTTGGTATTCTATAAATATAAAATTAATATAAATTAATTTTGATGTTAAAACTAATATAAATTGATAACAATCTAGGTTAACATGATTATTATTCAAATTAATCTCATAAAATAAAATTTGGGAATGTTTGGATCATATTTTTATCATCATCCTTTTGTTTGAACCCTTTGTTAAACCTTTTTACAATTACAACAATATAAAACTTTTCTACACTTTATGGGTTATTAATGATACAATAAAATGAAAAACGACCCATAAATGGACCATGATTTTTTCATTAACCATAAAACATTAATTTTGGAGAATATTAGTTTTTGAATAATTTTATATCATTTAATATCATATTATATTAATAAAATATCAATAATATCAATTTTATAACTATTCATTTACATTGATTTTTATAAGATAAAAAACCAAGGAATTAGAATATAATAAACTAAAAAAAATCAATAAAATTTTATAGTCTTCTGAAAAATTCATGGATAAAATTAATTATTTAACATAATATAACTTTTAATATTTTTAATATCAATTATTTCATTTTTACATTAATTGAATAATTACACCGTCAACATTGCATCGTAATCTATGTATATTATTTTCTACTAAAAACTAAAAATAAATTACAAATATGAATATAAATAATTTATCTCTATAGATTATAATTATATCAAAGAATACCCCTCGGGTTTTCCCATTATAAAAATATTATAGTTATTAAAAGCAAGAGAGTAGAATTTTTTACTTTTCTTTATATAAAATACTACAAAAGTTATAATTATATAAAGATTTACAAAGAAATCAATATAAAAAAATATTGTATGAGTATGGATAAAATTTTTATAAAAAATAAAATGTATTCAAATTTTATGGTCCTTTTCTGATCCTTATCATTTTATTTTTAATTTTAAGTACCTGATTTACCCTTAACCGTGGTAACAAAAACTAATAAAGTTACAATTTATATTGAAAAGAAATGAAATTAATATATTTAAAAATTTTAGAAATAATAATTAAAAATATGGAATCCATTTTACGAAATTTAAAATAAATAATTGAATGAATTTAATTTAAAATTAAATGGAAAAACAATATCATTTAATAAAGAAACCTTTTTAAGTAGAAAATGTTTTTATATTAATTGAAAATATAAAATTAATTTAATAATACATTGATTATTTGAAATCAAAAATATATAACTTAATTTTAAAACTAAATAAAAATACAATTTTACTTTATAAATAGTTTAAAAGAAATTTCACTATTCAATCCAAATCATTATTTTCGTTTTTCATTGAAAAATCAATCTTTTTAGAAAATTATAAAAACAATTTCTTAAGATAATTTTTTCATGATAAATTAATAAGTGAATTTAATTTTAAAAAAATTAAATTCTATAATTTGTTTCCAATATTTTAAATAAAACCATATAATACATGAGTATTAAATTGGGTTAGAAATAATTCTTTTTCCCTTTAGACAAAAATTTTTTCTAATAATTTTATAGAGAATTTAGTTCTAAAAAATAAAACTAATGAATATTTGGAAAAGTATTATATAAAAATTACCAAGGCTATTACATTCTATCAAACATATCCATCTATCATTCATCATGCTAATAAAGGAGACAATGGTTATATGATGATTTTCAAGAAAGAATAAAATTAAAGAGATACCCAACTAAAGAATCTGGACCCTTGATAGAGACACATTGAAGACACATATGGAAGAAGATATAATTGATATATAATAATTGTATTCTATGAGGGTGAATATGAGACTTTTTGATTCTTATAAATATTTCTCTCCTCCCCATTTGAAAAACTATTACCATGAAGTGATATAATTAGGAAATCATTAATTACTTTTCACTATTTTTATATAGTAATAGAAATCATTTGGTTTTTATAATGTTTCCATATTTATCTCTCTCCCATAATTGTCTATGACTAAATGGTTCAGGGAAATTGAATTAGGTATTTTTCCACAAGGACATTACATGGGCACCATAATCCACTTTTTAAATTAGGTTAGTAGTGATTATCATTTTGATATGACAAATAATGGGTAGGATGTGGATCGATGTTCATTATATTCTTTTCATAGTTTACTAATATATTATTACATCAATTATAAATTCTCTTCCTCCCTTCTCATGGTCCATAATGTATATTATTGTAGCTATGTGGATTGATTGATGAGTAGAAAACGATTGGAGCTTGGTGGTGGGGTGGTGTATAACTAAGTTAAGTGTATTCACAACCTCTTCAACATAGAGGGGCTGAGATGAATATTTATAGGGAGGTTTTTCATGTGTTTTATGTCCTAAAAATATTATAGATATGATAGATAAGTTATTATTTATGATATATTTTTTGGGTGAGGATAACCTTTGGATAATGAAGAACATTTTTGGTAAAACCTTTGTCCATTCCATTTCACCCCAATTTTATTTTCATTTGATAAAAATCAATAACTCAAGAATTAAATATTTTTTTATTAAAATATATATATAAAAAAAGGAATATAAGTACAAAAATTGTGGTTCCCTAGTCCTATATCTATGATAGAGAATCATGTGGAAAAATTTCTACTGTATATAGTCTATTTTCATTCTATTTTTACAGCCCAAACCAATGATGAATTTTCAAATATGGAATTGTTACTAGGGAGATGATCTAAGAATTTACTTTTTATATATATATAATTTATAATTTTTCTTTCTATCTTTAATTTTGTTTTAATTTTTTTTCTTTTTTATTTATTTCCTTCTACAAGTGTTGAGCATCAAAGTGGGAAAATAATTTAATTGATCTTCACATGTTTACTTATTTTAAATATATTAAAGATTCAAAATCAAGATCACATAACAAAAACAAAAAAAAACTTGCTAACACTAATAAATCTGTCCACTTATAAAGGATTCAGGAATAAAAAAATCAATGTCAAAATCTTTAAAAACCCATGGTACACACCAATTGGTTGGGGGATAGATGATACTAAATCTACGAAGATGTACAAAATGAGTTATATATTCCCCCAAACCATGTGATTGAAGTATAACCAACACAATATGATATCCAATGAATTGTTACTAACCCTTTATTAATATACCAACTGATTAAGGAGAATAAAAGTGAGATGGGAGAATTGTAGAACATGGTGGCCATGGTAGAGACCACCCTATTAATGCTAATGGGGATAGAATGAAAATGAGAATAAGACATAGAAGAAACCTTTACCTTTCCAAAAGAATACGTACAAGAGGTGGAAGAAACTTTTGAATGACCCTATATCCTATACATTTTTGATATTTCTAATGAAACTTAATGAAGAAAAAATAGTTTAAAATGAGACATTAATAAGGGATGGATGGAACCAAGATTCTATTGAATTTATATTTTATAAAATTAAATTGAAATATAATCAAATTTTTTTAGAATACAGATTCATTATTAATTGAGTTTGATATGGAAGAAGAAGAAAAAGAGGAGATATTGGAATTTTAAGACAAACTGATGGATCCACTACCATATGTTATGTAACCCAATCTATTGAAATTAATTCAAGATAAATATATCATAGACAAGCCACCCAAGGGAGTAGAATGAATTTACTAATTTTAATTAATTAATTCACATAATAACTCTCTCTATAATGTACTTTCAAGTCTTTCTGAGTAGAATTATATGAAGTAGAGTGATGAGTAATCTATAGTAGCCACCATAGAAGAAACAATGTTACTAGAATTTCATTAATTTTCTATAATACATGAATAATAATTCTTGTGACCTATATGGAATTATTTTTCTCCTGAAAAAACCCTGAACATACATTTGAGGAGAAGATAATATCAAATAAGGAGGCCATTTTCATTTATTTTGTAACACCCCTTATGTATTTTTGTTTTTATGTTTTAGTTTTAGGACTAAGGTACTTCATTTGAGGGGAAAACCAAGACAAATATACACTCATATAAATTTTTGAAAAACATGTATAGTGGTTTCTATCAAATAAATCAAAACTACCATCATATTAGGGTTGATAAATTAAAATCACCTGGCTATATTTAGTTTTAAAAACAACACTATATTGGCAGGGATATTCCAAAACTCTATAGAACGCATGAAAGGCCATTTTAATGGATTTTATGATGTTTACCCAATATAATTATCTGATTGTTTCTAACCTTGTAAAACTATTTTATCACTGATATTCTATGAATTTATGATGGATTTAAACTATTAGTTTTGAATAATTTTTTTGGATTGAAATTTAAACATTTTTGGATTTCTCAGAAACTATTTATGATCTATTTTTTATGATTTTTTAGTAAAATATTCTTAATATTTGTTTTCAGTTTTCTATTTTTAGTGTGTTTTTAGGATATAAAATTGAACATTAAATATTTTATTGCTTCGTAAAAAATAACATTATAATTTTAATGGATTCACTGGTTTTTATATTTCTGAAGGTAGATTGTTTTGAGTGATTTATTCCATTACTTTCATAGAATTGTTTTATTTTATAACATGAGAAAGGTGAGAAATAGAAAATATTTAAGTGGACTAAAAAATATAACATATGAAAACAATAATTTTCATATTTTTCTTAGGTATCTTTTCATTTGTTAAAATTAAAACCTCAAACATCAAACTCAAAATAAATTCTTATAATTCCTTCAAAAATAAAATAAGAAGTGAAATTTTGTTATTGTATGATGCTATGAGGTAACTAGGGGCTTAACGAGTGAGTGATAAATCAATCCATTTGCACATTGAATGAATGATGGAAAAAATACCATGGATCATAAAAATCATATATATTTATAGTTATAAAAAATTAGTGGATTAATGTGAGGGTAATATAGAAAATAGCTGAATATAGAGAAATTTAATTTTATGTATATCATTTGGGTTGTATAAAAAAATCAAAAATAAAGATTTTGTGCAAGGAAATTATAAAATATAAATTTATAATATTATTACTTCATAAATTATTAATTAAACCACATTTCATTCTATTAAAAATCCTGTTATAATAAATTTTAATTAAAATATATTGGCATAGTTAGCATAAAATATATAGAAGGCTTTCAATTTTCAATAATTAGCTCATACTTTTTTATTTATCTTTTTTTTTTATTTTTTGTGTTTTGTTACTAGTTATTATAAAACATTTTATAGCTTGAATAAATTTTATTTCCTGAGAGTACAACACTGTAAGAACATGGGAGTTATGAGAGACAATATTTTAAATTTTTATTTGGGTTTTAATGAAAAATAACCCCCAATTGATTTAAAACATTGGTATTTTACACATTTTTACACTGAAACTAATATTTAATTGAATTATTAAATTAATTTAATCTTGAATTTTAGTTTCTTTATTCATTTTTAAATTAATTTAAATGGTGGAAATTTATTTTGGATCCTCTATATAAACTAATAATCAATATTTTAATTTGGATTTTAATTTTTAAATTCAATTACGGTATCATTTGAACAAATCCTACACTGGATGGTGATTCTCTCATGATTTGCAAATTATTGATGAAAATGGAAAAGTGCTGGCAATTAGGGTGATACATAAAATAATTTATTTGATAAATAGAACATATATAAAATTTTAACAACTATAATAAGATATATATGATATATTTTAGGATGAATGAGCCATGCATTATATATTTTTACTTTTTTGATTGAAGAGTGTTGATGAGTATGATGCTTTTTCAATACCGAGCTCATACATAACATAATTATTGTAGGATATAGGGTATATGTAATATATTTCTCCATATAATAGCTTTATTAATAACATATGTTTTAAATATTCAGGTGATAAATATGATTTTTCTTGAAGAATCTATAACAGGGTAAATATGATATGTTATATAGTTATAAAGCACAAGGCTGACGTGTAACTTATTTTTGGATATGTATGTTATTTTTGGAACCAAAAAATGGTATACATGAAATTTGGAATTTGAAAAATATATAAGACATAATACAAAATAAATTATTTTCTGGTGTCGTATTCATATATTTCATATTGGACATAATGGCATTTTAGAAAGGCCATATGGAATTAAAATACAAATGTTCTCAAAACTGATAAGGATAGATAAAAAATAAAAATTCATTTATCTTGTTTTTGTAAATTGATAAGTTTATCTATAAATAATCCTATTGAATTCATCCAACTAAATAAAGAGATAGTGATCATCAGATTCCCTCCATGAATGGTGAATAATTAAGAGATACCAAGCTAAAGAATCAAGATCTTTGATTGGGAGTCGTGGAATCCATATATAAAAAAAGTGATCAAAATTTTCTTAAACCTGATGTCCAGGAAGAGGAATAATAATGAATCTGAATGATTGTCAATATTTCACTCATCCCAATTTATAAATATGTTCCCACTTCAATATTTAGTTAGGAACACTTTATTTTTTACTATTTTTAAAAAAATAGTAAAATTCATTTATTGTTTATCAGGTTTATATCTCTCTCTTCTTCTATAGTGATATATAAATCTATGGTAATAGATAATTAAAACGAGGTATTGATCCCCTAAGAGAGTCCATGGGAATATAAATTCCTAACTTTCAATTATCTAATGCTTAATTTTTATCTTTTATATAGATGCAATTGTAAGAGATGTGAGTTAATGGAAATTATATACTCTTCCTATTTTCATTATATATTCTCATTATAGTGACCTGAGTTAGGTATTACTTTATTATATATATTTTATATGATATAAACATTTCATTTCATAAATAATCACATCACAATTAATGTTAGATTTAATGTATTTTGAGGCTTTCTATATAATCATCTTATTTAATAATACTTGATATCACTTCATTTTAAATGATTCACACTAAACCTACCTCTAGATATCTCTTTAAAAAGACACGTACCCATAACATTGGGAATGAAATCATGAGAAAGGGGTGAATTCAAATGCTTATTAATGGGTAAATAAACATCTCATCAAAGATTATTTCATAAGAATAAGTAATAAATGAGCATGAGATGAATATCATTAAATCTTGTGTAATAACCATAAAATAAAAATGATATTCAAAGTATGTGAAATAATAAATTAAATCCAAAATATATCAACATAGAAACTTAATAGAAATTGCATGTATTAGAATTAATTAACATAACTGTGAATCACGAGAGTATAAGATGATAATAAATAACATACTTTAACTGCGACCCACACATTTCTATAAGGAAATATTAATTTCACGAGACACATCAAGAGATAATAATAATATAACTACGAACATATTTTGAATATATAATATACATTTGTATAAGGAACATTACTTTCACAATACACACTATTAGTTCCCATGATAATGAGAAACTAAAATGTACCTATGGATACTTTATATAATGAGATATAATATTTTCACCAATGAATTGGAGGGATATTACAAACCCACCCATCTTAGGTTTATAATGTAACCACTTTTCCCTAGATTATAATTGACCACTTATCCTTTCTCTATAACAGAACCATCCATCTATGTTTTATAAAAGAACTACCCATCACTCATCTATTAATATATATTCCACAAAAAAAGCATTTAGTTTTCACATCATAAATAAACCATGAAAAATTGGGTTTTATAAAATAAAAAAAATCTAAATAATTCAATTTTTAAAAGAAACCCCTAAGAAAATGGGTTTCATAAAACATTCAAATGGTAAAAAATGACATTATGAACTAAATAAATTAATAATTAAAACATGATCACCCAAAATAATCAAATAAAAAATAATTGTATATGGTTAATTATGATTCATAACTCCATTAGTTAAAGATAATTTTGAATATAGTGAAAAAATCATGAAAATATATATTTGAAAACATGTTTATTCATAGTTATAAAAGTATTTGTGATGAGTTATTTTTGAAAAAGTCTCTCTTATTTTTAAGACAAATGAAAATAAACCATTTCATAAAAATAAAATTGTTTCCAAAATTATTTTCCCCAAAACTAAAAATATAACACCATTTAAAAAGGAATTTTTTGAAAAAAATTTTCAAAAAAAAAATTGTATAACTATAGGAAAGAAGTTCGAGTTATAAAGTACGTTATGACATTAGTAACTTTTGAATAGAAAGTCATTGGGAGATTTAAAATAATATTAATATTTTAGTGACATAAATTAAATAATTAATTAAACTAAAATACATTTTTGGGTAGTATAAACCCTATAGAAATAGGAAATAGGTGTATAACATTAAGTCTTGTCTCAATGTAGAGATTTTGAGACAAAAACCCTTACAGATTAAGAAACATTAATAAAAAACCATGGAAAGAGAGAGCTATAGAATTTGGGGTTAAATTAACATAAATAAATATAATAAAAAATATTATATATCTAATTTAATGTATAAACACCAATTAAAATAAATTTGGAACATAAAATAAAATGTGCCTCAATGAAGTAAATTTTGAGTTGAAACCATTACCTTGTTTCCTTGATTTGTTGATGAAACTATAACCTTCTTGAAAGAAAACATAGAAAAAATAATAATAAATTTAATAACCATATTCAGACACACACAAATATATATATATATATATATATATATATATATATATATATGTATATATATATATATTACCTTTTGTATCCCTCATTTACAATTATTTAATATTTTTTATAGGTTAGTTAAAATTTATTTATGCAATTGGTTGTTGGTAACTTTTAATGTTTGCACATGTTTTATATTGTTGATATAATTTAACTTTATTTGAAAATAATTTAATCATTAATATATATATATATATATTTATATAATTAATTATTTTTATTACATTTATTTATAAGGATTTATTATTATTGCATAATTGTATTGGTTATGCAGCGTGAAAATGGAATCAGTGTTTGATTATTAAATTTATTTTAACGAACGAAGAAGTTTATTTAATAATAAGTTAAATAATTAATATAATAATTACATAAAAATAAAAAAATAATTTTTTATTATTATATTATAACCTATTATTATTTATATTCCCATAGTCATAGATGATATAGTTTTATAGATTTGCTCATGTAGGTGGTTCCACCTACCCAAACTTAAACATGATTTAACTCACTGGGTGAGTATAATTAATGAGGTGTTTCTTTTTAAATAATAAAAATATAATAGAATACAGTTGATATTTTGAATGTTTTTTTATTATGGTGAACCATTTTATAGTTTTTTTGGATAAATAATGAAAAACGAGAAGAAAATGAAAAAAATGATTTTTCATAGAGGAAGTAGTCTGCGTACAAGAATGATTTATGTTCCTAAACTTTTATAAGTAGATATAAATGAGTAAATAAGGGATATAAAATTAATATAACAACAAATAAGTATAATAATTATTCTAGTTTCACCATATTATTATGATGAGATGATATTTAGAAGAGTAATATTAAGAATAAAAAACTTTAGAATGACATGATGCTCACATTAGAGACTTGATCTTTCCTTAGAATACTCCATAAAATGGAAGGGCATTTGCTATCATGGTGCAAGAATAGGATATAAAAAGTTTGAGTGGGATATTTTGGGAGAAAAATATAATATTTTAAATGATGAATTATAAGGTTAAGTGTAACTTTGAAGGGGTGAGTGGTATCCTTTTATAAGAGAAAAGAAATGATCTTTTGGAAACAGTCATCATTTATCAATAACTTCATGGTACTATTCAAGGGTGAATGGCTCAAAACTGAAAAAATTGGATGTAAAATTTTATATGGGACTAAAATTACCTCAAAAGCAAATTTTAAAACAGTTTTTCATTCTTTCTATTAGTAAATGACTTTTTACCATTTTTACTTTTTATCGAGTTCAGTTTTTTAACCATAGTAATTAATCTTGATGATCGAAATTAAAATCTACCTTATTAACTACCTTCAAACATATGATATAAAAATTTAAAATAATTTTATCATATCAAATATCTAAATGTGTGAAAATTTAATTTTATAATAAAAATTATTAATCGTATTAAAACAGTTTTTAGAAAAATTGAACTTTTCAACTTTAAATTTCAATATAAGATAAAATTATCATTATTACCGATTTTAAGGACAAAAATTTATTTATTTTAAACAAAATTAAAGGAATGAGTCTCTAGTGGAAAGGTAAAACCTAATAATACCTTGAAAATACTTTATTAAATAAATCACGAGAAATAGTTTTTATTAAACTAATATTTTAATTTAGTTTTATAACTTTTAGACATAGAATTTATAAGGAAAAAGAACATCTGAAAATAAATAATTATATTAATTAAAAAATATCACATTACTTAAAAAGTATTTTTAAACTTAATTTATAGGCTAGCATAATGATAAAATAAAAATGAACATAATTTTTGAAAAAACCACAATTTTTTTAAGAAAAATATATATTATCAAAAAATTTAAAAATTCATAATAAGTAAGTTTCGATGATAAGACGTAAAAAATGAATTTAATTTTATCAAATTTTTATTTAAACATGTGTCAATTTATATTTTTAAAAGAAAATACATAATATAAAGAAAAATCATTTATTGAAAATAACCTTTTCAATATTAATTCATGTTAATTGTTTACTTTTTAAAGGTAAATTTTTTTTGGATACTATCCAAGTGTTTATTATATATTTAGTAATAATTTTCTAATAATATGCTATGGGTTTTGTGTGTGTGTAGAATTTGACGAAATCTGTTGAACATAGATTTATTTAAGGATGAAAAAATTAGGTTATTACACTCCCATCTATTAGAAAATTTCTCCCTACCTTATCTTGGTATACACTACATCTAATTAGAGTAGTGTAGATTGATGGGTAAACACCATATGATTAGATATTGATGTTTGGATAGTAGATACATCTATTGAGTGTGTTCAATACCTCTTCACTATGAGAGAGGTTTTCTGGATATGAATTGGAAGGCATTATAGGTTTGTTTGTTCCTAAAACATAGATAGAGAGAAGAAACCAGTTATTGATTATGACTTGATTGTAGGGTGGTATTAAATTATCGATAATAAATAAAAATTATTAACAAACCTAGGTATATTCCCTTTCTCCCGGACATTTTTTTTCCATTTTATAAAAATAAAAAACATAAATTTTTAATACATTTTTATTCTTCTTCAAAAAAAGAAAAACGAAAAAAGAAATATAAGTGTGAGAATAGTATTGATCTAGGACATGTTTCATAAGAGAAAAACTTATAGTCAAATTATTTATAGTATATGTAAGATTTATATTCTATTTTTACCACCCTCTATAATTAATTATAATCAATAATTATTAGAATTAGTTTATTCATAAAATGCGATTCATTAGTTAAAACCAATCAAAAAATTAAACTACCAGAAATTCAAGTAATTATAAGTAATATTTTATGTGTGTTGTGAATCATAAAAATAACACTTCCAAAGGTATTTATTCTTTGAAAATGACTGTATAGTTTTCCCATTTCGGATAATCACAAATAACAACAAATGGGATATCTTGGGTTAAAATACATAACGTAGAAAACCTCCCAATACTATAGGAAACACATTACTCCTTTGAAAAACTCATAAAAGAAAGAAAATTTCCTCTCATTTTTGAAAATAACTTACCATAAGATCCTCCCTTTGAAATAACTTCCCCCATTTTTTCTATACTATTCTTCTATTTTGTAAATAAAAATTACCGTTTAATATTTACCCCCCTTTTATATTTTCAAAAAGGCATCATCATCATTATGAAAACTATAATAAGTAAGATATACTTACATGGTTAAAAAATAGTGGGAATATTATAGAACAATGTAAGAATAAAATTGATTGTGAGGTACTATATATGAATAACTCAACCCCAAAGAGTAATATCCACATATTATTAAAAATCTATCCATTTTAGAATGGATGAGAGAATGAAAAAAGCTATATAATAATGAATTTGAATTTAACAAATCTACATATGAATAAATTAAACTATAGTAAGGGGTCTTTATGATTTTCTCTTTAAGAAAAAAAAATTAAAATCAAAAGTATCATTTTTTGGATAAAATATGACATGCTAAATTAATAACATACATTTGAAAGGTTTAGTTTTCAAAGATGCCTTAGATAAACATTTAAGTTATGTTTAAAAAATAGTTTAGAATATAAGTTATAAAATATTATGAGTTAGAAAGGTTTTATATAAGCAAAGATATATCCTACCCTTTATCTACTTACAATGAATAATAATGTATATAAGATGATCACTTAACACTAATCATACCCATATTATGTTTAAGGAATTTTAATCTTTTAAAATGTAAATGTATGGTAAATATAAAAGAAATGTAGTTGTAAATTCCGATATACCTAAAAATAATATGTCCTTTTTTGTCTGATCCTAAAATAATTCTTGTCATATATCTACATGTTTAACTCATGTGTGATGTGAGAAATTATTAGATAAAGTAATATCTCCAGTATAACCACAATGAATTTGAGTTAAAGTAAAAATCATTAAAAAATATATAAATGTGTGCTCTAAACCTGAAAATTGGGCACCCCAAAATATATATTTTATATATTTATCTTAAATAGTAGAAAGTGTAACAAAATATTTCTTCTTTTAGGAAAAAAACTAAAGTTCCACCAAGAAAATTAAAATTTTTGTATGTAATCTATTTTTTTTGAAAAACATGCACCTAACACCCTCTTAATTGAATGAAAAATAAGAAACCCCTTTTAAAAAATGGGTATAGAGGGACCCCATTATAAGAAAATGGAAATAATTCCAAAATGAAAATAGGACCCGAAGAAAGAAACATGGTCTTGAAAGTCTAAAGTGAAACAAACATCAAAGAAAGAATTGGTTGAAGTCCCGTCACTCCCTCACCAGGAGAATCAATATAGGAGTTAGTAAAGATAAAGTGTCTCCCCTGTTAAAAAGATGCATCATGAAAAGAAAACTGGAGTAAACAAAGCATGTCATGAAGCCAAATCACACTAAATTATCCGAAAAGCACATCACAATGTCATTCATGTTGGAAAAGTAAAAATGTGAATAATGAATAAAAAACAAATTGGTGCAACGAAAAGCACATCACAATGTCAATTCATACAAGAGCATCCTTGAAGCGAATCACAAAGCCAACTCACACCAATGTAATCAAAAAGTGTATCATGGTGTCAAATCAAACCTGAGAAGTTGAGAAGCACATCACTATTCCAAATCACATTAGAATATCCTAAAATCACATCATGATTCCAATTCATGCCCGAGCAGTTGAGAAGTGGATGAAAAATCTATATGATGATACACAATGTGACAGAGCACCCATCCCACCCACATTGAAATGTGGAGGGATGGAGAGATGATAGGTTCTCGCACATATATCTCTCTTTTGGGCCACCAAAATGAGAAAGAAGTAAAGAAAACCACAATTCCAACCTGATGCAACACAACATCTGACCAAACTATCAATGCAAGATGTCGAAATTAAAGACCCAATCCATCATCAAGGATTGATAGCTGACTGACGGGTGTCAGCACACCCATCCCCCATTCAGGGTCACCCATCACGAGACACCTGCAAAGAGAATCACTGCACAAAAATAAACAATAAAAACACCAATGAAAGCTGAGAAATGACACTTCCAACCTCAGATATAATCACTAATGATGAAATAATATCTAGAAGACAAATAAGATAGAATCTTCCCAACCCTGAAGCATCTTTCAATACCAAGACAAATAATATAACACTTGAGACCAAAAATTACAGAGAAAATCTTGCAACTAAAACTGGAAAACCACTACAGAGACGTAAGTAAACATTACTTATATTGGACCCATTCATCCTTATAGCCTTTAAGGACCAGAACAAGAGGATCCTACCCTGTATCAACACCATGCACAAACAACACTACCAGATAAGAACACCATGACCAATAAATTTCTTCCAAAAAGGAAAACCACACCAGATCTAGGAGAGTACACTTAGGAGTCCTGTGAAATGATCAAACAAATGAAGAGAATATATCTTGAGAGATCTGGGTAAGATAGTCACTGACTATGACTGAAAAATACTTATAGAGAAAGCAACGATGGCCAAGTCTCCCATGCATCCAACTCTAACTTCAATAAAAAATGATAATATGATTTCTTTAATAAATTTGGTTTAATGTAAAAAATGTAGTTATTCTATCATACAGGGAACTATATATTTGTTTTAGTTTTTAAAGGGACTTGGTAAGTCTAAAGAAATGTTTTAGAAATTAATATATTCAAAACTAATAGACTTTTATATTTAAACTTTATACAGATCATAACCATTAAGAAATAAAATCTTTACATCCATTTGATATAGAGTAAAATTTAGATCTGCTGAAAAGGCTAGTAGAACATAGATGTACTTGATTCTAGCTACTAGAAAAAAGGTTTCTTCATAGTTTAATCCCACTTCCTAATGATAAACATTAATAAAAATCTTTGTCTTATATAATTTTATTTAATTTTCATCACACATTCTCTAAAATAACCATGTAATACCTATAATCTGAATATATTCAGTATGTTTAACCAAGGTAAACATATTGTTTTGTCTACTCTGATTAAGCTCTTATAGGATTAAAATTATCCAAATCTCACTGCCTAAGAAATCAACTGTCATTTTATGCTCACATTACGAATAGAAAGGAGGATGTAACATTCATTTCCTAATGAACATTTGGTTCTTAATTTTTTATACACATAGAACATAATATTATCACTTGGGCAATTCCATAACATTGACTAGTTTCTAGGTAAAAGAGTATGTTTTTCTACAACTTATGAATGATTATATTCTGTTATACTTTCTTCTAGAATGATAATTATAAATTTATGTGGTTTAACTACAATAAATAAATCAGAATGGGTTTAAAAAAATACATATTACTTTCATAATTCATATGTTTTAACTTCATATAAGGACCAACTTCATCAAACATAACACGTTCCTTTCATTTTATAGAATTTTTATATCTATTGAAAACATGATAATCGTAAATTGGGATGAATTAACTAAGAATAATTTGTTCATTATCTCTTAAAGAAAATATATATATATATTATATATAGTTTTCAAGATAAATACCTTGGACCAAAAAACCCATAAGTAATGGAGTGTTTTCTTCTTTTCAGTGCACAATTTAGAGGACATTTTCTTTTAAACTGGGTGAAGTAATAATTGACTTGTAGTTTAATAGATAGTACTAATATATTCTACACAAAAGTTCTTTGTAAAAAAATATTCACACAAAAAATTCCAATAAATATAATTGAGTAATCAATTCTTATATTATGATAATTCATTCCATTGTACGGTTCTTGAAAATAAAAATATATAAGTAATGAATTTTGTAATTAAAAAATATTTCAAAACTGTAATTTACAAACTCTCTATCGTGATAACTATAGAAAATTATAATGGATATATTTTTTAGATTTAGAACTAGAGAAGAAATCCTTATAAAAATTGAATGTGATTATGATTTAAGAGCATGAAAATAAACTCATGTAAACCTAATGTAACTCTTAACTAATACATAAAAATTGTTTTTATCCAGTAATTGATGTTTATGTTGGTGAAAAATCATTCATGTGTAATAACTATATAGTGTTGGATACCTAACATGAAAAAATGTAGAAGTAACTAATTTTTCTCCCTTCTTATATAGAATTCACCAGACGTATATTTAAAACTAGGAGAATTAAAACTTTATTTGTTGTTTATTGTACAATAATAATGTATTCTACAAAAAATACTATAAACATAATATTCAAACATCATAGTTCAAGAAATTTGTTAAAGTATTCAATTGTAATTTTCTTCTACCCCATTCCATTTTGGAGTTCTTGAAGCTAAAAATAAAGATGTAATGCCTTTTTATTACAAAAATTTCAAAACTGTATTTTAAAAAATCTCAGTTATGATCACTATAGATAGAGAAAATAGAAATATTTTTCATATTTTTAACTTGAGAAGAAACATTTTTAGAGATAGAGAGTGATTCTGATTTTATTTAGTGAAAATAAGCACATTTAATCTTAGTTTATCCATCAACTAGTACATACACATAGTTTTTCTAATCCAAATACTTATAGTTTGTCTTATTCCACAAACATTCATGTGTATTAACAATAAAGGGTTGGATGTTGAGACATTTTCACAAGGTCTAAATTTATAACTATGTTTATTAATATATTAACAGGAATCAATATCTCTAGAAGAATTGAACTTTTGGTTTTGATGATTTTTGGTCTCGCCCAAATTTACCCAAGATTTTAGTGTTAAGCAGTTTCTTGTAGTTTATCTTGGGTTTTCAAATCCCTAAAGACCTGAGAAGTAACCTAAAAACACATATATTCTATGGATTGTCTTTTGATATGAAGTGGCCAAATTGGATTATTTTAGACGTGTTTAAGTGAACCATAAGAGTCTTATGTGAATTTTATTTAAAATAATGAGTTGATCCAAGGTTATCACATGGGTTGGATTAAACACATTCCTTTTTCAACTATTTAAATTCCTTATATTTGAGATGGGTTCATTTTAGAAGGTCAAAAAACATCATCAAATAAAGGTTTAATAAAAACACAACTTAATACTAATCACCTATACAATTGGAGGATTAAGGTTTTGAGCACTCCTAGGTAAAATTTCGTATTATCACTTGAAGTGTGTGGCCTTAAATTCCACAAGGATGAAGGAGTTTAAAGACTGTCAAACAAAATTATCAATTAAAATAAGTGATTTGACATTAATAGATTGAGAAATAACATCCAATCAAACTAATTTATAATCCCTTGGATCATAAAATTAATGTATTTGTTATCCATTTATTCTATGGTTTCAATGGAACCTTTTAGTAGACTCACGAGGGAGGAATTGAAGAAGTAAAAAAAGGAAATGAAATAACAATCACCCCAACAGTGTGTGATAATTTCCTAAGGTTTGGTGTGAATAAATTCACACCTTAAGCCAACACTATCAATTAGATATAAAGAAGGAAATAATAAGAGGAAAAGAAGAACTTTTATTAAGAAACTAAGGTGAATTGAATAACCTAAATGAGAAAGACAAACTCAAAGCAACAAAATTACTGCGTAACATTACATTTAAACAATGCACAAAAGATCATAAAATCCTCCACCAACACTACCAGAAATAGTCATTTAGGATGCCTTTGGTTGAGACACTAATAGTACAATGAATCCCACATGAGTATGATAGGCCTATGGTGGTGGAAAGTAAGGGAGAGTGGACTTCTTCACCCTTGACCCGAAGTAGAAGCCCGCTTGTTTCCACTAAACAAAGGTGTTGACATGGCCTTATAGATGGATGAATTATAGTTTTCCATATAAAAAGAAAATAGAGCCCTAGATTTTTTATAACCACTTGTAAAAATTCCACCTACATAGAAATTGGTTTTTTAAGATATAATCAAAATAGCAAGATAGTTTTCTGGGCCGCAGAATCTGAGTTAGAATTTCATCTTCAACTTGCCTCGCCTAGAACACTATTAAAACATCAGAATTATCTCTTATAAATGTTTCATTAAATGTTCCCCTTAGCTCCTCTATCTTTAGTTAAATTTTCAGATTTATTGGTATTGGATCATGGCCGATATAATAGCGTTATTGGTCTGTTGTCCATTTCACTTTGCCCAAAATGTTGTTAGTTAAAGGCCCACTTTGGTGGTCATAAAATCTAAATATTCAAGTACTCAAATAGTATTAATTGTTCACTATGTAACTAAAAGTATGAAAATTAAATATTAAAATAAAACCAAAATCATTGGGTATTTTATATGGTGTTCCAAACTGTACCATGTAATAGTGCATTTTAAAAAGGACTTACCATCATAATGTGAAATGATGTTCAAAGTGAAAAATGGACTAAAATGGTGTTTATGAATAATGAAGCACAAGAATATTATATATATTAAAAATAAATTTTAGTCTCATTCAATGGCTAATCACACCCCCAACTTTATTTTTTCTATTCTCGAGCAAAATATAAGGAATTCAAATTCCGTTTTATGAAAAACATTTTAATACAAAATGATCTGAAAAACTATTATACCAAAAAATTAAGAAACCCATCAATATATTTTAATAAAAGATAGTTTAATAAGAATATCCCAAACCCAATCCCATTCATTTGTTCAAATTCCTCTCCATATTTAATCCAATATCAATTAAGCATGATGATGTGTTGTGTATCACAATAGAAATGTGAGTTCATCTTTATTCAAGGGGGAAATGATGGAAGAACTAGGTGAAATAAAATTTCATTATTAAGATAATTATTCAATATATATAGGTTGTTGTTTTTGAAATTTTTCTATGGTAATTGAAATTTCACTCAATAGAGTCAACCCATGAAGCAGGACTTCTCCAATGACTCCCAGGCTCAAAGACCATAGGGAACCATGTTAAGACCACATACTTGGGAATCATCTCGAGTTAACATAGTCAAAAACAAAGTCAAATTACAAAAAAAAATATGTAAAATTATTAACTTTGGGCTAAAAAACTGTGGAGTAATGATACCCAAGTGCCAAAATCCACACATTAGGTCATTTCATTGCTCTACGTTCAAATTTATTGTTTTCTTTTTCGAATTGTTGTTGATTTTTTTAATACTCATATTAAAATTAAATTGATCACCAAATCTATGATATTTATTCAAGGCATACAATAAACTAAAATTAATATCCCACTAACCAAAGGATATGCATTGTGATCTTTTTTTTAATTTGGATGAAAATATAAATTATGAAATATCAATTTAGACGACCACAATTTCCAAAGTCTAGGATCATGAACTTAAACTTGCATTAAAATAAGAATAATTTTGTGAAAAATTTTTTGATATCAAATTTAAAAGTTCCCAATATGTATTATCATATTAAAGGAAAATGAAATTTTTCTTTCCACACATTTTTTATGAACAAAAAATCATTTTTTTATTTCATCTCCCCCCAATTTAAAATAACATTGTTCCCCCATGTTTAAAGGAAAGAAAATTTAGAATGGTAGACATAGAGGAGAGAGTTATAAAAGGAATTTGAAATAAAAAACATGGAAAAAAGTCACCTGGTTTTTTAAGTTGAAGTTTATGATGCTCATGATTATTCCTTTGATCTCAATGACAATCAGAGACACCTCATCAATGACAGAAGATTGCGTTTGAAAGAACATGAGATTTTCCTATAAATTCATGAATCTCAGTATCCCTTGAATCTTAGATATGAAAAAATTTGAACACAATGGAAACCCCATGAGACCCCTTGTTAAAAAACACGAAACACACAAAATAAAAGAAAATAAAATCAACACAAAAGCCCGGTTGCCTCACTAAAAGATCTTAGTTTAATGTCCTTCACTCGACATAAACCCCCAAACTTATCCAATACCAATTTTCAGTATTTAATGATTAAAATTTTCACCACTACCATTAAATAATGATTGATTCTCCATTGGGGTTGGCATGAATGTTTGAAAATTGATTCAATAAAAATCATATATGTCCCAGTGAAAAGGATAATTCCATTAATATCGAAAAGGGTCCATCTAATTGTTTTAATGATATTTCTTAAGATATCAAGTAGAAATGTTTTATCATTAGAATTAATAGTGGGTGAAATGAAAATTGATTTTTTTTGTTATACCATATTATGTATGACTTTGGAGAGGAAGAGTGGATCGTGTTTTTGGGAATGGGATGGATAACACTTTTAGAAATAGGTAGAGACTTTGAATCTAACATAGTTTCATTTCTCAAATTTCTCAGTAGAATCAGTTCCTTTTTAATAGAAGATTCAAACACAAATTTGGAAGGTTTAGAGTTAGGAATGGGTATGGACTCAATTTTTGTGATTACTCTCAATGTTTCTGTGATTGGTGTTTCTGAAAAATCCTCAATGGATCTATAATTGGGACACTCAATCCAAGATGTAAAATTTCCCTCTTGTGGATATAGAAAATAAGTTTCCTCATGATTTAAAGACACTTCAATAAATTCTTGATTCAGTTCTGCTACCGCAAAATCAAAAGTTGGTTATTCAAAAAATTCATGTGAGGTTTTTGGGAATCTAGACACTTCACATAAGGCTATATAAGGGAAGTTAAATGTAGGGTTGAGTTTTTCACAAGTATTAATGCATTATTGTTATAATATCAAAGTTGAAACCTCAGAATTCACTATATCCATTTGATTACACAATTTTTGAATAAATTTTTGAGCAATATAATATGTATGAGGTAGAACATCGTGGAATTCCCCGAGATTGATCTCTTAAAAAATCCATAAGAGGGCATGAAATGTATCCTCTAAACATTCATCATTTAAATGATTGCGCATCTCACCGAGTGCGGGGTGATAATTCCAGGATTGATCCAAGAAATTCACTAAGTTACAGGATTCCCCATAATTATTTCTAATTTGATTTCAAAATGGGTTTATGATAGGGTAATATTTAAGAGACTCCATTGGAGTAGACTGAAACTAGGATTTGATATTCTTAGGACATACAAAAACATAAAGGTGAAAGGATAAAACGAATGAGGCTAATAATAGTGAAAATGGTGTGAGAACAGGATGATAATGTATTAGATAACTTACTTAGGTCCTCGTAAATGGAACCAAAATTTGGTCTTGCCCAAATTTACCCAAGATTATAGTGTTAAGAAATCCCTTGTAGTTTAGCTTGGGTTTTCAAATCCTCAGTGACCTAAGAAGGAACCTACAAACATGTATATTATATGGATTATTTTTGTATATGAATTGGAAAACCTGGGATTATTTTAGATTGGTTTATGTTAATTCTAAGAGAATTAATTGATTTTAATTGAAAAAAAACAATTTGATCCTTGGTTATCACTTGGGGTGGATTGGATGAATTCCTTTTTCAACTATTTTAATTCATTATATTTGCGATGAGTTCATTTAAGAAGATAAAAAAACATCATAACTTAATAGTTTAATATCTACATGATTTAATAATAATCACCTATACACTTGGAGGATGAAGGTTTTGAGCACTCCAAGGTAAAGGTTCGTATTAGCATGTGAAGATTGGGACCTTAAATTCAACAATGTCGAAGGAGTTTAAAGATCTTCAAAAAAAATTCTCTATTTAAAGAAGTGAGTAGATATTAATAAAGTGATAAATTAAATCCAATCCATCCTATTTATATGCCCTTGGATAAAAACATTAGTGGGTTATCCCTCCCTTTATTATATGGTTTCAATGGAAGATGGAAGTAGACTAATGAGGGAGGAATTGATGAAGTAAAAAAAGATGATAAAATAAAGAACACTCCACCATTGTGTGATAATTTCACAAGGGTTTGTGTGAATAAATTCACACCTAGATCCAATGATATCAATGTGACATGAAGAATAACAGAATAAGAGTATATGAAAAACTTTTATTAAGAAACTAACATGAATTGAACAACTTCCATGAAAATGGAAAACTCAATACATTAAAATAGCAACATAACATTATTATTAAACAAAGCACCAAAGATTATAAAATCTCCCACCACGATTGCCTCAAATAAGAATTTAGGAAGTCTAATGTAGAGAAAAAAAAATAGTAAAAGACATCCTACTTGAGTATGGTAGGCCTAGGGTGGTGGAAAGTAAGGGAGAGTGGACTTTTTCACCCTTGACCCGAAGTGAAAGCCATCTTCCATCCACCAAACAGAGGCATAAAAACGGCCTTCTAGATGGAAGAATTAGAGTAGTCAATAGAAAAAGAAAACGAAGCCTTAGATTTCTCCTAACGGATTGTAAGATTTAGGCCAAAATAGGATTTTGGTGTGCGATATACGATAGAAATGGTAGGATATTTGTTTGGACTGCAGAATCTGGCCCATAATTTCATCTTCAACTTAGGCTGATTAGAACTCAATTAAAAAAATTATAATTAGCTATTTCCACTATTTAATTAAAATTTCCCTTTTATTTTATATATCTTCAGTTCAATTTTATGATTTACTGGGTGTGGATGTTGTCTACTACAATAGCTTTATTAGGCTGCAATCCAGTTCACTTCGCCTAGAATGTTGTTAGTTCAAGGTCCAATTTGGTGGTCTCCCAGTGTGAATCTTCAACTACTCCGAAATTATGAATTGTTCTAAATGTAATGAAAAACATTAAAATTAAATATCAAAATAAAATCAAGATCATTGGGAATTTTATATGGTGTTAAAAAATGTAACATTAAATAGTGCATTTTAAAAAGGACTTACAATCAAAATGTGAAGTGATGTTCAAAGTGTAAAATTCACTAAAATGGTATTTTTGAAAAATGAATCACATGAATATTATATATATTAAAAATGAATATTTGAATCATTCAGTGGATAATAAATCATTTATAAGTCCTTTATTAGAAATTTTAGTTACGGTTTGAACAATGCAGTTTCTTAAACATCTATTCCAAATCTGAGACTTATCCACAATTTCACTTTGGAAAGGAACGTGTTAGCATGTAAGGTCCTCTATGTCCATAGTGTAAACATTATCATTCTTGTCAAGAGATATGTTTTAGACTCCTTTGGAAATTATGTGGGAAAATTATCCTTTTCATAGTTCAAGGAGTAACCAAATTCATATGATTGGAACATGAAAATAATTTTTTTCATAATTCATAGAACAGAAAGAACATTATAAATTGAACTCTCACCATGAAGACAAAATTCGTTATTTCAATTATTGGACCATGTGAATTGTATATAAAATTAGTATTTCCTCCCTTTAATTTTTTATATTTCAGTTGTTCTAGTTATTTTTACTCATGTCCCAAGGTTAAACACTATCCATGCACCATTAGTTTTGGTTGGTGGTACCCATCCTTCATTTTTAAAATGAAATTTAACATTTTAGGTAAAAGATAATTTATTAGTTTTTTTGGTAATATTAAAAACATCACCTAAGTGATACATTGTATTTTATAATTTTGGTTTTAGAAAACCATTGATAAGTAATAGTTGTTTATTAAAAAAACAAATTCCATTTAGAATCATGGTATAGTGGGATTAGACAGATGAAAAAAAATGAATTGGAAAAATGAACATCATGACAACATATAGACTTCTCTAGGTACACATATTGGAATATTGATGAGAGTATTAAAACTTATCGCATGATCCTCTACATACTTATATCTCTAATGTAGGATAGAGTGGGGCCCTACTATAGCATTATAGTGTCCATTATGTGCAATAGTTTCTATAATGGGGCAACATGTGGGATGAACTCCTGATACTATTACACATGTGACTATGAAAATTACATGGAATAATAGTCAAACAATGTAATGCGATGACAAGAAAGGTTTTACTGGGTGGGGGGATAGAAAGACTGATGAGTGTATTGGAACCCATCATCCAACCCTCAACCTACTTGAGTTTATTATATGGGATAGAGTTGTGATCGTCCACTATACGGAGGAGAGACATAGTGTTGGCATCACTAAATGAATCATAAAACTCCCCAAGGTGCTATTGGGATTTGAACTTTGGCCTATTGGATGTAGAGGCCAGTGGTGAGTACCACTCAACTGTGACTCCGTCCATAATTATTAATTGTTAAATGATAATTATTAATTATTTATAAATAACTGTTAAATATTAATTAATTATAATTATCAATTTTATGTTATTTAAAATTTTGATTAACTTTTAAATATTAAATTTTAAATAATATTTAGCATTAATGAATTTTTAATTAAAAAATAAAATTTATTAATGAATTTATTATTAATAAATATTAATTATTTATTAATAATTAATAAAAAATAATAATAATTAATTTTAATTTTAATTATATTTTAATTATTAATTAGTTATTAATTAATATCTGTTATATATGATTTAAAATTTTAGTTAAATTATTAATTATTAATTAGTAATTATTTTAAAACTAAATTAATTGTTAAATATTAACTATTATTTTTAAATTGTCAATTTTTAATTATGATTTATGAATAATTATATATGAATTATGAATTATGAATTATTTAAAAATTTAAAATATATATTATTAACAATTTTAATTAATTATTAATTTTTAATGATCAATAATGAATTTTTACTTAATAATTACATTTTAAAAGTGAAAATTAGAAATTAATTATTTCTAATTAGTATATATTAATAATTAATAATTTTTTGTCATTATTAATCCATTACAAATTTGTGATTTTATTTTTTAATTATTTATATAATGTATTTTATTTTTCAAATAGGTTAAATAATTTTTATTAACATATTATTATATATAAATTCATTTGGAAGAGTGACCTTCTTATCCACAGACTCTACAATATTAATTTTTCATTGGTGGAATCAAACATGGCTATATTGGTGAATTCTCTCAAGGGTTGCACCCCTATTTATGAGTGCATTTATTTTTTATAAGAGAATATTTGAACATGATTGACCATGGAATGGTGATACTAAACACCTAACATGAGGCAAACATAGTATCTAAGCTACAGGATTCGAAAAGAAACCAAAATATCCCTCTGAAAATTTTCTCAACCACTGGGTCCTTTCCAATGGATTATAAAATCATTATTTGAGGGGATACCCTCAATATTCACTATTAGTGGCCCCATTGAACCTTTTGTTCTCACTTTATTTAATAAATCTTTACATTATTAGTTAGTTAGAAATAATTTATTTATATATTAAAAAATGAAAATTAATATAGGGAAGTGGTTACTAATTATAGAGTTAAAAAAAATGAGCGACAATAGTGTAATGATGAGTAATT
Organism: Viscum album; assembly: GCA_963277665.1. Taxonomy (NCBI): domain Eukaryota; kingdom Viridiplantae; phylum Streptophyta; class Magnoliopsida; order Santalales; family Viscaceae; genus Viscum; species Viscum album. Next base: position 32,123,957 of record OY728166.1, on the reverse strand, counting down.
TTATCATAAGTTGCTACACTAACATAAAAAATATATTAAAATTAGTAGAAAATAAATAATAATTGATAAATAAATAAATAACATATTTTAAGTAATTTATAATTAAATGTACATTTAGAAGTTGTATTATCATATTTTTTTAATTAAATATTTAAATAAGAAACCATCCATAATCATTTAGTGATGGTTTTAACTACCAAGAAGATAAAATTTCTAAAATATCCTTGAAAGTTAAAAAACCACTTGAAGTGATCTATGGCACAAAATTCTATATTTTTTATAAATCATCATGAAACATTTAGGGGTTGTTTAAATCAATTCAAAATTACGAAAAAATCGCCTATGAATACAATTTTTTTTATTATGTAAAAGTTTTGTATCCAAAATTTCTTAGGTCTAGTAACATTAGAAAATAAGACTTTTGGAACCCACATTTTTCGATGGATTTTATGTTGAATGATACATGTTCTTTATAAATATGATTTATAAAACTTTTGAATGATTAAAACTTATTCAAGTAACATCATTTTTTACAGTAACTTCCCCTTTGACATTTAATACAAAAAGGTGAACTATTCATAACAATATAGTCGGTTTGGAAATGATACTTACTAGAATATGTATAAACAATTTTGGAAGTTTTCTATATAATTTACCCTATCCTATAATTTTATATAAAATATCCGTTATATAATTAAAATTGGAAAGTAACTTCTTCATACACTGAATTTCATGCTTATGTTTTACAACTATGTTATGATCATTAGAATTTATAAAATTAATATATCTGACATTTAAATTATAATTATGTTTTAAAAATACTATCATTCTATTTAGAGAGATATTCATTATTGTGATCATGGTCTTTCCACAACTTATTATATATTTTCTCCCAACTAGTAACTTATTCTACAAATTATTCAAATTATGGAGCATCATTCACATCATTCAATGAATAAGAATAAATACCGTTAAAATTCATAGCGGAAAGTGATTTAGGATTAACCTTAGCTATACAAAATGATTTATCCTAAGAAACTATGGCATATAAGCCAATTTTATTTCTACCATTATTACCATCCCAATAAATTTGGCAAAATGATTTTTCACTTACACTCTAGATTTCTATATGCTTCAAAACATTTTTTTTCATCACACTTCAAGGATATTCTTTGATCTTATCATTTTTCATTAACCTAGGACATTTCAATCAATTATTTTTTATATTAATATACTCGTATAATTTAAAATACCATTAATACTTCTTCTTATCACTTATTCTAAACATTTTATATATGTCATTTCAATATTTATTTATATAATTTTTATCCCTAATCATATTTTTAATTAATTTGGAATGTTGTGTGAATTATATTTTCATTTAATTCCACAATAATATCATCTAAATTATTCTTATAATGATTTTAAGTTGTAATATTTTAATTATTTGTTCCATAATTTATAGTAGAAAAAAGACATTTTTCTGTTGCTTATCTTTCTCCACATCATAATTAAACTGAGTCAAATACTACATGAATGTTCTTAAAAAACCACCAAGAATCAGCTTCATAAGATTTTTTATTTCTTCAACATCCATTCTTTTTGACTCTCACTGTATCGAATGTATAATAATTATATTCTCATCTAACTTAAAATCTTTAATCATCTTCGCACCTTGAGAAAAAAATGAATTTATCATTATAAAAAATCTTTGTGGAATCCATTCTATAATCTCTCTTGGTAGAAAATAAAAAGCATTATAATCAACATGTTAGATAACTTTTTTGGTTTCTAGAACTTTTGATGTCAAAAATGGGTTGTCTCAATTTTCTTCCGAATCCCATTATTCATTTTAAAAGAATATATATTTCAATTAGTATTCCAATTAATAGAATAAAGAATATTTTTTCAAACCTTATAGTTAGCTTGATATTCAGTTCCTTCTTCCTAAGTAATGTTCAAAATTTATTTTTCTAGTATCTTGTAATATGTAACCATTTTCTAATAATTATTAAAATCAATATAAATCATGAATGTCATTATCTTATCCCTCTAATACTCATATTTAATAACATCCAATATGTATGACCAGCTAGGATTTCTGTTATCAAAATATATGATAGGTAAAATAACTACCATAGAAAAGGAATATTTTATCCTCTATACATTAGTATAATAGAAAATAGACTTTATTTGACACAATATATTGTCCCAAAAAAGAAAAATCAAGGGGGGGGGGGGTGAATTAATGTTTTGATAACCATAATATTTTTCTTACTCTAAGAAACATGTAGAAAATGTGTTATAAGTTCTTAAGTAATCAAAGTAATAGTTGTTAATGAGCCTAAGAGAAATAAACACTTAATAGGATTATAAATAACATAATTGAAAAAAGTCAAATGAAACAAGTAGGGAAACAAATCTAAAAAAATATTATTAAATAATATTACAGTTTCAATAATCACAACTCTTCAATTTATATCCAAAGCGGCAGGTGGATCAAAAACCATATCCAAAGTATTTAAGTTTAAAAAACATAAAATTTCATCAATAAAAATATTATAAGTACTAGTCTTAACCATCGTGTTATTTTACAAATGTCAACATCAGAAAGATCGTAACCCATAGATTTTCTTTGATCAGATGATCAGAATCATCTTTGTTCTTATCCTCAAAATTTTTTGAAATAAGAAATTTAAAAGGAACAATACCTATCACCTGAAGTCATTGATTATTTAAGATCAAAATAAAAAGATTACAATATGAAATATAGATATTTTAGAGGAAACCTCACATAAATGTAATTTCTAAGACCCCATTGAAAAATTATATAACTAAAAGATATTAATTCATAGAGTTAGTGAATAAATATTTAAATTCAATATTTATTTGGATCAGACATCTACTACTTGACTCCTAGGTCTCTTATTTATAGGTTTTGAGTGAAAAATTATCTCAATGATAAACTCTATGATCTTCGGGAAAAACTACCACTTGAAATAAACTTATAGGAACTAAATTTTTCTTTCAGTCAACATATTGTTGGGGGATTCATGATGTTTTTATAGGTACAAGGTTTGAAATCTGTTCATCTAAAACATGAGACTCTAAAGTTAAGACCACATAAATTATATAACTAACAAAACATAATGTATGTAAAAATAATTTATTGACTGTATTATGATTCATTAAAACAACACATCTAAAAAATTAACTTAGAAAAATGAATTAGTATATTCCTAATCCAAAATATCCCTATTCTATATATTTATCTAAAGTGTTGGGACCAAGTTGGCTGGAAGTTGGTTTTCAGATGCTGGAAGAAGTTTGTGATGTTTGGTTTTAATTTTTTTATCATTATATAGAATCCTTTAATATTGAAAGTATTGATGATAAGATAAAAGGAGTAATATAATTTTAAAATAAGATAAATTCTTAATAAGAAAGTATATTAGTTTTGATTTTATGTTATGGAGAATTTTTCTTAGTGATGTATTTTTGGTCTCACATTGTGTCCAGAATTAATGTTTTAGTCTAAGTGAGAAGTTGTATTAGAGTTTTAATGTCTTTCAAGATATTCAATTCAAAATATGATGATTCTTTAAAGTTTTTTATTTTTTCAAAAATAATATGATTTCTAAAAAACTTTTGATCCATGATTTGAAAAGGAAATGAAGTGAAAATAACTTATAAGATATATGATTCTATGATGTTTCTAATGTTTTTAAAAATCATGAAAAATTCATATTATTTTAGTCATAATTCATCAATGTGGAAATAAATGGATGGAAATTTTATTTGTGAAGTTTAATGTTGTTGAGGTAGGAAGTATTACTGAAGTCATTGTAGACTAATCCAATAGACTGTCCAATTCATTAGACTCTCTGATTAACTGAATGAATTAGTCCATAGGATCAATTATAAGTTACAGAGAATTGGAAAAACATTATTCACTGCTAACACAGGTTCATTGAACATGACATGATAATGATTCTTTAGAGGATTTGTTATATGAATTCATCAGATACATTGTTGATATGAATAGTGAATTTGATTCAGTGTTCAATTATATGCAGATCAAAATAGTTTAGTAAAGTTAAACAAAGAAGCTGTTTTAAACAGTTGAGTAAGTTAAAGTTATTAGGACTGATAAAAGAAATGATACTAAAGACCAATAAAATTTATGAAACTCAAAAATATAGGCACCCATTTTAAAAAACTATGAAATAATTAAATGGGCCAAGAGTTATTAAATCATAAGTGACACTAATGAATTAGAAGGAATCAGTGAACGATCCATTAGACACATAGTAAAAACCAATGAATCATCTGATCGTGAATGTCATCAGATGCAGGATTATCAGTCTGATGTTTTATTGAACAAATGAAAAAAATTTGATGTGTTTTGATGTTACTAAAGAGTTTTTTATTTTTTTAGTTATCTTTAGAAGTTGCAACATTTTCTATGGATGAAAATCTAAATAACATTATTGGAATGAGAGTGAACTGATAAAACAACTAAATTCTGATGAAGTTGATATATGTTTTACATAATTTTTGTTTTATCTAGTATGGAGAATGAGAATTAGGATTCCATAGCCTTTCATATGTGTTATCGTAATGATAAAAATTTTCATGATGCAAAATTATATTATAATAATAATTTTTTATGTTCGAAGGTGGTTAAAATTACTAGAAGATTCTAGAAGTTTTAATAAGAATTGAGAAGAGTTGAGAAGGTATTAAATAGTTAAATATGAAATGAAAATGAATATGGAATTATAGTTTTTGGAATTTTTTTACGTGGGAAAGTGAAATTGGATTCCAACCCATTCCATTACCAACACACCTATAAATAGAAGTGGAAGTAAAACATACTTTCTAACGAAGTCACTATTTAAATGTGGGAGAGAGAGCGAGGGTGATGAATATTTTTTTGACATGAATGTTTTAGGATAGAGTTTTTTTAATTATGTTTTTCTATAATGAAAAGTAAAAGGAAGAGGTTTCTAGATCAGACTGAGCCATCAGAGTGAAATTTTTGTGGAAATAAAAAAGTGGTTTAGAGTTTTTTCAAGCATATATTTTCATTTTTGTTTTCTAGAATGATTTATTAGACATAGGAATCAGACCGATCCATCATAATGAAGTTTCATTTGAAGTCTAGAAAGTTTTTTTCGTCCTACTTCTAAGTATGAAAGTGTGGAATTATGTTTTTAAGAGTAAAAAAAGATGATTTTTTAAATGTAGTAAGTGAATTTTTTGGAACAGATGGTGAATGTTTGTTTAAATGTTACAAAATCTATTTTACATCATTTATTATAGAATAATAACATGAACTTTTGTATTGATACTAGTTTTATATTAGTGTAATGGCATTTCCTTCTTATATTATGTATATTGAGGTTTTTTTCTAGTGTATTTTAAGGTATTGTACTGTTTTCAAACCATTCAATGATAAGATAATCTTTCTGAATAGTGGAAATTCTAAATAGTTAGGTTCTTGTGGATGTGTGGATGTTTTGTTTTTCTGAAAAGTGATAATTATTTAATAGGATGTGAAGGTTGTTATATATGAAATATAACATAAATGAAAAATATATCACTAATTCTCTCCCTCTCCAAATAAATGATACATTGATCATGGGTGGGTATTTTCAATTCTTATTATAGAAAAGGTTACCTTTATATACTCTTTAATTTTTTTTGAAGATAAGTTTTTACGGATAATTTAAATTGCTAGAATAGTAAGAGGATTCTAATCATCTATGGAAAGAACTATCATATCTAGAAAGATAGAAGGTCTTTATATCTTATGTCTCTTGTGTACGATTTTTTGGAAGCATATACATATGGATTTTCTCCTATTGATGAAAAATTTCCTCTAAAATATGTGGATAAGAAAAATTTGAAGAATAATAGAAGGGATAAAAATTATATATTATCATCACATTCTAAGAGTTAATTCATAAGAGTAAAATGATTTTATACTTGGAAATGTATCATGTAAATGTTTTAAAAAATTTATGAAGGAAATAAAAATTTAAATAAATCCATGTTATAAATCCTGAGGCTGAAGTATGATGATCAAAACATTGAGGAGTATGAATCTATTAGTGAGTTATTTACATGGGTGAAAGATATTTTTAGCACCATAATATGTCTTGGTGAGAATCTAGGATACCAAAATATTATTTAAAAGATCAAAAGAATTATTATTGATATTTTTGATTCCTAATATTAATCTTTAGAAAAAGGAGATCTTGAAACTTTATGTCCATATGATCTTTATATTACTCTCTTTACTTATAAAACGAGAAGGGAGAAAGTCGTGAAGGGAAAAAAATATAATTGTGAAATTTACTTCAAGTATTCTAAAAAATTAAAGTATAATATAATGCTTGATGCTAAAGAAGTTGGTTATTTGGAATCTAAAAAATGAGGTCAATAAAAATCTTGATGAATTTTTATCTTTGTTTTCTAGAAAACGTGAAGTATGTAAATGAAATTATAAAGGTAATATGACCCTAAAATGTTTTGAATGTGGTAACATTGTGAATATTGATGTGAATTTCCATAAAAAAGGAATGAATAATATCACGATAAAGAATATATATGGACAAGAAGATCTTGGAAGAAACATAGCGATAACTCAGAATCTTATTTTAATGGAAAAGATAAAGTGTTATCCAAATCCTAGAGGTGAATCTTTTTTTTGAATATGATGTATAAGTCGACAATGGAGTTGAATATGAAAATTTCACAGAATTTAATAGAGAAAATACATTTATTGAAATTTTTAATAATAAATTGTTTGGAAGTAGTTGTTCTGAAAAACAAGTGACTGAGTTAAAATTTCATCTAAAAGAGAGTTGAAATAATTTTTACGAAAGATTGTACTAATTGAAATAAAAGTAAATATGTTGAGTAAGTAGGGTCCTACTGAATAATTTTTATAATTTAATCCTATATATAAAGCTATGTTTCTAGAATAGATTGATTTTCTGAAGATGTGTATTAAAAAAAATAAAAGAAATTAAAAGAAATGAAAAGAACATATTGAAGTAAATTGAAAGAAAAGGTGGAATAGAAGGAACACGTTGAACACAAGTTTTCTAAATATGATTAGGTAGTTTCAGGTTTCCTGAAATCTATCACTAATTTTTTTTAATGATATTGAAAGGGAGAAAAAGGGAAGGATAAACAAAAGTTATCTTCAAAGGTTGTGAAGAATGTAAGTAATGTTCTTAAGAAAATAAAGGATAATAAAATCTAGTATGTAGGAAAAACCAAAAATATTTGAATTTTAGAATATTTTAAAAATTCAAATTAAAAAAAAAGGTTTCTACCAATTCTAATTCTGATAATGTTGTGAAGATATATTAATTGAAAAAGATGAATTTGTGTGATAGGAAAAAGTATGGGGATCAACTAAATTCTGATGATAAAGATAAAAAGGTTACAATATTTTTCCCAAAATTTAAGACTATTTAAATGTTACAAATGTAAATATTCATTCAATGGTTATTCCTACTATTATGTTGGAATTGGATATACAAAAAATATTTTTTTTTAACAAAAACCACATCAATTTTACCATGAGTTTCAAAAAAAAAGGTTTAAGGGGGGTCAAATACTCCTAAAGAAATAATTCTAAGAATGTTGTTTTGAAAGTTGAAAATTATTTATAACCATTAGAAACTATTTGAGTATGATGTTAAGATCACATTCATCTTGAAAAGTATGTCTTGTTTTTTACCAGAACAACATCATGTTTATAATAAATCTTAGAAGTGAGATGTGATAAAAGATAAAGGGAATGAAAAATTTCTCATTGTAAAAACTTATTTCATATCTATAAGAGGATAATGAACTTAAATTTTGGATTGTGGGTGTTATTACCATATTATATGATATTTGAAATTTTTTATGAATGTGAAAAATTTTAAAGAAGGAATAGTGACATTTGGAAATGAGGGATCTCTTAGAATGAAATGTGTTGAATCCGATATTACAAGGGAAGAAAAGTTGAAATACAAGAATTTTTTTTATTGATAAACTAAAATAAAATCCGTTGAGTGTTTCCCAACTCTATGATGATGGTTAATTTTTTTTATAAAATATGGTGTTGTTTTGAAAATGAAGTAAGATGGTAATATTTTTATAAAAGTCTAATCCTCAATGGTAAACTTGTTCCAAGTAAAAAATGTTAATAATTCATGCTATTTAATCATAATGGATGAAAATTAGTTGTGTAAAAAAGGATGGGCGATTAGTATTAGAGAAACATGAGCAGGCTATCAAAGTGAGACAATTTTCGTGACATTAATGATATTTCAAGAAGAAGATATTGTTGTTGTTTAATTTATGATAAATGAATGATTATAAACTCTTTGCATAAAACTTTTATATTTTTTCAAATTGACCCCTTGAACTTATTCATTCTAATATTTTTGGGCCAATGAGTTCAGTACAACATACAAAACACAAAAAAATTATGTTTCTAAAAGTAATAATATAATTTTAGTTGTGATTGGGAATAAAATGTTGATTGAACATGGGTTTTATCACTATTTTTTGTGTCAAGAAATGATTACAAACATTTATATCAAAAATTGGTGTTTCTATATGGAAATTTATGATATTACTCCCTATGAAATTTTTTATAATAAAACACTATGTTTGAAACACTTAAGAGTTTTGGAGTGTCCTTACATCATAAATAAAAAAGTTAGAAACATTGAAAGTTTGTTCAAAGAGTTGATGATGGAATATTTCATGGATATTATTTGGATGGAACATGATATAGGTGTTTCAAAAAAGATACAAGATGAATTGATTCCATTGAAGTAAAATTTCTTGACAAATCTGACAAAGATGGATCACAAACACAAGAATATAAGGAAGATTTAATATTTTTTTTAAAAACCTGAAAAATATTAAAAAAATTACGATGCTGTTCAAATGGAATAACTGAATTAGCTATTACTAGAGATGATTAATTTTTTTCATCTCATACTAGGATGAGGAAAAAGGTGTAAGATAAAAACATTATTAGCGATCAACATCATTGTTTCAAATAATAAGAACATCAAAATTTTTTACCCATACTTCATTATATTAAAAAAGGAACCTAAATATGTGAATAATGCTTTTGAGAATATGGAATTGTTCACGAAATGAAAGAAGATTTATATTATATTGAGAATAATGCTACTTGGGTACTTGTACGCAAACCAATTAGAAAAAATGTTTTTGGCACAAATTGGTTGTTTCGAATCAATTTGCATGATGATGTTTAAGTGATATGAAATAATTAAAGAATGGTTTTGAAAGGTCACACTCAATTTCTAGGTATTTATTTTGATGAGTCATTTTCATCAGTGGAAAGGTTAGAAAAATTTAGAGTTATTCCTAAAATTGATACACCAAAAATTTATAATTTTTTTCAAATGATTGTGTAGTCTACATTTTTTAATAGAGAACATGATGAAGAATTTTATGTTAAATAACCATGTGGATTTGTTATCAGAAATAATGAATGTTATGTGTAAAATTTAAAGAATTACTTGTATGGGATAAATAAATCTCCTAGGGAATGGTATTCCAATATGGGCACTTGTTTTTAAGGAATTTGATCTACTAGAAAGAAAGAGTTGATAAAAAATTATACATTAAGGAAAGTAAAGAGATTTAACTCATTATTATTTTATATATTTGATGATATTATATATACTATGAATGAATAAAGAACTTGTGAAAACATTGTTGAAGAAATGAAGAAGTTTTTTGAAATTTCTATTATTGGTGAAATGAAATACTTTATTAGGGTAAAAATATCACAAAAGAAGAAATTAATTTTCATTTATCAAGAAAAGTATGCTAAGGAATATATTTAGAGGTTTGGAATAGATAATTCAAAACTAGTTTCCAGACCAATTTAAGAGGGAATAAAGTTTACTAATGATGTAAAAGTTAAGGATGTTAACTATAAAGAGTTTCTGAATATTATTGAGAGATTCTCGTATCTGAATACCCCAAGACGAGGCATTTTTTATGTTATTAACCAATGTACAATATTCCGAAGTGATCAAGAGGAATAAAATATCCTGGATAAGAAAACACAATCTAATATATAAAAGTTACAATAAATTTTGAAATCATGTATTATATCTTTAGAAAGAATAGATTTTCATGGTTATACAGATTCTGGTTGAGAAGGAAGTGTTGATGATCGAAATCCACATATGGTGGAGTTTTCTTTCTAAAATAAATCTATGTAAGTTAGAATACTAAGAAAACAAATTTTGTTACTCTTAGAATGACTAAATCTGTTTATCTCTATGCCCCTCAAGATGCAACTAAACTTATGTGGATGAAGACTTAATTAATAGACTTACTTGTTGATGTGAATTTACCACTGCTCTGGGTTTGTTATAATAAGAGTATTATAAACATTAAAATAAATACAATACAACATTATCGTTAAAAACATATTGATATCATGTTTCACTTCATCAAAGAGCATTTGGAGAATAATGAGCTCATTTTAGAGTATGTCCCCACATGGGAAAAAGTTGATGAAATTTTCACAAAACCATTATCGAAGGGAAAAATTTTCAAACTGAGGTTAGACCTGGGAATCCAAACTATTTCTATTCCAGGTTGAGATATGTTTTTCTATCAACTCTCAAATATAGTATTTGAATAGTGTTTTCAAGGGGGATACAATTTATGTTTCATAAATCTATCCATTCTAATGTTCTATACCTTTTAAGGAAGTCTATATTTAGGAGGAGTTGTGGGTAAGTTGTGATATCAACATGTATATGTGTGAACTAATTTAATTATTTTTATGTTTTTGTAGGAAACTTGGTACATGAAATATGATTCTGTTTTAAGGTTGTTTAATAAGTTTAAAAGATGAATAAGTTTTGTAAGTCACTACTTTTGGACATCTTGGTTTTTCTATTAATGTTTATTTTTCCTACAATTAGTGTGATCACATAGGTATAAATTTTTTTATTAGTAATCCATAGCTTGAGGTTACAATGTTAAGTGATTAATGGACCTTTGTTGACAAGAAAATCAAAAGGGGATATTATTGGAAAAAATATCCAATATGTTGGTTTTCAGATTATGGATAAAGATTATTCAGTTTGTTTTTTAATTTTTTTATCATTATGAAAAATAATTTTAAATTTGAAGTATTTTGGATCAGATGAAAGAAGTATCCGAATAAGAAAATATGATGCATTCTTTATATGAAAGTCTATTAGTTTTTGTTTTTGGATCTAGAAAATTTTACTTGGTGAAGTGGTTTTCAAACTCACATTGTGTCTGGAATAATGTTTTGGGATAGATTGAGAAGTGGTATTTGATACTGAATGGCTTTCAATATATTTGATAAAATATTTGAAAATTCTTTGATATTTGTTATGTTTTCAATATTATATTTTTTGTAAAAAAAGTTTGACCCATGATTTATGAATGAAATGGGAATAAAAGGTTTTATAATTTACAGAATATTATGCCAATCTTTATTTTTTGAAAAATCATGATAATTTCAATGACTTATAGTCATAGTTCATCTATTTCATAATCACCGAATGTATATTTTATTTGGTAGTCTTGAAGTAACTATGGTAAGATGTTTTTATGATGTCCCGATCAATGGATCCAATGGAATTTATGATTCATCAGACAATTTGATTTAATGAATGAATCAATCCATAGGATTAATCCTTAGGTATAGGGAATTTGAATGAAATAAGCCACTTATGAAAATAGTCCATTGGACATGTTATGATACTAATCCATTAGAGGATTTTTGAAATAGATCCATCAATAAAATTGTTGTTATCAAAAAGTCCTCAGATGTAGAGTTATACTAGAGTCATACTATTATGGTTTTGTGATGATAAATAGAAATGTTTTTTCAAACTATTGAGTAATTTAAAATTTCTGGGACCTATAAAAGATATGAGATTGGAGACTGCAAAAATTGATGAAGCTTAGTAATGGAGTCAATGATTTTAAAAATCTATGAATTTGTTTAAGTGGTTTAAGAGTCATCAGACGATAAATAATGATGATACATTGGAAGGAATCAGAGAGCGATCCATAAGACACATATTCTACCAATGAATCATTAGATTCTTGATGTTATATGATTCATTATCATCAATCATAAGTTTTTTCTGAAAAAATAAATAAACAGGGAAATGTTTTTATACTAATAATGTGTATTAGAGGGGTTTTGATATATTTCAATGTTTCAATGATATGTGAAATAATTAATGAAGAACTTTATTAGAATAATATGAATAAAATAATGCTACTAAAGTATAACTATGTTACAAAAATGTATATGGAATATTTTTTTCAGCTGTTATGAAACATACGAATGAGAAGTATTGAATCTTACATGTATTTTATCATAATGAGAAATTGTATTAGGATGACATATTATATCAAAATGAATTTTTTTGGATGTTCCAAGTAGGTTCAAGTTATGAGATTATTAGTGATATTTCCATAAGAATAAAGAAGAGTTGAGAAGCACTGAAATAGTCAATGATGAAATCAAAATTAATGTAAAATTTTAGTTTATAAAAACTTGGTTGAGTAGGAAAATGAAATATGATTCCCACCCATTCCATTTTTAGAACACATATAAATAGAAGGGGAATCACAACATACTTTTTAACGATGATACTGTTACATGAAGGAGTGAGATTGAGAGTGCTAAATTTTTTTTGGTAGACAAAGTTTCTAGAAAAAGTATTCCTAAGGATTTTTAATATATAGAAGAAGTATAAGGAAGATGCAACCAGATTAGACCAAGAAAAAAGATTGATATTTATAGGTATAGAATGAAGTATTTCAGAATTGTTTCCAAAATATTTTTTCTTATCTATTTCTTAAAGGAAATATCAGACAGTGGAATCATACTATCCATCAGATTGAGTTTTAATACAAATTCTAAAAAAGTTTTCTCTACACACTTCTAGGTATGAGAGAGAGGATTTTGTTGACTATATAAAAACGTGTTAGTTGTTAAAGTAGATAGTGACTTGTTTGGATCTAATTGGTTATGTTTTCTTAAATTATTACAATATCTATTTTACATCATTCGTGATAAATAAACACATGCACTGTTGTATTGATCATAGTGCTACACAGGAGTAAGTGTATTTTCTAATTGTTTTAGCTACATGTAAACATAATTTTGTAGTGTATCATTTGGTATTGGATTAATTTGATACCCTGAAAATGACTAGATATTCTTACAGAGTAGTGAACCATTTAAACACTTATGATCCAATGGATGTGTGATTGTTATGTTTTTATCTCATAGGGAAAATTATTTAACTAGTGGGAAATATTTTTATACAAGAAAATAACATAAAATAAAAATATATCACTTATTCACCCACCCCCTCTCATTGATATATTGATCTTGGGTGGGATTTTCAAATCATCCACCAATCGATATGTCCAACTTTCCATTTGAGGTTGATTTCACCCAACCAACCACAAAGCTATACATCCAAAGGTTTCTCTTATACCACACCATCCCACAGAACATGTATGTAATTTTGAAAAGCACTCTATTATATGCAGGAAAAGTGGGAGACATAATAAACACACCCTCACAATGGTACATAACTTCCACTATTTATTGAGATGTCACAATTTTTGTAGAATATACCCAAGGTGATACTCGATTACATACCTCGACCTAAGATGTATATCATCATCACTAGAATCTCCCACTTAGTTTATGAACCATATGCCATATTGGTCACATTCCACAATGTAAATTCTATGTTTTGGTCACAAATATATCATGGAAAGTCATAAACCATCGCCCCGTCCAAGGGATCTCATTAATATTAGGTATCCTTATACCCATATCAAAATACCTACTCTAGGGTCATCATTATACACATAAGTAAATTTTCTACATTATCCCTAAGTAACACATATTACTAAACTATAGATACGATATTATATAAGGGAATAAAATCACTTGAGCATGAATCTATCCTAACTTAACCATACTCAAGGAAAAGTATAAAATACACATACATACACATAATGAGTGATCATATAAGAAACCTATTCCACCATCCATGGTTCAGTTTTATAGAATACAACTAAAAATTTATATAAGAAAATAATAGATAAGTATATTTTTGAAAAGTTAATCACAAAATCCATATTATAAACTACTCTTCAACAACATAAAATGATATAGAATCCATTTGAATATTTTGTTCTAAATATGATGTTATAATTAATTTCGTTTTCCACCATGGGTCATGATAAAACTATAATTCCATAAACCAAAACATCATCCCTAAATGAAATCAAATCAATATAATAACCAAAATCAATAACTTCAATCTCAACTCCCAAGAAACACAAAATTTATCTCTTGAAGGTGTTATATTGGGATAAACACAATTTATATCCAATATTTTGACCAATCATAATTTCATATATCATATCCTAATATGTTAATGAAAACAAACATTGATGTGATACCACTTTTCAATGACCCCACCCTATTAAAATCATTCCAAAATTATATTTTCTCATATTTGTATAAAATTATAAAATAGATGTTTGATAACCTGATATATGACCATAAATAGTATTGGATAATCATAAAGTAAGATATAAAAGGAACCAACAACCAATATAGAAACTTCCCCAAACATGTCTCCATAAAAATCTTGACCTCTCCTAACCCGTAAAATTGTACTTCAACCATGGTAAAATGTCAATGCCAAATATAAGGTCTAAACATGCACTAAAGTAAAAATTAAAGGTGTGAGTATAAAACTATGTAGGCCATCATAAATTATTTCCCTAATAGAAACTTATATATATATGAATGCATATAATGAATGAAAAGTAGTCCTTAACCTCACTGGCATAAACCTATTGCACCGTTAGGTACCTGGGAAGTCTCTATGGTGATAGAATCACACCTATTTTGATTAGTGAAAAAATGAGATAAAGATCCCATATTTTAAAGAAAATATAAGTTCAAATGGTCCATCAACACTCAATAAATAGTCAAACTTACCAATCTATAACCAATACCCCCCCCCCCCAGGAAAAATGATTTATCTCTAATCACAAATTTTAATCGAATGATATATCACGAATCAAATCTGCCACATAAATGATGCATCAGCAAAACATATCCACATAATAGATGATCTAGAACTAAAATAATTTCTTTAGTGAAAGATCCATAATTGAGTCATAATACCTTGGTGGAATGTATACCACTTTAACAATCCATAAATCGAATGATCTATTATTGAATCTCAATCCCTAAGGGGGATGATCTACCATTATAAGAATCTATATGTTGATTGATCCATCACCTAATCCAAATCCCAAGTTTTTCTATATACCACTATAAAATTACCAATTGTAAGGAATCATCACCAAATCCTAGTCCTTAATAGGATGATTTACCAACATAAAAATCTCAATGATGAATAATGTACCACCAAATGAATAGTATATCACTACTAGGAAACCCAAGGTGATTTATCCTTCACTAAACCGAAATTAATATGGTTAATGATATATCACTGGGTGAATGACATATCAATATCCTGAAAACAACCCCAAGTGAAAGACACATCCCCAATCCAAACAATATCATGGTGAATTATGTACCACAATGAAAATTATGTATCACTAATAAAAAATAAATGTCACTCATTGGGGTGAATGTTCTACCTGTAGTATAATAACCAAGGAGAGGGATGTATAATTTACACCAAACACATGATAAAAACCCATCACTACAATCACAACAAAATTATTGACTAAATAGTCATAATAAATGAAATTGATTCATCACAAAATGAAATCAAGGTGAATGAGGTATCCGTCACAGAGTTGGTTTAAAAAAATCCAAAATAATCACAAGGATATATATGAACACGATTTTTTACACATAATATACCTAACTCAATCATGATCCTCCTCAACATAGTTAATATGCCAACAATTACCCATCTGACGAGGATCATTCTATAGTAGGTACTTACATGGAGAATCTATGCATTGTTTGGGGGGGGGGATTATTGAACAAAAATAATAAATTTTACTATTATGATTTCTTTTCAAATAAATGTCAGTCACTTATTAGAGTAAGAAATATAACTACTTAACTCACACAAAACAAATAAGGGAACGTAAAATGACACTCAAAACACAAGTTTTACTACTCGACGCACAATAATACTCAATTTTAAAAATCACGATCCACATTTCCTTACTATGACAAGTTATTAACTATCCAAGGTCACATATGGAAAAGGAAAACCCATCTCATATTGTTCTCTATGTTTCCATAACCATATATTGAAAATTATCTCCATAGTGTGGCCATTATTCTTTAATAATAGTATAATGAATTTCCATCATGATATTTAATTAGAAGAATATTAAATTTAATATCATTATATTAATACTCTTTAATTCTCCATATTTTTCAAAAATAATTCTTCTAAAAACATATATTTAATTTCAAAAAACACTCTATTAACACCCTTTAGGATTATGGGAACTCACTTTCTAGCTTTTTGAAAATCTCATATTTTGGCCATGTCAAATATATTATATAGAATAGAAAATAATTACACATCAGATATAAAAATGTTATACATCTCAACATATTATGGATAAACCCTATATTTAAGGAATTTATGAATTTTTAAAACTTTTACCTAGTGATAAAAACATAATTTTTTAATATAGAATCCTTACATATCATACAAAACATTATTTATCTTATAGATAATTCTACATTTTATGCATTTATATTCACAGATAAAAGTATTGTTATAAAATACAAAATCTTTTATCTTAGAATGAGATCATTCAATTGTATATTCCTCAACACCTCTACATATCAAACCATTTTTCATTTCAATAGGTTCTTGAGTTTGTCATATTTTAAGGTATTTTGAAAGAATACATCAAAGATTACAGTAAAGAAGAACTTATAGATTGAGTATTTATCTATTTACACCTACTATATTCATGATTTAATCTTATAAATTTTGATACTGTACAAAATTATAAATCCAATCCATATAAGGTCCAAAACCATTTAGATGTCTTATAATCTTCTCCAAACAATTTATAAGAACATTAAAACTTACCGATAACATTTTACACACATATAAAATCTAATTTTATGTTATTTTGTATATTATAGTTTAATATTGTTTGAAAAAGAAAACATAATATTAATATCTACCTCTCTTAATATAACCCTTCTTATCTAGAAAAATACCTCATGT
This sequence comes from Viscum album, assembly GCA_963277665.1. Taxonomy (NCBI): domain Eukaryota; kingdom Viridiplantae; phylum Streptophyta; class Magnoliopsida; order Santalales; family Viscaceae; genus Viscum; species Viscum album. The sequence goes on along the minus strand of OY728166.1, from coordinate 32,106,612 downwards.
AGGAGGATTATTATTCAACTTTCATTATAATTAACTTCTTAATTCACGGGAATTAAAATGTTCTAAAACAACTCTTGGTTTGAAAACATTCCACACCCAAGTAAATTAAAATGGACTAATCTTAAACTATCCTATCTAATTCACGATTTTCTATCATCATTTTACCCTCACGGACACCATATATGTGTTGTAAAAAAAATTTAGGGTTATATTATCCCACAAAATCTTGTTCCCCATTCATCATGACACTTCCTAATGAATTCTTATACTTTGATGGAAACATTCCCAAATAATATGCTTTGGAGGACATATAGGGATTTAGATAGACTATTCACATCCTTCATTAAGTGAATAAACCTGAAAAAGTTCTATACCAGTTCATTCTCACATGATCACCAATGAATTTATCTCATATGACCATTCCCACATGAAAGCATAGGATAACCCCTAGTAACCACTCTTGTTGAGATTCACATACCTAAAATGAGACTTACCAAGGTTAATCTAGCTCTAACTATTCAACATAAACCCATTAATAATTCCAATTTAACTTTAATTGATCATCAATCATAGAAATATTCTCCATAAATAGATACTTAAATAAATAAACACCAATTATGGAACTTCTTAAGAGTCTCATAAACTCCCAAGACATGCATCACATAGTTTGACTCACCCATGATACTATATTTGTAAGTTTTCACTCACCTACCCACACTTACAATTCACAAAATATATGAATAACCATATAATTTTGTAATATTAGGAACTACCAACATTTTGTGTGGATTTATCCCCTTAATAAATCTCTATACATCATTAATTATGTTATCATTGAACACCTCCTTCAACTGCGTGCCCCTACTCATCCGATAGAAAATTATGTAACCACAAGAAATTAGAATTAATTTATGTGAGTACTAACTAATTATTCTAGGGGTCATAACCAAGGGGAAAATTACCGGATGACGTGTCCCCATTGAAACCTTAACCAAAGTGTTGTGAATCACTTTTGAAAAACCCTAAGGTCCAATAACAACCAAATACACAACATCTGTCCTTAATTGATCAATTGAATCCATATTAATTCGTGGAAAATCCCAAATAAATTAAGTAAACGACTCATTTACAATTTAATGATGTGAAACCACATATTTTCATCCTCAAAAATTTGTTTTTATCCTTCCCACACAAAATATACATCATAATAGGATGATTCTTCCATAACATGATAGAATTATCCTTAAATACCTAAATCCAACATGCTATAATTTATAATGAAATAAGAATATAAAAGGGAAGATAATGAAAAATGAGACTCAATGTTTAATAATTAAATATCTATGATCCATTCTCCATGAAAAAAAGAAAATTAACAGAAGAAGGAGTGGAAGAGTGTGTATTGACTTCCCCTTTTTTGGTTGACCACCAAATAGGGAATCTAGAGTGTTTATCTCATTTTAAAAAGGCTTTTTTTTTCATTTTCTCTTATTAAAAAAATTAGTCTAGAAAGATCCACACACTTGATCCAACATCACAATCTACATGGTGCACCAATGGGTACCTAATATGAATCCCCAACCACCAGTGGCCCCATAAAAATGGCCTTCACCCTTAGAACCACCACAAGGTACCTAGTGAACCCTGGCTTGGAATCTGATGGACCTCAATAGTTATTGGTCCTCCACTTTTCATCCCATGAGGGACTTAATACAATTTATAGACATTTATAACTTAATATGCCACAACAACAAAAATAATTAAAAACATTTATAATGCATATAATAATTTCAATTCTTTTTCCAAATGAAAAATTTAAAACAAACTTTGTTACACACTCATTAGAAACCATATTTTATTTAACTATTTTGATACACACTATTTTGGATTATTGTAAATAATTTAAAATGATTTTATAAATTCTAAAATATAGTTAAGTATATAATTGATTTTTCTAATTTTATAATTTTTTTTAAATATAATATAACATGTTTATATGGAAATTCCTTATTTAGAAAATATGTGATGTTTAATTTATTTAATGAGTTTATATAATATTTAAAATATTTATATGATTATAATTGAATTCATAAATATAACATATTTATAAATATCATTGATTTTATATTAAATTCTATGTAAAGTAATATTCATTAAGATTTCATAGTAAAATAAATATAAAATATTCATGTTTTATTTTATTTTATAGAGTTTCAATAAAGCAGAATTAAATTATAAAGTATTATTAATTAATTAATTTATTTATTAATTGTTCATAATTTTTTTATATAATGTTTAAATTATAAATAGTTAAATTGAATTTTAATTCTATTTTTCATTTATAGATAAAATTTTTTATATTGTGAATTTTGATGTGTAATTTATTTTAAATTTGGAAAATACTTCTTTAATTAATTACACAATAATTGAACGAGTGAAATTCTAGGTATGATAATTGATTTTGAATTTTTACCTTGAATTTTAATTTTATTACGTTATGAGTGTGAAATTAGATTTAAGTTATATTTTATGCATATTATGTGCTACAAATGTGAAGGAATTAAACTATATCTTATGTAAATGACCATTAGTAGGATAAATTTGTGTCAGATTGATCAGTGGACTAGGAGATTAGGTTGTATCTATAAATGTGAGGGTTAGATACTTATTTCTATATGATTAATCTTGTTGGTATATTTGTTTTTATAAGATTATAATCCTTTACATTAAACATTTTCATGTACCGTATAGATGTGATACATTTGGATATGTGTCAATATATTTATATTTTAATTTGTATAAGTAACATAATATTTGGGTTGTGTAAAGAATCACAATTTCACATGATTTGAGCATTTTGATTTTATTAAGAAAATATGAATTAAAAATGAAATCACCAAAAGAATGCACAAATAGAAGATAATACTTGAGATTAATGATTAGATAATAAATACTATTAAAAAAACTAAGTGTTAGATTACTTATAAAGAAACATGTTAAAAACATTGACTATCCAATCTGGTAGGTTAATTTCAAATTCTGGTGCCCTTATATTATCCTCTGTAATTTGTGGTTGAAGTGGATAACCCTAACAGTCAGGTTACCAAATCTCACTACGATATTTAATTTACATTTAGTTGAGAAACCAAAAGTGTTAGAATAACATAGAAATAAAGTTATGTCTATACATATGATGGATTGGGCATGGATTTTTTCCCTCAACTACCCATGAATCATATATGATATAATTCAAATATTTAACACCTAAATACCTATGAAATGAGAGGAACACTAAATTAGAATCATTACATGGTAAAACATGGATCTTATCCCATTAATGGATATGATGGTTTTAAAAGGGTTCTCATTTTAGTGGTGGTAAATTTAATAAAATTTATTTATAAATCAATGTCAAACATGATACTCATCCTATAAAATCTTTTATTGAGGATAAAATATAATTAATATCATCACCGAACATGAACTTAAGATCAATATTGTAGAATGAAAACATTAATGGAACAAAATTCTTAGACAAGTATCCTAACCTGACAATAATTCTCAAAAAAAGGAAATTTTATGTTTTAGAAAAACATATCCTGGGAATCCTCTTATTTATAAATCTAAACATAAAGATAAATATTCTTATAGAAATCATAGTAAATAATCTTTGGAAATATCTACTTTTATCCTTGATTATATAAATCCTATGATTCATAATAAATATGTGAATATAGATACATTTTTGATGATAGAAAACCCCAAAGGCATTATCTATAAAAATATAGGTGTGAAAGATATTAAGTTTTAAAAGTATTATTTAAATTTAATATAGCTAAGGGTATTTCTATATCTACTCATTTACTCGAGATGATTATGAATAAAAATTATTTAGAGTGATTGGGGTTACTTACTCGGCTTTACTATTCCATGTAATTCATTTTGTAGTTATTTGTAGAAGGGTTCTGGATGTTAATTATGTATTATGACATAGATGAGTTCAAAAAACGTTTTTATTAACTCTTTAAAAGGTTTGTGATTTTTGATTAGGACATATCTTCTCCATCCTCAAGTTCCATAATGAGATTATAAAAATTAAAAGGCAAAATTTGTGGTTATAAATATAATAATAGAAGTCTTGGAGAGTATACATAATGTTCTAAACTAAAGGAAGTCACTTATACGGAAGGAAATTGTTTTCATTATGGGAAACCTTGAAATTGGATGAGAAATTATCTAAAATATCTGAAGGGGTATTGGAAATTCCATGGAGATTCTACATCAATAATTTGTATAATAAAACAAATTATTAGATTTTAAAAGGTATAACATAAAAAATATATATTATATAATTTCTCTGAATATGTATAAGAGTTAAAAATTAATAGAAATAATTATTCAAATAGATTAAATGTTTCATTCCAGTAATGAAATTAAATTTTCAGCATGAAGGATTTTGATGCAATAGATTAATTTAAAGATATATTGGGATTGAATATAGATATTGTTTTATTTTCTTCTTATTTTTATATCATGTGGTAATAGGTATTATTGAAAACAAAAAGATGTTATTAATATATGAGAAGAGTGTTTTTGATATTCTTGGTCATGATTGATCCAATTCTATAACATGGTTGAAGAGAAGATAAGGAAAAATATTTTATCTAATATAAAAGATGTTATCCATGTTATTTTTTAAAATAAGTGAGAATGATTTACCACCACCATCTTTTGGAATATTTTAAAGAATAAAATATTTTTTAGGTCATTACTCAAAACAAATAAAATATCATATAAGAAACTAATGTTAAAAATTTATTTCTAAAATATTATTACTAAAGGAAATATAATTTAATTCCATATAAATAAGATTTTGTGTTTTACAACATGATATTTTAGAGAATATATATTTTCTAATAAGATATTGGGTGTATTTTTGGACTTATAGAAGTTAAAAGTATGAAAAATAAAATTATTAATGAAATTATATTCAAATTAAATGGCAAATTATTTACTAAAATAGTTTTATGCTATATTTTTAAAGAATATAATGTAAAGAGTTACATTTAGTAACCAAAATTATCACCATGGTAATTTTAAGTAAAAAGGTTTCATGATGATTATTATGAACATAAACATAAATCTATATAGAATATATAATTTATTAACATCATAACATTAGAATTTTTAAATTAAAAATGTTTTGGATTATAAATTATAGGTGTTGAAAACTAAGAATACGATTCTCAAGTCTCACTATTATTCAAAAAAACATTACTTCATAGATTTTACTAACTAAAATAGTTTTTGGGGAGAGTTTTATAAGATGGTCACTTGAGTATATGGTAGAATTTAGATAAATATATAAAATCATTAAGAAAACCTTAAAAATATAGTAAAAATAAGGTATATTTAGTTTTTTATAATATAAGATATAATTATACATTCACTTATGTATGGTTTTCAAAATTATTAAAGGAGTGTAGGGATATAATAAATATCATTTTACAAAAGGGCATTATCGACTTTATTTCTCTTTGATGTTGACTGTATAAATTTTAGGAATTGAATTGATAATTAAATATTAAAGTATAACATTGATCTATCCATAACTAATTTTAATCATGGAGTATTATAGGTTGTGATGAAATTTCATGGTTAAAATGATTAGAATTTCATCTAGGGATATTTAATATGCTCAACATACACAATATGAATTTTTTGATAGAAGACTCATGAAGTTTCAACCTGGAGTGTCATACATTATGTATTTGACATGAATGGGTTTCATATTTCATATTGAATCTCCAAACCAAATTTTCTAAATATACATAACATGGTATACTTTATACTTTTATCCATTTTTATACAATCCATTACACTGAGTATGTTAAGGGGTGTTTGGGTATGTTCTTGACCATGTATTTAGTTAACACTTAAAGATGATGTTTTTCATTTCGTATGAAATGAATGAAGTCTGGGCCCTCAATTGAGATAGAATAAGTAAGTGTATATCTATACCTAAATATGGTAAATGTGATTATCTTATATATTTATATGATGGGAAATTATTTTTCACATTTCCTTGGTTTAATTCCATGAGATATGTTAATCCATATATCCATTCTACACTTAGAGAATTGATAATAAATGAGTTGGATATATCATATTGATATACTCAATTTCATATGGTTACTTTGTAGAGACCCGTATCCTTGACGTACATGAACATTACATTACTTTTGCGGAATACTTAGTACATAAAAAAACACACACACAAGGATCGTAATAGTTTAGTGTCTTTGGAAACTCAGAACGTAATCTTCTAATCGTGGTGAAAGATCTTCAACATCTCCTATAAAGATGTTCCCCCTTTTTTTTACCTAAAACCTTTCTTTATATCCTGGGGAAAAGAAAACATAAAAGGGTGAGCTCAAATGCTCAGTAAGGGTAAACAAAATAAATATCAATCACATCATATACATAAGCACATAACTTTTGGAAAATCTTAACCTGCAAAAGAGATCATAATTTCATAACATGGGGTAAATCATGGCAGTGAAATGTAATCACAATAATCATAACATAAAACATGAAACTTTGTGGCATTCACACATAATCATAGAGAATCATTTCTTGTTAGTCAAGACTCATTGTCAAGACTATCTTAGTGGACAAAGTCCCTTTCTGAATCGAGTAACCCTCGTTCCAGTCCTGTTTCACTGAACCGGTATAACCTACCATTCCAGCCATGTCTATCTCATGAGATATAAAATCTTTACCCAATGCATTGGAGGGAGATATAGGTCCCACCCATCTTATAATGAATCCTTTCTTATGTGTGCCACATAATCATAAAACATACATCATCCCATAACACATGTAACAAAAATGGGATTCTTGAAACATCATGACATCATAAATAACTTCATATAAGATAAAGGAATTCATAAAAATAATTCCATCACAACATGATCAAATAAATGTAATAATAGGGATAAAAACAGAACCCTTTATTATCTTAGATGGAAAATAATTTTGATAAAACACTTGAACTCCATTCTTGAGGAAAATATCCTTTCTTCTTCAAAAAAACACTTTTCTTTTCTTAACATGTCATACAACTTTAAAATAAAAGAAGTTGATTAAAAATAAACTTGAAAACTTTTAAAGGAAGCTTCTTGGAAATAATGTTTTAAAAATCCATTCATGCCGTATAAGTTAAAAAAAACATTCTTCGTACTTTTGTCAGAAAAGTCAAAAAGTACCTCGTACGAAAAACGACAAAAGATTACTTTCATTTATTTTACTAAAAACTCACCGAAGGGTAAAAATGGATTTAAACAATTGAAGGTGGATTGAAATAATATTACATATTTATGAAACATGGATGTGGATGATAAAATACACCCCAGTAAATACGTACGAATAAACAATCTCGGATAAAAATGAGATTGTGATATTTCCCTTACCTTATGTCCGACTTGCTTTGTAAGTGTCTGAACCTCCTGTATAATGATTTAAATCATGTTATTGACTTATTAAAGAATCATATTCATTGTTATGATATCATATATGGTTCACTTATGACATTATATTACCCGTTCTTTTGTAAATTCCATGTTAAAGAAGCGTTTTGGGTAAAATCGTTTCATTTATCGTAGGTGTTTTGACTTGTTGTTCTTGACATCATTATTACTTATATCATGATTTACTTACTTCCAGAATATAAAATATGATTTATATATCATATATATTCAGTATATATATATATATAATAGATAGATAAATAAAATGAAAAACACCGTTCATGGAGACGGTAGTCCGTACGTACGCATGAACGCTGTTTTACTTTCCTTATTGTCTTGAAATGGAAGTAAGTAGATGACATACATATATATATATATACATAAATCCAGTAGCTTTATAATGTCATATATTTCATTATTATTTCTTATATATACTTTATAATCATTCTTAAATGGTTAACATGGAGAATGAAACTCATCGCGTCGTGGAGACGGTAGTCCGTACGTACGCACGAGCGATGATATCATTTCCATAAATATTGAACTGAATTGGAGTGGATTATACAATATATCAGAATCAATATGATGTTGTAATAACTATGTATAGTTATTATTTACACCATTATACCCATCCATGTAAGGTGGTGGTGGAAAATAGATTACACCACGGCGTGGAGACGGTATTCCGTACGTACGCACACGCGGTGATTTCTTTTTCCGTAGGATGGATAGATGGTGAAATAGGGTTTTTTCATACTTATAATAACATATCAGTATATGAGTGATACTGATGTTATTACTTCATAATGAAACAACCTAAGAAGAAGAAGTGGAAGAAGAAATAAAGATGAAAGAATTGGTAACGGTAATTACCTCTTCTTTGAAGCGCCTCTTTGAGACCTCCTCTTAGGGCACTAAAATTGGTCTTTGAGGAAGACCAGAACCTCTAGGATGTTTCTAGGGAAGTGGAGAAGAGATTTTGGCAGGGTTTGGCCGAGCTTGAGTGCTCAAATTGGTGTGAGGAGGAGGGGGAGGAGGTGTCCTTTTATAAGGGAGGAGAGGGGCACCTTAGGAATACCTCAAAATATTATTTTATATTAATGTCAAAATCGGTATATAATGGTTCCAAATGGTCTTATTTCGAAGCTGAAGTGGGGATGGGTCGAAATCCTATCAACCAATAGGATTTAGACAAGTTTAGGTTATTATTTTAACCTTATCAATTAGATTTAACTCTAAGTTAAATAATTTAACTTTTACCGTGTCTTTTTGTTTTCTTTCACTATATGGTTAATACACTTACTATAACATGCCAAACGAACCCCAAATTGTTTATTATTAATATATATATTCTTATCTAAGTCATTTGGCCGAACCTTAGATTTTTAGGAATAAAATAACAATTAATAATATAATATTTGATTTAAAAACTATTTTGTGTCAATTTTGACACTATTTGATATATGATTTTTTTGAAAGTCATAACAGAATTATATGTTCGAACCAAGTTGATTAAATCAACACTAATACATCATAGTAACCTATAAAATTATTTTAATTCATAAAAAGTCTTAAATTACATTCATTTGAGCATTTATAACATCATTTATGTTAATATTTCCTTAAAGGGTAATTACTGCATCATCGTTGTGTCATAAATAAATTAATTTATTTAAAGTCTAATAAAATATCATTATGTAGGAAATCTTTTTAGCTTTCTAATGAATATTTATAGTCGAATTTATCTTATTTATAACCCCATATTAAAAATGTTTTAGTAAATAAACTTTGATTTTAACTCTTTTAACTCTTCTTTGAATTAAATAATAATAAATGTCCTAATCTAATCCAAGTGGGCCTAAATGGTCATATTATATTCATAAGGTTGTTTTTGGTCGAATTACACTTATCCAATAGAATTAGGACATGTGTTAGGGTAATAGTAATATCATATTTACCCTTAGTTACCCTATTTACTATTAACCGTGGTAAAAAAAAGTAAAAAGTTACTATTCACCAAAAATTATTTTCATCTCATTGAACCACATTTTAGTCCTTGATATTAACCGTGTCTGTCGGATTTTCGAAATTCCATTCACAGAAGTGGTAAAATTAAGTTTTATGCAAAATTCAGTTTTTAACCTACCACTTAGTAGTTTCACTATTCATCAAAAATTGATGTTTTTCAGAACAATGTCAAAATTTCATCCTAAGCTATATTTCATATTCCGAATTCAAAAATGAAGTATATTTTACCAAATTCATAACATAGAAATTGCATTAATTAATTTTATAATTAAATCCCGCTGTTAAAACAAATAGCGTGTTTTTAAGAAACAATATCTATCAAAAGATTGACACTTGATTATGTCTGGTTTAAATGTGAAATTACATCCAATGACCAACATTGTATTAAATTGTAAAAATATATTCTAAATATACTTTAAAACCACTCAAATTAATGATTTATCACTATTAATTATTTTGATTAAAAAAGTTGTTTTTAATTATAATTTAGTAATTTTCACTATTCACCAGAATATGAAAGTTATCCGAAAAGTACCAAAATTTCATCTTAGGCTAAATTCGATACTCCGAATCCATGAATGAAGTTCATTTTGAAAAATAAGATTTACAGAATTTCAAAAAGTGGTTATTACTATTCATAACGACTAGTTTTAATAATATTTTAATAGGATATCGTTGTATAGTGAAACTTAGTATTGCGTACTACACACGCTATCGAGGAAGGTTGTGATTGCGTGTAATTCAAGGCAAGTCAAGGATGCGTGTTGTGCAAGCTCCTTTTGGTGTAGCGTAAAACACAAGATATTAAAATTAAAAAGAATATTTTTTATAAAATCTTGGGCTGTTACATTCTACCCCCCTTAAAATGAATTTCGCCCTCGAAATTCGTCGGGGTTATAAATTGTTTACTATATGAAAGTTTCTTTGATAGAAACCCACATCGTAAAAAGGAATACCAAAACTTGGCTTTAAAAACTAAATTATGAAATGTAACGTTTACCCAAATAAACTAATCACTGGGTTTTCACATAGGTGAAAATATGGATATGGAAGAGAAATCTAACCATCATGTTCTGATAGAGAGTGGTAGAGAACATGGCTATGGAAAAGACAGCAATCAAAAAGCCATAAATTTGTGATGATCTAAGGTACCATCTGATTCATCAGGTATAAGATCACTAGGACAACATTTTTGGTTTTCAAGATCGTTTCCCTAAAGTTGAAGAATTTGAATTAGAATAAATACTCACTTTATTTTGGTACAATCTTACTATTGTTCGTGACTTGAACAATTTCCACTTCATCTCTTAAATAAATGAAGTTGAATTTGTTATTCGTGAAGTGTTATCAGATCATGTGATAGAATGACGGATCATTCCATCTTTCTCAAACAAAAGGTTAGAAACAATTATATACATAAGTCGATCTATAGTGAGATTAATCATATATGGTTCGTAAAATGGACTTATACTTCATATATCATACTGCTTAATATAATAAAACTAGTTTCTATTAAACAGGGACTTCCTGTAGGCCAGTGGTAGGCGATAAAGGCCAGTCGCACTTCGGTTGTGGGTTCGATTCCCATGGCCTTGTCCGAAGCGATGGGCTGTCGCCCGTCCTGCAGGTTGTCCTTTTTCTAAAACTATATTACTATAACATCCCATCAATAATATCAAAAGTTCTATCCTTAAACAATACTAACTTATGTCCAACATAATCCATTCCAATCTTTAGGCTTATTCATAATACTGCAGTCCACTCTCATAATATAGTGAAAACGATTCTCAGAGATTTAATGCCATCGTTGATCCCCATATATCATAATATATGTTTTGTTGGTCACATTCCAAACATTCAAAGGCCTTAATCACGTATTCTCTTGAATACCCATTGAACCTTAGTGAAAACATGAATGCTGTCAAAAGTTAATTATATATACTCAAACCATGATATCACTTAGTCCTTATATCAATCATGAGCTCATGAATACAATCAAACATCTCATTATCTTCTTATCCTTTCATTATGCACTTATCATCTACTTTCCAAAAGAATCTAAATAACCTTTCATGGTTACTGGTACCATTCATCATACACTTTCAAAACTTAAGGAAAGACAACAGTGTAACAATCCTTAGATGTCTCCTTATTCCATGAGATTACTTATACAACATTACACATGATAAACATGTAATCATTCCACTACATTCTTAGACCATTGACCGAGCTTCAACATTTCTTTCATCTCACATATCATTTGTAGTTTCTTCATCATCATCAACATAAATACTTCTCATACGACCATACTGATTCTCTTTATGAGACTTTCCCTTAGGGCGTTGGTTTGCATAATGCCCGTACATTCCACATTTAAATAATTTAACCATTGTTGATGTCGTAGCAATACCATTATCCTCATCCATGGTGTTAACTGAACCTTTTCCTTTGCACTTGCTTGCTTTGTGTCCTTCTTTTCCACACCCAAAGCATCTTCCAGTTCCTTTGAAACATTCTCCTTGATGCCTCTTTCCACATGAATTACATAGGGGAAATTGAACTTTCTTTCCTCTATGATCATCATGAAACTCCATCTTTCTCTTATTAGCCGAGTCAGGAAACTTACCAAATTTTACTTTATTGATCATATTATGAGATTGCTGATTCGGCATAATAATGATGTTTGGACTTCCAAATCCCATTTCATTATGAAGAATATCATTCCATTGTCCATCATATCCCCCATTATTGTGAATCATCTTGTTTCCAGCCATTTTCTAAAACCCAAAAAGAATAGTGTGAGAGGCAAAAATCATGATAGGGAAAACAACATAATAAAGGGGGAGTACCTTCAATATCTAACATCTTAGGTTTAATTCTAAGATCGTTACCATAGTTCTAGGACTATCCTATACGTATACGTATCCTTAGGGACATCCCTATACATACCTTAGAAATATCTCTAGGGATCTCACTAACGTTTTCACATCCTAGTTTCCAAAGGTTGACTAAACCTTTCCTCTGATACCAACTGTAGAGACCCGTATCCTTGACGTACATGAACATTACATTACTTTTGCGGAATACTTAGTACATAACAAAAACACACACACAAGGATCGTAATAGTTTAGTGTCTTTGGAAACTCGGAACGTAATCTTCTAATCGTGGTGAAAGATCTTCAACATCTCCTATAAAGATGTTCCCCCTTTTTTTTACCTAAAACCTTTCTTTATATCCTGGGGAAAAGAAAACATAAAAGGGTGGGCTCAAATGCTCAGTAAGGGTAAACAAAATAAATATCAATCACATCATATACATAAGCACATAACTTTTGGAAAATCTTAACCTGCAAAAGAGATCATAATTTCATAACATGGGGTAAATCATGGCAGTGAAATGTAATCACAATAATCATAACATAAAACATGAAACTTTGTGGCATTCACACATAATCATAGAGAATCATTTCTTGTTAGTCAAGACTCATTGTCAAGACTATCTTAGTGGACAAAGTCCCTTTCTGAATCGAGTAACCCTCGTTCCAGTCCTGTTTCACTGAACCGGTATAACCTACCATTCCAGCCATGTCTATATCATGAGATATAAAATCTTTACCCAATGCATTGGAGGGAGATATAGGCCCCACCCATCTTATAATGAATCATTTCTTATGTGTGCCACATAATCATAAAACATACATCATCCCATAACACATGTAACAAAAATGGGATTCTTGAAACATCATGACATCATAAATAAATTCATATAAGATAAAGGAATTCATAAAAATAATTCCATCACAACATGATCAAATAAATGTAATAATAGGGATAAAAACAGAACCCTTTATTATCTTAGATGGAAAATAATTTTGATAAAACACTTGAACTCCATTCTTGAGGAAAATATCCTTTCTTCTTCAAAAAAACACTTTTCTTTTCTTAACATGTCATACAACTTTAAAATAAAAGAAGTTGATTAAAAATAAACTTGAAAACTTTTAAAGGAAGCTTCTTGGAAATAATGTTTTAAAAATCCATTCATGCCGTATAAGTTAAAAAAACATTCTTCGTACTTTTGTCGGAAAAGTCAAAAAGTACCTCGTACGAAAAACGACAAAAGATTCCTTTCATTTATTTTACTACAAACTCACCGAAGGGTAAAAATGGATTTAAACAATTGAAGGTGGATGGAAATAATATTACATATTTATGAAACATGGATGTGGATGATAAAATACACCCCAGTAAATACGTACGAATAAACAATCTCGGATAAAAATGAGATTGTGATATTTCCCTTACCTTATGTCCGACTTGCTTTGTAAGTGTCTGAACCTCCTGTATAATGATTTAAATCATGTTATTGACTTATTAAAGAATCATATTCATTGTTATGATATCATATATTGTTCACTTATGACATTATATTACCCGTTCTTTTGTAAATTCCATGTTAAAGAAGCGTTTTGGGTAAAATCGTTTCATTTATCGTAGGTGTTTTGACTTGTTGTTCTTGACATCATTATTACTTATATCATGATTTACTTACTTCCAGAATATAAAATATGATTTATATGTCATATATATTCAGTATATATATATATAATAGATAGATAAATAAAATGAAAAACACCGTTCATGGAGACGGTAGTCCGTACGTACGCATGAACGTTGTTTTACTTTCCTTATTGTCTTGAAATGGAAGTAAGTAGATGACATACATATATATATATATACATAAATCCAGTAGCTTTATAATTTCATATATTTCATTATTATTTCTTATATATACTTTATAATCATTCTTAAATGGTTAACATGGAGAATGAAACTCATCGCGTCGTGGAGACGGTAGTCCGTACGTACGCACGAGCGATGATATCATTTCCATAAATATTGAACTGAATTGGAGTAGATTATACAATATATCAGAATCAATATGATGTTGTAATAACTATGTATAGTTATTCTTTACACCATTATACCCATCCATGTAAGGTGGTGGTGGAAAATAGATTACACCACGGCGTGGAGACGGTATTCCGTACGTACGCACGCGCGGTGATTTCTTTTTCCGTAGGACGGATAGATGGTGAAATAGGGTTTTTTCATACTTATAATAACATATCATTATATGAGTGATACTGATGTTATTACTTCATAATGAAACAACCTAAGAAGAAGAAGTGGAAGAAGAAATAAAGATGAAAGAATTGGTAACGGTAATTACCTCTTCTTTGAAGCGCCTCTTTGAGACCTTCTCTTAGGGCACTAAAATTGGTCTTTGAGGAAGACCAGAACCACTAGGATGTTGCTAGGGAAGTGGAGAAGAGATTTTGGCAGGGGTTGGCCGAGCTTGAGTGCTCAAATTGGTGTGAGGAGGAGGGGGAGGAGGTGTCCTTTTATAAGGGAGGAGAGGGGCACCTTAGGAATACCTCAAAATATTATTTTATATTAATGTCAAAATCGGTTTATAATGGTTCCAAATGGTCTTATTTCGAAGCTAAAGTGGGGATGGGTCGAAATCCTATCAACCAATAGGATTTAGACAAGTTTAGGTTATTATTTTAACCTTATCAATTAGATTTAACTCTAAGTTAAATAATTTAACTTTTACCGTGTCTTTTTGTTTTCTTTCACTATATGGTTAATACACTTACTATAACATGCCAAACGAACCCCAAATTGTTTATTATTAATATATATATCCTTATCTAAGTCATTTGGCCGAACCTTAGATTTTTAGGAATAAAATAACAATTAATAATATAATATTTGATTTAAAAACTATTTTGTGTCAATTTTGACACTATTTGATATATGATTTTTTTGAAAGTCATAACAGAATTATATGTTCGAACCAAGTTGATTAAATCAACACTAATACATCATAGTAACCTATAAAATTATTTTAATTCATAAAAAGTCTTAAATTACATTCATTTGAGCATTTATAACATCATTTATGTTAATATTTCCTTAAAAGGGTAATTACTGCATCATCGTTGTGTCATAAATAAATTAATTTATTTAAAGTCTAATAAAATATCATTATGTAGGAAATCTTTTTAGATTTATAATGAATATTTATAGTCGAATTTATCTTATTTATAACCCCATATTAAAAATGTTTTAGTAAATAAACTTTGATTTTAACTCTTTTAACTCTTCTTTGAATTAAATAATAATAAATGTCCTAATCTAATCCAAGTGGGCCTAAATGGTCATATTATATTCATAAGGTTGTTTTTGGTCGAATTACACTTATCAAATAGAATTAGGACATGTGTTAGGGTAATAGTAATATCATATTTACCCTTAGTTACCCTATTTACTATTAACCGTGGTAAAAAAAAAGTAAAAAGTTACTATTCACCAAAAATTATTTTCATCTCATTGAACCACATTTTAGTCCTTGATATTAACCGTGTCTGTCAGATTTTCGAAATTCCATTCACAGAAGTGGTAAAATTAAGTTTTATGCAAAATTCAGTTTTTAACCTACCACTTAGTAGTTTCACTATTCATCAAAAATTGATGTTTTTCAGAACAATGTCAAAATTTCATCCTAAGCTATATTTCATATTCCGAATTCAAAAATGAAGTCTATTTTACCAAATTCATAACATAGAAATTGCATTAATTAATTTTATAATTAAATCCCGCTGTTAAAACAAATAGCGTGTTTTTAAGAAACAATATCTATCAAAAGATTGACACTTGATTATGTCTGGTTTAAATGTGAAATTACATCCAATGACCAACATTGTATTAAATTGTAAAAATATATTCTAAATATACTTTAAAACCACTCAAATTAATGATTTATCACTATTAATTATTTTGATTAAAAAAGTTGTTTTTAATTATAATATAGTAATTTTCACTATTCATCAGAATATGAAAGTTATCCGAAAAGTACCAAAATTTCACCTTAGGCTAAATTCGATACTCTGAATCCATGAATGAAGTTCATTTTGAAAAATAAGATTTACAGAATTTCAAAAAGTGGTTATTACTATTCATAACGACTAGTTTTAATAATATTTTAATAGGATATCGTTGTTTAGTGAAACTTAGTATTGCGTACTACACACGCTATCGAGGAAGGTTGTGATTGCGTGTAATGCAAGGCAAGTCAATGATGCGTGTTGTGAAAGCTCCTTTTGGTGTAGCGTACAACACAAGATATTAAAATTAAAAAGAATATTTTTTATAAAATCTTGGGCTGTTACATACTTGATTTATTAGATAAATTGATTATATTATTATGTATCTTGTATATGATGCACTTTATGGACATGAGTATATAGAAAAATTTGTTTGATAGAGATCACCCAAGATTCCTTTACATCTTGGGTAGTATTGAAGATTTTCTTGAAGCCACTCTTTACTTACATTTATTAATTTTGAAATTTATAATTTTTGTTAATTCTACAAAGTATTATAGGTTTACTCTTTGTGTACGTGTAAATTATTGATAGATTTTTTTAAATGAGTACTAGAAAATATCTTGAAAGGAGTTTTTGATATGTTTTCACAAGTTATTATGTATTATGTGACATAAGGTGAAAATGTGATAATTCTCTATATATTTTTTTAAAAGTGGGAGATTACTAAAATTAAGGACCAAAATATAGACAATTATGTGGTGGCTAAGGATATGGTGTGGTATGTGTTAGGATTGACCATAACATGGTGTATATCGCCGTACCATAGTTCTATGCATGAATATTTCACATGACACATGATTTCACTTGGATTAGAATTATTCTCATACTTTGAGATATAATAATCAATTTTCTACCATGTGAGGCTAATCAAGAGATGTTTTAATATCCCAATATTTTTTTAAACATTGAACAAATAAACAATAATGATTATCTGTATGTTATGAAGAGGTGTAAAAATTCAAATATTTATGAAAATTTTCTCTTTAAATAGTTGATTTTTTTTAGTTTCCTTGCAATGTAATTATAAAGATTATATAAGTATTCCATTAGTTTATGATGAATGGGTATTCCTAATAATCAGAATTCTCCAAATTATCCTCAATATCAAGCCAATTTTTCTCTCTATAGATAAGGTTCTAACAAATCACAAGGAAGGGAAGATCTTTCTAAATGTTGGGAGATTCATAAATCCCATGAATAACATAGAAGGAAGGATCTTTTTAGGTGGTTATTAATGATCACTATTTTGATCACATGGAAGAGCTTGGATAGATAAAGAAATGTTTCACCTTTATTAATTTATTTTTTTAAAACAAATGAATAGATAACCCTTATGGCTTTATAGACTTGTTGTTTGTTTTACACAATGTTTGGATTTGTTTTATCCTCTAAAAAACGTGTATATATATATAGAGTAGATGTATATAAATTCCCCAATGTACCATATTATGTATAAAAATGTCACATAAAAAAATAAATGTACATATAATAACCATAAGAAGGTATTGAAAAGTTATTTATGAAAAGATTATACTGAAATATATTTATATAATAAAAAATAAACGATGAATTATGGAAGGTGGCCCCTAAAATATGAATTTCAATTCACTATTTTTTTAAATTAAATGTAACACTTAATTTTATAAATTTTAAATTTATTATAAAATTATATTATTTTTTTAAATAATATTATTTATTTAACATATGGTAATGTTTCTATGATTTTCCTATACGAGCCTGCTTCATTGGGCCTCTTATTTGAACTTGATATCTTAGCCGACATATCTTTCCTGATCAACTAAACCTAACTAGGTTTTTATGAGAAATCAATCAATATGATCCCATGGATGAGGTAACTACTATATATACTTCTTAGTATAATTATTTATCAAGTGTTTTCTCCTATATGTACGTAACCACTTTCTGTCCAATAATAATGAGTCACATATCTACTCCAACTACGATGTGGGATTATTTATCAATAGATTCGCATGATCCTGATCCTTATGTTCTTTTCTCATGCACAACAGCCACATAATATATTAATATAAAAAAATCATTAGTTTTAGATTTTCATATGTTCTATTTTTTAAGATAAATTTTTATATCTTGATATTTTAAAAGAAATACTACACATGATAGCGTACAAGATATGCAACTATGAGCTGAAACAAACCATATCACATTATTATTTTAAAATCAAAGTTATAACCAAACTTTTGAATTGAAAATGATGAAGGGGATTTACCAAATTATAAATTATATATAATTTTCCTAAATACATTCAAATTTATTGACCAATTCTCTAGAAATAATCATTCATTTTTGGGTAAGGTTATTTTATTTATAAAAATTATTTTTTCTTCAAAAATGAAGATTGTCATTTTTTGAGAAAATATTATAATTTATTTCTAAAACATCGATAAATTTATTTTTTATAATGAAATTAATTTTTAAATCATAATATCAAAATTAGCTTATGGTGAAATTTGGAAAGTTTTATGAAAAGTTAGATTTTTCAATGAATTGTGAAAAAATGATTATTTTTATTGAAAACTGTATTTTATTATAAAGTATTCATATATTTAAATTATCATTTTTATTAGTTTTAAAATTTAATAATTTATTTTTGATTTAAAATAATTCAATTACAGTATTTTTAAAGGGTTTTATTATTGAATTTGATATAAATAAATGTTGTACTTAAAATCATTTTTTTGAAATTTTTTTATTCATTGATTTTTATAGGTTTAATTTAAAATTGAACTCTCCCTGTGTTTAATTTTTAATATTTAGAAATGAATTAAATATTTTTAATCACAAGGTTCAATTTTTTTTAAATATTTCTCTTTAATTTTGAGTGATTTCAAATAGTAATCATAGTAAATTTTGTTTACACACTAAATGTAAAATGTGTTAATTAAGGGTAAAAATAATGTGATAAAGACCAAAAAGTAACCATTACACTAGAATTTATTTTTTTATATGAGTATATTTCATCCCAAATAATACAAAATTTTAATATATTGCCTTTGTTTTCTATAGGGCCATGATTTTTACCTTTATAATATTTTTTGTAAAGAAATGTCAAAAAAATCATTCTCTTTGTTTTATTTAATTTTAATTTTTTATATAAGGATAAAAAAGGCATGATATATTAAAATTAATAATTTTAATATAAATTATTAATATTTATCATGGTATTTTTTTTATAATTTTTAGTTAATAAATAATAACCTTAAATTCTTACACAACACCAATATATTATTTTTTGAATTAATAGAAAAATAAAAAAATGACTTTAAGGATGTTCAAAGTAATATTATTTGAATGAAATATTGTATTTCAGGTTTTTTGAATATATAAACGACATATTAGATTTTTTTAATGCCTTATATTTTAATTCAATTTTTTAGTTTTAATTTTCATATTAAATAAATAGTTCTAATGTTGATGTTAATGTTATTTTATAGTAAATAATATTTTATTAAATGATTTAAAACTAAAAAATCCCATGTGAGGAAAATTTATTGGGTTATTGTTTAAAATTTCATCTATTTTTCATTTATAGTCCCATTATAATTTTATATAAATATTTCTAACCACTAAATATTAAAATCATTATTACAATGAAAATTATAAAAACGTTTTAACAATGGTTAATATAAAATGATTAGGGTGAAAACATTTCCAAATTTGTTAAAATATTTAATGTATGAGTGGATTTCTACTCATAATCATATCATATTGAAATATTATCCAACTAGATCATTTTTTAAGTTTAAAATTAATTTATTTTAATTTAATACTTTATGAAATTCTAAGAGGGAACCTACCATATCTTATGAAATAGATATTACATTTTTATTTTCGTCACACATAAAAAATATTTTTTTTTCACATAATACCCACCCAAATAAATTTCTAAAATTCCATCCCATTTATTATAGTATATTTTTTTTCATGAAACCAATATTGGAATGCTTTTGGTGTAAACAAAAGGAGGTTTTCAAAAAAAGAGCATTAATTCTTAATCAAGAGTTTTTTATTGCTCCTTGTACCTCCATAAAAAAGTATTCAAACATTATGAAATAATAATACTAGTATATTATTTTTTCTGAGATGTTATTATGTTAATTTCATGACCTACTTCTATATATTCTCCCATAAAATGGGAAATAAATCCAGCATTTGTGAGTGAGATGAACCAAAACCGCACATACTGATGTAATTAGTTTTCCATAATCACCTCTCCCAGATTCTTATAATGATGGACTTAAATTATATATATAATATTAATTATGTATTTATCATCATATTAATTTTAAATTTCATCTCGTTTTTTTTTAATTTTCATTCACTGAAAAATGATCACATAGTTCAAGCGTACATGTGGACTACCACCTCCATGTAGTGATGTGATTTATTTTTCATCACTACATCAATTGGATGACATATATAATCATATTTAAAGAAATAATGTTATATTTATGATAAAATAATAATTTTGCAAAGATTAAATAATACTTACCTTTTTTCAATAATTATTATTGAAAATGGAATTGTTACTCACGTGTACGTATGCCCCACCTTCTCCATGTTTATATCATAGTTCATTTTTCATAACCATATCTCATGTTTGGTTATAAAATTATAATTAATGTATGAAAACAAAAATTATTCTAGGATTATTATTCAGTTTATGATGGGATAATGACCATATTCACCATTGTCAACCTAGCAATGTTATTATTGACATATGAGCTAGTTTTCATCAAAACATTCTATGTGAAATTAATTGGATTAAGTAATTATATATAACATGGTATTAAATATTAATAATTAAAATGAACTTGGAAAAAGTTCTTAGGAATGAATATAATTCTTATAATTTTATTATTTGAGAACAAAAATAATGTATGCGAGGAGTTATAATCAAGGTATGTAACTTCCTTTTGAAAATTCATCATTTAAAGTTTCCCTCCAAACTCTTTTTAATCATTGTCCTTGTTATTTTACATTTTCCATATAATTATTATTTATGATTCAATAGATTATAAAGATATTTTTTTGGAAATATTTTAATTTCATTACAATGATTGAAAACAATAATCGTTTGATGGTTTTATTTTAGGGACACTTTGCTTTAAAAGAATCCTTTTAAATGTTTTAAGGATATTTTTTCAAAATATTTCTCTTTAGTTTCCATATTATTAAAATTATTTTATGATATATTTAGATGGACATAAATAAATTAATAGGTACAAGTTATGTCATGTTTTACTTTCATTCTATGGTTTTCAAAGGTAAAATGTTTACTTGTTTTAAATGGAATGTTTTGAATTTATTTACCAAGGAAAAAAATAATATCTTATTTTAACAAATATGGTGAAAACAACTAATCTTACTACTAGAAACACTATTTGGGGTTTTTATTCTTATATAAGATTCCTTTGTTTCTTCAAATAAAAACTCATTTTTGTTCTAATAGTTTTTTAGTTTTGAAAACAGAGTTTTAAAATGACATTCTATTTAACTATCCAAAATAGTTTTCATATGGGATTAAAAGTGTTTTAAGCCATTTTATTATGAAAAGGAGAAATAATAAAATGTTTTTATTCATGTCATTGTACTTGATCATTATGTATGATAAAATTGTGGTCCATAAATAGTTTATCAAATGTAATGAACCACTTTATAGATCATGATTATGTGTGAGACCAGTAAAGCTTATATAATGGGTTGTGCTCCATTATATCTCTCCAATGAATTGGGTAATGTTCTTTATATTTGTAGGAATGAAGAAGGGAGTTACCATAGAGGTATCTCATATGGATTAATAGGGACGTAGTTATGTTTGACATGAGTTATAAATATAATTGGCTAGGTTTCCAAAATTGGTTTTTATTTTCTTGTTATGGGTTTTATTTGAGAAAAATATGTGTGTTTGTCATATTTAAATTATTTATTTCATAAACTATAAAAATATTGAAAGAAAGGTAAATTTTTTATGTATTTTCATGTTTCTCAATTGACTAAAATATTTCTTCTTCTTATTCCCCTTACAATATTATTATGCTCACCCCATGTTTTACAATTTTTTAAAGGTATTGATGATAGGTAAGAACAAAGAAGAAATAATGTTGAAATCTCTGAATATTTTTCCTGAAAATAAAATGTTTTGATTTTTGGAAATTTTATACTATGAGGGAAATAGATACTGATCAAAACCCAACTAGAAAAGTGACTTATATACCTGGACCTATAACTACAGTTTAATTGTTCTATGGATATATGTTAAGATATACCCAAAATTATTTAAAAACCATGGATTCAGATAACATATACCCACGAAAGATCATCCCCCCTGGAAATAGATTCCCTCAGTTTTTATCCCCCCTCGGGGTATTCCTCTCCCACTTTCCCACTAACCCAATCCCTATTTTAAAACCCTTATTTTCAGCCAATCATCAAACGAATGAATTATCCCCCATTCGATCCCCACTGGCTTCTCTTTCATGGTTCCACCACCACTCACCGAATTCTCCATTCGAGATTCATCAATCCCTTGCATGTTTAATCTATACTCCATACACTTCTTTGGGCATTCATCTTCTATTTAGTGGATCGACTTGTGATTCCTATCTTTGTGATAAAGCTACTCATCGTCCATTTGATTGAATTTTACTTTCTTATCTCATTCTATCATGAAGAATCCAATCAAGTCCCTTCTCTTATGAAATCCCCTATCTTGTCTGTTTTTGTCTTGGGAGGTTTGGTATGGTTTCATCATGTCGATTTGAGGTAATGTATCTCCTCACTTCTCCCTTATTCCTCCTATTTCACCTTTTATGATTTTGTTTCACTTGTTTAGGGAGTTAATTTTACTATTTCATAGTGAAATCATCCCTCTTGAAGGATCTTTAATCTATTTCTTTTAAAAGACATCCTGGGAGGAGATATTCAAGAAATAATTCATCATTTGACATAAGATATGTTTCCTTATGTTTTTTATCATTTCATGAAAATTGGGGTGGAATTTGCCATCAATTTTGTTGTTTAGTATTAATTATTTCATTTGGATTAATTTTTTGTTGTTTCAATGAGTTGACTACTCCCCATTGCTAATGGTTTTGGAACTATGAGGTTGTATAATGAGTTATGAATTTATTATGATGATTTTTTACTTTTGGTTTTAATTTTTTGGTTTATTAATTTAATTGATTTTACTGATGAGATGGGTACTCTTAGACTCAAAAGAGATCATTATGGGTGTGAGATGGATCTATGGATCATTGGTTGAGGTAGTTGGCCTTTTATTTATTAATTCTATTGTTTAATTGATGATTTTATGTTCATGTTCCATCATTATTATTTATTTATTCATGTTGTAAGAATTATATGACATCTTCCATAGATTACGATGAGATCAAATTACCCCAATAGACAACATGTTCCACATAACTTTGTAAATGTTTTTATGGTGGAACCATAATTGAATGATTATTAGCGACCCACTTCATGGCTGACTTGGGAAATACATCCTAGCACTAAATTTTGTCATCATACGAGTTCACTATATAAATAGGAAATTCAAAAATGAGTGTGTTATAATTGATCTGTGATTCTAAGGTTAATTATTCTAGTTCAAGGAATCAATTATTATGTTCTTGGATGATCAAATGAAGCTATTTATGCATGATTATATGTACTTTTTAGATGTATGTATTTCTATCAATTATTTTTTTTTAAATTTATTATTATTATTATTATTATTCTATAATTATTTAGAATTGAGTGACATTTAAGGTTTATGAATGTGAAATATATAAGAATAAGTATTTTTTAATTTGAATAAGTGACTATAGAAAATTTTGAATCATATATTTAAAGATTCTAAAGCACACATTGAGATATATGATGTACTGGAAACCATTTTTTGATACATAAAAAAATTGAACCAAATTGATATGATATACTGACTAGAAATAATCATTTGATCCTCAAGAAGATTCATCATTAATACTAAAATTTCTAGTTTCACATGAGATTTATCTTCTTCATCCTTAAGAAAATGTGCTCAACCAATTTTAGAGGCCAACATATTCATCAACCATTATTCATTCGTTGAATTTTTCATTCATTCACTCTAAGTAATTGTCTACACTATACATTCCTTCCTAAAATGAATGTTGTATAGGGTTATACTACCCTTACAAAAGGTTGTGGGTTATTTGTTTACCTATATAAGGTAACATGTCTTATAGTTACACCTTGGGGGTCCTAAGTTCCTCTTAAACTAAAAAATAACACAGGTTAATAAAATAACTTGAAATTATAAGTCTAGGTTTTCTTATATAAAGGCCGAAGTGATGAATGTTTTTATAAATTTAAGGTGGTCAAAATTAGACTTGGAAAGTCTATGTTGGGAATTTATTTTAAATGGATGGTTTTTTTCTAAACTCAAAAATATATTGTTCTTTAGGTAGTAAAATCAAGTGTAAAAAGTAAAGGATGTAATGGGCATTGAATCCTCATAAAATTCCATTATTATTTGATTGGGTATTGTACTATTGAATCATGGGTTTGATGAGTATACAAAGTATCATTTAGATTTCATCAATTATAAAACTCTTTGTGATTTATTCTTCATATATTTTATTTCTTCACCACTTACACATCATGAACTTAAATAATTATGGTTTAATTTTTTTATCTTTAAACCAGTTGTATTCTATTATTAAGGTTATGTTTTGATTAATATTTTGAGCTAGAAAATTACCCCCATATTTTCCATTTCTATCACCCATCTGAGATCAATCAATTGGTTTCATAGAAGGCTCTTATTGTGATATATTTTTATTTAACTTATGACCTCTTTCATAATTACTATTTAGAGAACTTGTATCATAGTTCTTAACAAGACTAAGGGAATGGAATTTTTCAGTAATTGTTTTCTCAATGAATTAACATATTTTGAATTTAGCCTTTCAACCAATATTCAATGGTTGTAAACATATTGAGTGAAAAGTCATTCTAGAATATTATCTAAAATTTATTGATATTTTACTTTGTGTTATTATAATTATAAATTATGTTTTATTTAAAGATAATCTGGTTGATTTGATAGTCAATGATATTCCAAAACATTATCTTATATTCATGGTAATTAATATTATTTTTTTGATCATTTTTTGGAAATATATTTTAATTTTTTTGGTTCATTCTATATTGCTTATGAAATAAGGAAATAATTTACGGTGACCACTTTCAATGAAAATAGTATTTGGATGTCATGATGTTTTAGTTGTAGTTAATCGAGTCAAATTCATGTAGTGTATCCAAATATAAAATAAGGTAAAGAAAATTTTCCAAAAGGATATATCACTCAGGATAATTCATGTTTCAATATAAATCATTAAAATATTATATGTTATCAATGTATGAATAAAGGAAACTTCAAACATGATTTTGTGGGACTAAAAACTAAAAGTTAATCCAAATGGAAGAAAAATAATGGAATTACTACTTGAAGTGATGAATACACAGAAATAAAATCCACAATGTGTATATATTACAAATTAAATTTCATATTTCATTATGTTTATATATTGTTGAAACCCATTATAATATTCATATTAATTAAATTATTTTTCAAACTAAACATATATATTTTAATTATTGTTTTTAATAAGAAATATTCATTAAATATAGGTATATTTCATATTATAAATAAGATAATTTTATATTGCGTGTATTTATAGTATATAACCAACCTCAGTAATATTCTAATTTCAATATATAGTGCATACTAAAATAACCAAAGTACCATTAACACTTCTAATATTTTTTTTCACAATATGTCTCAGTTCTTTATGCCCTTAGGGTAAAACTACTATTTCATATTTTACATTTATATTATTCATTTTTCATTTTCAAATCCTTATATATATTTCTAATCCCAACTGGGACATCCTATAATGAGCTTTTTCTTCCACCAGTAACTCCTTTATAATGTACTAACCAATTTGTATGTTTGGAAATAGATGCAATTTTAACATGACTACTATTTAATTTCCAAATATAGTTCAATCCATGTTAGGTGTCTTCTTGGGTACCTCATTTTGTTACACATTTATTATGATAAAAAATATAATTCAATGGATTCTCATTAACTGAATCTTCAAGAAATATTTATGTTTTGATTACTTATTGAGTTTTTATATTGTAACCTTGGATAATATTCTTGTGGTAATATAATTTCAATTGTGTTACTTATCTAAAAATATTTATAGTATAATAAACTATTCTGGTGAATTAAAATATGCTCCAATTTTGGCATCAAGTCAAATGAATGATTTTTTAATTAGTGTATTTATGATATTTATTTTTTTAACAGTCAATGAATTTCAACATGTATTGGTAGGTTATGTTTGGTGGGTATTTTAAATTATAAAATATTTTATAAATATAGGATATTTTGTTTCCAAAATGTTTTCATATATGATCTCCCCATATCATATTTAATGAATGAAATACATGTCGAAATTATTTGTGAGTTATTTATTAGTGCATTAGAAGTATATATAGGATGTTCCTCTTCATATAAGGAATATTCATTGTCTACCTTTTCAAATAAATCATTGAATTACTTTTGAAATACTTATTTCTAACAACAAATCTATTTAAAATTGATAATTATCCCTGTACAATGTTTCATTTAAATGTATGATAGTTTCTTCCTTGACATTAAATTGTTCTTAATGAGTGTTGTAGGAATTCAACTTATTTTCTAATTGTTCTTACATTAAAGAAGCTTCCACTTCCATATATAACTTATGATCATGAATTCCATTGATGAATTTGAAAATATAATTCCCCAAATCAATATGAATATTCTTCTTATATCCCTGTGCTTTAAGGTAGAGTAATTGGAAGATTCAATGCAACCAATATAACCGATTGATCTTCTTTTAGTGGAGGAATATTGATCAATATATTCATCTATATTTTTATCACTTTGAATACATTAATCTAGTGATTTGTCATATTACTAATTTATAGAATTAATTAGCTGGTTGAATTATTGTTTCTTCTTATTTCTCAAAGTCTTTTATGAGTTCCCAAAATCATTATTTACATGAAAAAATATAGATCCTTCCATATGAGGCACTAACAATCTCTCCTTTGTGATAATTTAATAACTTTACTTCATATATAATAAAGTAAAAAAACTAGGTAAGAAAAAATTATAGTTCAATCAAAGATAAAACATTTTGCTTTGATTTCAGTTGTAATAGAATAGTATATCAAAATCTGAGGGATCCTAGGATCTGATCCTAATTGAGAGTCCTAGTGGACCATGTAAACTCACCCTGGGTGGGGGGGAACCTATTTTTATATGATCAATATTATTTCCAATTTATTATTTAATACTTTAAATACCCTACGGACATGAACCTATGTGGTTAGATAAGACTATATTATTGCATTGTTTAACCAAGTATACACTTATATACAATGAAAATTTAAAAGTACATGGAATAAGTGATAATACAATGCTGAAACCCACCATGCATTCCAAATAAATATTGTTATTAAGAAGTATATGTATCATATTATCCAATAGAGTATTATTATATTTACAAGTGGAGTTAAAATGCATTTCTTCCAAACATGGTGAATCCCATGATAACATAACATCCCACTATGTTAACAATTTATAGCATCCCAGTGGACTCCATTGTTTCTCACTACTTATTATAATAGTATTTATATCCCCTCTAGATGTAGCTCCTAATCTATCCATGGGTGTATTTGAACCAATAATGTTGTATCTTCTTTCAAAAATACATAGATACTTCCTCTAAATAAATTTATTAAAAGAAAAAACATGAATCTCGACCTCTATTCTACTACATGACACCTATATTCTCTTAGAATCTATTAATGGATTTATTTACTAATAAAATGAATACTGAAAGCCTTAGTGTAAATGTTTTTGGAAACTCAATAAATATAAAATTTAGGATTCCTTATTCTTATTTTCTCACCCTCTACTAGATCTCTCATATAAAAACAAATTTGGTCACATATATTTTTTTTGTCTTCTTGCTTTTAAAAACCAAAAAATCTTTTGTCTTGAAGGGGATATGTATCTCTTCTATTATTCATTATTAAGAGATTGGTTCTCTTTGATTCACCTCCAATTTATTAATCTTTTGATAGCTTGACTCCTACTCTCATCCAACACAACTACAATAATGTTAACAGCTACGTAGCCTCTTTATTTTAGTATTTTATTCTTTAACGATATCCTAAATTTTACATGACTATAATGCTGAATTAAATGTCATATTTATTTTTGATATCAAAAAATTGGATTCCAAAAAGAATTTTTCATTTATGGATCAAATGTATCATTATAAAATTCCAATATTTAGGTACCCATGGTTTTATTTTTCTACTCAAGGTTATTCCAAAAATTCCATTTGTTATTTCACCTCACTTGGTCAAATAATTATATATTTTATTCCAACGATTGGGTTGGATTCCTTCTTCCTAAAAATCTTCCAAAAATATATCCACATTTAATATTATTACTATATGAATCGAATACATTATCAGTATCACCACATGAGGAGGTTTCTCATGTTCTACATAAGTGATCCATTAATGTTATGAATATTTTCAGCAGTTTACTCTGCATCAAAATCTTCTTTGTCACGATTGAGAAAGCATAATTCTTATTCTGTTAAAGAAATTTTATAAAACTAGGGAATTTATGCATTCTCTTATTTATTTTTCTTAAAAAATAATAATTTCACTAACGGTATTTTAATATTTTAGACATTATACGAAATTATGATCCTATTTATCACAACTTTGAAGAATAGTTTTCCATTATAGGTCAATTATTTACAATGGTTCTAGATATTTTTAATGAGAATGAACAAAATTAGCCTCATCAGATATCATCCTCTTCAAAATACCATGATTCTGGATTTTTTTCCCACAAAGTGAAATATCTTATGTTCATAATATATTTTTCATTTTTATATTCCAACATCCTATGAAAACATATTGTGCATTGATATTATCCTATATGGACCAAAAATATATTAAACAAATGAGAATTATCTAATATAGAGACATATTATCTTACGGTTAAATAAAAATTTTTATGTGTACTTTAAATATCTCATTGGTGATATGGTTCTCTAACACATATCTCATACACATAGATCATTTTTATTATGATGCCCAAAACATCTTACATGTAGAGTTAGAATATCATATATGTTTCAATTTTAATTAATGAATTCTATACTATGCATTGAGTTGTATAAAAAATCCTACTAGGTTGTTGATTTTTGTTTGAAACACTATTTTAACCCAAAAAAGTCATTTTCTATCTATTAATCACCTATTTTAGGGGATTATTCTACCAAAAATGTTCATAAAAACCATATAATAGATTTATAATTTCAATATCCTAGCCACTGCTTATTGTTATTTCTATGACACACTCCATAAGGGTTGGAATCATTTCACAATGATTTTCAATGATTTTCATAAAACCCATGATGCATATATGAAAGTTGTAAATTAGTTTAAATTTGAACCAATGTATAAAAATGATGTAGTTAAATCCATCATGTTGTGGTTTTTGTTATATGGTGATTCGTGATACCACTCTAGTGTGTATGTATTGAATAAAAATGGATATCATTTAAAAAATAATTTATTAATAATAATGTTATTAAGTATTGATATGTATATATTAATATGAATATTATTTTTTCATTGTTGGTTATGAAGTAATGTATCAATTATCATGTATTGTTGTCACACTAATAGCATATATAAAAGAAGACATTATATCCCACTTCTTTTCTCATTATTTCTTAACTGATAGTTTCTTATGATGAGGCCAGTTCTATCCACCACCCTTGAAGTAAGTGAGTTTGACTTCAGAATTGGGTATGGTTTCTTCTGTTTAATAAGTGTTTCAATTATTTTTTCATTCCCTATATTTTTGTAGTGCATATTGGATCTCGTTGATGTGGATTCGAGCCACTGTTGATTATGGTAACATACATGTGAATTAATAGGTAGGAATACACATATACAAGTTTCCCATTTAAATATATATATTCACTCATGGTAGTATGAATATATATATTGGGGATAGGTATGCTTATATATAGATTTAAAAAAATCATATGAGTGTACGTGAAAAAGGGGTATATGCAACTATAAACATATTTATAAGGACCGCTTATGGATATTTGATCATGAAAATATGTACACAAGGTCTTGGTTTACTTATATATATGTGATGGTATATATGCATGCCTGAAAAAAATAAGGAAGAATCTTGTTGTTTTCATAAAAAGATGTTCACCTTGGGGTTGAGGTTGGTTCCCTATACCTAACCCTTTAATTTAATAACATAATTTCTTGATTGTTTTGAAAACTTGTTTTTATTTTTATATAATATTTATATGATGTGAAAATTGGTTGTGGATTTTTGAAATGGTATTTTTACTTATTTTATAGGATTTTTCTAAGCCTTAACCATGTACTAGTTTCCCGCTTAGTGTCTAAACCTATTCATTGGTATCTGAACTAATTTCATTTTTGTTAATAGAATGAGTATATTATTCACTTTCTTTAACAAAAGAGAGTGGATATTTTCATCCCAAACTACATTATTTCTTCATATTAATGGAATATCATCAACCAAAAACTCAAAATCCTTATATCATCCATTGAATTTTATAGAAGAAAAATAATTAGACTATGACATAAAAAACTGCTTCTACTTGAACCTAAACCTCTTTATTTATAACATATTAAATTGACTCATTCATCTTCTCCTGATGAGATTGGACATCCATTCTATATAATTTTCTATCATCTAAACATCATCACACTAGTAGAATACTAACCTATACCAACGGTTTGGAGAACCGTTGCGAAGTAAGCCGTTGGGATAGGTCTATACCAACTGTTTTCCCAAAACCGTTGGTATAGACCTATCCCAACGGTTTTTAAAACCGTTGGTATAGGTAATATGAAAATCTATTCCAACTGTTATAAAACCGTTGGTAAATGTATTTAAAAAAAACATCCGCTGGGATTTGATCCCAGGACCCCTCGTTTATAATCGAACGACTTAACCACTAAGCTAACATCACTTTTGTAAACATAATTTCATAAATATATATATGTATTATCATAATTATTTAAAATTTAGATTTATATAATGTTCTCGGGTAGCAGACCTGGAAGAAATGAAAGAATATATCCCAACGGTTCTCAAAACCGTTGGGATAGACCTATCCCAACGGTTCTCAAAACAGTTGGGATAGGTGGAAATTTCCAGGAGGTGAATGTTGGATTTGGGGTGAGTTTTCCCAACGGTTCTCTCAAACCGTTGGGAAAGGGGGGGGGGGGGTCTTTCCCAACGGTTTGGGAGAACCGTTGGGAAAGGGGCCTCAAAACACCCCTTTCCCAACGGTTCTCCCAAACCGTTGGGAAAGGGGGGGGGGGGGTCTTTCCCAAGGGTTTGGGCGAACCGTTGGGAAAGGGGCCTCAAAACACCCCTTTCCCAACAGTTCTCTCAAACCGTTGGGAAAGGGGGGGGGGGAAGGGGGTCTTTCCCAACGGTTTGGGAGAACCGTTGGGAAAGGGTGTATATAAGTGTTGGGAAAGATCCGATTTCCAGTAGTGTCAGCTGCAACTAATGGAGCTCAAATCTCAACATTTATATATGGTTTCTCCTCATGATATTTTTTTAAACCCCATCCAATCTAACTTCATATATAGGCAAGGATGGTATCTCTACCTGATCAAATAAATGTAATGAAAGGACTGATGAATCTTCTCTATGACACTTCCTATGAGCATCTATAGTGATTTCATTAGCATTCTGTTCCTCCTATCATTTCATTCTAATATCCAATAACTTTGTAAAGGAATAATTTAATAAGAATATATAAATTATAAGTATACCAACTAATAAAATGAAACTATGTTTATATTTTATTAGATGATTTGAATCTACATATACCTTGTCAAACAGAAGGATTATCACCTGACCATAACTGTGAAAATTTATTTTTATTGATTTTATGCAAGAAAAGTTACATGCATATCAAAATATATCTATTCATGTATACTCTATCATCTTTTATTAGAAAAAATACATGTATTGAAACAATAAATTTTTATACTCCCCTATAATTTGATAAATACCTTCCAAAATTAAGATAACATGGACTATCAATTCTAGTTATAGATCCCTTACAAGAATATTCATGATTTTATGGGATCTAAATAGATTGAATATAGAATCCTCTGTATTAAAAAACTCATCATTCGCTATCTTAGGGATAAACATGAATCTCCCTTCATGTTATTCATAGACAATTTCATCCAACTCAACACTATAAAATTAAATTTCCTTCACATTAGAGATTATAGTATTATAATTTTGGGAAAACCTGTACTGGTAGTTCTAATAAAGATATAAAACACAAAGAAAATTTTTGTTTCATTTTTACCAAAAACAAACAACAATCCTTGAAAACTGAACTTTTTCTTCAGTAGTATCTCTTTGAAATTGAAATAGATAATATCAAATAACTTACGAGGAATAATTCACCTCATGGTACCTAAGTTATTTGTTTTATTTTCACTAATTGAATATAATTCCCCGCTTCTATTTTTTTCCAATTGGTTGAAGGTTCAATGTTCAAATGATAGAGGAATTGGGTTTAAAGATTTATAATTGAGTGGGAAATAAAATAAACTATTGTTTTTCCTCAACATATATCCTCTAATTTCACGAAATTGAATATCTTTCTAGAATAAATAATATCATCATGAATTTATTATATTCCTAATAGATGATCTCTCAATTGAGAGAGTTAAAATGATCGTTAAGGCATGACTAGTTAGGGGAATCCGTTAGTTTCACACTAGGATTGGGTTAGTAATTATATAAAGGGTGGGTTGAGGGATTGGTTTATTAATGATATTACTAGCATTTACAGGTGAAAGGCACTATTTTTCACTTCCCCTTGTAATTAGTCTAAGACATTGTGAATTTTCAAGTCTAATCAATGGCCGCATTTTTTTTGTCTCTTTTTCATATGATGTCAATCAATTATTACAATTGACAAACATATCTAAATGCAACATATTAATCAAAATATGTATATGATTAGTTATGAGACATTCTGCGGGTTAGCTTATATTTGTAAGTATTCAGTTGTTCAAATTCCATGTGGTATTGGAGTTGGTGGTTTGTTTAGTTAGTGCCTCATTAAGTAAAATTACCATTACTCCATAATTTTCACCCTTTTACCTTAGTATTTACTTGAATTTAGTTTCTAGTCTGTAGTTTATTTTAGAATTCATCTTCCATGATTTAATTTCATCCATGAGGGGTGAAGTACAGTGATATAGGGGAATTCAGTGGGGGTTCCGGAGTATGTAGTGGGGTTTAGTATAGTGTTGTAAGGGTATGTTGTGGGATGGGGTGTAGTAGGGTGCTTTAGGGGTGAAATGGGGTGTAGTGGGGGTGCATTAGGGGTGTAGTGCATGGTGTTTTTATGGGGTGTATGAGTATGTAGTTGGGTGAAGTGCAGTTTTGTAGGGGTATGCAGTGGAGTGGGGTGTTGTTGGGGTATGCAATGGGGTTGGGTGTAGTGGGGTTCTATTGGGGTATGCAGTGGGTTGAATTGTAGTTTGGTAGTGGTATGTTATTGGGTGGGGTGATTTAGGGGCACCATACATTATAGTTGGGGAGTAGTTGGAGTGTAGTGAATGGTTTTTATGGAATTATTTGGATGTAGGAACAATTTACAACTGTGGAAGTATAATATGTTTTTGGTTTTCTGGAAAATGAAGTCAATAGGAATGATTCAAAATTGTGGTAGTAGAACTAATGCCATAGTTAGAACCATGGATACAGGACTAGTACCGTGGTAACAAAGCATGGATACAAATCTAAGGGGAAGTATATATATCCATGTTTTATAATCATTGAAATATTTCTACTACCATAGTTCCACCTATGGTAATAGTTTTATTCTCATGGTTCAAGATCACGAATATAGAATTTTACCAATATCCACTCTATTACCATCCATGACTAGTGAAACCATTTCTATTACCTATTTACATGATTTTAGGGTCTATAAATACAGTTTTAAATATTGGGTATAAGTAATTTTTATAGTAGTGTAATTTTCCACTTTATAAGATATAGTATTTTTATGTATGATTTGTTACATAATTATCTAAAACTCTCAATCATAATAATCCTCAGTCATGTAAGATAAAAATTATCCTCAAAAGTCAATATAATATTTAATTTTTATTGATGGGTCGTCGTATTT
Organism: Viscum album; assembly: GCA_963277665.1. Lineage (NCBI taxonomy): Eukaryota > Viridiplantae > Streptophyta > Magnoliopsida > Santalales > Viscaceae > Viscum > Viscum album. The sequence continues at coordinate 32,071,685 of OY728166.1, read as the reverse complement.
GGTATCAGTTGGAAGGGTTTAGATAATTTTAATTATTATGATATTTTAAGAAGTATGGATAGAAACATGAATTTTTAATTTTAATAATGATCATATGTTACATGTTATATAAATTTTTTTTGTGGGTTTAAGTGAAAATATTTTAAGTTGATTAATGATATTTTAGGAGATTTTGTATTAGGTTGAGGTATATTTAACCCTTACGTTAAACATGAAGGGTTATTTTAGAAGAATGATATTTTTTGGGTATATTAGTAGAAAAATATGGGACAACCTATGAGGTTAAAACATTATTCAATGTTGAAGATATTAAGTTTATTTTTTAGTATTTTATGTTTAATTTATTGTACAATTTCTTTGGGTATTTTCTATAAAAGTTCCATTTTCATTTTAACATGGATTAATTCATTTTTAGTTTATTAATGTTCTTATATATAGATTGAAGATCATTTATCATGATTAAAATAATAGGATCTCACACAACTTTCTTATCCCTTCAAGTTGATTTAATCATTGCTATTATGGAAAAATATTGTTTAACTTATTTTGATAGCTTTTTGAACAACCAAATCACATGCGAGAAACTATTTGATCATTCCAATAACATTTTAATTATCCAAAATTTATATATATCATAGACTTTATTTTATTTGATTTCTTAATATGAACTCATCCATGTCATTTAGAAAGAGAAATTCCTAAAAGGACTTTATTATATATTTTTTGGAGATATGGACTTTATGATGGAAGAGAAAATGGGTTATCAACAACATAAGGTAAGATTATAATGTAAGGATTTGATAGATGAATTATATTATTATAACCTATGTATGAATCCAGAATGAGTTCATACTAACTAATATTAAAGACATATTTCATATCATTGAATAATATGATATATCATTGGAATAGTTTAAATAAATATGTTGAATTAAGGATGTCTTTATCAATTATATTCAGATATATTCTAAATACTAAGAGATTATAAAACATTTTATAACATATTTTTTTTAAAAATTTGGAATATCTGTTATATGAATTCAATAACATTTAAAAGTGGTGTAGAAAAGGTGGAAATTGCTGGAGACACTCATTTGAGAACATATGGTAGCAGGATAAATAAACATTTTATTTAATATGTTCTTAAAGATAGTCAATTAAGAATATTTTATTTTTTGAAAAACTGAGTTGTATAGAAAACCATTGAGGATAAAAATATAGTTGATGATTAATAATATTTTTGATTATGTTTATTATAATTTTGGAAATTTTATATGAGTTATATTAATTTGGAATTAGTAAAAAAGGAAGACTCATCACATCAGGAAAGGCAATGGGGCTTGAACCCACAACTAAATGTAGAAAATAGCAAACTGCATATAACAAACCTATATGATGACCTACATAGTATATAATTACAAAAAAATATTTTATTGATTTTGGGATAATATGTTTTATTATAGATATAACCATGGTTTTTAAAAGTTATTTGGTGATTAAGTGATTAATGTTATTTCAGTAGAAGTTGGCTACTTTGGGGAACCTGTAGGATTTAAATAAATTATTTTTTATAAGATTTTATTTTATTTTTGGAATAAAGGGTGAATTATATTTTTTTTGAATATATGATTTTAATGTATCATTATGGTTATTTAGGTCATTTATTGAATTGATTATCATATATTGGATATTACATGACAATGTCATATACGATTTTAGTATGAAGCTTTAAGAGTGATTGACATGATTTAGAGAAATTTTTTGGAAGAATATGCAATCTAATAAATCTTATATATGGGTTTCAATCTTATTTAGAAATAATAATTTTAAGGATTTTTATTTATATACTGATTTAGATTGAATTTTTTTTGTTATTTTGAATATTAAAGATTCTTGTATTATTTCTTTATATACAGGTCTTTAAATTTTTGGTGTTATATAACTTTTTGCTAAATATTTTGGTTTTGGATATTATATAAAGATATTATAAATATATTTTTATCCCTTTCTAGAATTATATTATCCCATAAGAGTTGATTTTAGTGCTTCATGAATAAAAAATTCATCTTGTACACTCATCATTTGGAGAAGAAAGATGAGATTATGATCAAAACTGATTGATGGAAGAAATTATACTTGTAAAATGAGTATAATTACTGATTTTAATAGTCTAGATGGAAATGAAATTCCTGAATAGTAGGAATATTATTTTGAAATAAAAATTATATCCAGTTACCTTCTTTTCTAAGGAATCAAAAGAAATTTTCACACCTCTTTGGTTTATAGTTTTGTGGTCATTAAGTTTCTTATTATCATTCACTTTCTTGTGATCAATTATCTATGTCACCCTCCATTATTAATTGGAAATTATGATTTTCTTCCATGTAAATATATTCAATTCTCACCAATTTTCTATTATTTGGTAACCAATTTATGTGTTATTCAAGGTGAAATTTTTATTTCATTTTTCATCTTTTCAAGAGAAGGTCATTTTAACCCTTTTGAAAATGTGGGATAAAATAATGGTGTTCTAAAATAACACACCATTGATTAATGAGATCATGTTAAAATTTATAAGACATAATTTATTTAATGGGGGGGGGGTGATTGTAATATCCTAATATTTTAAATGAATGTCTTTGTTCAGTAACGTACAAAATACCAAACTCTGAGCTTAAATGAACCACATCATATTATTATTTAAATATAACCATTACAATATGGACGTTAAATTGGTAGGAATAAGAAGGATTAAATGAAATATGTAATATATATAAAGGTTCTAAATTGATTCAAATGTATTTATTAATTTTTAGGCAATAATCACTTGTTTTTTAGTAAATTCCTTTTTTTCAACAAATATATTTTTTCTCCAAAAATAGATTTTATTTATTTTTATGGGAAAAAATTATAATTATTTTTGATTATTTTAGAAATTTTAGTTTATAAAAAGAAAATAAATTTTGAAATCATCATATCAAAATTATCATATGTTGGAATTTGGAGTTTTTTTCGAAAAGATTGATTTTTCAAGGAATAGAAAGACAATATATATCAAAATTAAATTGTATTTTATTTTAAATAATTTACATAGTAAAATTCATCTATATATTAGTGTAAGAATTAAATTAGTTCTTTTTGGTTCAAAATAATTCAATTATAGTCTTTTGATTGAATTTTACACTTGAATTTAGTATAAAAACATTTTTGTACTAAAAAGGAAATTATTTGAAAAACTATTTTTATCATATTTTTCAGTTTTAATATTAAATTAAATTATTCCACATATATGTTTTGAATATAAAAATATGGATTCAAAACAAGGAATCAAGATTTATATATTTTTTTTAAAAATGACTCTTTTATATTTAGTCATTATGAATAGTAATTATAAGAATTTTTTTAACATAGTAAAAGTAAAATGAGTTAAGTAAGGGTAAAAATATGGTGTTAAAGATAAGAAAGTAACCATAAAACGTGTATTATTTTCTGGGGATGATAATATTTTATCAGTAATATTCAAAAATTAAAATAAATGTTTTTTATCATAAGTCCTTGATTTTTACCTTTATATTATTTAATATAAAGAGGTGTAAAATATGTCATTCTCTTTATTTTGTTATCATGAAATTTTTGACAGAAATAAAATGATGGAATGTTTGGGTATAAATATTAATTCCAAATTTTTTTTATTTTTATTTATTAAGGTAATTTATTTCATATTTTTATTTATGAAATAATAATCTCATGTTCTTACGCTATGCTGATACAATATTTATTCAATAAATAGAAATATAAAAAAAAATTAATTTTAAAAATTTTAAAAGTAATATTATTTGAATTAACTATTGTTTGCCATATTTTTTGAAGATAAAATTTTCTAATTATAGTTATTTAAATTCATTATATTCTATTTAAATTATTTTATTTTTGTTTTAAAAGTAAAATTAAATGAATATTTCCAAAATTGATCGTAATGTTATTTTATAATAAATAATATTTTAATAAATGATTCAAATCATTAAAAAATACTATTTTTAGAAAATTGATTGATATTTGGTTAATAATAGTTAATATGCTTCATTTATGGTCCGATTTTCCTTTTATCGTAACTTTTTTGGCCCATAATGAGTAAAAACATTAACACCACGTTAATTGCTGAGAATGGTTAACACAGATTAAAATAGAAAGATAAGGGATAGAAAATCATCTGAACCTGTCCAATATTTATTTTAAAATAATATTTAGACTCATAATCATATAATATTTAAATATAATTAGTTTAGATTAATTTTTATAAATAAATTTAGATTAATTTAATACTTTAAGAAACTTCAGGACTGCTTTTCCCTCTCTTATAAAAAGTCACCTACTATCCTATTGTATTCAGACTTCGAATATTTTTTATGAAAATAACTACCGAAATACATTCATAACATATGTCTCCATTTTCTAGAAGAATTAGTTTTATAAAAAAACCATCCTAAGAAGAATTTTGGTGTAAACCTTAAGAGGTTTTCTGAAGAAGATGTATAGTTCTCAATAAAGCGTTTTCATTTTATTTTATCTTCTACCTCCTTAAAAAAGTATAGAAACATTATGAAATAATAAAAATTTAATAATAATAAGATTTATATTTTATTATGTTAATTTAATTTTCTACATACATATACTCTATGATCAAATGGTAAACTAAACTATTATTCATGTGTTTGGTGAACTACAACCTCACAAACAGATGCAATTCAATTTCCATCACTTCCTCACATATATGGTTAAAATGATGGTTATAATATATATATATATATATTATTAAGGAAATATTTATTATTTTGGGTAAGTAATATATCACATATTTTCTGAACATCCCATTCATTAAAAAATGATAATGCCATTCATGTGTACGTGTAGAATACCGCCTCCATAAAATGATGTGATTCATTTTTCATCACCACATGACATGTATTATATATATAAGGATATTTAAATAAAAAATTTGTTAATTTTGATATAATTATCATTTAATAATTTTAAAATAATACTTATCTTTTTTTCTGTACTGATTTATGAAAAATTGAAATGCTATTAAGGCATATGTTGGATCTCCCCTCCCCGTGTTTGTAACTAAGTTCATTTAAAAAAAATTTATTAGATTATTTTACTATTATAATTTATGTATAAAAATAATAATTATGGGTTTTTTATTTTTCTTGAGATGTTGGGATGGTGACCTCTTTGACCATAGTCATCCAACAAAAATCATTTTTTACATTCGATCCGGATATCATCAAAACGTTTGATGTGAAATTAAATGATTAATTAATTGTATATAACATAATATTATATAAAACAACGAATAATAAACATTAAAATGGATATTTAGATAGAAAATAATTAATATAAGTTAATTTTTTATGGAGATAAAGAATGTAAATGAAAAGTGAGGAAAAAGGTAAGAGACTTTCTTTTAAAAAAATCATCTTTGAATGTTTACCTTCCTAATATTTTTATTCCATGTCCATGTTATTATAAAAATTTTAGGAAAATTATTATCAATGACTAAATGGATTATGAAGCTAAATGTTGAAAATATTTAACTTCCATTATATATATATTTTAAAAATAATATATTCAATTTTTTATATATGAGACACTTTACTTCAAAAAACACATTTTAAATGTTTTAAATATTTTCTTTAAAATCATTTTATTCAATTTAGATATTCCTAATTTTATAATGGATGTATTTTTAGTGATATAAATTAATTAAAATTGGAATTTTATTTCAATGGTTTTTACTTTCTTTTGAAGGATTTTAAAAATAATCTATTTATATATTTTATAAGGAATGTTTTGGATTTCTTTAAAAAGACAAAAAGAATATACGATTTGTATATATACAATGACAAATATTTTTTTTAATTTGTAACCATTATTTAATGTTTGGATTCCTTTACAATATTCCGTGTTTTCCTCAAATAAAAACCCACTTTTCCCTTTTTGGGTTATTTTAGTTTCAAATTTTTTGAATTTAAAAGATATTTTGATATCCTAAAGATTTTGTCATGTGGGGTTAAAAGAGTTTTTCCAAGAATTATGATGAAAAGGCGAAGGAATAAGAAATTTTATTCATGATATTGTAATTAAAAATTGTATATGAGAAATGTGTGAGCCTAAAAAAACTTATATGTAAGATACAAACCCAAATCACTAGGTTTGAGCTAAAATTCCACACGACCTCAGGTGGGTCTCCCCATACTCAAAATTCCACTAACTAGCAGTGAGGATCTATGTTCATCAGTGGGGAGGTTATACCCACAATAGAATCTCATAGTATCAATAATAAAAAATTAATAATATAATAAATAATCAGAGTAAAAATGTGGAAAACTAAATATGACATACATGTCATAAAAATAAATCATCTATCATAAGTGGAAAGAATTTTTAGTATAAATGAAGAAGATAAAGTAAATAAATAAATAGGTAAATCCCCTAGAGTTCATCCCACTCCACTATTAGTTCCATGCTCCTCTGCACAATTATTCACCACAAGTCCGTTTCACTTCTCCAGAACCCTGAAACAATTTACAAGAACATAGATATTCCTATGTTGGGTGTTAGTAAAAGACTCAGTAGGACACAACTATTTCATCCTTCACATCATTTTCTCCTGTATACAAGTGTATTTTAAAATAATAAAATAAATTCATAACAAACATATTAACACATAATCCAAAACTGAGTAGTCTTGCGCTAAACAAGATTCAAAAAACCCTTCGTCATAGCTACTTAGACTCTATGCTAAATGGATAATCATGGTTATAAATGAGTCAAAGATTATCCATGAGGCTAATGAATCATGATTCTTGGTGTCGAGTGATCTTGAAACTAAACATTAATTCTTGTTAAGAAGATTATGTTCTCTGTATATGCAAGGGATTGAGATCTAATCATCATCCCTTATTCACGAAGTGAAATATTAGGGATCAATAGATAATCATCATTCCTTAGTCATCAAATCACATACTAGGTACATAGATCTAGTTTGTATCCATTTGTTTTTTTGTAACATAATAGCGATCAAAATATAATATGTATCCCATATTCATTGATTTCATACAAGGGATCAAGAGTTATTCAACTTCCATCCTTCATTGAGTTCATCGCATGACATACCCATTGAATATTTTTATCTGTACCTCTTCTATAGTTCCCTCATTTTCAATGTTTCAAGCCATTCACACTCCATCTCTAAGTGATAACATGTAATGAAGGTCCACCTACCTTTGGTTCCAAGAATAATAACACGAATCATACATATCATCATAGGATACACAAGAAATCATAACATATCATCCTAACTAAAGTATCACACAAAAAACATGTGATCAACATCAAACATCAATTACAAGATACAAGTACTCATTGAATCAAGTGTAATATAAGGGTTCTGGGGATACACACCCACCCTCATGTGATAAAAATCTATCATGATCATAAAAATATGCCTATGAATAATCAGATTAATGAAAAAATTTGTAAAAGGGCCTGAAAAACAAGGAACTTCCTACCTCAAGGTTGTCTAAGTAAAATTCCAAGTTTAAAAAGGATATGGTCTCCTAAACCATAATTGCACCTAAATAGAAGTCTATAACATGACAAATACTCCTCATTTCCTTAAAAAAATCATTAAGTATAAATTTCTACTCATCTAGATGAGTCCAATGAAACTAAAAACACATCAATTTATAAATATTGGGGAAGATATTAACATTTTAATTTTAGGGAATTAAAATATAATAGAAGAGATAGGAAGAGTATGAGAGAGGTGAGAGGCATGAAAAATTGCGAGATTCCTACCATTATGATGCACACCACTCAAAATCCATTTTAGAATACCATTTAATCAATAAATTTAACAACAATTACTATTTTCATCACTTATTTATAACTCTATCCTATTAATTTCATATGACAACCCCATCATTTTTGTGGATTCTTCATGGGCCTGCACCATGAGCTCAAATTAAATATCTAAAATTGGTTTTAAAATGAACACCTCAATTTATAGGCCACACTTCCATTGACGGTGTATCAATCCAATACCGTATGATAGACTTATAGATGAAACAAGATTTCTTGACACAAAATAATAATAATAATATTTTATTACTCATATTATTATTAATATCTCTTATAAAAATTGTTGTAAGATGTTCTATGCTACTCCCACCCCTCAAAATTATTTGCACACACCACCCCAAAGGAAAATCCCCTATTTATTTGTTTCCGTTTATGTTATCTTTATTATATTATATAATAACCATAATAATAATAACATATAATCAAAATATCTCAATTTCCACATATAAAACACTTATTTTCCATGCTAAAATTCATTATTTTTAAACTTAATAATAATATCACCCTTCATTGTTTGAAATAAATTATCTATTTTAATTAAATTAATAGAAAATGGAAACTGGATTTCATTTATTAAATTAAATCCAATTAATACTTCCATTATAATATTATTTTCCATAATTAGTAATAATAATAATATTAAAAATTATTATTTTTATTATTAGTTATCATAAATCATTGTCACCATTAATGTTTCAAGAAAAACCATCATTACATACAATTTAGTTAATAAATTAACAACACAATAGTATTTATGTGGGATAAGTAATAATGCTAACATTATTATATAAATCCACAAAAACTATCACCCAAAGGTGAAATGTCACTCATTAATTCAGTGAAAGCAATTACACATATAAGTCACATTTAAATTTCTCAACACAAATAATAACACTAATAATAATTATTATTATTTTTGCATGAGATAAGTCCAACCACCCATTGCACACAAAAGTTATACCCTTCTTTTGGAAATCTATGTGTCTTGAACTTAATGATGGTATAAGATTTCTCATATGATGCACAATTTATGAGATATAAATTTTTTATTATTTTCAGAAAAGGAGTAAAGAACTAATTTAAATAAAAAAATGGTTTTATTGTGTGTAATGTTTCAAAACAAGCGAAGTGAAAAAAAGTTATACCCTGCATGGGGTAAACCATCATTTCCATACCTGACGATTGCATAATATATTTCATACTATGTATCGTCAGGGAGATATTAAATTATTTTTTAAAATAATAATTTTAAAATTATTAATTAATTTATTCTCTTGAGCGAGCTATCCAAATGTATGATACTTACAGATGCTAATTCCCACCTTGGGTAAACACCACATCCCGCACCTAACAATGGTTTCATATTTTTTACAAGATGAAATGTTTTTGAGTTACTCAATTATTTGAATAAATTACATGCTAAAAATATAATATATTTAATTTTTTCATTTCATCTTTTCTTAGACTTTATAGGGCTCAGAATGATGCATTAACTAAGAGTCTGACTCTGAAAATATTCGATTGAATATTCCAAAATGTGAACTTGGCTTTAACTCTTACAGAAATATTTTAACACATTTATTAAACTATTTTCATTGGTAAATAATTTTTTTCCATATAAGACACTGATAATTTATGAACAAGAGGATTTTTATTTTCTTTGTAAAATTCAAGATATTAAAATTTTGTTTCTCTATCGACTTCTTTTCCATGAGTAGTATATGTAGTGTATTTTCTAAAACAACTAAGACACTAATCTTGAACACTAGATTTTTATTCCAATGTTTCCTCCTAGATCCCTCCATGCTACCACCAAATCTGAACTAGTGGTACCATATTTCCTTGCAACACATTCTTGTTTTGATTTATAATTATCACTAGACATTTATCATAAGATTCTTCAGTCTCCAGATAACCATCCTCATCATTACATATTGCTTAGGGTTTGGTATGTACCACTGAAGTTGTGACATATGAACACATCTTTCATACCTTAATAGTGATAGGGGAGGTCTAGTCAATTCACCATTACCCCTATTCACTCAGTGATCTCAAAGGGTTCAACAAAATGAAGTTCTATATTCCATACTTATACAAACATTTAAACCTCAACCATGGATTCACTCATAATAAAACATGATTGCCGACAAAGAACTGAAAGGGTATCGTCCTTTGGTTGAAATAGGATTTATATCTATTTTGATCAGTGATCAGCCTATTTATAGTTAGATTCACTCCGTAAGAGGACTCCTGAACTAAACTATGCCCAAAACCGATATTTAATTTGCTACACACCAATAAGAGGTGATCGAAAATGTCTCTGTTCATCCCTGGCTACCAAAACTGTCGCATGAATTAACGATACGTCTTTATCGCATTAGGATGTACTACCTATCTAGAGTTATGGTAATCCCTCATCACATCCCCTTTAATGTAAGATGAGACTACTAATCTCTTATTTACCGATATCACATCATCGTTGTCCATCGACCTTCTGTCCGTTGAGTCATTACCAGTTAGTTTTTTATCAATAAAACACACTCTATGTCTAAATCTTATTCAGATTTTACTTGGTACACAAGTGAGGATGTGACAATCAAGGGCGAAAAATTTATAGAACCACATATTTATAAGGCATCCATCCTCGAATCATCCAATGAACTCATCAAAACACCACTGCTCCCCTATGGATATCTCATCGTGTTCATGTTCAATAAGTTAATTATAGCTATTATCATCCACTATGACATTTCCCTTCCTTGGTGCATATTCTATCTCAATGTAAAATGTATGTAGATACCAATCTTTGTAAATTTGCCTCATATTTAAGTCCCTATATGTGAAGATATAAAGATGTATATTTTGGTCCATGTAAATAATAAATCTATCAATAAAGAGATAATTTCTATAATATTTCAGTCAATTGACCACTTTTACTATCCCCTTTTCATGTATAGAATATCACCCCTCATAGTGTCATAGTTTATGAGATCCATAGGATAAACTTTCTCTTTTTCCATCAGCACTGCTCCTAGATAAAGTACTAATGCATTAAAATATATCGCATAATGAAACCCATGATTTAGGAGTGTCAGTACTAAAGCTTTCATCCACCTTATCTTTAGTTCATGGAACACATATTCACACTAGTTTGACAACTGGGATTTCAATCCCTTCTTTCTCAGTACTATCATGTGTTCTCAAAATCAGAATAAGTCGTGGATAAACATTAAGTAACATCCTGCTAAACAAAAAAACTCCTAATTTAAAATACATGTTAAGGGTTATAGGACATGAATACCATAAATATCTCTATGTCTATAGATAAACTGGTCTCAGACACAACATGTACTAATAACTTCACATATCTAATCTAGAATCAATTCTTTGATAGATTGGTGTAAAGACAATGTGTTTGAGGCATACTCAATACTATATATTTGTTCATATCATGCTTCCATGGTGACACTTATTAGATGATGATTTTATTTTATGAAAACCAAAATGAAGGAGTCTATGTATGGATGGTAGACCTTTCTCATAAAGAACATTATCATCGCCAGTGTGTTTTTCATCCCAAAAGACAATACCATGTACTCATATAGTTCATACCTTATCTATAACATTGTATTTTTAATATCATTATCACTCAATTGAATCTAGTGATATCCCAATTATAAATAAATCATAGAGAATAACTTTTCTACCTCTAGCTGATTGAAAAGATTGTCGATTGAGGGAAATGGATATCAGATCCTGGCCATGACCTAGTTCATCTTCTGTAAATCAACACGTAGTTTAAGAAATCTATCCTCTTAATTGGAAAACTACATTCATGAACCCCATGTGAAATACTAGGATTTAGTAATCCCTTCCACTCCATGTTATTGAGCATGACTTTGAGCTCCTTTAGCTTTGTTGGCACTATATGACATGAGGTATCGAAATGGTTGTGCACAGAACTTAAGATCATTATAACATAACCCACTGATCCATTCAAGTTTCTATGAGATCAAATATCTATAAAAATTTCAACTCATTACAAAAAATCCTAAGGGCCTATAATTCCTTGAAAGGATGAAGAATTATAAATTGGAAGTAAGGGATTGTTGGACCATAATTATGAACTCCTATGCCTAAGACATGAACTAAGAAAACCTCTTCCAGTTGAAGCATCTCTACTGCCTATAAAAAAGAAAAAGTGCAGGATAAATATCAACAACATTCTCCTACACATCAAGTGGTAATACCTAAACCTCATTTATTATAGAAGTATTTTAATAAACAACCGATGTAGTTTTATAAGATTACATCAAGGATACATCTTCTTTAACATGAAGGAACACACTTAAGAAAAGAAATAGATTCATTAGGATAAACCCTAATCAGTATATGGGATCACAAAATGTTTCTCTTAACCAGTATCTGGGGTCAAACAAGTGTTTTATAGGATTCTACTCTTAACCAAAGGTACGTCGTTCTTAACACTAACCCTTGTTTCTATCCCTGTAGGTCAGTCCCAACCATTATATATTTATACAAACAAAATAATATTATCAGGTCAAATAATTAATTCCAATAAATATATATCACATTGAATGAAAAAATAGATATATCACCCAATGAAAAAAATCCCAAATAGATAGAAAAAATCAAATAATTTAATTAATGAACTTATGCGCAACCTAAAAATAGGTATATATATGGAATGTGAACCTAAATGCCTCTTCAGGATTGATTAATGAACCCGAAGTCTTAAAAATCACATATCAACATCATGTGCATCACCCCAGGTAAATTTAATCGATGGTAATAACATGACGTATTTTCCCATTTATAGAAACTCGTAGGTCGAGTATGAAGTGCTATACAAGAACTAACATGGTTCCCCTACCTGAGTCCAAATTTATTATATCGTTTCTAGACAGTCCCAACCTAATGAAAGTGATGAAAATGTTAGTTAGTCATAACCTTTAATATCATTTTGCAACATCCCGAACCAAATCACAAGGTCAGGTTCAGAATGACACATTACCACATGTGCGTCTCCCCGTTCCTAATAGGCTGTCAACTAGCAGCAAGGGTCTGATTCCATAATCAAGGAGACTATAAACTTAATATCACGATATATGATTAATAATTTAAAATAAAAAATATAATAAATAATCATATTAAACATGCTAAAAGGTAAATATAACATAAATGTAATACAGATAAACCATCCCCCATAAGTGGAAAGCATGTATAGTGAAAATGAAGGAGGTTAAGTAAATAAATAAACAATGAAATACTCTAGAGTTCATCCTGGTCTCCTATTTTCTCCATCTTCCTCCACTCAGAAATCCACCACTGGTCTATTTACCTTCTACATATCCCTCAAAAAAACTAAAAGTTTATTTAAATTTCCATGTAGGGTGTGATTATATGACTCTTTAAGCCAATACCAATGCATTATTTATATAATGAAATCAAGCATACAGTTGTATTTCATAATAGTGTAACAAACATAGTAACACATAATAAAAAATATATTGGTCATTCACTAATCAAGTTTCCAAAAACCCCCAACAGTACTTACTTTAGAACTATAATAAATGGATAATCAAAGTGTTATATAAACTAAGGATTAGATATGAGGATAAAGAATCCTGATTTTCAATGTCGTGTGATTAAGAAACTCTACATTAATGCTATTCAAGAATATTATGATAACTATATATGCAAGGGCTTAAGACATAATCAATATCCATTATTCCTTGAGTAAAATACTAGGGATTGAGAGCTAATCAACATCCATTTTTCATTGAAGTATATTCCACGTATTGAGAGCTAGTCAAAATACCATTATTTTTGAGTAAAATACTTGGGATCAAGATCTAATCAGCATCCCCACTTCATTGAATGCATACTAGGGATCAAGAGTTTAGAAAAATCCCCTCGTCATTGAAGTGATCATAAGGCTTCACCAAGGAACTGTCATATTCTTACCTTGTGCATAGGCCCCTCTTCGTTATTATCACTAACCATGCATTGTTCCCCTGAAATGGATAACATTTCATGATGATTCACCTATATTACATTCCTAGAACAATACAAAATAACATATATATCATGGTAGGATACATGAATAATCATAACATATTATCAAAAGTAAATATGTATACACAAAACCAGTAATCAACATGAAACATGAAAAACAAGCTACAAGTACTAATGGAATAAATTTTAACATAAGGGTTCTGTGGATACCCACACACACTCACACCCATATGTGATCAAAATCTAGCATGGTCATCAAAATATTCCTAAAAATAATCATATCAATGAAAATGGGTGTAAACAAGCCAAAAAATGTAATACATTTCCTACCTCATGGGTTTCTAAGTCAATGTCGATGTTTTCCAAGGCCATTTTCAACCAAACCATGATTTAACCTAACCAAAAAATGATCATCTACCAATGACTCCTCGTCACATTCAAAAAAAAAAGATTAATAATAAGTCACTACTCATTTAGAAGAATCCAACCGCACCCATGACATGTTAATCCAATCAATATAAGAGAAGATATTGACCTTTGAATTTTAGTAAAATAAAATAAAATAAAATAGGAGAGAGAGGGAGAGTAAGAGGGAGGGGAGATGCATTATAAATAGTGATATTCCTACCCCTATCATGTACACCAATCAGAATCATATTTATAATACATTTTCATCAATTAATTTAATAATATATATTATCTACATCATATATTTATCACTCTCTATAATTAATTTCTTTCACCCAACCCGTCATTATACTAGGATATTTGTGGACTAACACCATAGGACCAAATTAAATATCTAATATTGTTTATAAAATGACATCCTTAATTCTAAGGTCACACTGAAACTAATGGCATGTCAATATGATACCGTATGAAATACTTATATTTGTAACAAAATTTCATGACCCAAAATAAAAATAAAAATATTTTATTATAAATATTATAAATAAATTTATAATTTTTTGGAAGATGTTATTACATAAAATAATAAATTTAACAATAATATCACTATGAAAAATCACTTCCCATATCTCACTAAAGAAAATTTCCCTCTATTTTTTTTAAAAAGTTATCTTTCATTTGTGGAATTATTGAACCCTCCACCTAAGGCAACCCCCAACACTATGAAGGGGTCACTCCCCAGATGTAGATCTCAAGTTAGGATAGATCTGTTGCTAGCTATGATGATAGAGCATCCTGGTGGGAAACAACCTAGCAAAGATGGTTCACAAGTAATCCATATGAACATGTGGGATGCACCTCATTATTCCCACCCAGCATGAGATCGGGTAACCCAGGAAGATGGGTGGATACCGAGGGAGGGGAACTCCCCGAAAGAAGAATCCCAAGACATGAAACATGAACCTCCCAAAGAACGATTGATTTAGGCCCCTCACCTTCAACACCACAGCACCACCGAAGTGGAAAAAGGTCCCTGTTTATTTTTTTTCCATTTATGTTATTATTATTATATTATAAAATATGAATAATAATTAAAACATATCATAAAAATAATTTTGTTTCCACACACTAGAGATTGATTTTCCCGACTGAAATTTATTATTAATAAATATAATTATAATCTCAAAATTCAATTTTTGAAATATATTAATTATTATAATTATGTTACATTAAAATAAAGACAAAATTTAATTTTCAAAATTAAATATTTTTTATAAATCCATTATATTATTATTTTCCATAATTAATAATAATAATAATAAAACTATTATTTTTATTATTAGTTATCTTTAGCAATTATCATCACTACCGTTTCAATGAAAACCATCCTTATATAACACGTAATTAATAAATTAACCACACAATAGAATTTAAATGAGATATGTAATAATTTTAATATTATTATATAACCCCATAATAAATATCCACCTAACGGTGAAACACCAGTCATTAATTTAGTGAAAACAATCACACATGTAACTCCTATTTAAATTTCTCAACACAAATACTAATAACAATAATAACTATTATTATTATTTCGTTCGATGAGTCCAACCACCCTTAGTACACAAACTTTATACCCTTCATAGTGTAAAACCAATATCTTATACATAACTATGGTACCATATTTCTCAAATGATGCACCGTTTGAGAGATATTAATTATTTATTATTAAAAAGTGGATTAAAAAATTAATTTAAATATAAAAGGGTATTATCATGTGTGAAGATACCAAACACATGACACGAAGAAAATTTAAACACCACCTATGATAAACAAACTATTCTAGACCTATGGTGTTATCAAATTTTTTATATTATGCACTGTTTGAGAGATATTAAATTATTTTTAAAAATAATAAAATAAAATTTATTAAATAATTTATTCTTCTGAATGAGATATCCAAAAGTTTGAATCTTAGAGTTTTTATACCACACCAAGGGTAAATACCATGATCCCGGCCTAGCAATGGTATTTGATTTCTTATAAGATGCACCATTTTCATGTTATTAAATTATTTGAATAAATTTCACTCATGTAATATAATATATTTAACATTTAAATTTTGTCTCCACTAAGCCTTTACGGGCCTGTAAATATCACATCAACATAGCGTCCGACTCTAAAAATATTCAATTGAATATTATAATGTGTTAACTTGGATTTTACTCACACACAAAACCTTCAATACAATTATTATGTTATTTTCATTGGAAAATAATTTTTTCCATATAAGACACATATAATTTACAAAAAACAAGGTTTTTATTATCTTTTTAAAATTATAACTATTACATCATATGAAGGGTCGATCCCCATTATAGATAATGATTATGGGTGAGGCCAATACAACTTATATGATTTGATGAACTCAATATAGATCTCCAATGCATTGGATATTGTTCCTTGTATTTAGAGAAATGATTGAGGGAGTTAATTTTGGAGGTTTCTTATATGTTTTTAATGTGATGCAGTTACTTCTGACATGGGTTATGAATATAATAATCTCTTTTTAAAAAATATTTTTCATTTTAATTTTATGGGTTTTATTTGTGAAAAATTTTGGTATTTATCATGTGGAAAATACTTATTTCATATGTTCAGATAATATTTTGATAATGGTCATCTTTTTAAAGATTTTCCTATTTTTTACATGACTAATGGATTTCATCATTTTTATTTACATTACTCATATTTTGGTTCTCATCTCTTGTTTTAAAATTATTTTCATAGGTTTTAAGGTTTGTTACGATCAAATAAGAAGTAATTATGAATGTTATGAATAGTTTCCATGAAAATAAAGTGTACTTATTTTTAAAAGATTTTTATTTTTCGGAAAATGGATACTGATTATAGGTGTTGAATGTATAATATATTATTTTAATCTATGATTGATGACATAATTATCTAAAAATCTATACCTTAAAGATCCTCAGGTATGTAAGAAAATGGATTCTAGTCTAAAGTAACTAGAATATGTAATGTGTAAGGATTTGACCTTATAGGTAAGGTTCATTTAATGATGATACATTAGTTCATAGGGATCCTAGTCCAAAAAGAGAGTTGTGAGAATCCTAGTAACATCTTGGATCAGTAAAGATGAATTTATAGATAGAGAGGGAAAAGGTGAAAAAATCAAATGAAGATAGAATGAGAGAAACATATTGTTTTATCCAAAATATTGGTTCTTAGGAATGGTTAGGATCTTGTTATTTCCCATGTTTTTTGATTACATTAAGAGTGTTTTAATTGTCCCTTTTATTATAGCAAGGATACATACATCTGGAATTTATCATGGATAATGATGTTGATAGTGGATTAGGCTCATTAAACTGCATCAGAGATTAGAGGTCTCGATATCTTCAATAGGTTGACTAAGTTTTGGTAAGAATTATTTGATCATGATGTTATCTTCATTATTGTTTTAATCTATTTTTTTCTCTATATACATATGAATGTTTTCATGTGCATGTGTGAGTCCATCAAAGGTATGAAGAATAAATATTATCCTTAGACTAATATTGGACATAGTTTCTTGAGATATAATAAATTTACCTATAAATATATTATGTAGTATTTATTGATCATTTATTCATCTATTAACATCATATTATTTATTTTTTAGTGAAACTTTTGATGATCCTACCCCAGGAACATTGGTTAATTGACCTATGTGTAGAAATATCATATACCATTTTCATGCTTTATTTTATTGTATTCAAGTCCTAGTATTCTTCGAACAATAAATTATATGAACATGTATTGTTTTGTGTTGAATATGTTACATATTTTTTTGAATTTTTTTTTGTTTTTTAATAAAAATGATTCCATTATTATATATCTTAATCATTCAGTGGTTTCTGCTGAAATTTATAGCTTATTATTTAATTTTTTTATATACGTGAGATTCTAATTTTATACATATGGTATATATACATGATATTATCATGTTCAAGGATTATATTTTCATGGAATCGTTATTTATAATTTACTATTATTATAATATAAAATCATGTTTGATTTTGAATTTTTTTTCAATGCCACTTATCTTGTATTTTTCAGTGGATAATATCAATTTCATCTCTAATTTATTGAAATTTGATATCAAATTTCTATTATTTATGTTTTTGTTAAATAAAATAGGTATAATAAACAATAAAATAAATTATATAGATATATATATAATAAAATAAAAATAGTATTTTATTTTCATTTGAATATGAATACATTGTTGTGAAGAGTGAGATCACCCACAAAAATTATTACTAGCGTATACATGAAATAACCATTTATGAAAACAAAATTCAATATCTAATATTTTATTATTTAAATGGTTTGTTTTATGGAATATTTTTCAACACGATTTATTTTATTATATTCTTTTATTTCATACTATTTATAGAAATAATGTAAAAATGTTTTCTCTATATTCTTATTAACACAATAACTTTTTTATATATTTTTATGCCTTAAAATATTACATAGGTGACCTAAATTATATTGAGTTTTTTCTCTAATTGGATTCCAATGGGTTATTAGATGTAATTGAGTGTTGGTTAACATTAGGGCTAGTGTTGATAGGGTAAGTCAGAATATTTATTTTTATGTTCTTTAGAGTCTACCTTGTATTCCATTGTAGTAGAGATGGATTTCTTATTTGTTATATTTCAATTGTTATTAGGTTTTTTGAGGTGTTATTTTTTCAATATTTCACCAGATATTTGTTTGTTTATTAGGTCTGTGTAGTATGAAGTAAAAATGTTATGGGTAGATTTTTATTTACCCACTAAGCATCATTGGGGTACTAATGGAACTCTAGAGATACCAGAAGGGTTTTCTAAATATTAGGAAATTTATTTTGTTTGATTGAATTGATTTGGATGGGTTTTCTTGGTTTATATCTAGAAAAACATTGATCACTAGTGTATTATCATTATTTTAAATATTTTACTTAGAAGTTGGTGGATTTATGTGATTTACAGTGCACCCTAAGGTTTTTGGAACTTCCCTTTTAGCATGTGATTTGATAGTATTATCTCTTTTTGAGGAGTTTCTCTGTCAACTGTTTTTTTTATTTGTATAATATTTTATTTTTTATATGGTAATGGTTTCTTTTTTAATTATTTATTTAATTTTTTTTCTTTTTGAATATGTTTGATATGGATTTATACTATGATTTTTGTTATTAAAAACAACTATATTATTTTTGGGATTCAAGTTATAGATGATTTTTTGGGAGTTCCTCGATGGTTAGATCTTATCATAAATAATATGTAAATAAATGTATATTCTTATTATGTATTTTATTAGAAATGGTATGTAATAATGATCATTATAAGAGTATCATTAAAATGTAATTATTTTTGGAACCATTTTATCACTTTGATAAAGGCTTGGGGAAAATTGGACCAATAGTGAAAGTAAGGCTATTTTATCGTCATTCTCTATGAATTTTTTATTTTTTTATTCCTGAATTGATGTACATAATGGAAATAAGAATAATATATGGTTTAAGTGTTTAATTTTCATGGTGTTGAGACTTTGAAACTCTTGATTACTTTATACAAAACATGGTGTTGCATTTAATTACCAATGTAAAGAATTTTCAATTTTAATTCATTAGAAATACTTAGTTACATGTAATGTTTAATTTTATGGATTAAAATTTTATTATCATGATTAATTATTCTTTTTTTTGGAATTAATATACTAAATTTACATTATTATTGTGCTATCTTATTTATGCGTGGGTCTCCTTTATTAGGACTTATATTTGGCCATTGCACATTGGTCCACATATAACACCTACCCCTTTAATAAACCGTCAATCCAACAAAATTTTTTTATTAGTCCTTGATAATTAATATTATATGATTGAGATAACTTCTAGATATTATTCTATGTGTGTTTATTTATAGGATGATTTAGTCAAGATATCCATCAAGATTTAGTAGATAATGATTATGGAACTTGTGTCCATTCCATGTGTTACATGTGGTTGTGTATCATTTGTTTTAATTGATTATGGACATACAAAATTTCTTTACTCACACGAAATTACTATTTATATCATTACAATTTTTGTATCCTCATTTATATTGTGGCATATCTTTAATTTTGGATATTAGGGATTCATTAGCTAGTGATTCGTTAGTTTAGAGAGAGTTGGGTATTTAATGAGAGGAGAGAGAACCCAAAAAAATATGAGAGAGAGAATAAAAGAATTAGAGAGATAAAGATAGTAGAATAATATTGTTTGTTGATCCTTGGTGCAGGTTCCTAGGTCCTAGTTAAACTCTAATTATCATCATTGAACATATACTTTTCAATGAGATAACTTGGTGATTGTTTGGATTAAAGTGAAGATCCAATCTTGTGGTGTTGAACGTGGAGGTAAATCTTAATGATGAATCAAAATAAATTCACTAGATCATATCTTAGATGTATCAATATCTTTTATGGTTTGAATGATACATATAAATAAGGTTTTGGTCATGGTGAGTTGTTTATTGTTGTTTTGATCTCTTTTATCTATCTATATAAATATGTATGTGTTCAGAATCATGTGTGATTTCATCCAAGGTATTAGTTATTTAATATATCATAATCTTGGTGTTGTTCATGTGTTTTAGAGATATTTGAAGCCAACATTAAAATATATTTTGTGGCATTGGTTTCACTTATAAAAATCTCTATTAATCCTTCAATTTCGTTCATTGTGAAACCTGTGATGATCCCAAACCATGTATATAAGAAAATTAACCAAATAAAACAATCATATAATTTCCCCTTTTTAATTGAAATATATAACAACATACTACTCAAGAATTATCAATTATATTTACATATTAAGATTCATTTTGAATCTGTTATATATTTTGTGAATATATTTGAATATATTAATAAAAAAATATTCTATTATGGTAAATTTTTGTCATTCCATATGATAAATTCTAGTTTTTAGATTATTATTTGAGGTTATTTATATTTATATGACTTTATTATTGTATATATGGTGAATCTTTCAGATATTTTGTACCTCTAACGGGCATCATTTATTCTTTCAGAGATTCGAAATTCATAAACATTAATGTGATTAGAATGGAAAATCACAAACTCTAAAATTAACTATTATATAATATTTCAAATTAAGACTTGTATCCCATGATGACATTTTGGAGAAAATAATTACGTTAATAATAAATACCTACAAAATAATTAATATAGGAATTTAAATCTAGACTATAGAGCATGTGGGTTTTTATGAAAGTTGGAGGATAAAATAAAAATAAAGAATACCATGTAGGACCCTTTATCTGGGTGAATATTTTCTCTCTCACTAATAATCCGTTTTCTCAATGGTCTTGATACATCATTTAATTTATAATAGAGGCAACCTAAACCATATTTTAATAAATAATTAGGACTACCCAATGGTCATGGAGATGACATAGTTAGAGTAATCACTTTGAAATTATCTCGAAATCACTTATAAATATAATGGAATATTATAGAAAAAGAGAAATAATAGAATTGAAATATTTTGTATAGAAAACCCGACAAAAAATAAAAATGATCTAACTATTTAATAATTAAAATCCCCCTTCATGTTACATTCTTGGAATAATGAAAATCACCCTATCATGATAGTACTGAGATGTTAAGAAAAAAAATATTGAAAATAAAATCCCAAAACATTTAGTGGAGATGCCCTCATTAAAGACTCAACAACCAATAAACCCCTTTCCCCAAGCTCTAATATCCATCTACATTCCAACAAACACTAACTCTTTTATTTATTGGAATTAATGTAACTTTGGTTGTCTTTAATTCACTATAAATTGAAATTAAATTTCATGTAATTCAATCTTGGTCATTCATAAAGGTCCTTAGTTCAATAAATATATTATTTGTGTTGATTCACAAAATATCATATCATTAAATTTATCAAATCCAAGTATCATGGAGTGATAGTGGGTGTCACACAAATAATTTTCATGATCCACCCCAATTATTAATTTATCACAAACAATTTCTCACATCATGGGTTTTAGTGTAATTTATATCATGAATTGGTGTTTCACAATGTGAATTGTTGGTTTCCATCTTAGGTTTCTCTTTTTTTCTCAAATCCTCAATTTTAAGCCAGGAAATCACTATCTAAACTTCATGAAACATGAATTCCCCTTTCATGATATACATCTGGATCATCTATAGATGTTTTTTCCTTGAATTTATTTTACATTTCAAATTAAAAAATTATACTAAAATAATGAAATACCTGATATGAATTATCACTTTTAATTCAAAAATCATTATATTTTATATTGAAAAAAATTCATGAAATTTTACTTTCAAACCCCCCCACAATTGAACACATGGATTTCCTCAAGGATTAAATCTGAAAATAATAAAATGGATGCTCACTGTCCCATGATCTAAATGAAAATTTAATGGAATCAACTAATCAAAATGGGAATTAAATATTCAAGAATGACATGGGAAAATTTCATCAACTCTTCAATTTTTAAAGAAAACAAGGAAACTTGTATTTTAATTTTTTTCTAAAATTTCCATGCCTCTCTTTCCCTCAACTCATATTTCTTCAATTCATTATCAACATGAGTGTCTCTTTTAATTTACCATTCATTAATTTATTTCTCAATTATTTAAAGGTATTATTGTGAATGGAGTTCTTTTGATTCCAGAAATATTACTCCTTACAATCAGCTTTTAGTTCCCCAAAATTATCCTCATTATAGAGAAAAATCACAAATAATCATGAGGGTTTAATCATAATTATCAAATGAATATGAGGCTTCAGGGAAGGTGGGTTAATGTTGTAAAAATCAATCAAACACATAAAATAAGTTTTACTTAATGGAATTTTTTATTATAATCTATAAAATCACTAGGAAAAATGCTTCCATTAAATGATGACATCTCCACTCTTCCCAATCTCAAAGAAAGGTAACGAATCGATGAAGAACAATGAATATTGAAACCTCTTTTATGTTTAATTTTTTAAATTTTTTTTCCTAATCTATGATTAGGAATAATCTAACATCCAAAACCCATCCCCAAACTATCTACCTATGAAACTATTTGAAATAATTATAATAAGACCATTATCAAGTAATAGATATTTTTGAATTTCCCATGACACAATCCATTTCTCAATTTTTTTGTAGTGGGTATTTAATGAAGTGAATTGAATGAGTAATCATAGAGATTATTAAAATACCATTAAGTCTCCCCCATAATTATCTATTTCAATATGCACATCCTTTCTATAATGGAACCATCTCCCCAACACTAATATTTTCAAAACTCATGTAAAAATAATTAGACTAAGGTAGAGAAGGATAAGATAACCTTTTAATGTGTCTCTTACCTAACAAGGGTATTCTTAGATTCTTTGGTCTATGTCGGATTAATTCAACTATTGGTATAATGATAATGGGTTTAATTAATAAAATCACATAAATTATTTTAAATATGAATTTATACAATCATATCTTCAATATTATACAAAGTATGTTCTAGAAATAATTATTTCACAAGTTTTACTTAATATATTTTCTGAAGAAACACTAGGATAGGTTCATCATAGAAAGTGTCTTGATAGTGAGAATATAAAATTGGGAAACATTCTCATGGTAATTCAAAAAAAATTATAAACACATTTTATAAGAATTCAATGAATGGATAACCAAAGAAAAATTTAATTTATAAAAAATAACCAATTCCACAAATAATGATCTGTTAATTCCAAATCCCTATGTCTGTTATTAGTTATTAATTACCATATTTTTATCATTCCAATTTATTGGAAAAGAAATATAAAACATGGAAAGATTATTTTCCTGAGAATATTTTTTCTCTAAATTGAGTGATTAATGTAAAATTCAAATTCAGGGAAACCATTGTTAAATAAAAAGTAATTAAAAGAAAAGTGTATGAGTAACATAATGTACTAAAATTAAAAATTATTCCCCCATATGAATTTATAAACTTCATCTAGAAGCCTAAAAATCAAATGATTATTTTTCAAAGGTTCTATTATTTAATATTTTATGATGTGAACTAGAGTTTTATGATGTGAATCATCTACTGAGATCCTTTTTGGTTTTATTTATGATGCTTTCCTATAAAAACAATTTAGACCTAAAAAATAAAAATAAAAATCTTTCACAAGGTCCATTCATTAAAGATAAAAAATATTTGTGTAATTGGAACTATATTCTATAAATAAATTCATAATATAAAATATTACTAGGAATAATGTAAGAAAAATCACTAAATAAAAAAAATTCACGTTTCCTCCTAAAAGATACTCTTTTTAGAGTCCTTTAGCATAACTTGTACTACTTTTATATAACTAGAGTGTGATAAAATTATAAAATTATTAGGTTTATGCAATTTTTAATATGAAATACATCTAGTAGACCTATTATCCTCTTTAAAATCGGTTTGAAATTCAATAGTGGTTACCAAAATATGGAAAACTCATGGGTAAATGGAATGAATTAAAATTCTGTCCATAATTTGTAGTGCCCTTATTTTTCTTTATCTTTTGGTTGTATTTGTGAAAACTATATGTTATTCTCTTAATGTTTTCCAAGTATCAATTGAAATTCTAATTTTTTTACTTTTTTTATTCTTATTCAACATCTATAGAGTTAGTGTATAATGATTTAGGTTAGTACTCTTCTTTATCCTATTACACTTCATAAATTTCAAAAAATTAATTTATAAATGATGCATAAATCCTATCCTCATCACTTTATATTTAAGCTTGGGATTTAGCTTCCCTTTATACCACTTCTTCTTCCTCTAGTTTTACCTCAACATGGTGTTGAGAAGAAAATTAATATATAGATATCCCTAGGTATTTTTTATGGTTTTTTTTATCTTATATAAACCTAAAATGACTTATATATTTCTAATATTTTCTTCTTTTTCATCCAGAATTGAGGTGGTGGGTTTGTCTTCCAATTGAAAAATTCAGAATGAGGAATTAGGCTAGCCTCAGGTTTGGATTCCAGCTTAGTAGTGATCTCATACATTTCCTCAATTATCACTTTATCATGGTATTTCTCTTATTTTTCTCGTTCATTGTCGGCATCCTCTACCATTCTCCCAAAATAATGACATGGATCTTTGAAAATGAATTCCGTGGATCATAGATTTTCCTCATCATTTCTATGGTATTATTGTAGGACACGTATTTCCTAACTCCTTAAGATTATTTTTTTTGCTATTTTATTTGATGAAATGGATCTATAACTATAATTGAAAGTTTCACATTTTTAGTTATGAAAAAATCATTCCCTTCTATAAAATCCAAAAAACCAAATGTTTTAAAATAAAAACAAAAGAAATTAAAATAAAAAAAAAGAAATTAAAATAAAAAACTAAGCTAAAAACATAAATTAGAAATATGTGTCATTTCTCATTAAATTTTTTTAAATTAATATAATATATAATACTATCCCCAGTAAATATTCCAAAATTTTGGTACCACCCTAGGGTATCATTAATTTAGTCTGGGATACAGAATTTTGAAATTTATAAATATCAAAAAAAAGACTCACTAACTATAAAGTTAAGTAGTATAAGAATTTGTAAACACCATGGTCAATATGATGAGGAAATTTAAGAGAAGGTAATAAATTTAATAAACACTGGATAATAATTAATAATTTAATTGAAAACTAAACTATCAAGTATGTGGATTCTTGACAAATTGTGAGGGGAAAATTAAAACCGAGTATACCAGGTGTTGAAGATCTAGGTTTTTATAAATAGTAAAGTGGGAAAGACAATGGTCCATCTAAATTTTTATCAGTATTATGTTTAATTATGATCCTTTTTTGGGTAGATAATCTCTCTCTCACTAACCATCCATTTTCCCAATGGTAATGATACTTTAGTATATTAGTAAAATAGTTAACCTAAAACCCTATTTAATTGTAGAATTCAGTCCACCCAATGGTTATGGAGAAGAAATAGTTATAGTAATCACTTTTAAATTATATATTCCTCACTTTTACAAACAATAGCCATTTATTGAAAAATATAAAAAATTTAATTGAAATAATTACTGTGAAAAATGAAAGGCCAACGTAAAATAAACTTGAAACAACCATTAAATAAGTATAATTACCCTCCAAATCACATAATTGGAACAATAAAATCACCCCTTATTCATTTATTGAGAGGGTGAGAAAATAAATACTATAAAATTCTAAATAATTTGTTGGAGATGACCCAGTGAAGGACTTTGCAGTAGTGTAACATGTTTCTTTAGGATATATACTCCATTTACATTGTAATAGAAGAAACACATATTATTTGTAGGTGTAAATATTTCCTACATTGGATTTAATTCACCATAAACTAAAATTAAATTTTATTTAATTCAATATTTTTTGCATACATAATTCCTCAAGTCAATATATGTAACATTTTTTCTTGATTTTCAAAATGCTAGATTCTTTAAATTTTTCAGCACCTTGTTTCATGGTACGATAGAGGGTTTCATGTCATGAATTTTCATGATGCACACCCAGGCTACATTTTTCATTGATTCTTCTCAAATTTGAAGTTTTTTGTGTAATTTATGTTATGAATTGGGGTTTCATGATGTGATTGGAAGTTTTATATCATATTTTTAGCCTATTTCACTTGAATCATCAATTATGATTCATAATATCATTGTTCAAACAACTCACGGCATGAATTTGTCATTCCTAATGTGAATCCTGACAATATTATTTTATTCCTTTGAATTCACTTCACATGTCAACTAAAAAATGAGAATTAAACAATTAAAATATTTATTGGAATAATCACATTTAATTCTATATTCATTTTCTGTTATATTTGAAAAAATATTCCTGAAATATAACAATTAATTATTTTATGTTCAATGATTTTGATTTGATTGAACCAACATGCATTTTTTGATATTATGGTAATTTAAATCCATTATTGATTTAGTTATCTTTTTCCTTGAGACTATCATTCTGATTTATTCAGTTGAAAAAAATATATAAATATTTAATTTTTGGAATGTTATGTTGAATATATTCTGTTCTTTTGTTTTGGTAAAATGAAAAATAGTAAAAAATAAATTTAATTTCATATTTTATAGATTTAGAAGCTAACATTAAATTAAAATTCTCTAGATTCTTGAATTTAGATATATTTCTATGAATAGTGGAATCACTTTTAACCATAACTATCCCTATATAAGATGATATATGGAATTACATATTAAAATTCAATTATATAAGAGTGAATCTAGAAAATTCTATAGAAATAAATCAATATAATGCACCCTATAACACAAACTCAAAACTTAAAATAAACAAAAAAACTAACTATATAATAATTATATACATATAAGATATTTTTTTGAAGAAAACATTTAACACAATCTAGTAATCAACCCTTCAGTATAAACTTTACATAAATCCCCAATAATCTTACTCAATAAAACTAATCTTTCATAATAACTTTAATAATGATATCTCCACAAAATAAATTCCCTAAATAATGTTTTTCATAATAAAACTTATCCAATCTAATGAAAATTACATTTAATGCACCTTCAAAAAATGATAATTATTCAAAATCAATAATAATTCCTTACCTAACTATTATATATTCAACAATGGATGAAACACCTAGGAATGATTGGAAACCTCCAAATTTAAAGATATAAAATTCCATAAACATTACTGTGAATTTATCCGAATGGGGATATGTGGGGAAGAACATTTTTTTACTTGGTGAAAAAATAGTCATCTATATGATTCCAAAATATAAAAAATACCTTTAATTTGTTAAGAAAAACTATCTTCATAATCACTTACATGGCCTCTACATCATTTTCATAAAAAAAAATTACCTATATGTTTTCACAGTCATGTACATGATCTATTATAAAGAAATTTTTCATTATCTATAAATAAATCCACCTTAAGTATTACTTAAGTTAGATTTTGGTCATGAATGTGATGGTAACATCATATATTTAATATATGTCATCAAGTAAATGATCAAGGGATAATAAATATTCACAAATAAAAACCATGGGTAAGGGTCTTAAATTGTTTCTATTGGTAGTATACAATTATGGTAGTCTTTATCAAACATGTGGGTGATAATGACTTTTTGAAACAATGGATACAGATATTGTATGAAAAAATCAATATATAAAATCATGAAAAAAATTTAAGGTGATTTCACTAAGGCAATGTTGTTGTGCCGCCATAGATGTGGAGCATTTTTATCTCTAATGGGAAATTAAATGATAATCCATATTAAAAATTTATAAAAAATTTTGTCATTTCACTTAATATAATTTTAAAATAGGTTTGGTCATAGATAATTTTGGGTCCAAACATCACACACACACACACCCATATATAGTGGGAGGGAGAGAGGGAGGTAATAAACAAATTATGTGTTAGATTTTTTTTATTAGCAAAGAAAATAATGTTTTAGGAAAACCCAACCATATTTTGATAATTCCTTGGTCAATGATAAGAATAGAAGTGTCACTAAAAACCCATATTTAATAGGATGGAAAATGAAAAATGCTATTATGTGGGTATATGTGTAATGATATAAATGATCACATGTTTGTGGTGTCGAAGGGCATTCATATTCATGTAGATATGGTAGCTATGTGATTTTTTTGATCCAAATAAAAGGAAGTGAGTTTTATAAATGATTATAATGTTTAAATGGTTGTTTTTTAGGTATAAGGATGGGTAAAAATTATTAGAGTGTGATTCTGGAGTGTTTGGTTCTTAATGGGAAGGGGGATGTGGATGACAGTAGCCATAAGGAGCTTGGTTTAGTTCCTCTATATACCCGGTGGAGTGTCCAATGGGACTACCACATTGGTTTTAGTTTTGGGTAGTTGGTAGTGAGGCATCAGATGTCTGGTAAGCCCTGCTATCCATTTTTAATGGGGAATAATAATTTTTAAAGGGGTTTTTATTTCAATACATGAGCCTCTCTTCATTATTGGACTAAAAAAGACAAGGGGATTAAAACACCCCCTTATCCATTTTCGATCATAGGTTTCCCCCTATTCCAATGTTCTATAGGTTTCACTTATCAAATAGATACCCAAAAATCTATCCCTGATATAATTTCCTTTTCTATCTCCTTTATTTCCCTTCAATTTTTTGGTGATTGGTAATGTTTTGAGGTGTGATTGCACTGAATCATGGAGCAGTGAATTCATTAATAATGAAATTTCATGTATGGTGCATATTGAAAGTTTAAAATGGATTTATTATCACCATTTCATATTATTTTAATTAATTTATGTCACTATCTAATTATGTTTATGTATTTTGGATATTTTAACACAAATTATCCATTGATTCATGTTTAGAATTTGGGGATGTTGATTAGCATGAGATCAGGTGCATTTTGGGAATTGACTGCACCCCTTTTCTCGTGGGTACAATGTCATATGATCATCTGGTAAGTATTGAATTGATTAATAAGATTTGAGTTTTTAAATTTAGATGTTTTATTTTGTTAAAATGTGATGATAAGATTGTTAGTCACTGATGTCGATGAAGGTTGGTAGATTGTTAGAATTTTTAAATGGATGTGTGAATGAGGTACGAGTAATTTTAACATTATAATTGAGATTTATTGGTTGTTTGGATTTAATTATAGCAAATTAGGTCCCTTTGATTTTATTATTATTGATGGCATAATTCCATGATGTTTAATTACTTCATAAATGTGATGGGCTCACGATATCCTAATAGTTGAAAGGAAATAAACAATACGTTAAATTATTTATTGGTGGATCTAGGGTTGAATTAGTGTCAATGGAATATTTTAGTGATTTTATAGAGGTGTGAGTTGGTTTTTTAAATGGGTTATGGAAAAAAATAGATTTTAATGTAAATATATTTTAGAAGGAAAGTTCTAATGGGAATGTTTTGTTTTAAAATAAAGATCATGAAATAGGATTTTAAACTAATGTGTAAGTTTAAATAGAGGATTATTATTCGGTTTTATCCTATTAAAATTGGAGATTATACCTAAAAATATTCATTTTAAAATATTTTTAAAATAGGATCTTCAGTTATATTTTTAAATAAAAAAAAAATATTTTTTTAATATTGTTTTTTTATTTGACCTTGTGAGGATAATTAATTGTTTTTAAATCTTGTGTGAATGTGGGAGACTATTTATTTACGGATTTTATGTCTGTTAGCTTAAATTTATTCATCAATTTTTCTTCAATTCATGGGATCTTCAAGAGCACACTGTTGTCAGTTTTATTGATTTGAGGTACTTGATGATTCAGTTTGAGTCAGAAGCTAATTTGATTACCGTCTGGTCTAGAGCCCCTCGAAGATGCAATGTAGGTTAATTTTATCTAGTTTGACGGAGTATTTATTTCCAAATGCAGCGTGATCCCTCTACGATTGTGACATGGGTGAGTTTCCCCGGTCTTACACTCTTCATTCAAAATACCTCCATTTTGTGTGTGATTGTAAATATGATAGGCTGGCATCTCTACTATGATCGTTGAACAGAGGTGGTATGTCTTCCCATTTTCCATGTATTTGTTTTGAGATTGACGTTGTGATGTCTCCCATGATATGGGTTTGGATCACATATTGTAAGGTGTTTTGGTGGAAGCAGGATGTCATATTTGAATCATGAATGCTCTACTATGTCGTATGTGGCCAATTTGGTCACGCAGAATCGGTATATCATATAAAAGGCTCGACTGAGGTTTCATAGGGGGTGATGAAGATGGGTTATGGTGGATATGGTGAATCTGGTTTGGTTTTTCCACTATTGAGGGATCCTCCTAGGGGTATTCTACTAAGGTAGGATTCTATGGAATTCTCTAATGAGTAAGGTGTGTGTGTGTGGAGGTGATCTACATTGGACATGAAGTGGTTTAGGAGAAACATCAGGAAAATGTTGTGTGGGTAGCTGAGCATATTGGTCATGCTGGGGTCAAAGCGCATGGTAATGTTCTGAAATAGGCTCAATAGAGGCCACCGAATCCGATAGTTAGGCAGGTTTTTTATCATCTAAAGTGTGATATAGGTTTTAAGAAGGCACTTCTAGTGGGAAACACTTCAGAAAATTATTCCTCACTGCCAGAGCCTGTGACTAAGGATAACATGGACTCTATCTTCTTTGAAGATGGTGTAATTTTGGGGGCTTCATATTTATGTGTTGAAGAGTTAAAAGGAAGGGTTTATATTGATGGAGGTGTGATGATCACAGTTTATAATGGTAATCAATTTCATGAATTGGTGCCTAAGATGATATCTCTTGGGAAGGAGAGTACTATAATGATGAAAGGTGTTAGCATGTAGCATGATTTTCAATCTCAGGATGCTTCAACCAGAGAAGGTGTAATGAAAAAGGGGATACATGATGGTCATGAGTTTGTGGAACAACCACACTAATTAGTGACTATTGAATAGATATTGCACAAATTGTGTGATTAAGTCATTGGATGACCTTGGGATAACATATGAAAACAAGGGAGTTCACTCTTAGATATATAAAATTAATTGATTATATTGTCAATGGGTTGGCCTCCTCAGTTCCCTATTGGGGTTCCCTTAGGATTGATCATATTTTTTAGATGGTACATAGTCCTAGTGATGTTTATATTGATGGATATGGTCAAATTTTTTTTGGAAAATAGTCCCTTTGTTGAGATTATCCATGTTGGGGGAAATGATTTTCGGTTAATCGTGGAGTGTGTTTACCTCATTCTTATAGATGGATTTTTATAAAGTGAGACAGAAATATTGGTCATGTAATCTAGAATACGAGGCTAGGTTTGGATCCTTGGAGATCCTTAATTTTGAAGTCCATGTATAAGATGGAATATTGGATTATGGCACAACCTCCATAGGGAGGAAAAATTAATGATGACCTCAGTGATCAAAATTTAGTGAATTATTTCAGATTATTCTTTATGACACCCTAGACCAACACTCCTAGATTTGGTTCCATAAAAAATACATCGCACACCTGATTCATTACAAATAATATATTACATGAAAATACTATAAAATAATTACCTAAATTAAAATAAATATTTCATTACATATATTACCAAAACCATTTAAGTTTATGGGTTTAGAGAATGAAACAAATAATCTAATAAATCCCTTGTATTTCTCAACTAGTGAAATTTTTTTCCTAGTATAAAAGATAATATATAATCAATAATAAGTTTTCAAAATCTCCAAAAAAACTATTTCACAACTGTTATCTTTATAAACATGCCACAAGTACAAATTTTCATCTTAACAGAGTGCATGAAATTATATGAAGGTTTGAGATAAAAAACCAATTAAGGGAAATATATTATGAAAGATGTAAAAAATATAAGAATGGTATACATAATAAGGCATAAATAAATAATCTGACAAATTTTATAATCAATTAAAATTGAGATCATTCTATATCCCTAAAAATAAATGAATATTGGGTAAAAATAATTACTGATATCATAATGATAGAATTCATAATAATGATCACAAAAATCTATAAAGGTCTTATGCCAAGGAACTACCAGGTTATCATAAGTGTTATACATTGAAACCCAACCTATTTTATCTAATGATATATACTGATGCGTCGAGGGCCTATATAATTTCAGACCCCAACTATTATTGGATAAAATCAATATTCGTTGGAATACTAATGTTGATCAAACACATCCCATGTACTTTAGGGTTTTTATGATATCAAATACCCTTCATAATTTTTTTATTTTAAGAATGTTTATCATGTTTTATCATTATTTTATGTTCTTCAGCCATTAATTTCATAATGAATACATTGTGGACAATTTGGTTTAAATTTTCCCAATTTTGAAAAATCTGATGTGTATGTATGTAATGAAACAACTATGTGAGAATTCAGATATATAAATCATCTCTGTAAATTGACTACATTGAAAAATTGCCTACATGGAAATCACCTATGTTGGTGAGGCCAACTACATGATAATTCTTATACATAGATCAATTGGATTTTCGAATAAGTTATGTGGAGTAATCGACTATATAAAGTGGATACATGGTGAAATTGACTATGTGGTTCCAAATGACACTATATGTTTTGACTACCTGAGTAATAAGTCTAGATGGATCAATTTTTTTACATGAATTAAAGCATCTATATAAATATATCCTATTTGATTTTAGCTATGGACATA
Organism: Viscum album; assembly: GCA_963277665.1. Taxonomy (NCBI): domain Eukaryota; kingdom Viridiplantae; phylum Streptophyta; class Magnoliopsida; order Santalales; family Viscaceae; genus Viscum; species Viscum album. The sequence continues at coordinate 32,037,997 of OY728166.1, read as the reverse complement.
ATTGATTTATGTGGATTCAAATATGAAATTCAGATATGTGATGAACTAAAATCCACTACATCATGTTGCAGTATATATTTAATACTATTGAAGTAGTTGAGTGATCTTTTAATGGTGAAGTACATCCTTTAAATTCTATACTAAGACTTTATGGTAAAATTGATTATAATTAGAATAATTTACTAAATTGGAGACAAGTAAATTAATAATTTATTTTTCATTACTCTTACAGAGGTATTTATATGAAAAGGATGTGTATCTAATCCTAGATTTTGTGGATCATGTGCTAGGTGTTTTAGTGATAATTTTTTCATTATTTTTTCTATAATTAACATTCAAATCAATCTCTTAAGGGAGAAACAAATATAAAGAGATGAATAGAATAGCATCTAAAAGTATTCAAGTAATCTATTTCTCAAATCAATTTAATGCTTCTATATTTTTGTGAGAAGTAGAAGAAGCATCATGATATATAGTTTTGTGATGTCGACCATTATTACTATGATTTTATATGACTCTCCTTGAGCTGCATTTTTATTCTAATAATATCTCTTGGAGATTTATTCCTTATCTCTGTTATATCTTCCAATCATGTGCTCACCTTGTTATCTCTCAATTTTATTATCATTCTTTATAAAGGTTCCATGTAAAAGAACACAAAGGATATTGGTTGTAATAACTTTGTAGAGGCTATTTAAAACTTCAATGATTTTTTAACAAGTGTCAATTAGTTTCACTCAGTCATGTAGTCATTGGTAAAATTATCGACAGTCTCCCACAAAAGGACTGGTCTAGTTGAAATCACCATACTAATAAATAATAGTGTTGTTGAAGTGGATTACGATACTTCTATCAACTAAACCACTATAAATATTTGTGTTTTCTTCTTTTTCTTTTTCTTTTATTTTCTACTATTCCTTGTGATAAGAGATGAATATAAAGTTATTCAGAATCAAGGGAGGGTGGGTTTCTACGTGAAGAAAATTTTATGTACTCAATTCAAATCCCCCTCATGAGAGTTTCGTGGTCCATTCATGAAAATAATTGTAATTATAGATCATAAATTTCAATTTCTCAGCTATCAAATGTTTATATCTAAATATATTCTTGAAAATGGATTTAATTACCGATAACAGATATGGTACGTCGATAGTAAGAGTTCCCATTTTCAATGGTGATAATTATGGCTGTTGGAAGGAAAATTTAGTCACTTATCTAAATAACCTTGGTTTAGTGGTTCATTTTAAAGCAATGGAGACTTATTAAATTCCAAAATCTCAATATGAATCCTAGGATTGAAATACTGAAGTCAATTATGATTTAAATTAAAAAGATATTAATGGTTTAATTATTGGAAGAGGTAGGACTGAGTTCAACCGAGTTTCTCAATGAAAACCGTCCCACAAAAAATGGGCTTCCATTTATGTTTCTTTTGATGGTACAAATAATTTGAGACCCCCAAGTATAGTACTTCCAAGATTAAATTTTCTATTTTTAAAATATTGGTAGGAGAGAGCGTCAACCAATTAAATGGACCACTTACAAATATTGTAAATAATATTGTTTCTCTAGTAATACCAATTACTATGCTAAAGAAAAATTATAAAATACAAATATTTTTACCACCTTTGTGGAGTGGAATATATGCTATCAATACATTATATATTGATCAGTATTTCAAAAATAAAAGATTATTGTGGGTCTCCAATAGGTTTTCTTATCCTTTATATACGCCAAGTGTAATTATCAGGATATGGAGTCTTTATGGATTGATCTGGAGGGATTTAATCCTAATGCGGCTCCCTAGATTTTGGGTGGTGATTTCAATAACGTTGCTAGTATAGAGGAGAAAAAAGGGGGTGGAGCTTTCCCCAGGAATGCCAATCGTTCTTTCATCTCTTTCATGGAACAGAGTGGCTTGTTGGATGCGGGTTATCAGAGAAGTATCTTTACCTGGTGTAATAATAAATTTGGGGGGAGGAACTCATACTGATTGCTTGACTGATGTCTTATGAACAATGCTATATTATCTATGTTCCTGGACTCAAAAGTCACTCACTTGACTTAGAGTTTTTCTGATCATTCCCAACTATGTATTTCCCTTGGTGCAGGCGTGTCACGGGAGGATCATGATATGTTTTAAAAATCTTGGGTGCATGAACTGGGTTTCTTAGATGTGGTCAAGGAAGCGTGGGACTCACAACATCGGGGGAATCCATGGACTACTTTTCACAATAAGCTTAGGCAGGTTAAAAATCATTTTCGTGGCTGGAGAAGAACTATCCCAGCTCGTGATCATGATTTTTATGAGAGCAGTAAGGAGGTGGATCGTCTGGAGAAAAGATTGGAACAAGAATTGAAGGACTCCATATTTTAGGAGCTAAGAAGGAAAAAAGACTCTTTATTTGATAGTCTGCTTCAACAAGAACAGGTGGCTAGAGAGAAAGAACGAGTGAGATGGATTCATGAGGGGGACCAAAATACAGGGTACTTCCATGATTGTATTAAGCAATGCGAGTGTGTTCAGAGGCCCAATATCCATAGGGAGGATGGATCCTTTTCCATAGATCAGGAGGAAGTCGGGGCAATGGTTAATGAAGCTATAAAATTTTTCATGGCTTCTCTTAATCCTACCATGGCTGGGGGGTACCCGAGTGGTGATGCTAATATTTTTGAAGGAATTTCCAACAGTGTTTCGGAGGTCATTGATGTTGTCTTGAGAAGAATTCCTGATGAGGATGAAGTCCATGAAGCGGCCTGGACCTTGAACCTAGATAGTTCACCAGGTCCTGATGGGTTCCTTGGGTCTTTTTACAAGGCTTATTGGGAGATTATTAAAGGGGATATAATACGTGCTGTTCAGGATTTCGTCCTGGGAGGGGGTTTTCCACGTATTGCCTGTGCTATGAAAATGATTCTTATCCCAAAAGTGAGTAATCCCTAATCCATTGATAAATATAGACACATCAGTTTGTGAAACTTACCATACACGATCTTAGCCTGCATTCTTAATAAGAGATTGGCCCTTCACCTGGATGAATGGATGAATCCAGATCAACATGGTTTCATAAACAGGCGGTCAATTCAGGGTGTGATTGGTCTGGTCCAAGAAATGTATAAATGCATCAAAAAAATCTTTTGGGTTGAAACATGGTGGTTAAATTGGATATGATAAAGGCGTATGATAGGATGGAATGGGGTTTTGTTCTAAGATTCTTGGCTTGCACGGGGTTATCCAAATGGACTATCGATCTTTTTTTCCATTACATTAGCTCAACATGGATTTCTACTTCATTCATGGGAAAGCATTTTGGATTTTTGAAGTCATTTCATGGTCTCAGGCAAGGGGATCCTCTATCCCTTACTCTTTTCATTCTTTCACAAAATGATTTCATCTGCTGCAGTAATAAGGGACTCAGCTCAGGTAAAATTCTTCCTCATCACAATAGGTATGAAATAAGGGGAATTGATCCCATGATGTTCACCAATGACACTATTATTTTTATGAATGGTAGTATAAGATCTGTGATGGGTCTCAATGGTATTTTATTGGAATATTGCATGTGGAGTGGGCAGTTGGTGAACAAGGAAAAAAGCATCTTCTTTGCATCAAGGAGGATCACTATGAAGAGGGAAAAACTTCATAGAGCCCACTTGAGCATGGGAAGGGGATCTTTTACCATGGAATACCTCGGATCTCCAATTAGTGCTTCTTCCTAGAGGATGCATGATTTCGATAATCTTATATGCAAAATTACATGGCGTATCCAGAACTGGAAGAATAGATTTCTCTCTTTTGGAGGTTGTATCACTCTAGTTAAAAGTGTTCTTGTTTCCATCACTTTGAATATTCTTTCTACTTTGAAGGTTCCCAAAAGTGTAATTTCCAATTTGGAAAGGATTTTGGTGTCCTTCATATGGGAAGTTCAAATGGAAGGCAGACACCATTGGGATTCGGGGAAACGGTTAGCAAGATCTCTATCCGAAGGGGGTATTAACATGAGAAGTGTCTCTAGTAACATGCATGGGCTCCATGATAAGTTATCACATGAGGCTATGGAATGTAGATCACTATGGGGAAGAATCATGTTGGATGTATATGGACTAAATGTGAATATTCAATGAAGGAGACCATCTGGGATATAGAATATGACCCTCCCGTATCTGGAAATTCTTCATCATCACTCTCGATGGATTGTGGGTAGGGGAACATCAACTTTTGGCAGCTGGATTGGGGGGTGGGAAGGCTGTGGTTCTCAGGGTGTCCTACCCTAGACATATCTTTTAAAGATGCTAGTAATCACCCAAGTTTCATACATACTATTCTGGATGTGAGTCAAAGGGATGTTTTCACCACTATTGTTGCTAACGATGAGGGAGACATGCTGGTTTTCACGGGCTCTTCGTTGGGTTCTTTCACTATTAAGTATTTTGATCATGTGACGAGGAACAACGTGAATATTGATTCATGGGGGGAGTCTCTGTGGTGCAAATATATCCACTAAAAATTGAACTTTCTGTTGTGGAGTGTGTGGAACAAGGCTTTTCCTATAGATGAAAACCTTTGGAAAATGGGTATTAATATGGATTCAAGGTGTTGGGGCTACAGGTCTTGCAACCAAGAATCAGTAGGGAATATTTTCTATGATAGTTATTGGTCCATAGGTATTTGGAAGGCCTATAAGTATTTCTTATGTTGGAATGGGTATGAAGGATCTCTTGCTAACTTTCTCCATGCTTGGTTTAGTGGAGCTGGAAACCAAGGGGTGGAGAGAAGCCCAGATCGATCATCCTATGTGCTAGGTTCTGGACAATTTGGAAGGTCTGGAATGAGGGTTGACACAATAATGCTTTAGGATCCCATTCCTGCATTCTTTTAAAAAGGAAAAACAATATTAGGGATCTGCTTCATTTATCCCCTGATTGTCACTTGGCGCCATCTATTAGTGATTTTGTCCCATTTATATCTACTGACCACCAGATGAATGGTTTAGGGAAAGGATGTTGTGTACGGTGGTGTCCTCCGAGCCAAGAGCTCAAACTAAATTTGGATGGGTCGTTGCACATGGGGGGGATGTATAGGGGTGGTGTTGTGAGAGATAAAGCTGGGTCAGTGCGTGCGACGTTCACCGCTTCATTCGGGGAAGGCGATGCTCATCAGGAGGAGACCCTGGATTTGTCTAAGGGTTTGGAAATGTGTTTTAGTAGATAGATTCGGTTGACGAAGGTGGATACTGACTCCCTTCTTCTGTATATATCTTTGATGGACATGGGAATAATTCCTTGGAATATATTTTATAGAGTCTTTAGATGCAAAGTTTTCATGGGGAATCACATGGTGATATCACATACATGGTAGGAGGGAAATACATTAGTGGATTTTCTGGTGTCAATGGATACATCTAATCACGGTATGGTTTCCTTTGTTAACTTGGGATAATTTCCTAGTGAGGGGATGAAGTTTTTTGTTAATGATTTGTTGGGGTTTCATTACTTTATTAATCTGTGATGCTTTTCATTCTTCCTATGTATCCTGATCTCTCAAAATCAATAAAAATGACAACTTTTAGTCAAAAGATCTTATTGGAAAGCTTATGATGTATGAGGTAGTGATAAAAGTCAGAGTTGGAGAGAAAAAATTAGTTAATATGTGAAATTTATCTATAAAAGATCAAATTCAAAAGTTAATATGAAGTGTAATTAAATTAAAAATGTATTTTTGATTCGATTTAGAGACATTAAGAAGTTATGATTCCGAATGTGAGTCATCTCACTTTACCCAGAAATTCAGAAAGTTCTATAATTCAATAAGAGGTTTTAAGAAACCTGTTAACAAGTATAATAAGTTGGAATGCAATTATAATGAAGTGAGGTTCTATGAATGAAAAAATTATGTTAACATAAATCTATATTTTCCACAACTAAAAGAATGAAAAAGTAATAAAATAAGTAATTCTAAAACATTGGTTAAAAGATGAATGAAAATAATGCTATGATGCTAACACATCATGCTTCTGAGGATTCAAGTTATATTACATCTTCATAATTAAAGATGAACACTCTAATCTAAAGGCTAAAATGTGATCAGTGGAACATAAAAATGAGATTCATTCATATTATTCTTCTAAGAATGAGCCTAAATCTGAAAATGAAAATTTCACTTATGAGGAATTAAATAAATACTGTACCATGATGGAAACTAAGTATATATCACTGAAAAGGAAAAAAACTCCTTAAAAAGTAAAATGATTATATTGTAAATGGAAAAGAGGAATTAAATAAACAAATATTATATTTAAAACCTAGGATAGAAAATTATTCTATATCTTGTATTGAACATGGTAACAATATTGAATAATTGAAAAAATATGTACATGATTTTAAAGAATCTATTAGTGTTTTCACTAAAGGTGAAAAATAAAAAAATCAAATCCTTGTAAATAGTAAAACTTATAAAAATAAATTTTGATTAGGAATCCTTGGTGAGAAGTACAAATTATATAAAACTTACATTGTTCTTAATTACAAGAACATGAACCTATTTGAAATAATTTGCATCTTTATGAAGAGTTAATACATTATTACAAAAATTATAGTTTTAAAAACACATAATTTTCATAGATAAGAATTATTTTCATTCAAAAGATTTGTGAAAATTTAGTATTGGATTTTTTGGACTACCCAAACAGATTTGGGTTCCCAAATCATCAGTTTATAACATTGCTCGACCCATGAAAATATAGTAACTATTTTTTTTTGTTTGACTATTTTTATAGGGAGATAGTCTATGAGAATCAATGATAAATCATACATGTATTGTGCATTTTCAATGAATATTTGTGGGGATTTATATAATTTCAACTGCATATGAAAAGTTGATGGAGGATATGTCACTTATTATAACAATGCTAAAGGTGAAATTATAGGAGTTGGATCTGTTAGAATTCCAATATCAGTCCTCATCAAAAAATTTCAATTTGTGGATGGTTAAAAGAATAACCTGTTAAGTTCACTAAACATGGTGATTAATTTTACGTGGAAAGTTTTTACAATAATTCATTTTATGTATATGAATAGAAAATTATTAAATTTAAGGCACCAAAAATGGATAATATCTTTACTTGATATCTTAATTTTTTTTGGTAGAAAATGTTTTAATTGTTTAAATTCTTAAACAAATGAATATTTCATATGAGATTTAATATTGTGAAATTTTAATTTTTATTCCTAGAGAAAATTATATAAAAGTTATATTGATTCCTATTTACCTTAAGTTAAATTGAGTAAAAATAATATTTTTGTAGTATGATAATAGGGAAAGAAACATAAGTAACCTTTTAAAACAATTAATGATTATTATACTTATAGAACCCTAGAACTGATTCATTTATATATTTTAGGCCATATATAGTTACAAACCAACAATGATTTTTTTTTATATTTTAGTAATTTATTTCCTTAGATCTATATTGGTTTCCTATCTATCTGTTAAAAGCGAATCCAGTTTTTTATAACTCTACGAAAAATGATTCAAAAAGAGAAAGAAGGAAAAATCATTACTTTTTGAAGTGACCGTGGAGGATAATTAAAAATCTATGATTTCAGTTCATATTATTTAAAAAATAGTAAAACACATACTTATACTTCCTCTGGGACACCTCCAAAAAATGGTGTTATTGAGAGGAGAAATACGACTTTTCCTGAAATTGAGAGAACACTGTTATATGAATATAACATGCCTACTCATTTCTGGGATGAATCTATAAATAAATCTTGATATATCATAAATAGATTTCTAATAAGAACTATTTTAGAGAAAACACCATATGATCTAGAGAGTAATAAAAATACAAAAGCTTGATAAATATTGGTTTTAGATTAAAGGTTTTTATTCAAAACACTAAGGAAATTATTGTTAAATGAGTTCCAAAATTTGAAGAAATAATCTTCCAATGATATTCTACTACTTTCATGGCATATAGAGTTTTCAATAAAAGGTAATATACTTTTAAATAATCAACTAATGTAAAATTCAATGACATTGACCCTTTTGATCACAAAATGATTCAAGTTGATAAGCTAAGTAATCCATTTAAAGACAAGTAAACTAAATATATCATAGATTTTAAAAAGGACGAGGAATGAAAAAAAAAATTTCTACGACCATATGCTAAAGGAATTTATACCATTGAACTAGAAAATGTGCATCCTATATAGCCTAGATCCCTTAAGAACCATCCTTTAGAAATAGTTATATGAAGAATAGAGGAATGGATTTAGACTATATGAAGTATAAGAAACCATGCATTGTTTTATTTATTTATTTCCTTATTTTTAAAATAAGCATTAGTATATAAGTGTTGGGTTGTAGAAATAAAAGAGAAATTAATGAAGTTTATGAGGAACATAGATTTTGAATTATTTTATAGACCATATAACAATATTTTATCGAAATAAAATGGATTTTTAGGTATAAATAGGACGATCATTTTGTTATCACTAAGAATAAGGATAAAAAAGTTTCTAAAGGTTATAAACACGTTTAAGGTTTATATTATGAGGATACCGTTGCACCTATTTTTAAATTTGAAGGAATTATGAATATTCTAGCCTATCCATCATATATGAATTTAAAATTATATCATATGGATGTAAAATCTAATTTTTTAAATGGTATTCTTATGGAGGAATATTATTTTGAACAACCTCTAGGTTTTAAAAATCATAATTTTCCAAACACAGTTATTAATCTTATGAAAGCTCTTTATATCCTTACAAAATCACCTAGAGGTTAGTATGAGTGATTAAGTTTATTTATATTATGAAATGGGTTTTCAGAATGTATGGAAGATCCTGCCTAAGAAAAGAAAACATTATCTTCTGATATTTTTTAGTTCAGATATATGTTTATGAAGGTATATTTTATTTGAAAAATAAAAAATTATGTAATATATTTTATAGAACTCATGAAAAAACAATTAAAAGTGAGTATGATGTGTGATTTATATTTTTTTAAGGTTTTTAAATTTATCCAATGGAATTTTGGAATATTTTAAATCAAAGATAGTTCATTGTTGACTCACTTAAAATATTTGGACTTGAAAGTGGAAAATTACACACAAATCCTATGATTTCTAATGAAAATATTTATTTGGATAATGATAGAAAACTAGTTGAAAACAAAATTTAGAAATGAATAATTAAAAGTTTATAGTATTAAACTACTAGTAGACTGGATATTATGATTAAAATATGTATTTCTACAAGATTTCATGAAACTATTAAGGAATATCATTTAAAATTCACCCAAAAAATTTTAAGGTAATCAAAAGAAAAAATTTATTTTTCCTTAATTTTTTTCCAACTTATGATTTTTAATTGAACAGAAATTCAGATGTCGACTATGGTGGTAGTAGAATAGATAGAGAATGTACCTTAGTAACCTACTATTTTCTAGGAAAACCTATAGTATCCTGGTCTTGTATAAAAAAACCCAATGTTGTATAATCAACTTTTAAAGTAGAATATATAACTACTGGTAGTTGTTGTGCATATGTATTGTGGATGAAACCAACCATGATCGATTTTGGAATCAATTATCATCAAGTATCAATTAAATACACCAAAATAATTATTATCAACATTTCTATGAATCTGATAAACCATTCATGGAAAAATTTTATAGGCCTATAAAAATCATTTCCTGAGAGATTACACTCAAAAAGGCGACATTACCCTTTAATTTATCTATACTGAGAATAATTTTGTAGATAAATTTAGTAATCCAATTGTGTGTGAGGAATTTTATTTTATTAAAATATAATTGGTTTTGATTGAATTTAAATGATATTTAATTTATTTATTTATTAATTTTTTGGTATATTCTATATTCATAAATATTTATTTTAGTGATTTATAAATATTTTAATCATCTAATTTTTTAAATATTTCATATTTAGGATATAAATTTTTTTTATTTAAACTTTTGTTTTATTTATTAGTTAGAATCATCCTAAAAACCCAATTCAGGAATGCAAGTGTTTTGTTAAATGGTTCTGTGACCTAAACTTATATCGTCACTTGAACTATTCTCCATTAAAATATGTATATTCTTGATGAATCTTAATCACTTACTTGAAGCTTAAACCATTCTGTTGTTTCTTTACCTCCAAATTAAATTTTCATCCCTGGGAATGTCAAACTACACAGATAAATGAAGTTTTGTTTAATTTAATAAATCAAAAGGTGGTGTGTTGCGAAGGGCACTCGCTAAAAAAGCCATTTATTTGGTGCATATGATTTCTGCCTAGATATTTATAAATAAATTTCATTATTTTCGAGGATGTGTGTTTGTGATTAATGAGAATAAATCATTTTAACTTTTTTTGAATTATAATTTAATGATTCTAAGATCAATACTGAGTTTCAGTTTAACCAAACATAGGATGTTATATCATTAAGCATTAATGGTAATTAATTTTTATTTTCTTCGATTAAGTTGGTAGAGTTTATTCATTTTCTTAATAAGGGGTAGTTTTTTTTAAATTATTTTAGGAACAATATTAGTTAGACCTATAGTGTTAAATAATTATTTTAGTAGTAGTTATTTTTAGGACAAACCAATAACATATTTTACATTAGAGTAGAATGTGTGGTGAATGTTTTTATTAACGGGGATATCTAAATGATCTAGTGAGATATAGAATGTTCTATTCCAAGACATTTTTTTTCTATCAATTTTGATAAATAACCTAAATTATATTTTCCAAGTCATATGATACATTTTATCCATCAATTTTTAAACAAAAATGGTATGATGAACTATTATCCCATTGTAGGATTAATCACATTGGCTTTAACAAAGAAATAAGTGGTTCTTAATGAAGTAGATTAAATAATTTTCCATTAAAGAAACACTATCTTTATTTTCCTATTGAATATAATTGGTTAATTTTGGGATTCCTATGAATATTATTTGAAGCTAGTTGCTTAGGCAGGTTTGGCTTAGGGGGATCCATCACAAGCCTCACTACCTATGGATGCAACACCTTTCGATAAAGTTCCAAATTGGGAAATATAGTAGTTAGTACCTAATAGATATGAGCCTTTAGTACCAGTTCATTGTCCTACTATGTTTGAGACTATTAAAATTCATTAAGCGACTACTCAATTCCATGTTACTAAAGTCTGTTATGTTTCTTAAAAATATGAAGAACCATTTTTTGAGAAAAAAATAGTAGTTCCTATGGAGAGACCAACAAATATTGTTTGTATTGTTTCTAATGCTAAAAGTAGGTTTTAGGCTGAGTTATATTCTAGGGAAGTGGATATAGTTCTTCTTGGATTCCCTTTTGATGGAAATTGAGTTGATGGTGTGGTCATGGGGTCTCGATAGCATTCCGATACATATCATACACCATAACCACCTCTAGTTGTTAATGAGGAGACACCTTTGTTTTGCAGAAGCTTAAATATCACAAAGAATCCATCTTCATATTCCTCTTTTATGGAGGAGTTTGTTAATATAAATGATGATTATTATAATTTAATATAGATTTTTATTTATAAAAATATGATATTAGGGAAATAAAAGAGTAATCTATTTCTAAATATTATTTTCTTAAATTAGTTGTGTTGTTGATTGCCAAAATAGAACTGATAAATTATATTCAATTAGTTCCTCTAGTTTAGCATGATACTACTTATGAGGAATGTTCTAAGTAACTTGAAGAGTTAAAAGCTCCGGTGAAAGAATTAAATTATGTTTTTCATACCATGGTTGTGTTTAATGGACTTGGTACATTTTTTAATCTCAAAGAGATGTGTTTCAGAATCATCTAGTGGTGCATCCAGGTGAATCACATAAATTTCTTGGTGAATTGAATTCTTTTATAACTATGATTAAGGAAAATTTACAATCATTATGAAGTGTGGTGATAATTTAATTCTAATTTTTCATAAAAAATTATTTTTCTACTACCGCTCACTCAAATCTATCAACTGTTCCTAATTCTAAAATTGAAGTCGTTTGGGTGATGTTAGAAATAATTTTTTTCTCTTTACATTATTATATTTAACATTATTTAATTACACTTATTCTTATTTAATATTTAAAGAAAGATATTTTGGGTGTGTTTGAATTCACTAAATAATCATTAAAGAATATTAGTGTTTGTGTACATATGTTACTAAATGACCATGTTTGCCATTTTAAAGACTCTCTTGGTTCATTGGTTGAATAATAATTTTTAGATTCTACAAAAAAATGTATATTCTATCATTATCCATTGAACTAATCAGTGAAAATACGTAAAATGTGTTCAAGAGGATGAATAAAATTTATATTATAGTTATTCATCTAAATTTTAAACATTCATTGTTAGATTCAAGTTCATAATTAGATGAAACTCCAATATATCCTATTTTTGTTGTAGGTAAAAATTATTTTATATATTTAACTCCAAAATTTGTTCATTCTATATAATTTTATTCTCCTTCTTCGATGGTATATGTTCAAGTTGTAACTGTGCCAACTGTTGTATCTGATAATGTTTTAGAATCCTCTATCAGTGCTATGATAAAAGTTTCTAAGAGTTTAATAGAGAAACTGGAAGGTATGGATGCACATTGATGTAAGTAACTGGTATAATGGTTGGAATGATATTTTCCATATAATATAATTTGGATAAGATTTAAGTGGAAATTCCATCAGCTCTAAATGTTGATGACATTTTCCCTTTAGTTAACCCTTCTACATTATCATTTGAGTTTTTATTCAAGAAATATTAAACATTTAGAAGGAATTATCTAAAGGTTTTTTTCATATATTATATTAAAAAGAATGCCTCTTTCATTCAACATGAATTCTTGATGTTATGCATTATATTGATATTTGACATGTGTGAAAAAACCTTGTATAATATTTGAAGAATTGTTGAGGCCATTGGCTTCATTTCATGTCAATAACGTGTCAATATGTGCCTAATGATTAAAGGACTGAACTAATAATGATTGAATTATCCATAAATATGACTATTGTAGAACTAGTATTATGTTTCGAGACTTGTATCAAGGTGATACAATGTTACAAAATGTTAAGACCCCGCATTATGAATTACGATTTAATGAATGACGAATAAAGACATGATCCATGCATCATCCATGATTGTGTAAAAGGAATGTTGAAAATTTTGGAGTTTCTATTTAAAAAAGAAAAAGAAGGGTCATGTTTGAAGATAAAGAAGAGAAGAGGATGGGCTTAGTATGAAGAAGGTAGACACGCATTATTCTTACACTATACACTTGATTTTTAGGCAAGTATATATGCAATTACATTAAAAATAAGGGGCCAACCATGGAGGCCATCCAAGGACCTCACCTCAAGAACATGTGGGACCTGAGGATCAACCACACCTGAGGGAAGCCCCCAAGGCTAGACCTACATTATGCAGGGTGTACATGCCATGTATAAGACCACATGTGCATGCACGATGGTGAACCAATGTGGCACATGCATAGTGGGTGCCAGTAGCGTGACTGAGAAGCAGAGTGGGCACTAAGAGAATGCCCATATGGTGAACATGATATGAGGATGTATCGTGGAGGGATAGAGGAGAATTCTAAGCATCGACTTCCATGACATGTTATTTAAAGAAGCCAAAAAAAATCCGGGAATTTCGATGTGGGACAGATTATTAGAAACAAAAAAATAATCTTAGCCACCCATCACATCCTGTGTCTCGCAAAACCATTCGATCAATCATGTGATCTATTGCACGCATACAGACTATCCATCAGATCTCTATGGTTTGGGATTGAACTATGGCCATCTGAAATCCTCCACCGAGGTTTTCATCAACCTCCAGAAACATAATCTCCACTCGTGAACTAGTACTCAAGATGAAAAATGATCTCATCACTCCAGGAATCATTTAAACTCATTTCAAGCCCCCAGTGATCATTATACTGTAACAAAGACATGCATTCAATTTCATTTGCAAGCATGCACTGAAATAAAGAGATAGTACATGGAAAAAGAAATCAGAGTAGTGAGTTTACTTTATGAAGCTCGATTCATTCAGGAGATGACTTTCATGCATTTAAAATGCATGCACATGAAGATAATAATCACCGAGAAATAAGGAGACCACAGTTGATAATGAAAAAACTAGGGTTTACACATATTTCTATCCAATGTTTGAAATATTCAAAGTTGATGATATCAGCTATTCAATTCCTTGAATCCTATGGAATATCACGAGGGATTTGAACGTATAGAAGTGAACATCATTTCCTATAAAAGAAGGATCTCCTCGACATATTCAGTTGTTGGAAGAATTGAGAGAAAGGCACATCCTGTGGAGCAGTATATCGTACCCTATGAAAAAGAGTCTTCCACATAGATTCTTCTTGAATAAAGAAAATGTAAAATCCCCATGGTAAACCTACATGAAAGATAATACCTGCACATACACTCAAAAATTGATTCAAACTCTTGATTTTCTTTGTGAAGAAATAGATCGTGAAGCCATATGATGATATTTCCTTGGACCTCCTTCGTCAGCAAAACACACCGAAAAACCACGAATCCTCCTTGGTTCATGTCTTTTGATGATACTCGAAGGAAAGTGTATATATACACTATCTATTGAGAAGAACTACTAGCACTCCCAAATAAAATATCAAACTGGGTTTTTTGTGTGTGATTGAGAGGCAGTATAGAACCACCTATGGGTTTTGTTTATGGAGAAGTGGAAATTGAGAAGTCTTAATAAATAGGGAATATACAAAGAAGGAAGGAAGGAAATCATTGTGTATTAGGGTTGAAAAATAAATAACCAAGATCATTGATTAATCTTTTTTATAAAAATGCACATGTAGATAAAGGATAACGTGTGCAATGTAATTTGAGAATAATGAAACAAAATTGGGCAAATTGTGTAAGACCATTCTTGCATAATCGTTATTTTGAAGAAATTGTGTACATCAGTTGCACACATCTATGTGATGCCATGAATTCCGTCTAATGGAAGAATTTTCAGCATGAGAATTTATTTAATTAATGAAAATAATCATTACTGGTGATCAGAATATTTGAGTAAGACTGACAGATTAAATCATAGTTTGTTGAAGCTACTTGAACAGAAGGAATAATATCAATCCATTTGAAGGAAGAAGATGAAACTAGGGGGAATAACCAATTTCTATAATAAGAAAGAGCAGTGAAGTTGGGGGGGGGGGGGTTAACCGACTTGTAATTGGGGTGGGGGTTTAACCAATTACTATTTGTAATCATCTTTTGATAAAGTGAAGAATCCATGTTGGGGAGAATAACCAACACGTCAAGGAGTAGGTATTTGTACCAAGCCTTCTAAACCCCTATTTTTTGTGTTTTTGTTTTCCAAAATCATTTGAAAATTTGATCAAGGCCTTAACTAGTCAAAATGTTGAATTTAAAAAGAAGGAAATTCATTAAAAGAAAAAATTGAAAAAGGGGATCCCTGGTTCACCCATCTCCTCTCAGTGATCTTGCAATATTCTGGGTATTTAAATTGGTATCAAAGTCCAAGTTACCTCTGTAAGGATATACTACTTGGAGAATATGGAAAATATGAATTTTGTCAATAACAAGGGTGTTCCTAATTTCTATGGAAAGAATTATCACAGTTGAAAAAATATGATGTTACCCTATCTTCTATCTCTTGGACATGAAGTTAGAGATATAGCTACATTTGGATTACCTCCTATTGATGATGAATCCAATATGACATTCAATGAGAAAAGAAATATGGATGTCAATATAAATACACAAAATAACCTTTTGATTTCATGTTCAGAAAAGGTATACACAAAGGTTATGGGACTCAACAATTCCAAAGAAATCTGGGACAAATTGGAAAGTAGCTACGAAGGCAACATGAAAGTCAAGGAATCCAAGTTGCAATTTGGAGGAGAAAATTCGAAGATATCATGATCGGTGAAGAATAAAACATTGATGATTATTTCACAAGAGTCAATGAGATTGTATATTAAATTTAGGGATTTGGAGAAAAGTTGGATGATTTAAATATTTCCAGTAATCTAATGCCAAATTTTCCTGACAGATTTCATCCCAAAGTGTCAGCTTTCAAAGATAGATGTGATCTTTCTCTGGATGAATTACCCAACATTCTCATTTCACATGAAATGTGAAAGATCCCAATTTTCAAGAAGAAGATCAAATATGATATTGCTCTTAAATCCATAAGAAAACTCAAAATCAGAATGAAAAACATTTATAATCATGTTAATCTAATGATGAAGATAAAAATGAAGAATACAAAAGAATCATTGCTCTTATCTCAAAGAGATTCAGGAAAGGATAGTTTAAGGGTAAAGGAAATACACCATGAAGGTGTTACAACTACAATGACATTAGAAACATTGCTATAAATTTTCCCATGAAAAGGATTGTTGCACCTGATACTGATGAAGAAAAACCACAAAAGAATAAATGGGGTAGAATCTCAAAAGAATCAACCAAATTTGGTAATAGAAAGAAATAGTTATTTTCAGAAGAAAGAAGAAGTAATGTGAGAAAAGAAGAAGATGTAGATTCTACATCTGGCAGCCAAACGGTAAATGAAAATAATATTAAGGCTCATTGAAATATGGTTTTGATACTTCTAGTAGTGAATATGAGGAAAATTAATAGACAAATGTAGAACACATGTTGAATAATGAATTGTAAGCTTGTCTTGAGAAAAAAAAGAATGCTCAAGAAAGATAAGATATTGTTACTAAAATAAATAGAAATGATTATTGAGGAAAAAATAATAATTCACAAAGAATGAAAATTTTTATATTGAAGAAATCAAAGGCCACAAACTGAAGGTAGCTCAAATGGAAAATATGTTAAAGGACCTTCAGGAAAAGCTTCTCCTAAAAAAATAAGAATAGTAATTGTTTCAATCTAAATTGTTGGAAGCCAAAAATATCTTGAAAAAGATTACAAAATATTTCAACAAGGCTATTGAGGTCAAGGCAGAATCATCACACACTGGTGAAATGATGGAATCAAAGACCTAGGTCAATTAAACCCTCATCAAATCTCAAAATACATCTGTTATGTCACCCAATTATTGTCTAAAAACAAATCAGAGACATTTTTTGAGAACAAAGGCTAGTGAAAATTATTATTTGAATAAAAAGGAAGATGGATCCTCTTCAAAAAAATTTATTTATTCAAAACAAATACAAACTCAACGTCTAGAAAGAAAAAAACAACAATCTTCACAACATGGCTTTTATCATAGGGGAAGGTCAAGGTTTAGAGGATATTGTTGGTGCTATGGATTGTTAAGACACAAAGAATATTTTTTTTTGGTAAAACATGTCCCTACCAAAAATGAGGCTTGAACAAAAGTGGAGCTATTATGATAATGGAAGAGCAATACAAAGTAAGGAATCTATCTTGAAAAATTCATAAGATCTTCCAAATCAGAATAATCTTGACTTCCAAAAAGAATTCTATGGAAGATGTGATCAACAAGGGAATATTACTAAATAATGTATGATTACCCATCCTGATCAAACACTCAGAATAAAAATGTAATGGTAATTAAGATAAAAAATGAATAAAACTATGGTCTTGCTGAAGTTTCTTTGAAATCTAGTAGTAATAAAATATCATGGATTCTTGACAGTGGATGTTCATCACACATTACTAGTGATAAAAAATTCTTATGCAACCTTGAAAATCATGAGGGAGGAGCGGTAATCTTTGTAAATAAATGTTCTATAAAAATTACGGGCGTTGGTAGTGTTATGATTGAAGACAAAAATATGAATTCCAATGATGTGTTATTTGTTGGAGCATTAAAACACAATTTTCATTGTGTGATCCAACTATCAGTTCGACTCTGAACTTTTACTAGTTCGACTTTGACCTTTTATGAGTTCAACTCTAAACTTTTACTAGTTCAACTTCGAACTTTTACTAGTTCGACTCTGAACTTTTATGAGTTCGACTCCGAAATTTTACTAGTTCGACTCCAAACTTTTACTAGTTTGACTCTGAACTTTTATGAGTACAACTCTGAACATTTATAAGTTCGATTGCGAACTCTATATGTTGAGATTCTGAACTCTGGTGAAACCAGACTCCGAATTTCCTTAGAAATTCAGACTCCAAACTTCTACAGAATTCAGATTCTGAATTCCTATAAAACAGAATCCGAATATCCTTTTATTATAGACTCCGAATTCCATTTTGGTTAGACTCCAAACTTTTATTTTCTTACATTCAGAACATCAGTTTTACTTATGTTTTCACATGTTTTGTTATATAACGATGTCGTTATTTCTGTTTCTAATTAACCATTGGTTGAGTGACACGTGTGCAGTTTCCTATGAAATTCATGGAAAATATGACCATTGGAGGTGGGATCCGAACGTTTCAATCTATCCTATAAATAGGAGCCCATTTGAAAGAGCTCAGAATGGAAGTTGACCAATCTAGAGACCACACACTGTTAAGGTGATTTATAGAGAGAGAAGCTTTTCATTCCTTGTGTGTACTAAACTGCTCGTTCATATTTCTTCGTGAAACACCGAATGTTGGTGATTACATTCGAGGGATTCCGGGGATAGGATGACCGAGGTTACAACTCCTTGAAGGTTAGAGCTTCCTTGCTGAGTAAGACAGAGGTTCCAACTACCGTGAAGTTGAGGTTTTGCGGGGATAGTAAGACAGAGACTCCGATCTTCGTATCGAGGTCTTACCCTGGTGTGGGTAAGACATACTTGTTTGAAAGTATAAATCAAGGGACCTTTATCCAAGGTTGTTGGATACCCTTCTCATTGGGTTAAAAGATTTATATCTTGTTACTTGTTACAAGTTTTCTTCTGCATTTTGTATTTTAAGGAAGGTATGAACTTCTTATATTTCCTTAAACTTGTACTATGATTCTTTTATATTCTATACACTTTAAGGTAGAATCTCATATTATAAACTTTTATTAAGATTTAGTTTTCCAGAATCATATTTCCAGATCCATATTTTCGGAATCATATTTCCGGAACTTGTTTTATGGAATCAATTTCCAGTTTTAAGCTAGTGTATAGAAAATGAAGTTTGTAACTTCATACCATGTTCCAATTCTCCAATTGGTGTTAGAGGTGTTGTGAATTTGCTTAGTTTAACTTTCTTAAAATTATATCTTTCCTTGTTTAAGGAAATTTTTAAAGTGTACAATTCACCCCCCGCTCTTGTATATTGAGCATCTACATCATTATTTCAATCCTACAATTGGTATCAAAGGAGGTTAACTCAAATTCAAACCCCAAGGGTTAGTTCAATCTGATTTAATTTCACGACTAAATTCAGAAGAAAAATTTTCTCATTATTTCTCAGAATAGATTTTTTAGATTTGATTTTTCATACCCATAAAGTTCAGATTTATCTTTTGCTTACATCCACTAAAGTTCTATTTTTCTTGTTATATATAATATCCGGAGTCAATTTTCAGGATTCATATTATCTTTTTGGATTCATATATTTTATTTCATTACGAACTCCTGTTGCTAACAAGTTTTGTGTGACAAGGGTTATTCTAAGGATGGAAGGATTAAACATTGGATCTATAGACAACCTGAATTCTACAAGACCACCAATTTTTTATGGTAATTACTATGAGTATTGGAGAGATAGGATGAAGACTTTCATTATCAACAGTGGTGTTAAAAATTTCGTTATGCTTAATGGTGGATATCAAATTACTCACAAGGAAGTGAGTACCTTTACAAATCAAGAGAAACATGATTATCAATTGAATTATAAGATACAAAATACTCTACTATGTTCAATGAAAAGAAATATATATAGCCAAATTTCTTCTTGTGAAATAGCTAACTGTATCTGCTAGAAACATGAAGTTTCCCACTTTGGTACTTCTAAAGTGATTGAGACTAGGAGAGCTATGTTGGGGACTGAGTATCATGGTTTCAATTTAACTTATGGAAAATCCATATACAAAGTGAAAAAAATATTTATGACTATCATGAATATCTTACAATCTATGGGTGAGAAAGGTTTGGATGATAATGCTCTTGTGGACAAAATTATAGATATTATGCCCAATGAGTGGGAGTCCAAGAGAACTGCTATTGATGAGAATATGAAAGTTTCTCAGATTACTCTTGATGAATTATTTGGAACTCTTCTTCAGTATGAAACGATAATGAAGAGAGATGATGACAATATCAAGAAGAAGAATGGGAATGGAGGAGTTGCTGTTACAACCACTTCTAATCACATGAAAGCAAAGACTCCTGAGAGAGTAACTAGATCCAAGTCTAAGAAGATTAATATCCAATCCAAATCTAGTGAGAGTGAAGTCTCAGAAAACGAGTTAGTAAATATTGCTCGAAGAACGAATAAGACATCTGGTCAAAGAAAATTCTAATAAAATTATATGAAGAAGGAAAGGAAAGATAATAAAGATTCAGAAGTTACATGCTACAAATGTAAGAGAAGTGGACACATATGACCTGATTCCCCTATTCTAAAGAAGAAAGAAAGAAAAGAGAGGAATTCTGAAAGGAATAGGAAGAAGTATTATAAAGCTAAAGCTAATAATGTTCTGAAAGATAATGATACTTGGAGTGCTAGTGGTGGTGACTCTTCAGATGAATCATCTGATTATGAATCTTTCAGATAGAAGAAACTTGGTCTTATAACCAGATTACCAATAAACAATCTTTGCTTTATGGATAAGGTACACAATGTTGAATCATTGACCAATGTTTCCTTAAATTCTAATGATAGTAAATATTATAATTCTTCAGATGAAGAATCATCTTATGATGAAGAAAATACTTTACATACCTATGTAGAAGTTTCTAGGTTTTCTTAACTTCTTGAGATTGAGAATTCTAAACTCAATAAATAACCTGATAAGGAAAACTCTAGAAATACTATTCATATTAAGGAAATATCTGATCTCTCTAAAGATCTTGATAAGAAAAATGTGGATTTTATAAGTGTTTCAAAAAATATTGAGGGAGTAAATTTTGAGAAGAATTAACTTTATAAAGATCTAGAAAAAGTAATTTCTAAGAAAAGTGTTTTCGAGCCTACCTCTAGTTCTTAATCTAATGATTTTGAAGATAAAAACTTGGTAATAAAACTCATGTCCGAAATTTTTTCCTTAAAGAAGTGTTGGTCGAACATTACTCATGGGAAAGAAAATTTTGATAAGATGTACTCACAAATATGACCATTAAGAAACAAGTCCGGATTTGGTTATACCCATGCAAAACCAACTTTTAGTAACAATTATTTTGTTCCTAAAAGTGCTCCATTTTGTTCCAAGTGTCAATGTGGTGGTCACTGGGCAACGAATTGTTCTTTAATCAAAACCCAATCTTTAGGTTTTCATAAGGTTTTTTTCTAAAAAGATGTGGGTACCCAAAATATTGATATCTGAAAATCTCGGATCCAAATAAGTTTGGATTCAGAGAGTCTAATTCTTTTCTCATTTTCAGAAAAATAGGGAGAATGCCAACAACATTAATTGGTACATGGATAGTGGATGTTCCCGGCACATGACTGGTATCAAAAACTATTTTAAACATATTATGAAGATGAAAGGAGGAAAAGTAACTTCCGGAGATAATGCTCATGGAGAAATTGTTGGTATAGGTAATATTGTTCTTCTTGGTAAAACTTTGATTTCAAAAATTTTATTTGTTAAGGGTCTTAAGAACAACCTCATTAGCATAAGTCAGTTATGTGATGAAGGATACCTTGTGAATTTTTGGAATGATAAGTGCTTAGTACACAATTCCAAGGAAGAATTTGTTCTATCTTCCAATTTGCAAGAGAATGTTTACACCTTGAACTTAGAAGACCTTAGGAGCCAAGACTTACCTTGAATAAGTGCAATGGAAGATCACTCTTGGTTATGACGTAGAAGACTAGGTCACTGTAACCTTAGGAACTTATGTAAAATCTCTAAGAAGAAACTAGTTAAGGATCTACCGGAGCTTAGATTTGATTCTTCAAAAGTTTGTGATCCTTGTCAATATAGAAAGAAAAAAAAATTTAGTATTAAATAGATCGGTGAAGTCTCAACAATTGATGCATTACAGTTGGTGCACATGGAGTTTTTTGGCCCAACACAAACTGGAAGCATTGGATGAAATTACTATGTGTTTCTTCTAGTTGATGATTACACTGGATTTACATGGGTCTATTTTCTAGAAAAGAATTATGAGTCTTTTTCTTATTTCAAAAGTTATAGAGCCCATGTTAAAAATGAGAAAAATCTTCCATTGAAAACTATTCATAGTTATCATGGAGGGGAATTCCAAAATTCTGATTTTGAAACTTTTTGTAGTAGAAAAGATATTACTCAAAACTTTTCAGTACGTAGAACTCCTCAACAAAATGGTGTAGTTGAAAGAAGAAATATAATTCTTCAAGAAATAACTATAACAATGTTGAGTGAATATTCTATAGCTAGACATTTCTGGGCCGAAGCTGTAAGTATAGCCTGTTATACTATAAATTGATATTTAATTAGGCCTTTTCTTAATAAGACTCCTTATATGTTATGGAATGGTAGAAAAACTAAACTTTACTAATTTAAGGTTTTTGGTTGCAAGGTATTCATTCTGAACACCAAATTTAATCTTCACAAATTCGCACCAAAATCTGATGAAACAATTTTTTTAGGCTACTCCACAAATTTTAAGGCCTATTGAGTTTTCAACAAAAACAATTGTACTATTAAAGAAACAGTGCATGCAAAATTTGACGTATCCGATCCTTTTCTTTTCAAACCATCCCAACCAACATCCTCAGATGTGTTTTTAAAAACTGATTATCAACCTTTTATAGAAGATCCTTTTGATTAGGAAAATGTTCAAGAATATACTTCTGAAACATTTACCCCAGAAGACTTTCTACTCTATATTGATGAACAGGTTTTACAAAACCCAAGTCAGGTGTTTCTAAAGAATCATACCAGTGATAGTATCATTAGGGATGTGAATCAACCTATAAGTACTAGAAGTTCCTTAAGGAATGAAGTATAACATCTTGCAATCCTTTCCCAATTAGAACCAAAAAGCACTGATGAAGCTTTAGGTGATGATTATTGGATCAAAGCAATGCAAGATGAACTAAATGAATTCGAAAGGAATAAAATCTGGACCTTGGTTGAAAGAAATAAGGAAAATTCTGTTGTTAGAGTAATATGGGTCTTCAGAAATAAGTGTAATGAAAATGGAGTCATTGTTAGAAATATTGATAGACTAGTTTCTAAAGGCTAAAATAAAAAAAAGGGAATAAACTATGAAGAAACCTATGCTCTAGTAGCTAGACATGAATCTATTCGTATCTTACTCTCCTTTGCAGCATTCTTCAATTATAAACATTTCCAATGGATGTGAAATGTGCTTTTCTTAATGGTTATGTTCAAGAGGATGTTTTTGTTGAACAACCTCCTGGATTTGAAGATAAAAAACATCCTGATCATGTTTTTATACTTACCAAAGCTTTGTATGGTCTTAAACAAGCCCCATGAGCCTGGTATGATAGGCTTATATGATTTTTTCTTCAAAATAAATATCTTAAGGGAAATGCAGATCCAAATTTTTTTATAAATACAGATAAGAAAAATGTTTTGATTGTTCAAATTTATGTTTGTGACATCATATTTGGTTCAACTCAACAATATTTAACTAACTCCTTTGCAAGTCTAATGAAATCTGAGTTTGAAATGAGTATGATGGGTGAGTTAACATTTTTCCTTGGTTTTCAAATTTCTCAAAAACCAGAAGGTACCTATATATCTCAACATAAGTATATTAAAGATCTTGTTAAAAATTATGGATATGACAACACTAAGAGAATAAGTACTCCCATTGGTACCTTAAACTCTTTAGATCTTGATGAAGCTGGGAAACCAGTAGATCAAACATCTTTTGGAGGTATGATAGGATGCCTACTATACTTGACAGCTAATCATCCAGAATTAATATTTTCTGTATTCTTATGTTCCAGATATCAATCCAATCCTAAGGAATCTCATTTAAATGCAGTGAAAAGAATTTTTCGCTACATAATGGGAACCATGGATCTTGGATTATTTTATTCTTCTGGAAATGATTTTGTTTTAAAAAGTTTCAGATGCTGAATTTGGTTGATATAGAATGGATAGAAATAGTACAACTAGAAAGTGTCATTTCTTAGGAGATTCATTAGTTTCTTGGTCCTGCAATAAGCAACACTCAGAAGCACTCTCCACTGCTGAAGCTGAATATGTAGAAGTTGGAAGTTGTTGTGCTCAAGTTTTGTGGATGCAACACACACTCACAGATTATGGCTTGAGTTTTACAAAGACTCAAATTTTGTGTGATAACACAAGTTCCATTTCCCTTAGTAAAAACCCTGTACATCACTCTCATGGAAAGCACATAGATATTAGGCAACACTTTCTTAGGGATCACACACAAAAAATAAGATATCATTCTTCAGTTTATCAGAACGCAAGATCAACTTGCTGATATTTTCACATAATCATTACCCTCTGATAGATTTTAATACATTAAACAGAAGTTAGGAATGATAATAGTGATGTAATCCTTCTCCATTAACTTTTTGTTGATCAATTCTCCTTACTGTAATAAACTCCTTTTCACAGGGGGAGTACATTTTCTTGTTAGTATAACCAATTTGTTTTGTAATCAAAATTTTTGTAATCAGTTTTTCTTGCTTTTATAACTAAAATTTTTCGTAATATGTTTTTTTTTTCTTCAAAATTTTCTTATTAAAAATTTCATAATAAAAGTTTCGTACAGGAATTTTCGTAATGAAAATTTCATACTAGAACTTTCGTAATGATGTTTTCATAACTGGAATCTTTTGTAATGAAATTTTCGTACATGAAATTTTCATACTGGAATTTTTGTAATGAAATTTTCGTAATGAAATTTTCGAACTGACTTTTTCATAATGAATTTTTTCGTAGTGAGTATTTTTTTCATAGTCAAATTTTCCTCAAGAAGAATATTAGCAATTATGAACAATATTTCTAGCCAATCCGAAAGGTATGACTTCCTTACTTAAGTGTTCGTAGTCATATTTTTCATGCTAGTATTTTCCTATGAGTTTAAAAAAAATGGATTCTAGTTTTCTTAAATCCGAATGTTTTTCTTAAAACCTCAAAAGATCAGAGTCAAGTTTTCCTTGAGGATTATATCTCAACCATCAGATCAAATCTCAATATATCTCAACCATTTGATCAACCGAGGAAACTAAACCGTTATCTCAACGCTTATATAAAGGGGACCCCTGAGGGTCATCCCACATCGGTTTTTCAAAGCTTTCACGTCTCGAAGCCCAGAATCTCATCTTGAGGCCATTCTGAATCCTTCAGAACTCTCCATTCCAAATTTTAGTTGAAGATACTTCCCCCGATATGTCCTCTTGAAAGCCAATTTCAAAATGGAAAGTGTACAAGAGAAAGGTTGGTCCATATAAAATTTTTCAAGTATGAATCCATCGTTTCCAAGAATATCAGGCTGAATGGTTGGGAGTATGTTTGTTTATCCAAGACAAGTGGTCAAGATCCTATCTATCTGGAGCTACATGTAGAATTCTATGAATCAGCAAATTTCTATGAGGAAGATGGAAGAGAAAAGTGTTCATTCAAGTCTTATGGTAAGACTTACAAACTTACTAACCCCAAGGTGGCAAGCTTGGTGGGGAAAGCTTACAAAGGAGAAGCTGAATTTTGTTCACACAAACTCTCAGATGCTCAAGGTAGTTTTGTTAAGGTTAAGGCCTTATAATGTCTTGGACTTGCTGATGTCAATACAGCCAAGATTGCTCACCTGTCTCCTAATAATAGGATTATTCGCCTTTGGGTACAAGGATTCTTGGTTCCGAGAAAGGGTGATAAAGATACCATGAAGAAAAGTGTCATTTCTTTCTTACACTTCTTGGTGAATCTAGGAAAAATAAATCTGATGAGGCATGTCCTTGTGAGGATCAAGAATATCAAGGAATGAAACTTAAGAGCTCAAATCATCATGTACCCTGCCTTACTATCAAAGATGATAGTTCGGTGCTTAGACTCTTTTAAGGTTGCATGTAAGTCTAAGGTTCGGAATTACAAGATCATGCTTGTAAGTGATGACTTGCTGAAAAGAATGAATATGGATTTTTCAAAATAAACAAGAGAGTTTTATAATTTTCCAGAGGCAGAGGCTGAGACCATTCTAGATAATGAAGAGAAGGATGAATTAGTGAAGAAAGTCAGTAAGAAGAGGAAGCTTAAGGAAGTGGTTGCTAAAGATAAAACCCCTAAAGCTAAGGAAACCAAGTCCGCACCTCCCAAGCCAAAAAAACAAAAAGCTTATCCAGATGAAGTGGCTGCTAAGTGGAGAGAAGACAAGGAGAATAAGAAAGAAGGGGATCCACAGTTCGGATTGGACCCTACTGAGGCTAAAGGCTTAAAATAAAGACCTGCTGATGAGTTACAAAAACAAGAAAAACATAAAAAGATGAAGAAGAAGATGTCAGGAGAAGAGATTATTCAATCCCTTTTGAAAGCAACAGAGATGGATTCTGAGAATATTCCTATTCCGAACACCTTTGATGTACAACCATCATTTCCAAAAACTCCAGCAAAGAACTATATCACTCCGGAAAAATCTAAGGGTAAATAGATTGTTGAATAAGTATAGGAAGAGGTCGTTGAAGAAGAAGAAGAATTGGAAGAAGGAAGTGGGGATTTAGATGCCTTGATTAAACAAGTAGAAGATTATCAGGCTTATTCTTCAGTGTTTATCACTCCGGAAAAGGTAGCTGAGAAAGAAGGAATCTACGATGATAAGGAAAAGAAAGAAAAACATTATGAGTTGTCTGAAGAATAAATCTCTGAGAATAATTTTTTTGAAGAAGGAGTAGAGATAGAGCAACCAGATGAAGACATGATTTTTCAAGTATCAGAATCCGAGGAAGAATCTCTTAGTGAGGAACCCATTCCAAAATCTGATAAAGGAAACAAAGTGCTCTTGGACACGCCAACGAAAGATATCATCAGAAAGAAAGAAGTTGTTGGTGATTCTAAAAGAAAGTTGGTACATATTGAAGAAGAAAAATCCCCAAGAAAGTTATCTGATTCGGAGTCATCAGCACATGGTCATGATTTTTTTGTTGAATCCTTGAAAACGTTGGTGGACACCATTATGATATTTCCCACTATAGACTCCAGATGCTAGATGCTGCAGCATAGCTTGAATCAGAAGTCAAAATCCTTATCCACGGTAATGGATTAGTTTGTAAAGATTGTGGCTAACCATAGAAATTTCCTTATAAATTATTATGTGCACAGGAAATCATGTAGAAAAATCACTTTGTAGTCTAAGAAAGTTGAATAAGACATTGCTGAATTTAATCATTTTCAGAATGAGGTAAAAGATGCCTTTCACACCGAGGATAACAAGATTAAGAATCTTTAGGATGATCTGACCACTGAGCAAAATATTAGGAATCAACATGTAAGGGATATGAATGGGGAGCTTAACTCAGTATCTTAAAACTGGAAAGGTGAAAGAGATTTTCGGCTTGAGTTTCAAGAAAATCTTCAAAAGAAAGATGAGATACTGAAGATGCAGGAAGAGGCCATGAAGGCTCAGGAAGAAGCTTTGAAAGCTCAAGATGAAAGGATAAAATCTTTGGGGAGGCAAGCTGAGAAGGATAAAATTGATTTGAAGAAGCTGAAAACCTTGTTGAAGAATATAATTCCGAAGGAAAAGGAAGACAAATAAACCCACTCTGATCGTTTGTTGTATTTATCTTTCTTTGTAAATTTTTTTCAACTCTAATGAAATATTTGGTTGGATGTATCTTATGTGATATACTAATGTTTCAGGTACACTATTTATTTTCCATTCCCTTAAATCCTTTTTGAAAATCAAAAAGGTGAATAAGGAAAAAGAATTACTCAAAAGAGGAGAAAGAAAAATTAATAATGAAGAAGGAAAAATTTCAATGAGAAGATATCCTTAAAGTAAGGGGGGTTTATCATTACGAAGTATTTCATTCCCATGACAATGAAAACTCTACTCTGTAAATCCAGAATACAATCCTTATAGATTCAATTTTTAAGGGGGAGTTAGTTGTATTCATCATCATTAATGAACAAAGGGAGGTATGTTTTAATTTCAAAGTATAATGATATTTTTTATAGTTTTTACCTTCTTTTCCATAAGGATGTTTGTGCTTTCCAAAAGGGGGATATTGTTGATTCAATAAGGTTTTCCTTATGACTTTTCCATTTCTTCTTATTTTGAAAATCACAAACACCTTATACATAAGCAAATCTATATTTTACGTCTATAAGGAAAATTTCTTTCCTTAAGGAAATTTACCCTAAACTAGATTTCATTACACATATCAATACTTTTCTTAAGTGTAAAAACCAGAATCATATCAAAATCTCGGAATCATATAATGATTAGATATGAAGAATTCTCTTTTAGGATCTGAATTTTGGATACAAACATTAAACAAAGTTCAACTCCGAATTCTGGACTCTGAACTTTTATAAGTTTGACTTCGAACTATTATAAGTTCGACTCCGAACTTTTATGAGTTTGAGTTTGAACTTTTACTAGTTCGACTCCGAACTTTTAATAGTTCGACTCCGACCGTTTATGAGTTCGACTATGAACATTTACTATTTTGACTCTGAACATTTACTAGTTCAACTCCGAACTTTTATGAGTTCGACTCCGAACTTTTACTAGTTCTACTCCGAACTTTTACTAGTTCGACTCTGAACTTTTATGATTTCCACTCCAAACTTTTACAAGTTCGACTCTGAACTCTGTAAGTTCAGATTCTGAACTCTGGTGATACAAGACTCCAAATTTTCATAGAAAATCAGACTCCAAACTTCTATAGAATTCAGATTCCGAATTCCTATAAAACAGAATCCGAATATCCTTTTATTATACACTACGAATTCCATTTTTGTTAGACTCCGAACTTTTATTTTCTTACATTCCGAACATCAGTTTTACTTATGTTTTGACATGTTTTGTTATATAATGATGTCATCCTTTCTGTTTCTAATTAACCGTTGGTTTAGTGACACATGTGCAGGTCCCTCTGAAATTCAAGGAAAATAGGACTGTTGGAGGAGGGAGCCGACTGTTTCAATCTAGCCTATAAAAAGGAGCTCATTTGAAAGAGCTTAGAACGGAAGTTGATCAATCTAGAGACCACACGCTGTTAAGGTGATTTCTAGAGAGAGAAGATTTTCATTCCTTGTGCACACTGAACTGCTCATTCAGATTGCTTCGTGCGACTCTAAATATTGGTGATTACATTCTACTGCTTCCGGGGATAGGAAGACAGAGGTTCCAACACCTTAAAGTTGAGGGCTTCCTTGCTGAGTAAGACATAGGTTACAACTACCTTGAAGTTGAGGGCTTGCGGGGATAGTAAGACAGAGACTCCGATCTTTGTATCGAGGGCTTACCCGGGTTTGGGTAAGACAAACTTTCTTGAAAGTATAAATCAAGGGACCTTTATCCAAGGTTATTGGATACCCTTCTGATTAGGTTAAAAGATTTATATCTTGTTACTTGTTACATGTTTTCTACTGCATTTTGTATTGTAAGGAAAGTATAACCTTATTATATTTCCTTACACTTGTACTCTCATTCTTTTAGATTATATATGATTAAAGGTAGAATCTCATATTGTAAACCTTCATTTAGATTCAGTTTTCCAAAATCATATTTCCATATCCATCTTTTCAGAATCATATTTCCGGAACTTGTTTTTCGGAATCACTTGCCAGTTTTAAGCAAGTGTATTGAACGTGAAGTTTGTAACTTCATACCAAGTTCCAATTCTCCAATTGGTGTTAGAGGTGTTGTGAATTTTCTTAGTTTAACTTTGTTAAAATTAGATCTTTCCTTGTTTAAGGAAATATTTAAAGTGTACAATTCACCCCCTTCTTGTATATTGAGCATCTACATCTTTATTTTAATCCTAAAATTGGTATTAGAGGAGGTTAACTCAAATTAAAACCCCAAGGGTTAGTTCAATATGATTTAATCTCACGATTAAATTCATAAGAAAACTTTTCTCATTCTTTCTCGGAATAGATTTTATAGATTTGATTTTTCGGACTCATAAAGTTCAGATTCATCTTTTGCTTACATCAACTAAAGTTCTATTTTTTTGTTACATATAATATCCAGAGTCAATTATCAGGAGTAATATTATTTTTTTGGATTCATATGTTTTATTTCATTACGAACTCTTGTTGAAAACAAGTTTTGTCTACCAAGGGTTATTCTAAGGATGGCAGGTTTAAACGTTGGATCTATAGACAACCTGAATTCTACAAGACCACCCAATTTTGATGTTAATGACTATGAGTATTAGAGATAGGATGAATACTTTCATTATCAACACTGGTGTTGAAAATTTAGTTATGCTTACTGGTGGATATCAAATTCTTGAGAAGGAAGTGAGTACCATTACAAATCAAGAGAAGCATGATTATCAATTGAATTATAAGCTACACAATACTCTACTATGTTAAATGAGTAGGAATATATATATACAAATTTCATCTTGTGAAACAACTAAATGTATATGGAAGAAACATGAAGTTACCCACTTTGGTACTTCTAAAGTGATTGAGACTAGGAGAGCTATGTTGAGGACTGACTATCATGGTTTCAATTTTCCTTATGGATAACCCATATGCAAAGTGCAAAAAATATTTATGACTATCGTGAATATCTTACAATCTATGGTTGAGAAAGGTCTAGATGTGAATTCTCATGTGGAAAAAATTATAGATATTATGGCCAATGAGTGGGAGTCCAAAAGAACTGCTATTGATGAGAATAGGAAAGTTTCTCAGATTACTCTTGATGAATTATTTAGAAGTCTTCTTCAGCATGAAAGGAGAATGAAGAGTGATGCTGACAAAATCTAGAAGAATAATGGGATTGGAGGAGTTGATTTTACAAACACTTCTAATCACATGAATACAAAGACTCCTGAGAGAGTAACTAGATCCATGTCTAAGAAGATTACTATCCAATCCAAATCTTGTGAGTGTGAAGTCTCAGAAAATGAGTTAGTAAATCTTTCTTGATGAAAGAACAAGACAGCTTGTCAAAGAAACTTCTAATCTAAGTATAAGAAGAAGGAAAGGAAAGATAACAAAGATTTAGAAGTTACATGCTACGAATGTAAGAGAAGTGGAAACCAACGACCTGATTTCCCTGTGCTCAAGAAGAAAGAAAGAAAATAGAGGCATTATGAAAGGAATAGGAAGAAATATTATAATGATAAAGCTATGAAAGTTCTGAAAGCTAATGATAATTGGAGTTCTAGTGGTGGTGACTCATCAGAGGAATCTTCTGATTATGAATCTTCTGGACAGAAGAATCTTGGTCTTATAGCCAGATTACCTATTAACAATCATTGATTTATGGCTAAGGTACACAATGCTGAATCATTGACCAATGTTTCCTTAAATTCTAATTATAGTAAATATTATAACGTTTCAGATGAAGAATCCTCTTCTGATGAAGAAAATACTTTACCTACCTATAAAGAAGATTCTAGGTTTTTTGAACTTCTTGAGATTGAGAATTCTAAAATCAATAAATAACTTGATAAGGAAAACTCTAGAAATACTATTCTTATTAAAGAGATATCAGATCTTCCAAAAGATCATGATAAAAAAAATTCTGATTTGATAAGTGTTTCAAAAAATCATGAGGAAGTAAATTCTGAAAAGAATAAACTTTCTAAAGATCTAGAAAAGGTAATTTTTAAGAAAAGTGTTTTCGAGCCTACCTCTAGTTCTTAATATAATGATTTTGAAGATAAAAACTTAGTTATAAAACTCAAGTCCGAAATTTTTTCCTTAACAAAGTGTTGGTCAAACATTACTCATGGTAAAGAAAATTTTGATAAGATGTACTAACAAATATGACCATTAAGAAACAAGTCCGGATTTGATTATACCCATGCAAAACCAACTTTTAATAACAATTATTTTGTTCCTAAAAGTACTCCATTTTGTGTCAAGTGTCAATGTGGTGGTCACTTGGAAATGAATTGTTCTTTAAACAAAACCCAATCTTTAGGTTTTCAAAAGGCTTATTTTTCTAAAAAGACGTGGGTACACAATATATTGTTATCTGAAAATCTCAGATCCAAATAAGTTTGGATTTCGAAAGTCTAATTATTTTCTCATTTTCAGGAAAATATGGATAATGCCACCAACAATAATTGGTACATGGATAGTGGATGTTCCCGGAACATGACTGGTAACAAAAACTATTTTAAAAAGATTATCAAGACGAAAGGAGGAAAAGTAACTTTCAGAGATAATGCTTAGGGAGAAATTGTTGGTATATGTAATATTGTTATTGTTGGTAAAAGTTTTATTTAAAACGTTTTATTTGTTATGGGTCTTAAGAAAAACCTCATTAGCATAAGTTAGTTATGTGATGAAGGATACCTTGTGAATTTTAGGAATGATAAGTGCTTAGTACACAATTCCAAGGAATAATTTTTCTTTCTGCCAATAGGCAAGAGAATGATTACACATTGAACTTAGAAGACCTTAGGAGCCAAGACTTACCTTGACTAAGTGAAATGGAAGATCACTCTTGGTTATGGAATAGAAGACTTGGTCACAGTTACCTTACGAACTTATGTAAACTCTCTAAGAAGAAACTCTTTAAGGATCTACCATAGCTTAGATTTGATTCTTCTAAATTTTGTGATCTTTGTCAATATGGAAAGCAACACAAATCTAGTTTTAAATCGATCAGTGAAGTATCAACAACTGATGCATTACAGTTGGTGCACATGGATCTTTTTGGTGAAACAAAACTGGAAGCATTGGAGGAAATTACTATGTGTTTGTTCTAGTTGACGATTACACTAGATTTACATTGGTCTATTTTTTAGCAAAGAATTCTGAATCTTTTTCTTATTTCAAATGTTTTAGAGCCGAAGTTAAAAATGAGAAAAACATTCCACTAAAAACTATTCATAATGATCATGGAGGAGAATTCAAAAATTCTTATTTTGAATGTTTTTGTAGTAGAAATGATATTACTCACAACTTTTCAGCACGTAGAACTCCTCAACAAAATGGTGTATTTGAAAGAAGAAATAGAATTCTTCAAGAAATAACTAGAACCATGTTGAGTGAATATTATATAGCTAGAAATTTCTGTGCTGAAGCTATAAGTATAGCCTGTTATACTATAAATTGACTTATAATTAGACCTTTTCTTAATAAAACTCATTATGAGTTATGGAATGGTAGAAAACCTAGACTTTCCTAATTTAAGGTTTTGGGTTTCATGGAATTCATTATGAACACCAAAGTTAATCTTCATAGATTCACACCAAAATATGATGAAGGAATTTTCTTAGGCTAGTCCACAACTTCTAAGGCCTATAGAGTTTAAAAAAACAGTTGTACTCTTGAAGAAATATTGCATGAAAAATTTGACGAATCTGACCCTTTTGTTTTCAAACAATCCCAACCTACATCCTCAGATGTGTCTTCAAAAACTGATTATCAACCTTTGATAGAAGATCCTTCTGATAAGGAAAATGTTCAAGAATATTCTTCTGAAACATTTACCCCAGAAGACTTTCTACCAAATGTTGATGAACAGGTTTTACAAAACCCAAGTCAGGTGTTTCTAAAGAATCATCCCAGTGATAGTTCATTGGTGATGTGAATCAACCTATATGGACTAGAAGTTCCTTAAGGAATGAAGTAAAACATATAGCATTCTTTTCCCAATTAGAACCAAAAATCACTGATGAAGCTTTAGGTGATGATGCTTGGATCAAAGCAATGCAAGATGAACTAAATGAATTTGAGAGGAATAAAGTCTGGACCTTGGTTGAAAGACCTAAGTAAACTTTTGTTATTGGAGTAATGTGGGTCTTCAGAAATAATTGTGATGAAAATGGAGTCATTGTTATAAATAATGCTAGACTAGTTTTTAAAGACTAAAATCAGAAAAATTGAATAGACTATGAAGAAACATATTCTCTAGTAGCTAGACTTGAATCTATTTGTATCTTACTTTCCTTTGAAACATTCTTCAATTTTAAACTTCTTCCAATGGATCTGAAATGTACTTTTCTTAATGGTTATGTTCAAGAGGATGTTTTTGTTGAACAACCTCCTGGATTTGAAGACACAAAACATCCTGATCATGTTTTTAGACTTACCAAAGCTTTGTATGGCCTTAAACAATCCCCATGAGCCTGGTATGATAGACTTACATGATTTTTGATTCAAAATAACTATGTTAAGGGAAATGAAGATCCTACCATTTTTATAAAGAAAGATACGAAAAATGATTTGATTGTTAAAATTTATGTTGATGACATCATATTTGGTTCAACTCAGCAATCTTTAACTGACTCCTTTGCATGTCTAACGAAATTTGATTTTGAAATGAGTATGATGGATGAGTTAAAATTTTTCCTTGGTTTTTAAATTTCTCAAAATCCAGAAGGTACCTATATATCTCAACATAAGTATATTAAATGTCTTCTTAAAAATTATGGACATGATAACACTAAGAGTATAAGTACTCCCATCTATACCTCAAACTATTTAGATCTTGATGAAGGTGGGAAACCAGTAGATCAAACAACTTTTAGAGGTATGATAGGATGCCTACTATACTTGACAGCCAGTCATCCAGACTTAATGTTTTCAGTATGCTTATGTGCCAGATATCAATCTAATCCTAATGAGTCTCATTTAAAGGCTGTGAAAATAATTTTTCGCTACTTAAAGGGAACCACAGATATAGGATTATTTTATAGTTATGGAAATGATTTTGTTTTAAAATGTTTTTAGGATGCTGAATTTGGTGGGTATAGAATGGATAGAAAGAGTACATCCAGAACATGTCATTTCTTAGGAGATTCATTAGTTTCTTGGTCCTACAAGAAGAAACACTCAGTAGCACTCTCCACTGCTGAAGCTGAATATGTAGTAGCTGTAAGTTGTTGTGCTCATATTTTGTTGATGCAACACACACTCACAGATTATGGCTTGAGTTTTACAAAGACTCAAATTTTGTGTCATAACACAAGTGCCATTTATCTTAGTAAAAACCCTGCACATCACTCTCATGCAAAGAACATAAATATTAGGCACCACTTTCTTAGGGATCACACACAAAAAGGAGATATCATTCTTCTATTTATCAGAACGCAAGATCAACTTGCTGATATTTTCTCATAATCTTTAGCTTCAGTTAGATTTAAATACGTTAAACAGAAGTTAGGAATGATAACCATGAGGTAATCCTTTTCCATTAACTTCTTGAAGAACAATTCTCCTTACTATAATAAACTCCTTTTTGCTGGGGGAGTACATTTTCTTGTTATTATAACCAATTTTTTTTGTAATCAAATTTTTTGTAATCAGTTTTTCTTGGTTTCGTAACTAAATTTTTTCGTAATCTATTTTTTTCTTCAAAATTTTCTTATTAAAATTTTCATAATGAATGTTTCGTACTGGAATTTTCGTAATCAAATTTTCGTACTGGAACTTCCGTAATGAAGTTTTAATTACTAGAAACTTTCGTAATGAAATTTTCGTACAGGAATTTGCGTAATGAAATTTTCATACTGGAACTTTTGTAATGAAATTTTCATACAGGAAATTTTTATAATCAAATATTCCGAACTGGAATTTTCGTAATGGAAATTTTCAGAACTAAAATTTTAGTAATGAAATTTTCATACTGGAATTTTTGTAATGAAATTTTTTTACTAAAGTTTTCTTAATAAATTTTCGTACTGGCTTTCTCGTAATGAAGTATTTCATAGTGATTTTTTTTTCTTAGTCAAATTTTCCTTAAGAAGAATATAACCAATTATGAACAATCTTTCTGACCAATCCGAAAGGTATGACTTCCTTACTTAAGTGTTTGTAGTCATATTTTTCTTACTGGTAGTTTCCTATGTGTTTTAAAATTTTTCGGATCCTAGTTTTCTTAAATCTGAATGGTTTTCTTAAAACCTCAAATGATCAGAGTCAAGTTTTCCTTGCGGATTATATCTCAACCATCAGATCAAATCTCAATGTATCTCAACCGTTTGATCAATCGTGGAAAAAGATCCGTCGTCTCAACGCCTATATAAAGGGGACCCCCGATGGTCTTCCCACATCATTTTTTCAAATATTTCACATCTCGAAGCCCGAACTCTCTTCTTAAGGCTGTTCCGAATCCTTCAGAACACTCCATTCCGAATTTTTGTTGGAGCTACTTCCCAAGATATGTCCTCCTCAAAGCCAATTTCAAAATGGAAAGTGTAGAGAGAATGGTTGGTCCATCTGAACTTTTTCAAGTATGAATCCATCATTTCTAAGAATATCAGGCTGAATGGTTGGGAATATGTTTGTGTATCCCAGACAAGTGATCAAGATCCTGTCTATCCGGAGTTACTTGTAGAATTCTATGAATCAACAAATTTCTATGAGGAAGATGGAAGAGAAAATATATCTTTCAAGTCTTATGTTGAGACTTAAAAACTTACTTACACAAAGGTGGCATGCTTAGTGGGGAAAGCATACGAAGGAGAAGCTGAATTTTGTTCACACAAACTCTCGGATGCTTAAGGTAGTTTTGTTAAGGTTAAGGCCTTACAATGTCTTGGACTTTCTGATGTCAATATAGCCAAGATTTCTCACCTCTCTCCTAATAATAGGATTTTTCTACTTTGGGTACAAGGATTCTTGGTTCTGAGAAAGGGTGATAAAGATACCATAAAGAAAAGTGACATTTATTTCTTATACTTCTTGGTGAATCTAAGAAAAATAAATCTGATGAGGCATGTTCTTGTGACGATCAAGAATATCAAGGAAGGAATCTTATGGGCTCAAATCATCATGTACCCTACCTTACTATCAAAGATGATAGTTCGGTGCTTAGACACTTTCAAGGTTGCATGTAAGTCTAAGGTTCAGAATTGCAAGCTCATGCTTGTCAGTGATGACATGCTGAAAAGAATGAATATGGATTTTTCAAAAGAAACAGGAGAGTTTTATAATTTGCCAGAGGCAGAGGCTGAGACCATTCTAGATAATGTGGAGAAGGATTAACCAGTGAAGATAGTCTCTATGAAGAGGAAGCTTAAGGAAGTGGTTGCTGAGGATAGAACCCCTAAAGCTAAGGAAACCCAGTCCGCACCTCCCAAGCCGAAAAAACAAAAATCTTATCCAGATGAAGTGGCTGCTAAGTGAAGACAAGACAAGGAGAAGTGGAAAGAAGGGGATCCACAGTTCGTATTGGACCCTACTGAGGCTAAGGCCTTAAAAGGAAGACCTGCTGATGAGTTACAAAAATAAGCAAAAGAGAAAAATATGAAGAAGAAGATGTCAGAAGAAGAGATTGTTCAATCTCTTTTGAAAGCAACAGAGATGACTTCTTAGCAGATTCCTATTCCGGAAACCATTGATGTCCAACCATCATTACCAAAAACTTCAGCAAAGAACAATATCACTCCAGAAAATTCTAAGGGTAAAGAGATTGTTGAAAAAGTATAGGAAGAGGTTGTTGAAGAAGAAGAAGAAGTGGAAGAAGGAAGTGAGGATTTATATATCTTGATTAAACAAGTAGAAGATTATCAGGCTGAATCTTCAATGTTTATCACTTCGGAAAATGTAGATGAGAAAGAAGGAAACTAAGATAATAATGAAAAGGAAGAAAAACAGTTTGAGTTGTCTGAAGAATAAATCTATGAGAAGAATTTTCTTGAAGAAGGAGTAGAGAAAGAGCAACCAGATGAAGACAAGATTGTTCAAGTATCAGAATCCGAGGAAGAATCTCATAGTGAGGAACCCATTCTGAAACCTGATAAAGGAAAGAAAGTTCTCTTAGACACACCAACAAAATATATCATCACAAAGAAAGAAGTTGTTGGTGCTTGTAAAAGAATTTTGGTACATATTGAAGATGAACAATCCCCAAGCAAGTTATCTGATTCAGAGTCATTAGCACATGGTCATGATTTTATTGTTGAATCTTTGAAAAAGTTGGTGGAGACCACTCTGATATTTCCCACTATAGACTCCAGATGCCAGATGCTGCTGCATAGCTTGAATCAGAATTCAGAATCCTTATCCATGGTAATGGATAAATGTGTGAAGATTGAGGATAACCATAGAAATTTCCTTATCATTTATGTTGTGCACAGGAAATCATGCAGAAAAATCACTTTGTAGTCTAAGAAAGTTGAAGAAGACATTGCTGACTTTGATCGTTTTCAGAATGAGGTAAAAGATTCCATTGACACCGAGGATAAAAAGATTAAGAATCTTCAGGATGAGCTGACCACTAAGAAAAATATTCAGAATCAACAAGTAAGGGATATGAATGGGAAGCTTAACTCAGTATCACAAAACTGGAAAGGTGAAAGAGATTTTCGGCTTGAGTTTCAAGAAAAGCTGCAAAATCAAGATGAGATACTAAAGATGCAGGAAGAGGCCATGAAGGCTCAAGAAGAAGATTTGAAAGCTCAAGATGAAAGGATACAATCTCTGGAGAGGCAAGCTGAGGAGGATCAAAGAGATTTGATGAAGCTGAAATCCTTGTTGAAGAAGCTAATCTTGAAGGAAAATGAAGACAAATAAACCCACTCAGATCTTTTTTTGTATTTTTCTATCCTTGTAAATGTTTTTCAACTCTAACGAAATATTTGGTTGGATGTATCTTGTGTGATTTACTAATGTTTCAGGTACACTATTTCTTTTCTATTCCCTTAAATCCTTTTTTAAAATCACAAAGGGTAATAATGAAAAAGAAATACTCAAAAGAGGAGAAATAAAAATTAATAATGAAGAAAGAAAAATTTCTAAGAGAAGATATCCTTAAAGTAGGGGGGGTTATCATTACGAAGTTTTTCATTACCATGATAATGAAGACTCCATTCCGGAAATTCAGAATACAATCCTTAGAGTTTTAATTTTTAAGGGGGAGTTAGTTGTATTCATCATCATTCATGAACAAAGGGAGATAAGTTTTAATTTCAAAGTCTACTTAATTTTTTTTAATGTTTTTACATTCTTTTCTGTAAGGATGTTTGTGCTTTCCAAAAATGGGGATATTGTTGAGTCAATAAGGTTTTCCTTAATAATTTTCCATTTCTTCTTATTTTGAAAATCACAAACACCTTATACTTAAGAAAATCTGCATTTTATGTCTATAACGAAAATTTCCTTCCTTAAGGAAATTTACCCAAACCTATATTTCCTTACACATATCAATATTTTTCTTAAGTGTAAAAATAAGATTCATATAAAAATGTCGGAATCATATAATGATTAGATATAATGTATTCTGCTTTAGGATCTGAATTTTGGATAGAAACATTAAACAATGTTCAACTCTGAATTCTGGACTCCAAACTTTTATAAGTTTGACTCCGAACTTTTATAAGTTTGACTCTGAACTTTTATGAGTTCGACTCTAAAATTTTACTAGTTCAACTCCGAACTTTCACTGGTTCGACTCCGACCTTTTATGAGTTCGACTCTAATCTTTTACTAGTTTGACTCCAAACTTTTACTAGTTCGACTCCGAACTTTTATGAGTTCGACTCCGAACATTTACTAGTTCGACTCCGAACATTTACTAGTTCGACTCCAAAATTTTATGAGTTCAACTCTGAACTTTTACATGTTCGACTCCGAACTCTGTAAGTTTAGATTCTGAACTCTGGTGATACCAGACTCCAAATTTCCTTAGAAATTCAGACTCCAAACTTCTACAGAATTCAGATTCTGAATTCCTATAAAACAAAATCGGAATATCGTTTTATTATAGAATCCGAATTCGATTTTGGTTAGACTTCGAACTTTTATTTTCTTACATTCTGAACATCAGTTTTGCTTATGTTTTCACATGTTTTGTCATATAATGATGTCGTCCATTCGATTTCTAATTAATTGTTGGTTGAGTGACACGTGTGCAGGTCCCTCTGAAATTCAAGAAAAATATTACCATTGGAGGAGGGACCCGACCGTTTCAATCTAGCCTATAAATAGGAGCTCATTTGAAAGAGCACAGAACGGAAGTTGATCAATCTAGAGGCCACACGCTGTTAAGGTGATTTCTAGAGAGAGACACTTTTCATTCCTTGTGTGTACTGAACTGCTTGTTCAGATTGCTTCGTGCGACATCGAATGTTGGAGATTACATTCGAGGGCTTCTGGGGATAGGAAGACAGAGGTTCCAACACCTTGAAGTAGAGGGCTTCCTTGCTGAGTAAGACAGAGGTTCCAACTACCTTGAAGTTGAGGGATTACGGGGATAGAAAGACAGAGACTCTGATCTTCGTCTTGAGGTCTTACCCTGGTGTGGGTAAGACAGACTTTCTTGAAAGTATAAATCAAGGGACCTTTATCCAAGGTTGTTGGATACCATTCTCATTGGGTTAAAAGATTTATATCTTGTTACTTGTTACAAGTTTTCTGCTGTATTTTTTATTTTAAGGAAAGTATAACCTTATTATATTTTCTTACACTTGTACTCTAATTATTTTATATTCTATACGCTTTAACGTAGAATCTCATATTGGAAACTTTCATTAAGTTTATTTTTCCAGAATCATATTTCTGGATCCATCTTTTCAGAATCATATTTCCGGAACTTGTTTTTTGGAATCACTTTCCAGTTTTAAGCTAGTGTGTAAAATTAGAAGTTTGTATCTTCATACCATGTTCCAATTCTCCAATTGGTGTTAGAGGTGTTGTGAATTTTCTTATTTTAACTTTGTTAAAATTAGATCTTTCCTTGTTTAAAGAAATTTTTAAAGTGTACAATTCACCCCCCTCTTGTATATTGAGCATTTACATCGTTATTTCAATCCTACAATTGGTATCAGAGGAGGTTAACTCAAATTCAATCCCCAAGGGTTAGTTCAATCTGATTTAATCTAACGATTAAATTCAGAAGAAAATTTTTCTCATTCTTTTTCAGAATAGATTTTTTAGATTTGATTTTTAGGACTCATAAAGTATGGATTCATCTTTTTCTTACATCCACTAAAGTTCTTTTTTTTGTTACATATAATAACCAGATTCAATTTTCATGAGTCATATTATTTTTTTTGGATTCATATGTTTATTTCATTACGTACTCTTGTTGCTAACAAGTTTTGTGTGCCAAGGGTTATTCTAAGGATGAAAGGTTTAAACGTTGGATCTATCGACTACCTGAATTCTACAAGACCATCAATTTTTGATGGAAATGAATATTAGTATTGGAGAGATAGGATGAAGACTTTCATTATCAACATTGGTGTTGAAAATTTTGTTATGCTTACTGGTGGATATCAAATTCCGGACAAGGAAGTGAGTACCTTTACAAATCAAGAGAAGCATGATTATCAATTGAATAATAAGCTACACAATACACTACTATGTTCAATGACTAGGAATATATATAGACAAATTTCTTCTTGTGAAATAGCTAACTGTATCTGGAAGAAACTTGAAGTTACCCACTTTGGTACTTCTAAAGTGATTGGGACTTGGAGAGCTATGTTGAGGACTGAGTATCATGGTTTTAATTTTCCTAATGGAGAACCCATAAGCAAAGTGAAAAAAAAACATTTATGACTATCGTGAATATATTACAATCTATGGGTGAGAAAGGTCTGGATGATAATGCTCTTTTGGACAAAATTATAGATATTATGCCCAATGAGTGGGAGTCCAAGAGAACTACTGTTTATGAGAATTGGAAAGTTTATCTGATTAATCTTGATGAATTATTTGGAACTCTTCTTCAGTATGAAATGAGAATGAAGAGAGATGATGACAATATCAAGAAGAAGAATGGCAATGGAGGAGTTACTTTTACAACAACGTCTAATCACATTAAATCAAAGACTCCTGAGAGAGTAACTATATCCAAGTCTATGAAGATTACTATCCAATACGAATCTAGTGAGAGTGAAGTATCAGAAAATGAGTTAGCAAATCTTTCTCAACAAATGAACAAGATAGCTAGTCAAAGAAACTTCCAATCCATGTGTAAGAAGAAGGAAATGAAAGATAAGAATGATTCAGAAGTTACATGCTACGAAAGTAAGAGAAGTGGAAACATATGACCTGATTGCCCTATAGTCAAGAAGAAAGAAAGAAAAGAGAGGCATTCTGAAAGGAATAAGAATAAGTATTATAAATCTAAAGCTAAGAATGTTCTGAAAGCTAATAATACTTGGAGTTCCAGTGGTGGTGAATATTTAGATGAATCTTCTGATTTTAAATCTTCTGGACAGAAGAATCTTGGTCTTATAGCCAGATTACCTATTAAAAATCATTTATTTATGGCTAAGGTACAAAATGCTGAATCATTGACCCATGTTTCCTTAAATTATAATGATAGTAAATATTATATAGCTTCAGATAATGAATCCTCTTCTGATGAAGAAAATACTTTACCTACCTATGAAAAAGTTTCTAGGTTTTCTGAACTTCTTGAGATTGAGAATTCTAAACTCAATAAATAACTTGATAAGTAAAAAATCTAGAAATACTATTCTTATTAAGGAAATATCAGCTCTTTCTAAAGATCTTGATAAGAAAAATGCTGATTTTATAAGTGTTTCCAAAAATCTTGAGGAAGTAAATTTTGAGAAGAATAAACTTTCTAAAGATCTAGAAAATGTAATTTCTATGAAAAGTGTTTTCGAGCCTACCTCTACTTCTTAATATAATGATTTTGAAGATAAAAACATGGTTGTAAAACTCAAGTCCGAAATTTTTTCCTTAATGATGTGTTTGTAGAACTGTACTCCTGGTAAAGAAAATTTTCATAAGATGTACTCACAAATACGACCATTAAGAAACAAGTCCGAATTTGGTTATTCCCATGCAAAAAAAACTTTTAGAAACAATTATTTTGTTCCTCAAAGTGCTCCATTTTGTTCCAAGTGTCAATGTGGTGGTCACTAGGCAAAGAATTGTTCTTTAAAAAAACCCAATCTTTAGGTTTTTGTAAGGCTTATTTTTCTAAAAATATGTGGGTACCCAAAATATTGTTATCTGAAAATCTCAGATCCAAATAACTTTGGATTCCGAAAGTCTAATTCTTTTCTCATTTTTAGTAAAATAGGGAGAATGCCAATAACAATAATTGGTACATGGATAGTGGATGTTCCCGACACATGACTGGTAACAAAAACTATTTTAAAAAGATTATCAAGATGAAAGGAGGAAAAGTAAATTTTGGAGATAATGCTCAGGGACAAATTGTTGGTATAGGTAATATTGTTCTTCTTGGTAAAACTTTGATTTCAAACATTTTATATGTTAAGGGTCTTATGAAAAACTTCATTAGCATAAGTCAGTTATGTGATGAAGGATACCTTGTGAATTTTAGGAATGATAAGTGCTTAGTACACAATTCCAAGGAAGAATTTGTTCTTTCTCCCAATAGGAAAGAGAATGTTAACACTTTGAACTTAGAAGACCTTAAGAGCCAAGACATAAA
The DNA here is from genome assembly GCA_963277665.1 of Viscum album. Taxonomy (NCBI): domain Eukaryota; kingdom Viridiplantae; phylum Streptophyta; class Magnoliopsida; order Santalales; family Viscaceae; genus Viscum; species Viscum album. The sequence goes on along the minus strand of OY728166.1, from coordinate 31,994,398 downwards.
TTGACTAAGTGTAATGGAAGATCAATCTTGGTTACGGCATAGAAGACTAGGCCATTGTTACCATATGAACTTATGTAAATTCTCTAAGAAGAAACAAGTTAATGATCTACCAGAGCATAGATTTGATTCTTCTAAAGTTTGTGATCCTTGTCAATATGGCAAGCAACAAAAATATAGTTTTAAATTGATCGGTGAAGTATCATGAACTGATGCATTACAGTTTGTGCACATGGATCTCTTTGGTGGAACACAAACTGGAAGCATTGGAGGAAATTACTATGTGTTTGTTCTAGTTGATGATTACACTAGATTTACATGGGTATATTTTCTAGCAGATAATTATGAATCTTTTTTCTTATATCAAAAGTTTTAGAGCCCAAGTTAAAAATGAGAAAAACCGTTCACTGAAAACTATTCATAGTGATCATCGATGAGAATTCCAAAATTCTGATTTTGAAACTTTTTGTAGTAGAAAAGATATTACTCACAACTTTTCAGCACGTAGAAATCCTCAAAAAAATGGTGTAGTTAAAAGAAGAAATAGAATTTTCATGAAATAACTAGAACCATGTTGAGTGAATATTCTATAGCTAGAAATATCTGGGCTGAAGCTGTAAGTATATCCTGTTATACTATAAATCGAGTTTTAATTAGACCTTTTCTTAATAAAACTCGTTATGAGTTATGGAATGGTAGAAAACCTAGACATTATTACTTTAAGGTTTTTGGTTACAAGGTATTCATCCTGAACAACAAATTTAATCTTCACAAATTCTCACCCAAATCTGATGAAGGAATTTTATTAGGCTACTCCACAACTTCAAAGGCCTATAGAGTTTTCAACAAAAACATTTGTACTGTTGAAGAAACAGTGCATGAAAAATTTGACGAATCTGATCCTTTGGTTTTCAAACCATCCCAACATACATCCTCGGATGTGTTTTCAAAAACAGATTATAAAATACTTCAGAACTCTCTGTTCCGATCTTTGACAAGCCGTTCTAAATACTTCAGAACTCTCCATTCTGGATTTTTTTGAAGCTAATTCCCATGATATAACCTCCTCAAAGACAATTCAAAATGGAATGTGTACATAGAAAGGTTGGTCCGTCTGAACTTTTTCAAGTATGAATCCATCATTTCCAAGAATATCAGGCTGAATGGTTGGGAATATGTTTGTGTATCCAAGAAAAGTGATCAAGATCATGTCTATCTGGAGTTACTTGTAGAATTCTATGAATCATCAAATTTCTATCAGGAAGATGGGAGAGAAAAGTTTTCTTTCTAGTATTATGGTAAGACATACAAACTTACTTACGCCAAGGTGGCAAGCTTGGTGGGGCAAGCATACGAAGGAGAAGCTGAATTTTGTTCACACAAACTCTTGGATGCTCAAGGTAGTTTTGTTAAGGTTATGGCCTTACAATGATTTGTACTTTCTGATGTCAATACTGAAAATTTTTCTCACCTGTCTCCCAATAATAGGATTTTTCAGCTTTGGGTACAAGGATTCTTGGTTCTGAGAAAGGTTGATAAAGATAGCATGAAGAAAAGTGATATTTATTTCTTACACTTCTTGGTGAATCTAAGAAAAATAAATCTGATGAGGCATGTCCTTGTGACGATCAAGAATATCAAGGAAGGAAACTTAAGATATCAAATCATCATGTACCCTGCCATACTATCAAAGGTGATAGTTTTGTTCTTAGAATCTTTAAAGGTTGCATGTAAGTCTAAGGTTCAGAATTTCAAGATCATGCTTGTCAGTGATGACACACTGAAAAGATTGAATATGGATTTTTCAAAAGAAACAAGAGAGTTTAATAATTTTCCAGAAGTAGAGGCTGAGACCATTCCGGATAATGTGCAGAAGGATGAACCAGTGAAGAAAGTCACTAAGAAGAGGAAACTTAAGGAAGTGTTTGCTGAATATAAATGCCCAAAACCTAAGGAAACCCAGTCCGCACCTCCCAAGCCGAAAAAACAAAGAGCTTATCCAGATGAAGTTGCTGTTAATTGGAGAGAAGACAAGGAGAAGAGGAAAGAAGAGGATCCACAGTTCGGATTGGACCCCACTGAGGCTAAGGCCTTAAAAGAAAGAGCTGCTGATGAGTTAAAAAAATATGCAAAAGAGAAAAAGATGAAGAAGAAGATGTTAGAAGAAGATATTGTTCAATCTCTTTTGAAAGCAACAGAGATGGATTCTGAGTAGATTCCTATTCCGGAATCCTTTGATGTCCAACCATCATTACCAAAAACTCTAGCAAAGAACTGTATCATTGCGGAAAAGTATAAGGGTAAAGATATTGTTGAAGAAGAAGTGGAATAGTTTATTGAAGAAGAAGAATAAGTATAAGAATGAAGTGAGGATTTAGATGCCTTGATTAAACAAGTAGAAGATTATCAGGATGAATCTTCAATGTTTATCACACTGGAAAAGGTAGCTGAGAAAGAAGGAAACAAAGATGATAAGGAAAAGAAAGAAAAACAGTATGAGTTGTCTGAAGAATAAATCTCTGAGAATAATTTTCTTGAAGAAGGAGCAGAGAAAGAGAAACCAGATGAAGAAAATATTGTTCAAGTATCAGAATCCGAGGAAGAATCTCCTAGTGAGGAACCCATTCTGAAAACTGAAAAAGGAAATAAAGTGCTCTTGGACACACCAAAAAAAGATATCATCATAAAGAAAGAAGTTTTTGGTTCTTATAAAAAAATGTTGGTATATATTGAAAAAGAAAAATCTCCAAGCAAGTTATCTGATTCAGAGTCATCAGCACATGGTCATGATTTTGTTGTTGAATCATTGAAAAAGTTGGTGGACACCATTTTGATATTTCCCACTATGGACTCCAGATGAAAGATGCTGCAACATAGCTTGAATCATTGGTCAGAATCCTTATCCTTGAAAATGGATAAGTGTGTAAAGATTGAGGCTAACCATTTAAATTTCCTTATCAATTATGAAGTCCACAGGAAATAATTCAGCAAAATCACTTTGTAGTCTAAGAATGTTGAAGAAGACATTGCTGACTTTGATCGTTTTCAGAATTAGGTAAAAGATGCCTTTGACACCGAGGATAAGAAGATTAAGAATCTTCAGGATGAGCTGAATACTGAGCAAAATATTCAGAATCAACAAGTAAGGGATATTAATTGGAAGCTTAACTCAGTATCTCAAAACTAGAAAGGTGAAAGAGATTTTCAGCTTGAGTTTCACGAAAAGATGCAAAATCAAGATGAGATACTGAAGATGTAGGAAGAGGCGATGAAGGATCAGGAAGAAGCATTGAAAGCTCAAGATGAAAGGATAAAATCTTTGGAGAGGCAAGATGAGGAGGATCAAAGAGATTTGAATAAGCTGAAAACCTTATTGAATAATCTAATTCCGAAGGAAAAGGAAGAAAAATAAACCCACTCCGATCTTTTGTTGTATTTGTCTTTCCTTGTAAATTTTTTTCAACTCTAATGAAATATTTGGTTGGATGTATCTTTTGTGATATACTAATGTTTCAGGTACACTATTTCTTTTCCATTCCCTTAACTCCGTTTTGAAAATCAGAAAGGGGAATAAGGAAAAATAATTTCTCAAAAGAGGATAAAGAAAAATTAATAATGAAGAATGAAATAATTTTAAGAGAAGATATCCTTAAAGTAAGGGTGTTTTATCATTAAAAAGTTTTTCATTCCCATGTCAATGAAAACTCCACTCCAAAAATTCAGAATACAATCCTTAGGGTTTCAATTTTTTAGGGGGAGTTAGTTATATTCATCGTCATTCATGAACAAAGGGAGAAATGTTTTAATTTCAAAGTCTAATGAAATTTTCAATGTTTTTACATTCTTTTCCGTAAGGATGTTTGTGTTTTCCAAAAGGGTGAGATTGTTGAGTCAATAAGGTTTTCCTTATGACTTTTCCATTTCTTCTTATTTTGAAAATCACAAACACCTTATACTTAAGTAAATCAATATTTTACGTCTATAAGGAAAATTTCCTTCCTTATGGAAATTTACCCTAACCTAGATTTCCTTACACATATCAATATTTTTCATAAGTGTAAAAATCAGATTCATATCAAAATCTCAGAATCATATAATGATTAGATACGAAGAATTCTGTTTTAGGATCGGAATTCTGGATACAAAAATTAAACAATGTTCAATTCCTAATTTTGGACTCTGAACTTTTATATGTTCGACTCCGAACTTTTATAATTTTGAATCCGAACTTTTATGATTTCAACTCCGAACTTTTACTAGTTCGACTCTAAACTTTTACTAGTTCGACTCCGACCTGTTATGAGATCGACTCTGAACTTTTATTAGTTCGACTATGAACTTTTACGAGTTCGACTCCGAAATTTTATGAGTTCGACTCCAAACTTTTACTAGTTTGACTCCGAACATTTACTAGTTCGACTCTGAAATTTTATGAGTTCAACTCTGAACTTTTACAAGTTTCGACTCCGAACTCTGTAAGTTCAGATTCTGAACTCCGGTGATACCAGACTCTGAATTTCCTTAGAAATTCAGACTCCAAACTTCTACAGAATTCAGATTCCGAATTCCTATAAAATAAAATCCAAATATCCTTTTATTATAGACTCCAAATTCCATTTTTTTAGACTCAGAACATTTATTTTCTTACATTCCAAACATCAGTTTTGCTTATGTTTTCACATGTTTTGTTATACAACAATGTCATCCTATCTGTGTCTAATTAACCATTTGTTGAGTGACACATGTGCAGGTCCCTGTTAAATTCAAGGAAAATATGACCATTAGACGAGGGAGCCGACCATTTCAATCTAGCCTATAAATAGGAGCTCATTTGAAAGAGCTCAAAATGGATGTTGATCAATCTAGAGACCACACGCTGTTTAGGTGATTTATAGGGAGAGAATATTTTCATTCCTTGTGCGTACTGAACTGCTCGTTCAGATTTCTTTGTGAAACCCCAAATGTTGGTGATTACATTCGAGGGCTTCTGGGGATAGGAAGGCAGAGGTTCCAACACCTTGAAGTTGAGGGCTTCCTTGCTCAGTGAGATAGAGGTTCCATCTACCTTGAAGTTTAGGGCTTGTGGGGATAACAAGACAGAGACTCCGATATTCATATTGAGGACTCACCCTGGTGTGGGTAATAAATACTAGATTGAAAGTATGAATCAAGGGACCATTATCCAAGGTTGTTGGATACCTTTCTCATTGGGTTAAAAGATTTATATCTTGTTACTTGTTACAAGTTTTCTGCTCCATTTTTTATTGTAAGGAAAGTATAACCTTATTATATTTCCTTACACTTGTACTCTTATTCTTTTAGATTCTATATGCATTAAGGTAGAATCTCATATTGTAAACTTTCATTAAGTTTCAGTTTTCCAGAATCATATTTCCGGATCCATCTTTTTCGGAATCATATTTCCGAAACTTGTTTTTTGGAATCGCTTTCCAGTTTTAAGCTAGTGTATAGAACTTGATGTTTGAAACTTCATACCATGTTCCAATTCTCCAATTGGTTTTAGAGGTGATGTGAATTTTCTTAGATTAAGTTTGCTAAAATTATTTCTTTTGTTGTTTAAGGAAATTTTTAAAGTGTACAATTCACCCCCCCCCCTCTTTTATATTGAGCATCTAAATCGTTATTTCAATCCTACAATTGGTATCAGAGGAGGTTAACTCAAATTCAAACCTCAAGGGTTAGTTCAATCTGTTTTAATCTCACGAATAAAGTCAGAAGAAAATTTTTCTCATTCGTTATCGGAATAGATTTTCTAGATTTGATTTTTCGGACTCATAAAGTTCAGATTCATCTTTTGCTTACATCCACTAAAGTTATATTTTTTTGTTACATATAATATCCAGAGTCAATTTTTAGGAGTCATATTATTATTTTTGGATTCATATGTTTTATTTCATTACGAACTATTGTTGCTAACAAGTTTGGTGTGCCAAGGGTTATTCTAAGGATGGCAGGTTTAAACGTTGGATCTACAGGCAACCTGAATTCTACAAGACCACTAATTTTTGATGGTAATGACTATGAGTATTGGAGAGATAGGATGAAGACTTTCATTTTCAACACTGGTGTTGAAAATTTCGTTATGCTTACTAGTGGATATCAAATTCCAGACAAGGAAGTGAGTACCTTTACAAATCAAGGGAAGCATGATTATCAATTGAATTATAAGCAACACAGTACTCTACTATGTTCAATGACAAGGAATATATATAGCCAAATTTCATCTTGTGAAACAGCTAACTATATCTAGAAGATTCTTGAAGTTACCCACTTTGGTACTTCTAAAGTGACTGAGACTAGGAGAGCTATGTTGAGGACTAAGTATTATGGTTTCAATTTTCCTTACGGAGAACCCACATGCAAAGTGCAAAAAAGATTTATGACTATTGTGAATATCTTACAATCTATGGGTGAGAAAGGTCTAGATGATAATTCTCTTGTGGAAAAACTTATAGATATTATGCCCAATGAGTGGGAGTCCAATAGAACTTCTGTTGATGAGAATAGGAAAGTTTATCAGATTACTCTTGATGAATTATTTGGAACTCTTCTTCAGCATGAAATGAGAATTAAGAGAGATGCTGACAATATCAAGAAGAAGAATGGGAATGGAGGAGTTGCTTTTATAACCACTTCTAATCACATGAATGAAAAGACTCCTGGGAGAGTAACTAGATCCATATATAAGAAGATTAATATCCAATCCGAATCTAGTGAGAGTGAAGTCTCAGAAAATGAGTTAGAAAATCTTGCTCGAAGAATGAACAAGATAGCTGGTCAAAGAAACTTCCAATCCAAGTATAAGAAGAAGGAAAGGAAAGATAAGAATGATTCAGAAGTTACATGCTACGAATGTAAGAGAAGTGGACACATATGACCTGATTGCCCTATGCTCAAGAAGAAAGAAAGAAAAGAGAGGCATTCTGAAAGGAATAGGAAGAAGTATTATAAAGATAAAGCTAAGAAAGTTCTGAAAGCTAATGATACTTGGAGTCCCAGTGGTGGTGACTCTTCAGATGAAGCTTCTGATTATGAATCTTATGGACAGAAGAATCTTGGTCTTATATCCAAATTACCTATTAACACTCATTGCTTTATGGATAAGGTTCACAATGCTGAATCATTGAACAATGTTTCCTTAAATTCTAATGATAGTAAATATTATAATGCTTCAGATGAAGAATCCTCTTCTGATGAAGAAAATACTTTACCTAACTATGAAGAAGATTCTAGGTTTGCTAAACTTCTTGATATTGAGAATTCTAAACTCAATAAATAACTTGATAAGGCAAACTCCAGAAATACTATTCTTATTATGGAAATATCAGATCATTCTAAAGATCTTGATAAGAAAAATGATGATTTTATAAGTGTTTCAAAAAATCTCGAGGAAGTAAATTCTGAGAAGAATAAACTTTCTAAAGATCTAGAAAAAAGTAATTTCTAAGAAAAGTGTTTCTGACCCTACCTCTAGTTCTTAATATAATGATTTTGAATATAAAAACTTGGTAATAAAACTCAAGTCCTAAAGTTTTTCCTTAAAGAAGTGTTGGTCGAACTTTATTCATGGTAAAGAAAATTTTGATAAGATGTACTCACAAATACGACCATTATGAAACAAGTCTGGATTTGGTTATACCCATGCAAATACAACATTTAGTAACAATTATTTTGTTCCTCAAAGTGCTCCATTTTGTTCCAACTGTCAATGTGGTGGTCACTGGGAAAAGAATTTTTCTTAAAAAAAACCCAATATTTAGGTTTTCATACGGCTTATTTTTCTAAAAAGATGTGGGTACCCAAAATATTGCTATCTGAAAATCTCGGATCCAAATAACTTTGTATTTCGAAAGTCTAATTCTTTTCTCATTTTCAGGAAAATAGGGATAATGCCCAAAACAATAATTAGTACGTGGATAGTGGATGTTCCCGACACATGAATGGTAACAAAAACTGTTTTAAAAAGATTATCAAGATGAAAGGAGGAAAAGCAACTTTTGGAGATAATGCTCAGGGAGAGATTGCTGGTATAGGTAATATTTTTATTCTTGGTAAAACATTGATTTCAAACGTTTTATTTGTTAAGGGTATTAAGAACAACCTCATTAGCATAATTCAGTTATGTTATGAAGGATACCTTGTGAATTTTAGGAATGATAAGTGCTTAGTACACAATTCTAAGGGAGAATTTGTTCTTTCTGCCAATAGGAAAGAGAATGTTTACACATTGAACTTAGAAGACCTTAGGAGCCAAGACTTAACATGACTAAGTGCAATGGAAGATCACTATTGGTTATGGCATAGATGACTAGGTCACTATTACATTAGGAACATATGTAAAATCTCTAAGAAAAAACTAGTTAAGGATCTACCAGAGCTTAGATTTGATTCTTCTAAAGTTTGTGGTCCTTGTCAATATGTAACGAAACACAAATATAGTTTTAAATCGATCAGTGAAGTCTCAACAACTGATGCATTACAGTTGGTGCACATGGATCTTTTTGGTGCAACACAAACTGGAAGCATAGGAGGAAATTACTATGTGTTTGTTCTAGTTGATGATTACACTAGATTTACATGGGTCAATTTTCTAGAAAATAATTCTGAATCTTTTTCTTATTTCAAAAGTTTTAGAGCCCAAGTTAAAAACGAGAAAAAAAATCCACTAAAAACTATTCATAGTGATCATGGAGGAGAATTCCAAAATTGTGATTTTGAAACTTTGTGTAGTTGAAAAGATATTACTCACAACTTTTCAGCACGTAGAACTCCTCAACAAAATGGTTTAGTTGAAAGAAGAAATATAATTCTTCAAGAAAGAACAAGAACCATGTTGAGTGAATATTCTATAGCTATACATTTCTGGGATGAAGCTGTAAGTATATCCTGTTATACTATAAATCGAGTTTTAATTAGACCTTTTCTTAATAAAACTCCATATGAGTTATCGAATGGTAGAAAACCTAGACATTCCTACCTTAAGGTTTTTTGTTGTAAGGTATTCATTCTGAACACCAAATTTAATCTTTACAAATTTGCACCCAAATTTGATGATGGAATTTTCTTAGGCTACTCCACAAATTCTAAGGCCTATAGAGTTTTCACCAAAAACAGTTGTACTGTTGAAGAAATAGTGCATGCAAAATTTGACGGATCTGATCCTTTTGTTTTTAAACAATCCCAACCTACATCCTCAGATGTGTTTTCAAAAACTGATTATCAACCTATGATAGAAGATCATTCTGATAAGGAAAATGTTCATGAAGATTCTTCTGAAACATTTACCCCAGAAGACTTTCTACCTTATGTTGATGAACAGGTTTTACAAATCCCAAGTCAGGTGTTTCTAAAGAATCATCCCAGTGATAGTATCATTGGTGATGTGAATCAACCTGTATGGACTAGGAGTTCTTTAACGAATGAAGTAGAACATCTAGCATTCCTTTCCCAATTGGAACCAAAAAGCACTGATGAAGAATTAGGTGATGATGATTGGATCAAAGAAATGCAAGATGAACTAAATGAATTCGAAAGGAATAAAGTCTTGACCTTGGTTGAAAGACCTAAGGAAACTTCTGTTATTGCAGTAATGTGGGTCATCAGAAATAAGTGTGATGAAAATGGAGTCATTGTTAGAAATAAAGTTAGACTAGTTGCTAAATGCTAAAATCAGCAAAAGGTAATAGACTATGAAGAAACCTATGCTCCAGTATCTAGACTTGAATATATTCATATCTTACTTTCCTTTGCAGAATTCTTCAATTTTAAACTTTTTCCTATGGATGTGAAATGTGCTTTTCTTAACGGTTATGTTCAATAGGTTGTTTTTGTTGAAAAACCTCCAGGGTTTGAAGATAAAAAACATCCTGATCATGTTTTTAGACTTACCAAAGCTTTGTATGGCCTTAAACAAGCCCCATGAGCCTTGTATGATAGACTTACAAGATTTTTTCTTCAAAATAACTATGTTAAGGGAAATGCAGATCCAACCCTTTTTATAAAGAAAGATAAGAAAAATATTTCTATTGTTCGAATTTATGTTGATGACGTCATATTTGGTTCAACTCAGCAATCTTTAACTGACTCCTTTGCAAGTCTAATGAAATCTGAGTTTGAAATGGGTATGATGGTTGAGTTATCATTTTTCCTTGGTTTTTAAATTTCTCAAAAACCAGAAGGTACCTATATATCTCAACCAAATTATATTAAATATCTTCTTAAAAATTATGTATATGACAACACTAATAGTATAAGTACTCCCATCGGTACCTCAAAATCTTTAGATCTTGATGAAGCTGGGAAACCAGTAGATCAAACATCATTTAGAGGTATGATAGGAAGCCTACTATACTTTACATCCAGTCATCCAGACATAATGTTTTCAGTATTCTTATGTGCCAGATATCAATCCAATCCTAAGGAATCTCATTTAACGGTAGGGAAAATAATTTTTCGCTACTTAATGAGAACCATGGATCTAGGAGTATTTTATAATTCTGGAAATGATTTTGTTTTGAAAAGTTTTTCAGATTCTGACATTGGTGGATATAAAATGGATAGAAAGAGTACATCCAGAACATTTCATTTCTTAGGAGATTCATTAGATTCCTTGTCCTACAAGAAGCAACACTCTGTAGCACTCTCCACTGGTGAAGCTGAATATGTAGCTGCTGGAAGTTGTTGGGCTCATGTTTTGTAGATGGAACACACACTCATAGATTATGGATTGAGTTTTACAAAGACTCAAATTTTGTGTGATAACACAAGTGCCATTTCCCTTAGTAAAAACCCTGCACATCACTCTCATGCAATGAACATAGACATTAGGCATCACTTTCTTAGGGATCACACACAAAAAGGAGATATCATTCTTCAGTTTATCAGAATGTAAGATCAAATTGCTGATATTTTCACATAATCTTTACCCTCCGATAGATTTAAATACATTAAACAGAAGTTAGGAATGATAACTGTGAGGTAATCCTTCTCCATTAACTTCTTGTTGAAAAATTCTCCTTACTATAAAAAACTCCTTTTCACAGGGGGAGTACATTTTCTTGTTAGTATAACCAATTTTTTTGTAATCAAAATTTTTCTAATAAGTTTTTCTCGCTTTTATAAATAAAATTTTTCGTAATCTGTTTTTTTTCAAAATTTTCTTATTAAAATTTTCATAATGAAAGTTTCGTACAAGAATTTTCATAATGAAATTTTCATACTGGAACATTTGTGATGAAGTTTTCATAACTGGAAACTTTTGTAATAGAATTTTTGTACTGGAATTTTTGTAATGAAATTTTCGTACTGGAACTTTTGTAATGAAATTTTCGTATAGGAAATTTTCATAATGAAACCTTCAGAACTGGAATTTTCGTAATGAAAATTTTTGGAACTGAAATTTTCATAATGAAATTTTCATACTGACTTTTTCGTAATGAAGTTTTTCATAGTGGTTTTTTTTCTTAGTCAAATTTTCCTCAAGAAGAATATTACCAATTATGAAAAATCATTCTAGCCAATCCGAAAGGTATGACTTCCTTACTTAAGTGTTCGTAGTCATATCTTTCTTGTTGGTATTTTCCTATGAGTTTTAAAATTTTTCGGATTCTAGTTTTCTTAAATCCCAATGTTTTTCTTAAAACCATAAAAGATCGGAGTCAAGTTTTCCTTACAGATTATATCTGAACCATCAGATCAAATCTCAATGTATCTCAACCATTTGATCAACCGTAGAAATTGAACCGTCGTCTCAATGCTTATATAAAGGGGACCCCTGAGGGCCATCCCACATTGGTTTTTCAAAGCTTCCACATCTCGAAGCCCAGAATGTCTTCGTAAGGCCCTTCTGAATCCTTCAGAACTCTCCATTCTGAATTTTTGTTGAAGCTACTTCCCATGTTATGTCCTCCTAAAAGCCAATTTCAAAGTGGAAAGTGTACAGAGAAAGGTTGGTCCATCTAAAATTTTTCAAGTATGAATCCATCATTTCTAATAATATCAGGCTGAATGGTTGGGAATATGTTTGTGTATCCAAGACAAGTGGTCAAGATCGTGTCTATCCGAAGTTACATATAGAATTCTATGAATCAGAAAATTTTTATGAGGAAGATGGAAGAGAAAATATTTCTTTCAAGTCTTATGGTAACACTTAAAAACTTACTTACACCAAGGATGAAATCTTGGTGGGGAAAGAATACGATGGAGAAGATGAATTTTGTTCACAGAAACTCTCAGATGCTCAAGGTAGTTTTGTTAAGGTTAAGGCCTTACAATGCCATGAACTTGCTGTTGTCAATACAACCAAGATTGCTCACCTGTATCCTAATTATAGGATTATTCAGCTTTGGGTACAAGTATTCTAGGTTCTGAGAAAGGTTGATAAAGATACCATGAAGAAAAGTGACATTTATTTCTTACACTTCTTGGTGAATCTAAGAAAAATAAATCTCATGAGGCATGTCCTTGTGACGATCAAGAATATCATGGAAGGAAACATAAGAGATCAAATCATCATGTACACTGCCTTACTATCAAAGATGATATTTCGGTTCTTAGACTCTTTCAAGGTTGCATGTATGTCTAAGGTTCAGAATTGTATGCTCATGCTTGTCAGTGATGACATGCTGAAAATAATGAATATGGATTTTTCAAAAGAAATAGGAGAGTTTTATAATTTTCTAGCGGCAGAGGATGAGACCATTCCAGATAATGTGGAGAAGGATGAACCAATGAAGAAAGTCACTAAGAATAGGAAGCTTAAGGAAGTTGTTGTTGAAGATAAGACCCCTAAAGATAAGGAAACCCAGTCCGCACCTCCCAAGACGAAAAAACAAAAATCTTATCCAGATGAAGTGGCTGCTAAGTGGAGAGAAGACAAGGAGAAGAGGAAATAAGGGGATCCATAGTTCGTATTGTACCCTACTGAGGCTAAGGCCTTAAAAGAAATACCTACTGATTAGTTACAAAAACAAGCAAAAGAGAAAAAGATGAAGAATAAGACGTCAGAAGAAGAGATTTTTCAATCTCTTTTGAAAGCAACAAGGATGGATTCTGAGCAGATTCCTATTCAGAAAACCTTTTATGTCCAACCATAATTACCAAAAACTTTAGAAAAGAACTATATCACTCCGGAAAGGTCTAAGGGTAAAGGGATTGTTGAAGAATTAGAGGAAGATGTTGTTGAAGAAGAAGAAGATGTGGAAGAAGGAAGTGAGGATTTAGATGGCTTGATTAAACAAGTAGAAGATTATCAGGATGAATCTTCAATATTTATCACTCCGGAAAAGGCAGCTGAGAAAGAAGGAAACTAAGATGATAAGGAAAAGGAAGAAAAACAGTATGAGTTGTCTGAAGAATAAATCTTGGAGAAGAATTTTCTTGAAGAAGGAGCAGAGAAAGAGCAACCAGATGAAGACAATATTTTTCAAGTATCAGAATCTAAGGAAGAATCTCTTAGTGAGGAACCCATTCCAAAACCTGATAAAGGAAAGAAAGTTCTCTTGGACACACCAACAAAAGATATCATCAGAAATAAATATGTTTTTGGTGCTTCTAAAATAAATTTGGTATATATTGAAGAGGAACAATCCCCAAGAAAGTTTTCTGATTCGGATTCATCAGCACATGTCATGATTTTGTTGTTGAATCCTTGAAAATGTTGGTGGAAAACATTCTGATATTGCCCACAATAGACTCCAAATTCTAGATGCTGCAGAATATCTTGAATCATTAGTCAGAATCCTTATCCATGGTAATGGATAAGTGTGTGAAGATTGAGGCTAACTATATAAATTTCCTTATAAATTATGATGTGAACATGAAATCATGCAGAAAAATCACATTGTAGTCTAAGAGAGTTGAATAAGACATTGCTGACATTGATCGTTTTCAGAATGAGGTAAAAGTTGCCATTGACACCGAGGATAACAAGATTTAGAATCTTCAGGATGAGCTGACCACTGAGAAAAATATTTGGAATCAAGAAGTAATGGATATGAATGAGAATCATAACTCAGTATCTGAAAACTAGAAAGGTGAAAGAGATTTTCGGCTTGAGTTTCAAGAAAATATGAAAATGAAAGATGAGATACTGAAGATGTAGGAAGAGGCCATGAAGGCTCAAGAAGAATCTTTGGAATCTCAAGTTGAAAGGATAAAATCTTTGGGGAGGCAAGCTGAGGAGGATCAAAGAGATTTGAAAAAGCTGAAAACCTTGTTGAAGAAGCTAATTCCAAAGGAAAAGGAAGACAAATAAACCCACTCCGTTCTTTTTTTGTATTTGTCTTTCCTTGTAAATTTTTTTCAACTCTAATGAAATATTTGGTTGGATGTATCTTGTGTGATATACTAATGTTTCTGGTTTTTTTTCATTCCCGTAAAACCTTTTTGAAAATCACCAAGGTGAATAAGGAAAAATAATTACTCAAAAGAGGAGATAGAAAAATTAATAATGAAGAAGGAAAAATTTCTAAGAGAATATATTCTTGAAGTAAGGGGGGTTTATCATTATGATGTTTTTCATTCCCATGATAATGAAAAATCCACTCTGGAAATTCAAAATACAATCCTTAGAGTAACAATTTTTAAGGGGGAGTTAGTTTTATTCATCATCATTCATGAACAAAGGGAGATATGTTTTAATTTCAAAGTCTAATGAAATTTTTAATGTTTTTAAATTCATTTCCATAAGGATGTTTGTGCTTTCGAAAAAGGGGGAGATTGTTGATTCAATAATGTTTTCTTTATGAATTTTCCATTTATTTTTATTTTGAAAGTCACAAACACCCTATACTTAAGAAAATCTATATTTTACGTCTATAAGGAAAATCTAATTCTTTAAGGAAATTTACCCTAAGCTAGATTTCCTTACACATATTAATATTTTTCCTAAGTGTAAAAATCGGCTTCATATCAAAATCTAAGAATAATATAATGATTAGATATGAAGCATTCTGTTTTAGGATATGAATTCTGGATACAAACATTAAACAAAGTTCAACTCCAAATTCTGGACTCTGAAATTTTATAAGTTTGTCTCCAAAATTTTATAAGTTCGACTCCGAACTATTATGAGTTCGACTCCGAACTTTTACTATTTCGACTGTGAACTTTTAATAGTTTGGCTCTGACCTTTTATGAGTTCGACTCCGAACATTTACTAGTTGAACTCCGAACTTTTACTTGTTCGACTCCGAAATTTTACTAGTTCGACTCCAAACTTTTACTAGTTCGACTCCAAACTTTTACTAGTTTGACTCCAAACTTTTATGAGTTCAACTACGAACTTTTACAAGTTCGACTCCAAACTCTGTAAGTTCAGATTCTGAACTCTGGTGTTACCAGACTCTAAATTTCCTTGTAAATTCAGACTCCAAACTTCTACAGAATTGAGATTTTGAATTCCTATAAAATAGAATCCGAATATCCTTTTATTATAGACTATGAATCCCATTTTGGTTAGAATCTGATGTTTTATTTACTTACATTCCGAACATCTATTTTTCTAATGTTTTCACATGTTTTGTTATATAACGATGTCGTCCTTTCTATTTCTAATTAACCTTTGGTTGAGTGACACGTGTGTAGCTCCCTCTGAAATTCAAGGAAAATATGACTGTTGGAGGAGGGAGTTGACCGTTTCAATCTATCCTATAAATAAGAGCTCATTTGAAAGAGCTCAGAAAAGAAGTTGATCAATCTAGAGACCACACGTTGTTATGGTGATTTCTAGAGAGAGAAGATTTTCATTCCTTGTGCGTATTGAACTAATCGTTCAGATTGCTTCGTGCGACTCCAAATGTTGGTGATTACAATAGAGGGATTCCAAGGATAGGGAGACAGAGGTTCCCACACCTAGAAGTTGAGGGCTTTCGTGCTGAGTAAGACAGAGGTTCCAACTACCTTGAAGTTTAGGGCTTGCGGGGATAGCAAGAGAGAGACTCTGATATTCGTATCGAGGTCTTACCCTGGTGTGGGTAAGACAGACTTGCTTGAAAGTATAAATCCAGGGACCTTTATCCAAGGTTGTTGGATACCCTTCTCATTGGGTTAAAAGATTTATATCTTGTTACTTGTTACAAGTTTTCTGCTTCATTTTGTATTGTAAGGAAAGTATAACCTTATTATATTTCCTTACACCTGTACTCTAATTCTTTTAGATTCCTTATTCTTTAAGGTAGAATCTCATATTGTAAATATTCATTTAGTTTCATTTTTTCAGAATCATATTTCCGGATCCATCTTTTCAGAATCATATTTCCGAAACTTCTTTTTCGGAATCGATTTCTAGTTTTAAGCTAGTGTATAGAACGTGAAGTTTTTAACTTCATACCATGTTCCAATTATCCAATTTGTGTTAGAGGTGTTGTGAATTTTCTTTGTTTAACATTGTTCAAATTATATATTTCCTTGTTTTAGGAAATTTTTAAAGTGTAAAATTCACCCCCCCTCTTGTATATTGAGCATCTACATCGTTATTTCAATCCTACAATTGGTATCAGAGGATGTTAACTCAAATTCAGACCCCAAGGGTTAGTTCAATCTGATTTAATCTCATGACTAAATTCAGAAGAAAATATTTCTCATTCTTTCTCAAAATAGATTTTTTAGATTTGATTTTTCGGACTCATATAGTTCGGATTCATCTTTTTCTTACATCCACTAAAGTTTTATTTTTTTTGTTACATATAATATCCAGAGTCAATTTTCAAGAGTCATATTATTTTTCTGTATTCATATGTTTTATTTCACTATGAACTCTTATTGCTAACATGTTTTGTGTGCCAAGGGTTATTCTAAGGATGAAAGGTTTAAACGTTGGATCTATAGAAAACATGAATTCTACAAGACCACCAATTTTTTATGGTAATGACTATGAGTATTGAAGAGATAGGATGAATACTATCATTATCAACACTGGTGTTGAAAATTTCATTATACTTACTGGTGGATATAAAATTCATGACAAGGAAGTGAGTACCTTTACAAATCAAGAGAAACATGATTATCAATTAAATTATAAGATACACAATACTCTACTTTGTTCAATGAATAGGAATATATATAGCCAAATTTCTTCTTGTGAAAAGGATAACTGTATCTAGAAGAAACCTGAAGTTACCCACTTTGGTACTTCTAAAGTGATTGAGACTAGGAGAGCTATGTTGAGGACTGAGTATCAGGGTTTTAGTTTTCCTTATAGAGAACCCATATGCAAAAGGAAAAAAGATTTATGACTATCGTGAATATCTTACAATCTATGGGTGAGAAAGGTCTCGATGATAATTCTCTTGTGGAAAAAAATATTGATATTATTCCCAATGAGTGGGAGTCCAAGAGAACTGATATTGATGTGAATAGGAAAGTTTCTCAGATTACTCTTGATGAATTATTTGGAACTCTTCTTCAGCATGAAACGAGAATGAAAAGAGATGCTGACAATATCAAGAAGAAGAATGGGAATGGAGGAGTTTCTTTTACAACCACTTCTAATCACATGAAAGCAAAGACTCCTGAGAGAGTAACTAGATCCAAGTCTAAGAAGATTACTATCCAATCCGAATCTAGTGAGAGTGAAGTCTAAAAAAATGAGTTAGAAAATCTTTATCGAAGAATGAACAAGATAGCTGGTCAAATAAACTTCCAATCCAATTATAAGAAGAAGGAAAGGAAAGATAAGAAAGATTCAGAAGTTAAATTCTATGAATGTAAGAGAAGTGGACACATATGACCTGATTGCCCTATGCTCAAGAAGAAAGAAAGAAAAGAGAGGCATTCTGAACAGAATAGGTAGAAGTATTACAAAGCTAATGCTAAGAAAGTTATGAAAGCTAATGATACTTGGAGTGCCAGTGATGGTGACTCTTTAGATGAGTCTTCTGATTATGAATCTTCTGGATAGAAGAATCTTGGTCTTATATCCAGATTACCAATTAAAAATCATTGATTTATGGCTAAGGTACACAATGATGAATCATTTACCAATGTTTCCTTAAATTCTAATGATAGTAAATATTATAATGCTTCAGATGAAGAATCCTCTTCTGATGAAGAAAATACTTTACCTACCTATGAAGAAGTTTCTAGGTTTGCTAAAATTATTGAGATTGAGAATTCTAAACTCAATAAATAACTTGATAAGGCAAACTCTAGAAATACTATTCTTATTATGGAAATATCAGATCTTTCTAAAGATCTTGATAAGAAAAATTCTGATTTTATAAGTGTTTCAAAAAATCTTGAAGAAGTAAATTCTGTGAAGAATAAACTTTCTAATGATCTAGAAAAACTAATTTCTAAGAAAAGTGTTTTCGAGCCTACCTCTAGTTCCTAATCTAATGATTTTGAAGATAAAAACTTGGTTATAAAACTCAAGTCCGAATTTTTTTCCTTAAAGTAGTGTTAGTTGAA
The DNA here is from genome assembly GCA_963277665.1 of Viscum album. Classification (NCBI taxonomy): domain Eukaryota; kingdom Viridiplantae; phylum Streptophyta; class Magnoliopsida; order Santalales; family Viscaceae; genus Viscum; species Viscum album. The sequence continues at coordinate 31,975,972 of OY728166.1, read as the reverse complement.
CTTTACTCATGGTAAAGAAAATTTTGATAAGATGTACTCACAAATACAACCATTAAGAAACATGTCTGGATTTGGTTATACCCATGCAAAACCAACTTTTAGTAACAATTATTTTGTTCCTCAAAGTGCTCCATTTTGTTCCAAGTGTCAATGTGGTGGTCACTGGTAAAAGAATTTTTCTTTAAACAAAACCCAATCATTAGGTTTTCATAGGGCTTATTTTTCTAAAAAGATATGGGTACCCAAAATATTGTTATCTGAAATGCTCAAATCCAAATAACCTTGGATTCTGAAAGTCTAATTCTTTTCTAATTTTCAGTAAAATAGGGATAATTCCAACAACAATAATTGGTACATGGATAGTGGATGTTCCCGACACATGACTGGTAATAAAAACTATTTAAAAAGATTATCAAGATGAAAGGAGGAAAAATATCTTTAAGAGATAATGCTCAGGGATAAATTGTTGGTATAGGTAATATTGTTCTTCTTGCTGAAACTTTGATTTCAAAAATTTTATTTGTTAAGGGTCTTAAGAACAACCTCATTAGCATAAGTTAGTTATGTGATGAATGATACCTTGTAAATTTAAGAATGATAAGTGCTTAGTACACAATTACAAGGAATAATTTGTTCATTCTGCCAATAGGCAAGAGAATGTTAACACTTTGAACTTAGAAGACCTTAGGAGCCAAGACCTACCTTGACTAAGTGAAATAGAAGATTACTCTTGGTTATGGCATAGAAGACTAGGTCATTGTTACCTTAGGAACTTATGTAAAATCTCTAAGAAGAAACTAGTTAAGGATCTACCATAGCTTAGATTTGATTCTTCTGAAGTTTGTGATCCTTGTCAATATGGAAAGCAACATAATTCTAGTTTTAAATCAACTGGTGAAGTCTCATGAACAGAGGCATTACAGTTGGTGCACATGGATCTCTTTGGTGAAACACAAACATGAAGCATTGGAGGAAATTACTATGTGTTTGTTCTAGTTGATGATTACCCTAGATTTACATGGGTCTATTTTCTAGAAAAGAATTCTGAATCTTTTTCTTATTTCAACAGTTTTAGATTCCAAGTTAAAAATGAGAAAAACCTTCCAAATAAAACTATTCATAGTGGTCATGGAGGAGAATTCCAAAATTCTGATTTTGAAACTTTTTATTGTAGAAAAGATATTACTCACAACTTTTCAGCACGTAGAACTCCTCAACAAAATGGTGTAGTTGAAAGAAGAAATAGAATTCTTCAAGAAACAACTAGAACCATGTTGAGTTACTATTATATAGCTAGACATTTCTGGGATGAAGTTGATAATATAACCTCTTATACTATAAATAGAGTTTTAATTAGACCTTTTCTTAATAAAACTCTTTATGAGTTATGGAATGGTAGAAAACCTAGCCTTTCCTACTTTAAGGTTTTTGGTTGAAAGGTATTCATTCTGAACACCAAATTTAATCATCACAAATTCACACCCAAATCTGATGAAGGAATTTTCTTAGGCTACTCCACAACTTCTAAAGCCTATAGTGTTTTCAACAAAAATAGTTGTACTGTTGAAGAAACAGTGCCTGAAAAATTTGACGAATCTGATCCTTTTGTTTTCAAACCATCCCAACCTACATCCTCAGATGTGTTTTCAAAAACTGATTATCAACCTTTGATAAAAGATCATTCTGATAAGAAAAATGTTCAATAAGATGCTTCTGAAACATTTACCCCAGAAGACTTTATACCCTATGTTGATGAACATGTTTTACAAAACCCAATTCAGGTGTTTCTATAGAAACATCCCAGTGATAGTATAATTGGTGATGTGAATTAACCTATAAGGACTAGAAGTTCCTTAAGGAATTATGTAGAACATCTAGCATTCCTTTCCCAATTAGAACCAAAAAGCACTGATGAAGCTTTAGGTGATGATGATTGGATCAAAACAATGCAAGATGAACTAAATGAATTCTAAAGGAATAAAGTCTGGACCTTTTTTGAAAGACCTAAGGAAATTTCTGTTATTGGAGTAATGTGGGTCTTCAGAAATAAGTGTGATGAAAATGGAGTCATTGTTAGAAATAAAGCTAAACTAGTTGCTGAAGGCTAAAATCAGCAAAAGGGAAAAGACTATGAAGAAACATATGTTCCAGTATCTAGAATTGAATCTATTCGTATCTTACATGCCTTTGAAGAATTCCTCAATTTTAAACTTTTTCCAATGGATGTGAAATGTTCTTTTCTTAACGGTTATTTTCAAGAGGATGTTTTTGTTGAACAACCCACTGGATTTGAAGATACAAAACATCCTGATCATTTTTTTAGACTTATCAAAGCTTTGTATGGCCTTAAACAAGCCCCACGAGCCTAGTATGATAGAATTACAAGATTTTTTCTTCAAAATAACTATGTTAATGTAAATGCAGATCCAACCCTTTTTGTAAATAAAGATAAGAAAAATGTTTTGATTGTTAAAATTTATGTTGATGACATCATATTTGGTTCAACTCAGCAATCTTTAGCTGACTCCTTTGCACATCTAATGAAATCTAAGTTTGAAATGAGTATGATGGGTGAGTTAAAATTTTTCCTTGGTTTTCAAATTTCTCAAAAACTATAAGGTACCTATATATATCAACATAAGTATATTAAATATCTTCTTAAAAAGTATGGATATGACAACACTAAGAGTATAAGTACTCCCATCGGTACCTCAAACTCTTTAGATCTTGATAAAGCTAGGAAACCAGTAGATCAAACATCTTTTAGAGGTATGATACGAATCCTACTATACTTGACATCCAGTCATCCGGACTTAATGTTTTCAGTATGATTATATGCAAGAGATCAATCCAATCCTAAGGAATCTCATTTAAAGGAAGTGAAAAGAATTTTTCGCTACTTAAAGGGAACCATGGATCTAGGATTATTTTATACTTATGGAAATGATTTTGTTTTAAAAAGTTTTTTAGATTCTGAATTTGGTGGATATAGAATGGATAGAAAGGGTAAATCAGAAACATGTCATATCTTAGGAGATTCATTAGTTTCTTGGTCCTGTAAGAAGCAACACTTAGTAGCACTCTCCACTGATGAAGCTGAATATGTAGCAGCTGGAAGTTATTGTGCTCAAGTTTTTTAGATGAAACACACACTCACAGATTATGGCTTTAGTTTTACAAAGACTCAAATTTTGTGTGATAACACAAGTGCCATTTCCCTTAGTAAAAACCCTGCACATCACTCTCATGCAAAACACCTAGATATTAGGCATCACTTTCTTAGGGATCACACACAAAAAGAAGATATCATTCTTCAGTTTATCGGAATTTAAGATCAACTTGTTGATATTTTCACATAATCGTTACCCTCCGATATATTTAAATACATTAAAACGAAGTTAGGAATGATAACCGTGAGGTAATCCTTCTCCATTAACTTCTTGTTGAACAATTCTCTTTACTATAATAAACTCATTTTCAAAGGGGGAGTACATTTTCTTGTTAGTATAACCAATTTTTTTTGTAATAAAAATTTTTGTAATCAGTTTTTTTTGATTTTGTAACTAAAATTTTTCGTAATCTGTTTTTTTTTCATCAAAATTTTCTTATTAAAATTTTTGTAATGAATGTTTTGTACTAGAATTTTCGTAATGAAATTTTCATAATGGAACTTCCATAATGAAGTTTTCGCAACTGGAAACTTTCGTAATGAAATTTAGGTACTGGAACTTTCATAATGAAATTTTCATACGGGAACATTCGTAATGAAATTTTCGTATAGGAAATTTTCATAATGATATCTTCGGAAATGGAATTTTTGTAATGAAAATTTTCAGAACTGAAATTTTCGTAATGAAATTTTTGTACTGACTTTTTTGTAATGATGTTTTCCATAGTGAGTTTTTTTTCTTAGTCAAATTTTCCTCAAGAAGAATATTACCAATTATGAACAATCATTCTAGCCAATCTAAAAGTTATGAATTCCTTACTTAAGTGTTCATAGTCATATTTTTCTTGCTGGTATTTTCCTATGAGTTTTAAAATTTTTCAGATTCTAGTATTCATAAATCTGAATGTTTTTATTAAAATCTCAAAAGACCGGAGTCAAGTTTTCTTTGCGGGTAATATCTAAACCATCAGATCAAATCTCAATGTACCTCAACCATTTCTTCAACTATGGAAACTGAACCGTCATCTCAACGCCTATGAAAAGGGGACCCGCGAGGGTTATCCCACATTTGTTTTCAATGCTTTTGACGTCTCGTAGCCTGGACTCACTTCTTAAGGTCGTTCCGATCTTTGAAAAGCCGTTCTGAATACTTCATAACTGTCCATTCTGAATTTTTTTAAGCTACTTCCAAATATATTTCCTCCTCAAAGACAATTTCAAAATGGAAAGTGTATAGAGAAAGGTCGGTCCATCTGAACTTTTTCAAGTATGAATCCATCATTTACAAGAATATCAGGCTGAATTTTTGGGAATATGTTTATGTATCCAAGACAAGTGATCAAGATCTTGTCTATCCGGAGTTACATGTAGAATTCTATGAATCATCAAATTTCTATGAGGAAGATGGAAGATAAAAGTTTTCTTTCAAGTCTTATGGTAAGACTTACAACCGTTCTTACACCAAGGTGGAAAGCTTGGTGGGGAACGCATACGAAGGAGAAGCGGAATTTTGTTCAAAAAAACTCTCAGATGCTCAAGGTAGTTTTATTAAGGTTAAGGCCTTACAATGTCTTGGACTTTCTGATGTAAAAACAACAAAGATTTCTCACCTGTATCTTAATAATAGGATTATTTATATTTGGGTACAATTATTATTGGTTCCGAGAAAGGGTGATAAAGATACCATGAAGAAAAGTGACACTTATTTCTTACACATCTTGGTGAATCTAAGAAAAATAAATCTGATGAGTCATGTCCTTGTGACGATCAAGAATATCAAGGAAGGAAACTTAAGAACTCAAATCATCATGTACCCTACCTTACTATCAAAGAATATAGTTCCGTACTTAGACTCTTTCAAGGTTGCATGTAATCCTAAGGTTCAGAATTGCATTCTCATGCTTGTTAGTGATGACACCCTGAAAATAATGAATATGGATTTTTCAAAAGAAACAGGAGAGTTATAATTTGCTAGAGGTAGAGGCTGAGACAATTCTGGATAATGTGGAGAAGGATGAACCAGTGAAGAAAGTCACTATGAAGAGGAAGCTTAAGGAAGTGGTTGTTGAAGATAAAACCCTTAAAGCTATGGAAACCCAGTCCGCACCACCCATGCCGAAAAAACAAAAAGCTTAACCAGATGAAGTGGCAGCTAAGTGGAGAGAAGTCAGGGAGAAGAGGAAAGAATGGGATCCATAGTTCGGATTGGACCATACGGAGGCTAAGGTCATAAAAGAAAGAGCTGCTGATGAGTTAAAAAAACAAGAAAAAGAGAAAAATATGAAGAAGAAGATGTCAGAAGAAGAGATTGTTCAATCTCTTTTGAAAGTAATAGAGATGGCTTCTGAGCAGATTCATATTCTGGAAACCTTTGATGTCCAACCATCATTACCAAAAACTCCAGAAAAGAACTATATCACTCCATAAAAGTCTAAGGGTAAAGAGATTGTTGAAGAATTATAGGAAGAGTTTGTTGAAGAAGAAGAAGTGAAAGATTGAAGTGAGGATTTAGATGCCTTGATTAAACAAGTAGAAGATTATCAGGCTGAATCTTTAATGTTTATCACTCCAGAAAAGGTAGCTGAGAAATAAGGAAACAAAGATGATAAGGAAAAGGAAGAAAAACAGTATGATTTTTCTGATCAATAAATCTCTGAGAATAATTTTCTTGAAGAAGAAGCATAGAAAGAGCAACCAGATGAAGACAATATTGTTCAAGTATCAGAATCTGAGGAAGAATATCCAAGTTAGGAACCCATTATGAAAACTAATAAAGGAAAGAATGTTCTCTTGGACACACCAAAAAAAGATATCATCAGAAAGAAATAAGTTTTTGGTGTTTCTAAAAGAAATTTGGTACATATTGAAGAAGAAAAACCCCTAAGCAAGTTATCTGATTCGGAGTCATCAGCACATGGTCATGATTTTGTTGTTGAATCTTTGAAAAAGTTGGTGGACACAATTATGATATTTCCCACTATAGACTCCATATTCCAGATGCTGCCGCATATCTTGAATCAGAAGTCAGAATCTATATCCATGGTAATGGATAAGTGTGTAAAGATTGAGGGTAACCATAGAAATTTCCTTATCAATTATTATGTGCACAGGAAATCATGCATCAAAATCACTTTGTAGTCTAAGAAAGTTCAAGAAGACATTGCTGACATTGATCATTTTCAGAATGAGGTAAAATATGCCTTTGACACCAAGGATAACAAGATTAAGAATCTTCCGGATGAGCTGACCACTGAGAAAAATGTAACGCCCCGACCCCAGCTACCCAGAGTCGGTGCATTACCTCGTAACATTGGCATGATCACAAGAAAGATCAAATCTCGAAAGACCGATTGGTTTAGTAGCCTTGGAAACACTAGATATATTCATAAGTTTTACATTAAATCATAAAATGAAAAACTACTACAACAACATAATGTTTTCACAGTCCACACTATATCCCCTCATAATATCCCTGCAGGTCATTCATAACTTACTTCTTCATATCCTGGGAAAAATAAAACATAGAAAAGGGGTGAGCTCAAATGCCCAGTAAGGATAACAATATAGCATAACATTCAAAATAAGCATAGACATTTAAGGCAATGCATTACTAAAACAAAAGCCTTTTAAACTTGAACATTAACAAAGTATGGCAAAAGTAAAATGAAATAATGCCATTTACTTATTCACATGGATATTCTACTAATCGAATAATCACATGCAAAAATCAATAACCACTTTCATAATTAAGGAATGCATAATGTCAAATGTTAATTTCATTATCTAGGCCTCATCCCAAGACCTAGGGGTTACTTCTAACCGGAACCCAACCCGGAGTGCCTCTAATAACCGGACACCAACCTGGAGTGCCTCTAATAACCGGACACCAACCCGGAGTGCCTCTAATAACCGGACACCAACCCGGAGGGCATACTTTTACCAGTCCCTAACCTGGAGGGCTTACTTTAACCAGTCCCCAACCTGGAGGGCTTACTTTTACCGGTCCCCAACCCGGAACATACTTGTTTAGCACATTCATCTGAAGAAAAGTTTGAAATATAACATAAACATTCGGGTTAAAACTAGCATACGAAATGTAAATAGTTTCACCATAAACTATGAATGGTATAAAATAGCACATCCACATTAAAACATATCACAAAACCTTCAATACAATATAGAAGTTTTGTATTATAATAAATCAACTTCAAATAATCTTAAAATCCATCAAAGGATGTTGACATAGATGAAATCAAAATTCTTTTTAAAGAAATATCTCCTTTTATTTTGAAATCATTTAAGATCCATATAAAATAAAACATTTTCTTTGAAAATATTCTTATAAGCTTGTAAGGAAAGCTTTGAAGATTTTATAATGGCGTAAAATAACCGCACCCGCCGTATAAGTTAAAAAAACATTCTTACCTCAATTCTGTCGAAAAGGTTAAAAAGGACCTTGTTTTGAAAACGACGGAAAGATTCCTTTATAAACCTCTTATAAAAAGTCAAAAAAAGGTATAAATGACTTTAACCCATATTCTTGTAAATAGTAAAAAAAATTTGAAATACATTTTTAAGAAACATGGATGTGGATGATAAAGAGATCCCAGTAGATTATTACATATAAACAACCTCGGATAATGAAGAGATTGTGAAATAACCCTTACCTTGTACTTTTCCTTTGTTGGGGTAGGTTAACCTCCTGTATAATGGTGAAATAATTGTTATTAAATTATACAAGAATCATATATATTAATATGATATCATATATGATCTTTTAAAATTGATTTGTTAATAATATCTTAGAATTATCGTCGTTTCGGGTGTTAACTCACTAATTTTATTTATATGTTTTGTTACATAAGCCAGGGTTGTTGTATCTTATTCATATACAGAATGATATCAAGTCCTTAAAAATCATTTTTAAATCGTTAAATGATAATTATACTTGAATGGATACGATGGAGAATGAATCTCATCGCGTTCGTGGAGACGGTAGTCCGTACGTACGCACGAACGCTACTTCCATTTAATTTTTATTTTAAAATAATCGAATCCAAATGATACATAGGTATATTACTATTCCAGTATAATATAATATTTTATATATGTTACTTAAGTTCATTAACACCATCCTTTATACGTTCCATGTGTGGTATGAACGAGTCATATCATTTTAAGGGGGCGGTAGTCCGCACTTCCTCAAATGAAATTATCGTATGTATATACAACATGAAACGAATAATGGTATGAAATAAAGTGGAATTACAGAAGCTTATATATAAAATATATATCATTAATATCATATTTAATTACAGTGCCATCATAATGGCCACCATGAGAGGCGGTAAGATGTATTTGAACAATCATCGTTTCGTGAGGCGTTAGTTTGCCATCCACAGAAACATTATGTTCATCATCCATTAGATGGAGTTGTGTGTATGTGTAGTTTGAATCCTTATTATAACAACATCCTAGTATATTTAGGATACTGGTGTTGTTACAAAAGAAAGGAAATAAAAAGAGTTTGGGGGTTGGAGAAGCAAAATAAATGAAAATAATTTAAGAGAAATCGTTACCTTTAATTTAGGTAACTCACTTTGGTTGGAACCAAAGGACTTCTTGAAATGCTTTCTGCCTAAAGGGAAGCTTCAAGGAGGAGGAGAGGGATGTGGGGAGCTTAGTTGGGCAGAGTTTGGACGAGCCAAGTGGCTTGAGAGGTGTGAGGAAAAGAGAAGGAGGAGTGCCCTTTTATAAGAGGGGTGAGGGGCACCTTTGGAAAAGCTAGAAATATTAATTTATAATAAATTCATATTCGGTTTACAAAGGCTCCAAAGTTGACTATTCAAAGGATGAGGTGGGGATAGGTCGAAAAAAACTCATCCAATATAATTTAGACAGGTTTGGGTACTTATATTAACCTTATCTTTAAGTATTAACTCTAAGTTAATTAGTTTCACTTTTACAATGTCTCTTTGTATTTTTATATAATATGGTTAATAAACTTACTATATACATCCAAGAGACCCCCAAGTGGTCCATTAATGATTAACCTATCATAATATAAGTCTCTTGGCCGAACCTTAGATTTTTAGGAATTTAATATCAATTAATAATATAATATTTGTTTTAAGAACTCTTTTATGTCAATTTTGACACTATTCAATAGTTGATTTTTGTGAAACTCATAACAGATTGATTACTTCTAACAAAGTCAATTAAATCAATCATAATATATCATATTATCCTAGAAAATTAGTTTAATTCATTAAAAGTTTCATATTATATTTATTTGGGTATTTATAATATCACTTATTTTAATTTTTCACTATTATAGTAATTACTGCATCATAATTGTGTCATAAATAAAATAAATTATTTAATGTCTAAAAATTATAAATAAAATATAATTATGTAGGAAATATTTTTATCTTTCTAATGAATATTTATAATCGAAAATCCAACATGTATAACCCTATGTAAAAATTGATCTTCTAAAAGATGTAAGCTTATGCCATTTTTATTTTTATTTTAGCTTTATTAATATAATGTGTCATTATCACTTACAAGTGGATCCATGGGGTCCCAAAATCGACCCAAATATTACCATGGTCGACCATGTATCAACCAATAGGGTTAAGACACGTTTTAGGGTAATTTAGTATTATTATAATATTATTTTTTTAACCCTTATTTACCGGATTTACCCTTAACCATGGTAAATAAAATATTTACCGCAGTAATTATTCAAAATGTCTAAAAATAAAAGTTACCTATTTACACAATTTGAACATCCTGATTCCAAATATGGAATCCATTTTTCTAAATTCAAAACACAGAAGTGGCAGAAATTAATTTAAAATTAATTCCCGCTGTCAAAACAAAAAGCGTGTTTTTAAGAGATAATAACTATCAAAAGATTGACACTTGTTTATGTTCGGTTTAATTGTAAAATTATGTCTAATGACCAACATTATATTAAATTGTAAAAATATATTCTAAATATACTTTAAAACCACTCAAATTCATAATTTATCACTATTAATTATTTTGATTAAAAAAGTTGTTTTTAATTAAAATTTAGTAATTTTCACTATTCATCAAAATATGAAAGTCATCCGAAATGTACCAAAATTTCACCTTAGGCTAAATTCGATATTACGAATCCAAAAATGAAGTCCATTTTCAAATATAAAATATATATAATTTCAAAAAGTAGGTATTACTATTCATAACGGCTAGTTTGATTAGTTATGGTGTGTTAGAACTCGGTGTTGCGTACAACACACGCTATCACATTATTCAAAGGGAAACGTACCGTGGAAGCTTGGGGTGTTTCATTTTAAATTTTTGATGTCCCCATTTAGTCAAAAAGATTAAAATATTGTATTTAAAAAGGTTTCACTATTAGAAGTTGATAAATGTGAAATACTGAAAATGAATCTGTTCTTGCATTATGACTAAGAAACTCATAATAGGGATTCTAAAATTATAAGGATTATATAAAGTTCAAAATGTAGTTAATACTATTCATGACCTCTTTTAATGGTGTGATTGAACTCAGTGTTGCGTGTAGTGCAAGTTATTGAATTATTTTTAAGAAATAACACACTCTGAAATCCTAGGGTGTTACAAAAATATTCGGAATCAATAAGTAAGGGATATGAATGGGAAGCTTAACTCATTATCTCAAAACTGGAAAGGTGAAATAGATTTTTGACTTGAGTTTCAAGAAAAGATGCAAAATCTAGATGAGATACTGAAGATTCCAGAAGATGCCATGAAGGCTCAGGAAGAAGCTTTTAATGCTCAAGATGAAAGGATAAAATCTTTGGAGAGGCAAGCTGAGGAGGATCAAAGAGATTTGAATAATCTGAAAACCTTGTTGAAGAAGCTAATTCTGAAGGAAAAGGAAGACAAATAAACCCACTCCAATCTTTTGTTTTATTTTTATTTCCTTGTAAATTTTTTTCAACTATAATGAAATATTTGGTTGGATGTATCTTTTGTGATATACTAATGTTTTATGTACACTATTTCTTTTCCATTCCCATAAATCCTTTTTGAAAATCACAAAGGGGAATAAGGAAAAAGGAATTATTCAAAAGAGGAGAAATAAAAATTAATAATGAAGAAGGAAAAATTTATAAGAGAAGATATCCTTAAAGTAAGGGGGGTTTATCATTATGAAGTTTTTCATTCCCATGATAATGAAAAATCCACTCTGAAAATTCATAATACAATCCTTAGATCTTCAATTTTTTAGGGGGAGATAGTTTTATCCATCATCATTCATGAACAATGGGAGATAAGTCTTAATTTCAAAGTCTAATGAAATTTTTTAATGTTTTTACATTCTTTTCTATAAGGATATTTGTACTTTCCAAAAAAGGGGGAGATTGTTGAGTCAATAAGGATTTCCTTATGACTTTCCAATTTCATCTTATTTTGAAAATCAAAAACACCTTATATTTATGAAAATATATATTTTTCGTCTATAAGGAAAATTTCCTTCCTTAATGAAAATTACCATAACCTAGATTTCCTTAAACATATCAATATTTTTCATAAGTGTAAAAATCAGATTCACATCAAAATCTCAAAAGCATATAATGATTAGATATGGGGCATTATTTTTTAGGATCTGAATTCTGGATATGAACATTAAACAAAGTTCAACTCCGAATTATGGACTCTGAACTTTTATAAGTTCGACTCCAAACTTTTATAAGTTCGACTTTGAACTTTTATGAGTTCGACTCCAATATTTTATTAGTTCGACTCCAAACTTTTACTAGTTCGACTCCAACCTTTTATGAGTTCGACTCTAAACTTTTACTAGTTCGACTCCGAACTTTTACTAGTTCGACTCTGAACTTTTACTAGTTCGATTCCGATCTTTTATGAGTTCAACTCCGAACTTTTACAAGTTCGACTCTAAACTATGTAAGTTCATATTCTGAACACTGGTGAAACCAGACTCTGAATTTCCTTAGAAATTCATACTCCAAACTTCTACAGAATTCAGATTCTAAATTCCTATAAAACAGAATCCGAATATCATTTTATTATAGACTCAGAATTCCATTTTGGTTAGACTCTGAACTTTTATTTTCTTACATTCCGAACATAATTTTTGCTTATGTTTTCACATGTTTTGTTATATAATGATGTCATTCTTTCTGTTTCTAATTAACCATTGGTTGAGTGACACATGTGCAGGTCCCTCTGAAATTCAAGGAAAATATGACTGTTGGGGGAGGGAGCTGACCCTTTCAATCGAGCCTATAAATACGAGCTCATTTGAAAGAGCTCAGAACAGAAGTTGATCAATCTAGAGACCACACGATGTTAAAGTGATTTCTAGAGAGATAATCTTTTCATGCCCTGTGCGTACTGAGCTACTCATTCCGATTTCTTCGTGCGACTCTGAATGTTGGTGATTACATTCGAGGGCTTCCTGGGATAGGAAGAAAGAGGTTCCCACACCTTGAAGTTGAGGTCTTCCTTGATGAGGAAGAAAGAGGTTCCAACTACCTTGATGTTGAGGGATTGAGGGGATAGCAAGACAGAGACTCCGATCTTCGTATCGAGGGCTTACCCTAGTGTGGGTAAGAGAGACTTGCTTGAAAGTATAAATCAAGGGACCTTTATCCATGTTTCTTGGATACCCTTCTCTTTGGGTTAAAAGATTAATATCTTGTTACTTGTTACAAGTTTTCCACTGAATTTTGTACTGTAAGGAAAGTATAACCTTCTTGTATTTCCTTAAACTTGTACTCTGAATCTTTTAGATTCTATACGATTTAAGGTATAATCTCATATTGTAAAAATTAATTATGTTTATGTTTTTTAGAATCATATTTCTAGATCCATATTTTGGGAATCATATTTCTGGAACCTTTTTTTCGGAATCGCTTTCCAGTTTTAAACTAGTGTATATAACAAGAAGATTGTAACTTCATCCCTTGTTCCAATTCTCCAATTGGTGTTAGAGGTGTTGTAAATTTTCTTAGTTTTACTTTGTTAAACATAGATCTATCCTTGTTTAATGAAAATTTTAAACTGTAAAATTCACCCCCCTCTTGTATATTGAGCATCTACATCGTTATTTCGATCCTACATATGTAATTGTAATGAACATTATAAACCCATGTGTTCTATGATTTTGTTTTAAAAAATCATTTGAAAATGGGATCAAGGTATTAAATAGTCACAGATACTGAATTGAAAAAGAATCCAATTCATAAAAAGAAATTTTTTTAAAAGGGGATCACTTATTCAACCCTCCCCTCTCAGTGATGCTACACTATTCTGGGTTTTTCAAGAATAATACTTCTGAATCCCGATCATACCGAAACCTATTGGAATGATAAATTTTCAATCCTTATTGTGTGTAATCAATATAATCTATATTGGAAACATAAATCACATGAATAAGTCACTTTATCTGGTTATCATTATAATGAAGGTCCCTCTTCACCAGAGCCTATCAAGAAAGTATGTATTTAAGCTAATAGTACCTATAATTTTATTCTAGAAAACAATCTCTTGTTAAATATTCTCAGTGGTTCTTATCAGTTTCCAAAAGTAAAATAAAATATTGGATCACCACAAAATACATTATTTATAACGTTTGGAGTCTTTTATCGTTGAATAGTGTTATATTATCAATAGTATTAAAGGGTGTTCCCAAAAGTTTAATTTTCATCAATTATAAAAAGGGACACTTCGACCCCTTCATGATGCTCCCATTCATTCTAATTACATCCTAAAAATATTAAAATTTTATTTTCTTATAATAATCTCTTATGTTTATAATCCTATGGTCTCAATTATTTATCCTATTCCCTTTATTTCCGAGGAGACATTCATGAGAATGGTCAAGGTCCCAATGTGAGTATTACATAATTCTTATAATTTACTTCATAATGATTATAATACAATGATGTAATAACAATATTAATATGATAACATCAGTATCATTATTAGAATTAAGTTTTATTATACTAATGTAGTGATCTTTATTTATTCATTTCATTTTACTTACAAAAACAAAAGCGTTGACTACATGTTGTGAAAAATTCCATCTCAACGAAGTAATATATTTTCCTTTACATCGTGATTTTATTTATTTATCCTAATAACATAAAATATAATTTTTTGAAATCATTATTATTCTATTATATTTAAATTAAACATTTAATTAACCACACACAACATCAAGATATTGCACGTGGATGCTTATGGTTGGTTAAACCAACTACTTGAATAATGATATAAAACATTGCCACGGATTTATATTGGAATGAAAATACTAAATATATTATAAGATAATAATAAAATAATTGTATTTTCGGTTCTTAAAAGTATGTATCATGTTTTTCAATTTTTATAAAAATTCCTTCTTCAATTACTAAAATTACCGAAATAAGCCGACACTGATTCAATTTTTACCCAAAAATAATAAAAAAAATATAATAAAAAATAGAATATGATAATAAATTGTTTTTATGAAATTATATAAAGTAGAATATGGTTTCTAATAAGGTATGAAATAAACTTAATTTTTTTATTCAATGTGTTAGGTACATGCACAATGTGAATCTGGAACATGGTTAAGGTTTTCATATCATAATTCCACTCTTTGAGACCTATTTTTTATTATACACCTAGTTTAATTTTTATGTTTTATATACTACCTATTCATGATATTATATAATAAAATAATCTTTTCTCACGATAATTAAAATTTAATGTAAATATATATCTTTTAATATATTTTTACATAAATTATCATCAAGTTTTATGGTTTTTCATAACTCAAATATTTTTCATGAGACATAAAAACTGAATTTTGATTAGGAAATTTAGATATTGAATTATTATAAAAAATTATTATGTTATTTTGTATCTTAATATTCATTTATAATTAAATACTATTTCACACTAAAGTCTTCTTCCCTGAATAATTTATTATTTTATAAAAAATGTAATTTTTTAGAGAATTTTTTGCATCCCTTTTAATTGATTTTCCATCCATATCCTTTTTTACTTCTTTACAATGACCTTATTTACCTAGTGGGGGCTCTATTACTCTTAATTCCAATTATTTTTTAAGGACCATTTATTCATTATAAAAAAATTATTCATTTTCTTTTTAATGATGTGAGTTTTATATAAAAAAAAATTAAAATTTTTTACAGAATATTCTTTTCCATGATTTTATATTTTTTCTATCCAAAATTTCATTCTTTACATATGTTTTATTTATTATAAAGGTATCTTGTTAGGAAATTGAATTTATGTAACATTTTTTTAAGTTTCTTCTTCATATTTGGAAAAAATATTTTTTTTGGAATGTTTCATGAAAATTATATCTTTTATCTTGATATTAAGAATAACTTTTATGAAAATAATTTTTTGTGATTTCTATTACATTCTAAAAGTAAAATTATCCTATATAATAACTGTTAATAAATCACCATATATGATATTTTCATAAATACTCATGTTTAATATTGTGTCCTTTTTAATCAAATGATCTTTTATTTTGCGATACCATTGGAAAATTTTAAAAAAATAAATTTTATTGCCATTGTTTATTTATGATAAGATAAATGATATGATTTGAAGTGGAACTCATATGTAAGTATTGTGATGAGTGGGATCTTATATATCCATCTGATGCATTGATTATGGTTTTATATATGATAAGATATAAAGACAAGACATACTTGGATTTTATCACAAATTAAAATATAGACATACTAAGATTTATTCAAAAAATTACATGGTGGAAACACATGGATTTTTTCACTAAATTAAAGGGATTAAATAATTTTATTTTATTATAATATTTTCCTATTCTCATATTTATTCTATTTCTACAAAATGTTTCATATTTCTAAGCTGCAAAAAATGTTTATGATATCATATATTCTAAATATATTCTACTTTATTCTGTTATGATTTCACGTATTGTTGAATTTTTGTATTGGGTTTACAAGAGAAGTTTTGTGACATTTATTCGGGTTTATATTTCTATACCGTGATCCTTAACTCTAATAAAATATGCATGTCTGCCACTTATGATCCAATGGCGTTTTTATCTGATATTTATTCCTCTATTATATTCCACCTCATGTTTTAAATATAATGGTTATGTCTAGTTGAAAATTTTTCCTTACTGGGGATTCAAGCTCACCCATTCCTTATGTTTATATACATTAGGTTAGTAAGATGATTATATATAATGAGATATCAAGAATAGGGTCTAGAGGAGTACAATTTTAAAGAAATGATTTCATGTGTTATAAAATTATATGTTCATGTGGTGAGTCTCCAAGACACTAATCCTTTCAATCATTAGGATTTAAAGAAATTTTTTAGATGTACTGAATAAAAAATGAAATCACTGTTTTATTAATTATTGTTGATATTGGGTTACAATAGTTGGTATCAGAGGAGGATTTTTATTTTGGGGACTAGTGTAGAGAATTTTTGTGAAAATACATGGGATAATTCTTAGTGTAGGATAATCTCCTAAATTTATTATAATGTTTTGAGTATGTGGTTTTAGTAGCTGAGAAATATCGATTTATTTTTTGGAAAGTTGATACAATTGTGGAGAAAATTCACGTAGAGGTAGTCAACCCTAAATGAGTTAGTTGAGCATTGAATCTATAGTCACCATGATGCATATTGTGGGAACCTTTGATTACACACCGGGATACAATGTACTAGGATATATGATTTTTTTATTGAATTATCTTTATAAACAACTTGGATGAATTTATTTCCTAGTTAGGTTTATAGTTTAGTTTGAGAATTATATGACAAACAAATTAAATTAAGCCTATTAGACTAATATCAATATAGGTTGTTAAAATGGAACTATAGGTTGACCTCATAATAAAAAATATCATGTAATTTTAATGTTTAATCCCTTCTATGATTATGATAACTCTATAATATTTATAATGTTTCATCACTAATTTTATCCCATTGGGTTTTAGAAATGGTTGGAACTAAAGGGAAACTTCAGTGGGAGGTACAGTACAATGATTTCTTCATTTAACAACCCATTAGAATATGATATGGAGTGATTTACCTTGAAATTATTCCAAACAAGATATCATGAAATTTTATTGATGTTTTTAATATAGTTGATTTATCAAACACCCTACAGAAGATAAGGATAGATTTTAATGAAAGATAAACCAATAAATAAGATGATGGAAATAATGTTCAATTTTCTCTATATGTAAATTTTTTGAAGACAAACCACGAGAATTTCATCAAGGGTATTGTAGGATACATGAACTATTGAATAGGGGCATCAAGAATCAAATTGTTAATAGAAAATGAATAGTATAGTTAATATGATAAAAAAATAGAGTTCATCCTACGTTATCATTAATAGTTCGAAATCTTATGTGTAGGAAACTTGGGAATCATTCAAGTCAATGTACTAATCCATGGAATAACCATGTCATTGAGCATCAAAAATTTCAAATACCAAGAGGATAATGAAACATCAATGAAATGACTACTCTTAATGTTGATGTAGATACTAAAGGTACATGTACCCTCTAATCTAGAGTTAAAGATGTATTTGTGAAATTTGATTATATAAACTCTTTTATATCTAAGAATATTTATAAGATCATTAAATTACCACCTTAATGATTTTATTGTTTATTAAGTATTATAATTATATTATTATTTTATTTGAAGATAATGTGTATTGGAATGTACCTTATAGATATATTATGATATTTTATTTAGAAAAATATACCTTGATTTTAGAGATGGATTGGTTCCCTCCACATCGATGAAAAATTACATGGTTTAAATAAACAAATTTCATATTAACCAATGACATTATAACAATGAAATTATGATAATTATCAACCTCTAGAAAAATTGTACAATATGGATCTTGGTACCGAATAACACTAAGACCTTGGCACAAATAGTTGGAGTAAAACATAGTTTTTTGGATATTCTTATTACATTGAATGATATATGTTTCCCAAGTCTATAATGTTTAAATCTATATAGAAATTATATCATGATTCATATCTATAATTATGGTAGACTTAGATATTTCCAATGGTATGTGATAATTAAAATTACAAGGACATAAATTATTTATGAGGGGGAGGGTAGAATGTGATAACACATGGCTTCCTTTTATATTATCCTTATAACATAATATATTAAATAGTTTGTTTTAGACAATGTACCAAAATAAAATTAAAAACCTTGGAGTATTTTCAATATTAAATATGACAATTAAAAAAATATATTTAATTAAATTTTATAAATTTAACTACCCAGAATATAAAATAAATAAATTAAGTATAAATAAATAATATTTATAAGAGGAATAATTCTTTACAAAGCACACTTGTATGAGCTTCAAGGGGAGGTAGATTCAACATGGTCTTCTATAAACCAGTTCCAAGATCACCATGAGTGATTATGGTTTGATAAAAACTGTATAATAGAGAAGTTCATGCACGTGTAGATTTCCAAAATATTAAAGATAATTGAACTATCACCATTTAATACTGGAAGATTTTATTTCATTCCCTGTTTCTGAACATATGATATAGTCTCATATTTTCTAGTTGCACTATTAGTTAATATTAAATGTTAATCATGTGTTTGAACTATGAATTTCTTAGACTATGTTATAAGGATTTCTAGTTGATTATAGTGAGTTTTTAGACATTTTGAAGATTAAGGGATTGAACATGGTTCTCAAAAACCATGTTGGTCCTTTATGAAATTGTACGGACAGTGAAATGGGATTAAGGGTGGTGAATAATTAACGGCAAAAGTTTATAAAACCTTGTTCACTTTCTTGAAAACCTACATGAGATACTTCTGTGGCCAACAACAGTGTTGCTGCATGGTTTAAAAAAATATGTAACCAAACAAGTTGTTTCCCATGAGAGGAAGGATCCCACACATAGTCGGTATAATTGTTTCACAAACTTATTTCCAAATTGTTAATGCATGAGTTGGATATCAAAAAATACTCATAAAAATCCATTAATGACCAATTTTTACTATATCCTTTTTCTGTCAGAGTCCCACTCAAACACTGAATCATGATAGCCATTCCATGATGATTTAATCTATTTAGATGATATATTTTAATGTATCCAAGTGTTTTTCTGAAATCAATTAATGCACGTCTTTGAAATACCTCAATTCTTCAGTTTTCTTCTCGATTTTCCTGCTTTTCCTTTGAGATAAATTAAATATTTTGCATTTCACTTCCTAATATATATATATTCTTATTAAATCTAAGCATTAATTCATGGATCATTGTTGTAAAGGTGGTGTATTCGATGTGTCGACCACATCCCCAAGAATGGATCTTGATATCTCATGAACAATGGGTAAATTAGGGCATTTTTTTATTAAATTAGTCATATTGAGACATTATTCTTCTCGAATCCCATCTTGGATTTCTATTATGATAAGATATTTAGTGTGGATTGATGTTTGTGGACTAAAACTGATTTTTTATTCTCGGTTTTATGAATAATTTATGATATGTTCATTAATTGATAGTGGATTCAATGAATTGGTGCCCTCTACTTTGATATATCTCAGTAGTAGTTTCAATGTTAGACTTTGTACGATTTTTGATTCTAGAAATACTCTAATTTAAATGTAATGTACTTGGGTATCTTTACTAAACCCTATATTTGATGAACTATAATCCCACATAGGCATCCTTGACACAAAAAATAATTTTCTATTGGTGAAAAATAAGATTGTGGCTTCAATCCTTTGATAAATATTGGAGTAGTTCATCAATGAGATTTATGTAGGACGTTCCTTACCAGTTGGGGCCCATATATACTATTGTTTTCTTTATGTGATACTTTTTTTGGGATAAATGCTTTTTACAATATTTATAGTGATATTATGTTTGTGTTTTTATCCCATGAGGTACATACCTGATCTTTGATTCCATGTGTATGAATATGTAGATTTTTATAACTTATTTGATTATGATCACATGTATTTGTATGGTTATAAATTTTCTCATGAATACATGATTGGTTTTTTATTTTTATACTCTACTGACATTTTTGTTATTACCTTCCCTTTAGAGGCATTAATTTGGTTCCCTAGATAGGGGGACAATTATGATATTGTTATCCCTTAGAGGAAGAGTATGCACGATATGCAGTGATGGAGATAATGGACTTGAACACATGTTAGGGGATTTAAAATATTATGTCAAGAACCATGTAAAAAACATTTTGGGTATAATTTCCTTTATGAAATGATCCAATTCATTGAGATTATATGATTGACTTGAGGTTTGATAAAAAATGGAGGTGGGATGCAATTCCCTTACGGCCCGATCTAACTCGATTCCTTGAGACTACGAAGATATATGTTCTCCAGCCTTATAGATATATACTGTTCAATTATAAAATCATTAGGATTATGCTTTTGGAATAGGTATTAGGTGGGTGTGACAAGGGATCATGGATGATTGGTTAGTACATGAACACTCGATATATGATTTTTTATTCTTTATTGAATATTTGTCTTTATCATGGAATACAACAAGTATTCCTTTGAACACATGTTAAGGACACATTAGTGGATTCAACTTCGTTTATTTATCATTCCCTTCATGAGAATAAAAATGTGTTGGTAAACATCCTGATTCAGGATATAGGTATGGGAAAGGGACCCATGACAAATTGATAAGTTGTGGAGTGTGGATCTAGTGGTTGTAATGGGAAAGCATCTTAAGGATTCCCATTGTGTTTTATTATTTATATACTTATACATTTCAAACTTTAGTAAGGTATTTCAATTTGGGATAATTGTTTATTTAATTTTATGACATAGGCATCATATTTTATTACATCATGTTACTTAGTATTCTACTTATTATTCTAATTAGTTTTATTATTCATTTTTGTGCATATGGGTATGATAACCAAGGGTATACTCCCTCCAAAAATGTTGTTTAGACCCTCGCTGCTAGTTGAAAACCTCTTTCATGTGGGAAGACATACATAAGATCTTCTGGATATTGGGATTAGACTTAGTGGATCAGGACATGAAGTCAGAAAATGGAATCAAATCACAAGTATCCTTTATATTATTTTTAACTAACATAGGGAATGGTAGACATGATATATTCTATGTAGAACATGGGTAGGGGAGTTTCCATGTGTCAGGACAACTCAAGTGTAATGGAACTATGAGTTACCATTGACAGGATTGTTGTTATAATTTTATGGAATTTGGGTGTGTTCATTCGTCATGATTAGGCATGATGGATCACTTATCATATATATTTAAATTATTTTTATTCTATATAATAGAACATTAATTTAATGACATGATTTGTGTCATTTGGTCATGATAAACCTATATTATGTGTTTAGTGATATATAAATATTCATTATTTATGTGATCAATATTTTTTGAAATTAATTAGTTAAACTTTCTTAAGATATTATGTTTACTTATCTAAATGATTGTCACAAATGTTTAGTTATTGGGGGCATTGGGAGGAGATTAGAGGAATATAGTGGGGGTTATTGGTATCCTCCTAGGAGAAATTTTGTGTGGTCCCATTAACTAGTTGTGATCTATCTTGACCTAATGGATTCAACCATCTTAATGGTTCTTTTTTACATTTTAGTAATATTTCATTATTGAGATTACTAAATGCACCAACTAGGGTTGTAATTCCAGTTCCACCATTTTATGTGTAGGAGAATCCGCATAAGAATTCTTTAGCAGCAATTGAAGTGGTTAATGTGTTTGATTCAATCCATCTTGTGTATTCCGGATTATACTGGCCCAAGGCGGAGGAGTATAGAGGACTATGGTTGAATACACATATGACTTCCATCTAATGAATATTATCTCTTTTTGGACACTAGAGACCACAAGATGTTGAGGATTTTATATAAATCATTTGGGTTTTTTGACTTTATTAATACACTAGAGAACTGATAGGTCATTCTAGTGAAGTTTATTCTCTAGGGTCCCTCGAGGAGAAAGTGGAGTGTTATGTAAAGGTAGTTATAATAAATGGTATTCATTTGGAGTCCTTTAAGAACAATTTATTTGGAGAAATATTTCTAGACACATTGAATTTGTGTCATGCCCAATAATTCGTGGAACTTCAAAAGGTAATGAGGATTGGTTTCAAAAACTCCACACATTTAAGTAAAAAACTTATTTTTTATCTTATTTTGTATTGAAAAGAGGAATATAATGCCATGATTTTTGATATTCGACTTCTTATTTTTACTAGATTTTATGTTAAGAGCTTTGACCAAATGACAAGATCCTAGGTTCTTTATAAGGAATTGACAATTGGAATTGGCCCAATGGGGGGTCACTCCGTGGGTATCTTACCATCATTTATAACTAAGGATGGTGGACCTCCAATAACTATGGTGAGTTTCCCATCTAGTAGAACAATGATGGAGTCTAAGGATGCATGATGGGATAGTGGTAAGTAGTAAGAATTATTTATGAATTATTCATCCCCTATAAGAGGAGTTTCACAATGGTTAAACTATGAGAATCTTAGTCATTATTGTAGGTTTTCCATAGAACCTGAGAATAACTATTAAAAATGTAAAAATATAGGGAATATCCAGTATTTTTAATCTAGATTCATGAGGATAGGTCTCTATATAAGTGAAGGCCAGATGTGATAAATGACCAATGGATCCTACCGAGGTCCTCAATAGTAGTCTCAAACGATGATAAATATGGAATGATATATATCACAATGTTGTGGATTTAGAGATATGGAATGAAGTGTTTATTTAATATAATAGTCTCCAATAGATAGTTCTGAGGGACCTTATACTATTTAAGGTATAATCTTGACCAATTTTTTGTGGTTTATTAATTTTTTGGATACCAGTGCTTCTTATTCTTTTATATATTCAATTGTTTTTCCTAGAAATGATTTACTATTCAAGTTATCATTTGAATTTTTTCCATTGATACAATATTAGTTATAATGCAGACTATGTTCATTAATTACCAGAGTGTCAAATATTCATTTTAGGTTATGAACATCTATGATTCTTTATGATTCTAGAGATAATGGTCTTCAATGTTATTCTTGTCATGAATTGGAAGACAACATGGGATGATAATGACATAGAATGAAATCTTGGATCATTATGATAAAGTAGTGCTACCCCTCTTGACTTTTTTCAAGAGTTGTAGATATCTTTAATACAATATTTTAAGATGAGTTTATAGTTCTTCCCCTAGATAGGGGAGTTAAGTTTGAGATAAAACTTCTTACACGTGTGTTAACCATTTAGATTCACCCTTATCATATGGAACATACCAAGTTGATGAATATCAAAGTATAGATTAAGGGCTTGAAAAATATGGGTTTATTATGGATGTGTAAATCACCATGGGGTGCACATTTTTTACTCACTAATAATGTGGATGTTATTATTTGACTCTTCATAGATTACCAAAATATGAATTAGGTGAATGTGAAGAATTGTTACCCTTTTCCTATGTTTGATGATATCTTTTACTAGTTTTGGGGAGACTAGTGTTTCTACAAGATTGATTTATGATCAGGTTATCACCATTTTATGTTAAATCAGAGGAATCTCTTTAGAATTTTTTTTGAGATGTTATGGACTATATGAGTACTTATTGATGTAATTTTGAAGGAATAATGTGCTAGTATAGTTCATGACTCTCATGAAGAAGATCATCCGCACATACCATGACATGTTCATCACATAGTTCATTAATTATATACTCATTTATTCACATACCCTTGACCAGCATTATAGAGATCTGAAGATGGTATTGAGTACACTTCAAGGCCATTGAATCCATGAAATGTTGTTGAAGTGTCACTTTGGGATTCAAGTGGTTCAATTATTGGTGTAGTGATTTCGGGTAACACTATATTAGTGGACCCAGCGAAATTAGAGGTGGTGATTTACTTGAAGCCTTTAAAAAAGTGTTTAAGAGAAAGAGATTTATGGGATTTATATGATTATATAGATGTTTTATCCTATATTTCTCCAATTTATGATCACCCATGACTACACTGATGATAAAATAGGTGAAGTTTCAGTGGTCAATCCAGTATAAGGATAATTTTATTAATCCAAAGAGTAGGTTGACTATAACAACAGTGTTGATTATTTTTTAGCCTTATATTAGATATCTAATTTCTTATAACACATCCGGGGTTGGGTTAGGGGTAGTATTGATTCATAGGGATTATGTAGTGATTATGGGCCCTGCCAGATGAGATCCAATGAATGGAACTATCCTACCGTTGAATAATAACATGAAAATGTGTTTTATGCATTGTAGTGTTTGTGACATTATCTCCGTAACGACCCTATCTTTTTGAGTATTATATTAACTTACTCTTAATGATTTAATAAGATGTTAATGGTTAATGCAGAAAGGGGAGTTGATGGCTTCATCCAGTATACTCAACCCTTACGAAGCCCACTTATCAGAGCTTGGGAAGGAGGTAGCATCTGTGGGCTTTGCTTTGGATCAAGCCCAAGACGAGCTCCAGCGTGTCAAGCTTGAACGAAAACGCTTGCAGGAGAAGTTCAAGTTAGTGGAGATTGCTACTAGGGAAATGTTATCTGAGCCTCCTCAGATTCTCTCACAATAGCACACCTTACACTTAGGTCTTATGCCAGTGTTATAAGGGGCTATGTGATGAGACCCTATCTTCCTTGTGTAATCCTTTCGGGTGAATAAATTGAGATTTCTTCCTTTAGTGATGTTGTGAAATTTCAAATGTCTAGATAATTTTAGAATGTATTTTATTGATGAATTTTGAAAAAGGGATATTTTAAAAAATTTATGTAAACCCTAAATAACTAATGATGTGTATTGATTTTCAAAAAATGGTCTTCTACAAAAGTGTTCAGTGAGGAATTTGGAGTCTAATAAGATCAACATAATTTTTCATGAATAGTAAATAGTGAATAGTGATTTTATGCTTAGGATTAGTAATGTGACCAAATGGATTAGTAATCTCACTTAAAGAAAGTTTTAATATAATTTAGACACCTAGATTAAGTAATGTGATTCAATAAAATGGGTAAATAACGGTTTCATAAATTATTAATCAAGTATTAGTTTTTCCAGGTGAATAGTGTTTTTTAATTAAAAATTTAATTAAAAATAATTAGAAAATTATTTTTATAAAAATGACTTTATTTTTGAACTCAGAGCATCGATATTATGTTAAGGTAATTTTTGGGGATTTTTCTGAAAAAATGAATTTTCAGTGAATAGTGTATTTATTTAAAAATAAAATTTAAAATATTTAGAAAATTATTTTTATAAAATGGAGTTCATTTTTGAAATCATAGCATTGATATTTGGTTAAGGTGATTTTTTGGGATTTTTCTGAGAAAGTTGAATTTTCAGTGAATAGTAAAAATACAGTTTTAGGGTTTCGGTATGTTTAATGACATCATAATGGTGTCATGATGATGTCATGAGATCTTTTGAGGGTTGGACGGCCAAGGGTGATGAATTATTGTTTTGGGGGCCCCATGTGGCCTAACTCCTAGATAAATGCCAAGGGAGAGCACATGGGTTTGAGAAAAGCACATGTGAGGTGTCCCTTGGCCATTAATGCTTTGTCACCTCACTTTCCCTATAAATACCCACCCTTTCCTCCTTTAGTTTTCACTCCCAACTCTCCCGCAACGAAGTTCTGGTCTTCTTACCTTCCAAGGAGTCCTCCCAAGGTGCCCTCAAGCCCTCAAGGTCCAATCCTTTGAGTTTCAAGAGTCACGTATTTAGGTAAGGGATCCGACCCCTCTCTTTCTTTTCATGTAACCTCTTTTATGTCATTCCTTTTATGCTCCATGTTTTTATGTGAGAGTATGTTCTTTTATATTCCTCTTACTGCCCTTTCATGTTTATATGATGAGAGATCCCCTCTTACTCTCATCATTTCGTTTTATGAAAGTTTAAGTGACGCCGTTAGGCTGCCGAATGTTTAAGTGATTCTTTCACCCTTCTCATTTTTCAAGTTCGATTTTCATGTCAAATATTTCAAGTTCCTTTTTATTATGTTGGGGTATGATCTCTATATCTATCATACTGATCTCTTATGATCATATGATGAGAGATCCTATTTTATTTGTTCAATTCATTTTTATTGAAGCTTAAGTGACACCGTTAGGCTGCCGAATTGTCATAAGAGAAATCAAATTTTTGTCTTCCTTACATGTTTTTCATTTCAAATGGTATGTCCTTAAAATTGCATCACCATGTCCATATATACTTCTTATTCTGTCCCTCTACTGTTTTATGGGTCAATTATGATTGTTCGACCCATGTTCCCTCTCTTTTCAAAGTTTTCTAAAACCTTGTAACATAGCCGTTATGCTGCAGAATTTTGGTCTCAAAATGCATCTCTTTTCTCAAAATTATTTTATGTTATAAAGTGAATACTAAAATCTCCTATTTCTACAGGGGTATTCACATATATATGAAAATGTTCTATTTTAAATTCTGGGATTTACATACATGATACCCGCTTTCCCTTTCCGTGGGTTTAAAGTAATGTAAAGATCGCGTCTTTAAAGCAGTTTTTAAAACGTTATGATTATGAAATGAAACCCATTTATTTTATGCTATATGGGTTATTTATGAAATGTTTGATGATGATATATGTGTCTCACATGATAATAAAGGAAAATTTAAGGGTGCGCCCTGATAGCGCTCCAATGCATTGGGTAAAGACTTAATCTCTAGAGATGACCATTTTAACGACGCCTTGGTGAATAACCTTGGTAATTTTTAACGACACCTTGGGGATGGACCTTGGTGAAACGAAACTATTGTCAATATTAAATGTTGTAGCCACATCTTCATGTTATGAAAAATGTTATTTTTATTATGATGTATCTCATTATTTCTTTCTCATGCCTTAAAGTTCTTTTCATGTCCTTATTGAAGTATCTCAAGTTCACTTGTAAAATGTTTCTCTTGTTTCCCTTACTGGGCCTTCTGCTCACCCTTTCTTTTGATGTATGTCCCCAGGTTATGAGATGCATAATGAACATAGGATGAACTAAAGGAGAAGCATTTCAAGTGTTTAAGAAGAATGTTTTATGTTTTTTTATGTATTATGATCCTTGTTTCCAAGACACTAAACCTTAACGATCCTCAATTCCGTGTAATGAAATGAAAGTTATGTCATTAAAAGACGGGATGTTATAGTTGGTATCAAAGGATGGTTTATTTATTTGTGGAAATTAGGATATAAAAACTTTAGGAAGAACCCTATAGAAAAGTTTAAATATTGGAAAACTTCCTGGTATTTTGTTAAGTATTGAGTAAGTGGTTTATCAAACAAATACATCCCTATATGGATACGAGCAGGTAGAGGCGGCTCTGGCACAGATGTACATAGGGGTAAAACCCAAAAACACCGCTTTGAGCTAGACTCGAACGGGAACTGGTGCATGATAACGGGCCTTGCTGCACTCTTGGTTATGACACTCCCGGGGGATATGTTTGGTTAATCACAAGCTTTTTATGAATCATTATGAAGGAATTATAGAAAAGTGTAATTGTCTAAGCATTAAGTCTTAGTTAAAAGATTCATAAATGAAATAAGTTTCTTACTAAGGTTTTATTCTTTTAGAAAATGGTGGGCAATAGGAGGAACCGTGCTGATGGTGACCGCAATGCACCATGTGCTGACGGCCCTCCGATGGAAGCCGGAATGGAAACATTCATGCGAATGATGAACCAACTGACTGAAGTTATGAGTAATAACTTGAATCAAGCTGAGAGGCCGACCTCACCACGAAGGGAACAACACTCTGTTGAGTCCTTCACGCGTCAACGACCGCCAACATTCAGTGGATCTACTGACCCATTGGTTGCGGAACAATGGATAAGCTCCATTGAAAAGATCTTTTTTGTACTTCATTGTTCGGAACAAGAAAAGGTCACCCTTGCTGTTTACCGCCTAGAGGGAGAAGCTGATCAGTGGTGGTCACTGATCAAAAACACGAAGCCATGAGGAGAGATAGAAGCTATGGAGTGGGAAGAATTTCGGGGAATTTTACTTAACAAGTATTTCCCTCGTTCCATGAGAACGAGAATGGAGAAAGAGTTTCTCGAGCTGAAGCAGAAGGAGAACGAATCTGTCGGAAGCTATGAGATGAACTTCACAAGGCTTTCCCGTTATACCTCAAGCTTTGTCATGGACCATAATGGGAAGGTTGATAGATTCTTTGGTGGACTACGACCTCATCTGCGGAAGAATCTAGCCAACAGGGACTATGATAGCTATGAAGAAATAGTTCGAAGTGCTATGAAAGTCGAGCTGGAGTTTGGTGAGACACAGTGGTCTCATAAGCCAAATGAAAAGAAGAGATCGTTGGAGCCCAGTTTAGGGAAGTCTTTTGATCAGGGAAGAGGTGGAATGCAAATTCAACTTACCACATGCAATTAATGTGGGAAGAATCATCTGGGGAACGGCTTGAACGGAAGTGGCAAGTGCTACAAGTGTGGAAGAGGAGGCCATATTGCTCGGAATTGTTATAGTGAGGTGAAGCCTCAGCTTCCCAACACTAACGACAGAGGAAAGATGGTTCTGGACCTACCTGAAGTCACATGCTTCAAGTGTGGACAGCTTGGGCACTTTGCTAACCAATGTCCAAATCCGAGGGCGGTGGAGGGGAACCACCATCAACCTCAGCAGAGGCCAAGAGAGCAAGGTCTTGCTTTCGCTATCACAACAGATGAAGTTGAAGTCTCGAACGATGTGGTAGCAGGTAATCTTGTTGTCCTCTCAAAACTAGCAAGTACTTTATTTGATTTTGGTTCTACGCATTCCTTTATTTCCTCCAAGTTTGCAAGGAATATAGAATCAATCCCCGAACTGCTAGAGGTAGAGTTGTCTGTCAAGACTCCAAGTGGGATTATCCTTGCATCAATAGTATTTAGAGACTCTAGTGTTTACTTTGGTGAGCACAATCTTATCGCAAATCTAGTAGTCATTCCCATGATGGAATTCGACATTATACTAGGGATGGACTGGCTCTCAAAGTATAATGCTAAGATCAATTGCAGAAGTAAGGAAATCTCAGTAGTCTTGAATGAACGACCTACAGTTATCTTCCAAGGAGAGATATCCCGAACGGATCCCTATCTAGAATCACCTCCTATAGCTTTCTTTATGGAGTTAATCGGTGATGATGAAGAAGGAAGAGGGAGCATACAAATAGAAGATGTTCCGATTGTTCAGGAATACATGGATGTATTTCCTGAGGAGTTACCTGGACCTCCCCCAGAAAGAGAGGTAGATTTCTCCATTGAACTCGTACCTGGGTCTCAACCGATATCAAAGACTCCGTATAGAATGGAAAATGTGGAGCTAGAAGAGTTAAAGAAACAACTCCAAGACTTGTTGGAGAAGGGGTTTATCCAACCGAGTGTATCTCCTTGGGGAGCACCAGTTCTCTTTGTGAAGAAGAAGGATGGATCAATGCGGCTATGCATTGATTATAGAGAACTGAACGAGATCACAGTGAAGAACAGATATCCTCTTCCAAGAATTGATGATTTATTTGACCATCTTCGTGGGGCTCAATTCTTCTCTAAGATTGACCTTCGATCTGGTTATCATCAACTGAGGGTGAAGAAGGAAGATATTCCAAAGACTGCCTTCCAATCAAGATATGGGCATTATGAGTTTACTGTTATGCCCTTCGGCTTGACTAATGCTCCTGCTATTTTCATGGATTTGATGAATAGAGTCTTTAAGGACTACCTTGGTAACTTTTTGGTAGTTTTTATTGATGATATTTTGATATATTCAAAAAGTAGTGAGGAGCATGAATATCATCTAAGGGTTATATTGAAAACTCTGCGGAAGGAGAGGCTCTTTGGGAAGTTCAGCAAGTGTGAGTTTTGGTTACAACAGGTGGCTTTCTTGGGGCACATCGTAACCAATGAATGAATCTCGGTTGACCCTGCAAAGACAATGGTTGTGGAGGAGTGGCCTCAACCCACAACAGTAACTGAGATTCGTAGTTTCCTTGGTTTAGCAGGATATTATAGGAGGTTTGTGAAAAACTTTGCACGGCTTTCTAATCCACTAACCAAGTTGACTCGAAAAGGGGTTAAGTTCATCTGGACAAAGGAATGTGAGGAAAGTTTCCAAGAGTTGAAGAAGAGATTGGTTACTGCACCTGTGTTAACACTACCCTCTATCGGAGAAGGATTCGTTATTTTTAGCGATGCATCTCTGAAAGGGCTTGGGTGCGTCCTCATGCAAAATGACAAGGTAATTGCTTATGCATCTCGACAGTTGAAGATTCATGAGCAAAATTATCCTACGCATGATCTAGAGCTGGCGGCAGTTGTTTTTGCTCTAAAGATATGGAGGCACTATCTTTATGGGGAGAAATGTGATATATACACTGACCACCAAAGTCTAAAGTATATTTTCACACAGAAAGAATTGAACATGAGACAAAGGAGATGGTTGGAGCTTATTAAAGACTATGATTGTTCAATTCATTATCACCCGGGAAGAGCAAACAAAGTCGCAGATGCATTAAGCAGGAAAGATCCTGTTGTTTTGGCAACAATGAGGATCTTAGGAGTTCCCTTGATTAAAGATCTAGTAAAACTGTACATGGGAATTATAAGGAAAGGGACATCATCACCCCTATTCCAAATGATTTCTCAACCTTCATTACTAGAGAGGATCAAGAAGGCTCAAAAAGAAGATCCTTTGCTACAGGAGAAGTTTGAGGCTGTAAAGGATGGGAAGTTCCCTGATTTCAATATTGATCAAGAAGGTGTATTGAAATTTCGTACAAGACTATGTGTCCCATCTATTCCGGAGATAAAGAAAGAACTGATGGATGAAGCTCATAGCTCTACATTCTCTATACACCCGGGAAGCACTAAGATGTATAGAGACCTTCGTGATCATTATTGGTGGGATAACATGAAGATGGAGATTGCTGATTACACTACAAGGTGCCTGGTGTGTCAGCAAGTAAAGGCAGAAAGACAACTTCCTAAGGGGGTATTACAACCACTACCCATACCAGTATGGAAGTGGGATAATATCACAATGGAATTTGTAACTGGTCTCCAAAAAACATCCAAAGGAAAAAATGCGATATGGGTTATTATGGACCGTCTCACCAAGACAGCCCATTTTATCTCTATTCGGGAAGATTTCTCTCTGGATCAGCTTGCCAAGATATACGTGAAGGAAGTGGTAAGGCTGCATGGGGTACCACTATCCATCGTATCTGATCGTGACCCAAGATTCACATCAATATTCTGGAGAAGTCTTCAACATGCTCTGAATACTGAATTGAATTTTAGTACGACCTATCATCCTCAAACTGATGGCCAATCTGAAAGGACTATTCAGACACTCGAAGACATGTTGAGATTATGCTCAATGGAATTAAAAGGTGGATGGGATCATCACCTCCCATTAGTTGAGTTCTCCTATAACAACAGTTTCCATTCGAGTATTCAGATGACACCCTATGAAGCTCTATATGGAAAGTGGTGTAGAACTCCTGCTTGTTGGGATGAAACTGGTGAGAGGAAGCTTCTTGGGCCTGATCTCGTGCAAGAGATGACGGAACAGGTTCATGCCATCCAAAAACACATAAGGGATGCTCAGAGTCGGCAGAAGAGCTATGCTGACAATCGTCGAAGGGACTTGGAGTTTGGTGTTGGTGACAAAGTCTTCCTTTGAATTTCTCCATGGAAGAGAGTCATGCGGTTTGGGAAGAAAGGAAAGCTCAGCCCTAGGTACATTGGCCCCTATGAAATCCTTGATCGCATAGGACCAGTGGCCTATCGTCTAGCACTTCCACCGAACCTAGCTCATGTTCATGATGTCTTCTATGTATCTCTCTTGAGGAAGTACATACCCGACCCTTCGCATGTACTGAACCCAGAGGTGGTACAACTGGAACATGACCTCTCTTACGAGGAACAACCAGTGGAGATCTTGGACCGTAGAGACAAGGTCCTACGAAACAAGACTACCCACATTGTGAAAGTGTTGTGGAGGAATCATAAATATGAAGAGGCGACTTGGGAGCTGGAGGAAACAATGAAGCAAAAGTACCCTCACCTTTTCGACTAGGCCTCAAGAATAAATTTCGGGGACAAAATTTCTTAAGGGGGGAAGAATGTAACGACCCAATCTTTTTGAGTATTATATTAACTTACTCTTAATGATTTAATAAGATGTTAATGGTTAATGCAGAAAGGGGAGTTGATGGCTTCATCCAGTAGACTCAACCCTTACGAAGCCCACTTATCAGAGCTTGGGAAGGAGGTAGCATCTATGGGATTCGGTTTGGACCAAGCCCAAGACGAGCTCCAGCGTGTCAAGCTTGAACGAAAACGCTTGCAGGAGAAGTTCAAGTTAGTGGAGATTGCTACTAGGGCAATGTTATCTGAGCCTCCCTCAGATTCTCTCACCATAGCACACCTTACACTTAGGTCTTATGCCAGTGTTATATGGGGCTATGTGATGAGACCCTAGCTTCCTTGTGTAATCCTTTCGGGTGAATAAATTGAGATTTCTTCCTTTAGTGATGTTGTGAAATTTCAAATGTCTAGATAATTTTAGAATGTATTTTATTGATGAATTTTGAAAAAGGGATATTTTAAAATATTTATGTAAACCCTAAATAACTAATGATGTGTAATGATTTTCAAAAAATGGTCTTCTACAAAAGTGTTCAGTAAGGAATTTGGAGTCTAATAAGATCAACTTAATTTTTGATGAATAGTAAATAGTGAATAGTGATTTTACGCTTTGGATTAGTAATGTGACCAAATGGATTAGTAATCTCACTTAATGAAAGTTTTAATATAATTTAGACACCTAGATTAAGTAATGTGATTCAATAAAATGGGTAAATAACGGTTTCATAAATTATTAATCAAGTATTAGTTTTTCCAGGTGAATAGTGTTTTTTAATTAAACATTTAATTAAAAATAATTAGAAAATTATTTTTATAAAAATGACTTTATTTTTGAACTCAGAGCATCGATATTATGTTATGGTAATTTTTGGGGATTTTTCTGAAAAAATGAATTTTCAGTGAATAGTGTATTTATTTAAAAAAAAAATTAAAAATATTTAGAAAATTATTTTTATAAAATGGAGTTCATTTTTGAATTCATAGCATCTATATTTGGTTAAGGTGAAATTTTGAGATTTTTCTGAGAAAGTTGAATTTTCAGTGAATAGTAAAAATACAGTTTTAGGGTTTCGGTATGTTTAATGACATCATAATGGTGTCATGATGATGTCATGAGATCTTTTGAGGGTTGGCCGGCCAAGGGTGATGAATTATTGTTTTGGGGGCCCCATGTGGCCTAACTCCTTGATAAATGCCAAGGGAGAGCACATGGGTTTGAGAAAAGCACATGTGAGGTGTCCCTTGGCCATTAATGCTTTGTCCCCTCACTTTCCCTATAAATACCCACCCTTTCCTCCTTTAGTTTTCACTCCCAACTCTCCCCCAACGAAGTTCTGGTCTTCTTACCTTCCAAGGAGTCCTCCCAAGGTTCCCTCAAGCCCTCAAGGTCCAATCCTTTGAGTTTCAAGAGTCACGTTTTAAGGTAAGGGATCTGACCCCTCTCTTTCTTTTCATGTAACCTCTTTTATGTCATTCCTTTTATGCTCCATGTTTTTATGTGAGAGGATGTTCTTTTATATTCCTCTTACTTCCCTTTCATGTTTATATGATGAGAGATCCCCTCTTACTCTCATCATTTCGTTTTATGAAAGTTTAAGTGACGCCGTTAGGCTGCCGAATGTTTAAGTGATTCTTTCACCCTTCTCATTTTTCAAGTTCGATTTTCATGTCAAATATTTCAAGTTCCTTTTTATTATGTTTGGGTATGATCTCTATATCTATCAAACTGATCTCTTATGATCATATGATGAGAGACCCTATTTTATTTGTTCAATTCATTTTTATTGAAGCTTAAGTGGCGTCGTTAGGCTGCCGAATTGTCATAAGAGAAATCAAATTTTTGTCTTCCTTCCATGTTCTTCATTTCAAATGGTATGTCCTTAAAATTGCATCACCATGTCCATATATACTTCTTATTCTGTCCCTCTACTGTTTTATGGGTCAATTATGATTGTTCGACCCATGTTCCCTCTCTTTTCAATGTTTTCTAAAACCTTGTAACATAGCCGTTATGCTGCAGAATTTTCGTCTCCAAATGCCTCTCTTTTCTCAAAATTATTTTATGTTATAAAGTGAATACTCAAATCTCCTATTTCTACAGGGGTATTCACATATATATGAAAATGTTCTATTTTAAATTCTGGGATTTTCATACATGATACCCGCTTTCCCTTTCCGTGGGTTTAAAGTAATGTAAAGATCGCGTCTTTAAAGCAGTTTTTAAAACGTTATGATTATGAAATGAAACCCATTTATTTTATGCTATATGGGTTATTTATGAAATGTTTGATGATTATATATGTGGGTCACATGATAATAAAGGCAAATTTAAGGGTGCCCCCTGATAGCGCTCCAATGCATTGGGTAAAGACTTAATCTCTAGAGATGACCATTTTAACGACGCCTTGGTGAATAACCTTGGTAATTTTTAACGACACCTTGGGGATGGACCTTGGTGAAATGAAACGATTGTCAATATTAAATGTTGTAGCCACATCTTTAAGTTATGAAAAATGTTATTTTTATTATGATGTATCTCAAGATTTCTTTCTCATGCCTTAAAGTTCTTTTCATGTCCTTATTGAAGTATCTCAAGGTCACTGGTAAAATCTTTCTCTTGTTTCCCTTACTGGGCCTTCTGCTCACCCTTTCTTTTGATGTATGTCCCTAGGTTATGAGATGCATAATGAACATAGGATGAACTAAAGGAGAAGCATTTCAAGTGTTTAAGAAGAATGTTTTATGTTTTTTTATGTATTATGATCCTTGTTTCCAAGACACTAAACCTTAACGATCCTCAGTTCCGTGTAATGAAATGAAAGTTATGTTATAAAAAGACGGGATGTTATAATCTCTTTGTAAAGTGGTTTTTTTTCTACAATGTCTAAATGATACTCTATAATATCTTCTCACAACTATATTTGAATTTTATGTAGAGGTACCGGGTCGAGTAATTAGAGTTTGACTTTGAGACTGATTATACACCATGTAAAACCAACATCACTACCAATTCTCTTGGCTATAAGATAACTAAAGCCTAGGATCATGGTAAATGGGCATCGGAGGAACAACATTACATGATGATATAGATGGATGATTGTAGGATGGATTACTCTTAGACTAGGGTGATATGACATGTTCCCCATTATTGAACACACCATCTTTATTAGATAAGGTGAATGTTAATAAAAAATTTGATCTATAGTATGCTATGATGGAGGAATGACCAGTAGGTGAATACCTAGTACCTTAGTGGTTGTTGGATGGTGATGATGCAATCCTAGTACATGGGATATTTGTATTCTCTACTTCCCTCATGAGGGAGTTAATTAATGAGATATTTCCAAAAATCAATGTGGGTAGTGCATCCTAGAATTTAAATGATATACTATATGTTTAGGTGGTAGTTCAGGTGGGAAGGGAAGAATAGATACTTTTCTGGATTCATTTTTCGATTCAATTCAAGCCAGAGGATAAATGTTGAGAACTAACATCATGGTGGTTTTATCATGCTAATTTATGTTCCCTTTCATAAGTTAGTGTATTTCATGATTTATTTTGTGACAATGTTTCCTAGGATTGTGAGGACCCATGACACTATTTGGGTGCTTATTAACTAACTAATAAAAGCTTCTTATTTCTTACAAATTCATGAATCTCATTCAATAGATGAGCCAGGAAATCTATATGTGGTGGAGATTGTAATATTACATGGAGTTCTATTGAGAATTATGTCTAACAGGGACATATGTTTCACCTCATGATTTTAACATGTCTTGTTGAAGGTCTTGAATGATTAGTTGAATCTGATTATAGTGTATCATTTATAGAACAATTAATAGTCATATAGAACTATTTAGAAATATAATGATATGCTTCTGGATTGATTCCAAGATTATAGTGGATCTTGGTATGACTATATAAACTCAGTTGAATTATCATAAAACATAAAACTCAATAATTATATTCATATGAAATCTTTTGAGGCTCTATATGGTAGAATATGTAATTCACCACTATGCTGGATTAAGGAAAGTGATGCATCTATAGTAATATTGGGAATGGTTCAAGAGGAATACAAGATAATGCAACAGATTAGGAAGCGATTGACCACTACATAACGTATAATATGCTCTCATTCCAACCAGAGAAAGAATCCCTTGAAGTTTTCTATTGGTTTTTGTGTTTTCATAATGGTGACGACTCATTTGGGGAATCAAAATTTGTGTATGTATAAAAAAATAGCTCCTAGATTCATAAGGACTTTCATGATTTCCTAGCTTATTAGAGCAATGGATTACTGTTTGGTCCTTCCTCCTTTTTTATGAGGTATGTGCAACTTGTTTCATTTCTCTTTGATCTAGTGGTTCATTCCCAACCCAACACATGTTATTGATTATAAGGATTTTAAGTTTGATCTTGAAATATCACACATGGAATTATTAGTGTGGATTTTAGACTAGAGTGTGAAATTATGAAATCAGAAGATAGTGCCAATTTTCTATATCCTAGGATGGCATAGATGTATCTATGAGAAAACATGGGAGTGGGATCCATATGTTATTTCCTATTTTCTGGAGTGGTTTGATTAAAATTCCTAGAGATTCTTCTTGAGGGTAATAAATATTTATAGGGGGATTATATCATCCTTAGGTATGTAAGGTGAATTACAACCTACTTTTATATTTAATCTTGTTTTTTTGAACTATGAGTTGTCTAGGAGGATTTTTAGGGGTCTACAGTTAGTTTCATGGAGTTTTTAGATCATTTTAGATGTTCATGGTTTGATAATGGGTTTTCCAAGGGGTGTTGATCCTCTATGAAATCATGCAGCTAGTGGAAATTGAACAAGGTTTGGTGCATGGTTAATGAACATAATTTTGAAAGCTATGCAGACTCACATGGGGAATTGTGTGACACCCATCATTCACCAAAAACATGGTTAGATCATGTATATGAAAACCATGTGACTAAAATTCATGGGTTACCAAGAGTGAAATAATTCCTCAAACTATTAACAAACTTGTTTCAAATATGTGCGAAAAAATTATGTGTGCATGAATTGAAAACCCAAAAACCTAATTCAACAATCATTTATTTTTTTACTCATTCATAATTATATAATAATACCTCCAAATATTTGAGATTATGTATCCCTTACATGATGATTTCTTCTCATTTAGACCAATATTTCTATTGATCCAAGGTGTTTGATGATCAGAAATTATTTAATGTTATCCGCAAAGCACTATTCTTTTGGTTTCATCATGATATAACTTCTTTTCCAATGAGATAACTCATAGTCACTACATTCCATTTTCTGATATATAGGTTATCCTTCAATATAAATATTATGTCATGGTTTTTTTAATGAACAATGGTGGATTTGGTGTATCGATGGCATCCCCCTGATCGAAGCTAGATCTCCCATGAATGGATGATGAGTCCGAGTAAGTTATTACTAATCAATAATCCTATGAACTTATTATTCTTGAATTTCATGTTATATATATATATATTATATTTATGGATTCATGGAGATCATTGTTCTTTGACTAGATGCGAGGTTCCATTCTACATTTGACTAGAAATTCAACATCAATTATTTAATCAAAAACAGATCTGGTAAATTGGATTCCTTTTATTAAAAAAATCTCATAACTTGTCCCATTAATGAAATATATGAGGTATATAATAATATAAATACCCATATTTTAATGTAATATCCTTATCTATTATTATTAAACTCTTTATACGATGAAATAGAATCTGATATAGGAATCGTTGATAAAAGAACTAGTTTTTCATTTAAAAAAATGATTCTGGTTTGAATCTTTCATAAATATAGGAGTAATAAATAAAATACCTTAAAGTAAGAAGTTACTTAAAATTTGTGTCCATTGAATAATCTTATTCTCTTTATGTGATACTTGTGTTGTCAAATCTTGTTTTTCCACGATTGGTAGCAATCAGTTGTTTGTGTTTGTATAGCTTGTGATACCTATATAAGATGGTTGATCATGAGAGTATACTTATATAGGTTGTTATTCCATATTTTATTATGATCACATATATTTATAGGTTGATAATAAATTACTATGGTGACATGAAATGTTATTTCTTTGTATGATCTAACCTGTATGTTTTATTACCTTTCCATTGGGGAAGTTGCATTGGTACTTGGGATTGGTGGAGCAACATGATATTATTATCCCTTGGAGGGGGATTGTGCACAACATGAGACAATGGAGATGACATAACTAAATATAGGTTAGTTTCATGAAATTCGTGAGTCTGGAACTGTGATAATGAAATTGGGGGTATGATGACCTTGTGTCTTGAACTAAGCCACAAATAGGATACGATGGCCTTGAGGGATAAATTGTAATAGAGGTTGAATACAATGTCCATATGGCCCGATCTCACTTGATTTCATGTGATTTTATAGGGATATGTTCACAATCCTAGTGGACATCTCTCCGTATATTCTAAAATTTTTATGATCGTTCTTCTTCTACCATATTGAGGAAGGTAGGGCTAGGGATTTTGGTGGATTGGTTAGTAAATGAATGTTAGCCACATGATTTTTAATTATTTTTTTGGGAATATATCTTTATCATTTCATACACTTGTAATACATGTGAGCACATGTTATGGATAAATTTGTGGTGTTCAAAAGTGTTTCTTGGTAACAACCTACATTTGAATATCTATGTGTGTGAAAATAGCATGATTCTAGATCCATGTAAGGAAAATTGGCTTGTAGAAGATAACTGAGATGTGGAGAATAGATATTTTAGGGATACCAAGACAGACTTAAGAGGATTTCCCCAACAATTGATTATTTATGTGATTATACTATACAAACACTTTGTTGGATTTTCAGTTTGGGAGCTACATTTATTTTATTACATGCCATGGGCGATATACATTTTTATATTATGTTACTTAGTCTTATGATTTCAATGTTATAATAATAATAATTATTTATGTTTATGGTGAATGAATAAGATTACTAAATATATTTTTTCCCACTGATGGCGTTCATACCCTCACTACTAGGTGATAAACTCTTGCATACGAGGAGGCACACATGAGGTCTTGTAGTTCGGCGGATTGGACTTGATTGTTCATGTAAGGCCATTACATCATAGATTGTAAGGGGTTTTATCTATAAATTAGGATTATATAAACATGTAATAAAATATTAATAGGTATTGATATATCATTTTTTAAACTTTTAGGAAGATCATTTTTTCGCAACTCACATTATGATTAAAAATGTATTTCCATGAAATTAGCAACATATTTTAGGTAACAACTTTTATTATAATTATATAATTAAATGATATATGGAATTTATTTATAACATGTTAAAACATGATTAATTAATAACTTTATAGAAAAATAATTTTTAATATACACTAAATTGTTTTCATATCAAAACAATTTATCACTATATTTTATGTTTTTAATTAAAAATAAAATTTATAAATTTTTCTATGTGAATTTGTTAAAGTTAGTTTCATTTTTTGTTTTATCATGGTAATATTTTTTAAGTTACATCTTTTAATTGTTTCTATAAAAATTATTTTAGGTTAATATTACAATATTATAATACTCCAACTTTTATTTTATAATTAGAATATAAGTTTGATGAAGAATTTTAT
The DNA here is from genome assembly GCA_963277665.1 of Viscum album. NCBI lineage: Eukaryota > Viridiplantae > Streptophyta > Magnoliopsida > Santalales > Viscaceae > Viscum > Viscum album. The sequence continues at coordinate 31,935,856 of OY728166.1, read as the reverse complement.
GAATCAATTTTAATGAAAAAGTAACTATAAAAAATTTTAATTTTTAGATTTAAAAAATATAAATTATACTTTAAAAACAATTTATTTATATATTATAACTTACTTAATGATTTTCTCAAAAAGGGTTTTAATATATTTCACATTTATTATATTAAAATAAAATTGTAACACTTTTAGAAATTGAACCAGAAAAAATGGATTTCATATTTTAGATCAACATGATCAAATAATGTAATAAGTTCAATTTAAATTGTTGACATAAATGCATGAGTACCAATATTAATGTTTATTACCATGATAATGCAAAAAATGTTATTTTTAAATATTTTTTTAATATTGTGTAATTTTTATCTATTAAATAAATCTAATTTATTTTAGATGATGGGTATAATATTAAATTTAAAAAGATATATAATTTTATTAACACATATTTATTTGATAACCAATGCTACATAATATTAATAACACATAACAGTTAAAACATCATATTTTTATAAAAAATATTATTTCTATATATTGGATGTTTTAATTGAAAAATTAATTTCCACTTATTTATAAATTGAGTTAAAATAAATTAATATTTAATTAATTTTAACAAGACAAAAAATTGGAATGGAATTTTTTTATATTTTTATTAAATCATAAATTAATTATTTAAAAAATAGTTTCCATGGTAAACATAAAAAAATATAAAAGTAAAAACCCAAGAACAAATGATTTTCAACGAGTTTAATATATGTGGAAATACATTTTTGAGGTTTTATTGAACAAATATCATCAAAAAATCAATTTTTTCTAACATTTAGAGCCTTTTAACATTTAATAGTGTAATTATATGAATTACAATTAAAGGGCATTCTCAAAAGTTCCCTTTTCTTCACTAATAAAAGTTGACAATTCTACCCCTTCAAACCAAATGTATTCCATCAAATACATTTATGTAATTATACCATTTTTATATTCCTATAATTATATATCAACTTTATAATCCTATATACTCAATTAGTTTTCCTAGCCCCTTCAATTCCAAGGAAGATTTAAAGAGAAAGTTTAAAGTCCCAAAGTGACTATTACTTAATCTATAACATTTACTTCTTAATATTTCTCTTCCAAAAATATACTTACTATAGTAATATTTTAACATAAATATAATAATTATGCTTATATTGTATTAAATAAATTTAAAAACATTTTTCTTTTCATTTCCTATAACTATGAAAAAAAATAATGTTTACCAAGTGTAGTGTGGACTACCGCCTCCATGATTTAAGTTTTTTCATTTTTCATATTGATTTTATTTCAATATGAAAAATAAAAAAATTATTTTTGAAGAACATAAAAAATTAAAATAATATCATTATTTTTTATTTATAATTATATTATACACTTTATTGCCAAGAATATCTAATCAAGATATTTTGTGTTCATGTTTGGGGATGATTTATCCACCAATTGGAACAATGCTTTAAAATATTATCATGTATGACTATGTTAAATTAAATAATAATTTTATAATAAGATAATAAGCAGATAATTATTATTTTTTGTCTTATTAAGGTTATATTTTGTATATAAATTATTATAAAAATTATTATTTGATAAATAAAGTTACTGAAATACGTTGACACCAATTCAATTTTCATGAAAACAAAAGAAAAACATATAATAGATAAATATAATATAATAATAAGTAGTTCATATTAAAATAAATATATAAAAATAAGGTTTATAAAGAGGTATAAAATAAAATAAATTTTATAATTAATGGATTTTTGTGCATGTGTAGAATAAATATGAAACTAGGTAGGGGGTTTGATATCAAAATTCCTCTCTTTGTAGAATATTTTGTATTATTCATGTAATTTCATTTATGTGGTGTATAAAATAACTATTTAAGATATTATATCATAAAATAAATTTTATTTATGGTAAATTATATCCAATATAATGATATAACTTTCAGTATATTTTTTTTAATTCTCAATAAGTTGTAAGGGATTTCTTGAATAAAATATTTTTCTTGAGTTATAAAAATTATTCTTCAATTAAGAACATTAATGATGTAATTATTATAAATTATGGGGATTAAGTTATTTATTTCCATCATTAGTTAAAGGTAAATCATGTTCCACACTGAATTATTCTTCCTTGATTAATATATCATTTAAAAAATAGATTTATTAAGAACAATTTCTCTTCATCTTTGAAAAAATTGTCTTTTAGAATGTGACGTGAAAATTACATTTTTTTAGGTTGATACAAGACAATTATTTTTAGGGAAATTTATTTTTGTGTTTTTTATTCTATTTTCAAAGGATTTATTTCAGATAAAGTAATGGTTCATAAGTCACCATATCTATTATCTTATTAAATACTCCATTTTTGTGATTATGTTTTTAGTTTTAAATTATATTTTTTTGTGATACCATATTGAAAAATTATGGAACTAATTTCTCTTCAAGATTTGTATATAATAATAGAAATGATTTTATTTTAAGTGGACAGCATATATATGTATGATGATAGTTAGAGTCCTCTGTCTAAATATAATATAATTTTTATAGTTTTATATCTTATAAGATAATAAAGCATGTACAAACTTATATTTGTTAACTAATTAAAGAGTGTACATACTTGTATTTGTTCGTAAAATTAGAGGGTGTAAAACAAGTATTTTTTTCATAAAATTAATGGCTGTAAATAATTATTTTGGTCACAAACTTATAGGGTTGAAATACCAAAATTTGTCCAAAAAATTTAATGGGAGTATATATTTCTATTTTTCACAATGTTTTACCAAGATGATGTTTATTCCAATTCTATAAAAACGAATCTTATTTCCAAGATATAACAAATGAATATGATGTATAATGTTCTAAATATGGTCCACTTTATTATTTAACGACTTCTTGTCTTATTTATTTTCAATTATGTACCTTTTTTTCAGGTTTTGATGACATTGTTTTTTCTTATGTTTCTATTCCATACCCAATATTGCTCAACCATTTTTCATTACATACAATTATGACTGCATGCTTTTTTTATTTTATATTTCTTATTTTCTAATATCTTCCCTCATTTTTATGATCTAATGATTACAACTATTCAATATCTTCCCCTTATTGAGAATTAAATCTCACCCCTATCTTATATTTCCATTCACAGGATATGAAGATGAGTATATATTATGACTTTTCTTGAGGAGGGTTTAGAGGAACATATTTTTGGAAAAAATATAACAAGTTTAGTAAAAAAAATTATTTATAATGTTAGTCTTGAAGTCACTAAACCTTTTTTCTCTTAGGATGTGTGACTGTTTGTGAGATGTATTATCTAAAACATGAAGTCAATGTACTGTTAATGTATGTATAGTTAGGGTCACCATAATTTCGATCCCAATAATTTGATTCCAATTTTATGATTCATATATTATTTAAGGTATTGTAATGGATGTTCTATAATGATTTATAAAGTTATAATTTCATCCCATGAGAGTTTTTGTAATTATTTGAGAAGTTGAAATCGATGATGAGCTTGTATTGATAAATTTTGACGAATAAAGATAGTATGTTAACAATAGGTTAGATATTAATAGAATTCATAATTTCTCTGTATAAAATCCTAAAAATTTCATGAATAAAATTTTTATTAATTAAATACAATATTTTAAACATCCTTTTAAGGTGGGGATAAAAAATGAATACGTTGTTTATGTAGGCGGTTGTCCATATATATCATGATTGGAATTTTAATTTCATAATGGATGAGAGAGAGATAGATAATTTTTATTCCATTTATATAAAAAAATTAAATATTCTAATTACACATATTTCATTATATTATTATGGTTATAATAGTTTTGGATATGAAATATAGACAACAAAGGGTTTGGGAGTGGATAATTCTTTTAATGATGACTTGAAACCTCATTTGAAGGATCTATTTTCAGTGGAGTACATGATACAATGTTTTCTAACTAGAAGCTATGATAAATGTAATAGTATTAAGGGGAGAAAAAATAATTAGATTTTTAAAGGAGTTTTTTAGGATAATTGTGTGTTTATGTAGATGTAAGTGAGATCCATTTATAAGAGAAAAATAGTGGCATTTCATTGGAAACAAAAATTATGTAAGGGTTGAAGAAGAAACCACATGGGAGTTAGAAGATTTTAGTAACAAAATATTGGTGATACATGTGGGATTTACTTTAAATCCTATCCAAGGGATTCTATAGGTTCTTCCTGTCAGGTTAACTTATAAAAATTCAATCCACTTTATGTTTCCCCTTTTTACCCTTTAACATTGATTAAATATTTACCATTTTAATTAAATTTTTTGTTAAAAATAAATTCTGAACTCTGTATTTAAAACAATAAATTAATAATATTCATTTGGAATTATTTTATTCCATTTTAATTTATAGATATAATAAAATTATCTTTTATATCATTACATAAGATATAAGAAGAGTTGTTTTGTAGAAAAATGTATTTTTATACATTAATTGTTTTTATTATTATTCCATATAAATAAATAATTAAATTAATAAAAATGTATTTGTTTATACATTTAAAGATTATATTATATTCATAAAAAATATCTATGATATTAATTTTGAGAAAAAATACAAAATGTTTATAAAAATAAAACTCTTCAAAAAATAAATTTTTTTACCACGGTAAGTAATATTCATATCAGTAAATAATGTAATAAATGAAATATAAATTATTTTTATTTTGTATATTATGAATAAAATTATGAAAATAGTTTTATAAATCACAATTTCTATATTTTATAAAATTTAAATATAATATAATCATGTATATGAGAACATTTTTCTAGTAAAAATATATATTTAAAGCATAAAATGAATTTATTCTTACTAATTTTCTAATAATAAATATTATATTTATGTTAATTTTCTTCTCATAAATATTAAAAAAAAATTCATTAAAACTATTCTTTACTAAAGATTAATTAAAAATAAATAATACTTTAAAAAATAGTTGATTGAAAACTATCATTTAATTAATATTAATCTTCACCAAATACCATTAAAATCAAATATTAATATTCTAAAAAATTAATTTTATCAATTCTTCGATATAATTTCTAAATTTTATAAATATATGACATCATACTTTATTAATAATATGTAATACCTAAAATTTTTTTTACAATTAAATATTATATTTTTATTTTATTATTTATTATTTGTAATTTATATAATTTTAAATTAGTTAGTAATAATACACAATTTAAATATACCATTTAGAAAAATGTATATAAAATTACCTGATTTCTAATGAAAATATTAATATTTATAATGAATATGTTACACCCAATAAAATCATTCTATTCGTTCCTCTTAAATAAAGTTTCTCAATCCTCTAATTTTTAGATTTCAAAACATGATTTCTGCTCTCATGATGTTCTTTATCCCTGTATGTATAGTTCCATTAATGGTGCATATCAAGGAAAAATATGATCTAGGTGATCTCTTATATTTTTATAGTATTATTATTTTCAATTTACTGTCCCATTTTATTTTATGCACTTTTAATGGATGTAATAATTCATTTAATGTAATATTATATGGTATATAATATATAATTACATATATTCTTTGAAATATTTCATTATTAATGAATAAAGTGTTGTTAGTCTGATTCATATCTTCTAGTACTTACTTTATACTAATGATAAAAACTTTTAATAGACCATAAAAATTATATTTTTATATGATATATGTAAAGATTATGGAAATGAAATGTTTTTTAAGTATTGTGGTGTAACATTCGACCAAACTCACATAATAATACATACCATAACGTTGACATCCAAAAAATTCTGGACTTGATCAATGTGGCCACATCCAAGTGATAGCTATTACTGAAAAAGAATATGATGCTCTAGCCACATACATTGAAACCCATATCATATATGTGGGTAAGAGGGGAGTCCAGTGACCAAGAAAGAATCTCCCACTCACCCCAACACAATGGATAATATGTCTGATAAAGTATTTGTACATTATAAAACTATAATATGTACAATTTTTTATCATCTAACACTCCCACTTTGAATCATGTCATAAAATTCACAAGTAAGAAAACATGTCAACTAATAATATGATAAAAAGGCCACCATGACACCTTACCCCACACTCGTTAGTCAATATTAGGAGGGGAAAATTCATGTTGGGCCAAAATTTATCTCTAAGGATGACATGTCCCTTTTCATTCATGGGATTTCCCAAAATCATGTATTAAATCATATCCCCAATCAAGGCGTCAATCGAGGGAGGCAACTCACCCAAACACCGATCAACTCCCCAAAACTCCTTCTCACGAAGGGTCAGTCATATATGACATACTAAAAACTACATTCTCATTAAAGGTAGGGTCCTGTATCACATGATAACCACTCCCTTATAACCAAAGGTTAGATCTTATATCACATATAGACCACTACATTGTCACTCAATGTAAGGACTTATAAAACATTAGGACTATTGCGTTCTCATACAGGCCAGGGTCTTAGGTCACATGAAAACCACTACCTAATCAATCATGCTAGGATGTTATATAATATCCTAAATACTACATTAAAACTCAATATGGGGTTTTGAATCACCTCAGGAACACTTCTTTATCATGAATGGTGGGGTCCCAATTCATATCCTGACTACGGAATATTCACTCATTGTTGGGTCCTATACCACATCATGAAAAATACCTTCTTAGTCATGTAAGGGTAGTAAATAAAACATTGATCACTAAATTATTGTAAATGGTAGGTTATTATATCAAATACTAACAAATAAATTATCACCAAATGTAGGGTCCCCTTCTAAATCTCATATTTCACCGCATTCCCCGTCTTTATCACTTTTTGTGAGCCTCATTAGTTTTGATAGATATGGTCAATGAATATATAATAATAATAGATGATCATGAAATATCGTCTCATCTTCCATCACATAGATAGCTACTCACCCCATTTTCAACATATATCATAGAAAGAGGGAATCACATAAATAAAAATTCATTAGAAACAACAATGAATAAATTAATGATAGTGGTTTAAATATTAGAACAATGAAGATTCCCAAATACAGAACAACAAAAAGATATCCAATATTCTTCTACAAAACCATACTCATTAGGGTACCCACACTATTAATTTTCATTCACTAAAAACCTCTAAAAATTAAATATTCATCATTCATACTCATATGCTAAAACATTATATCACCCAATACTTAACCGTTTCAAAACCACTTACTTTATACCAAATTAACCAAAGAAGAAAACCCCACCTCCCTACATGGAACTAGAAAGGTTTCATTGAGCCTAATCCATATCAAACTCTTCTACTCTCTAAGGGGTTAATTAATGAAATTAAAACCAATATAGGAACTTGATACTAATGTAATACCATATGAGACAAATACATGCACCCATAAGTATAACAGTCTATACAGCAATATATTAACTCTATAAAATAATATGGTATTCCAATAAAATCATTGAAAATCATGATAAAATCAATATATAGTGGGAAATAATATTTTATAATCCCATCATGAATTTGATATTTATAAAATATAGTGGTTTCTTTACAAGGCTAATCGAGCTCAAAAAATACTCCAACCAAGACCATTCATATTTCCCTCAAAACCAACTAAAATTAATTTATATAACCTATTTTTAAAGTCTATATCATGCCAAAATAATTTATTATAGTACCTTTTAAAAAACCCTGTGTGAAATTTTTTCTTTGAAAACACCACATTTTTTATGAAACACCATTGGAAACCCCTCACATGAAATCATCCCATTCACTTAAAAATCCCATTTTTAAAATTTTTCTTCAGAAATCCATTTTTCCTTAAACCCTGAAATTCCAATATAAATTTTAATATGAAGGCCCATTTTCTATATGAATTTAACTCTTACCACTATATAATCTACAAATAGATCCACTGGAATATTTTTGACCAAGGTTCCACCAATGAAACATTTTAAAAGATATACTAACCTTGTTGACCACTCCGATGATGTTATATCATATTAATTTATGGGGAGAGATAAAATAATAATGAAAACAAGATAATAATAAAATTAGTGACAAATAATGAACATAAAATCTCAAAATGAGAAAATGAATCATTAATATAAAGTACACATACCTCATTTGGAGTTAAGTAGACTCTATTTTCCCTGAAAATCAGTCCGATTCTACTCAAATAAGAAGAAATATGATAATCTATAAACATACACACATTATGTGACAACCGATTATAAATAATGAAATTATGTGAGAAACTAATAATAAAAACCCATGGGATTATATCCTTAACCATGTACACTCCCTATAATGAATGACTAATTGAATGAACAAAAAATAATTAAGATCATCAATTTAACAAGGAAAAAATTGATAGAAAATAGAATTAGAGTGTCATCATTATATTTATAACTGAAATGGTGAAAATTAATTTCGTATGTTTCATTTAATAAATTTAATTAACTATATTAAAAACCCATCCCACATATTTTTCAGGAATATTCGTGAACACTTATGTATCCTAAAACCCTTACATACCATTATATACTACTCAAACATATCTCCAGATAAACAAGACTAGACCTTATGTATCAGTATATGGGAAATTATATATATTGGGAACATTAATATTTTTTTGACCCTTACATATTGAGGAAACCTTCACATATTATAATTGATCCTAATCCATCACCAAATTCTCAACGGCAGTCTAGAAACCATTATATTTTGTGGAATTAACACTTTTTTATTAAATGGAAAATCACTATATTCCCATTTTAAGCCCCTTATTTATCACATAAACCCTTATGTATCATCTAGATCATCCCTTAAACATTGATTAGTTAATTTCTGACCTTTAAATATCATAGGGTGTCCCAAAGTTAACCTTTATATATAATAAGGTTAACCCTTATGTGGCATAGGGAAGCTCACTACTTAGATATTTTAGGATAACATGTCAACTGTTTTATTGGGAGACCCATATGAATGAGGATAATCTTATATAAGAGTAAAATATAAAGCATGGGTTCCCTTACGTGTGAATAAAATGTTATATAATTTTAAACCCTCACACAAAAGGATCCATATATACGAAGATACCCTTAAGTGATAGTATATCCTTAAACACGAGACCCTTATAATTTCTTCCAATCCATTTATATATAGCACAAAAATATTCAATAATCCACCCCATCCATCTCCAAATTACTTTAGAAATATTATTAACTATAAATCCTCACCATAAAAACATTAAAAAATTTCAAACTAAATAATATTATCCCTTATCCAAGGATAACTATTAAGACTCTATTTTGAGACTACACTGGGAACCACCACACCATGATAGGGTCCAGAAAAACATAGCCAATATTTGATATTACCCAAATTACGATTCATGAATACATTATCAATTACACTAACCATTTTCCAACACTCTCCCAAAAATATAAGACCCTTATTAGGTATCCAGTTACATAAAAAACCACCTATATATGTGACAACTCTTAGAAGTCTTTTTAAAACCCAATTCTCAAAACAACCCATGATTTGGAAAAAAATTAAATGATATTTTCTTTGAAAACAATAACCCTTATATTTGTTTGTATATTATAAAATCCTCACCATAATTCCCCTCATTGTCAAAAATCCTTTACGGCTCTTCAACCACAAATCCGAACCCACATTGGTCATAAATTCACCATTAAATCAATTATTTCTATATATGTGCATTTCAGGTATTATGCTACAAAACTCTAACCATGAGAATGTACTATCCAATAAATATCCTATTACACAATCACAAACACTTCCACTGATTAAACCATGAATATTATCAACTCACTAGAATAATTTCAGCATATTCTAGCTATAAATTCTCTCAGATCCCAAAACCAATCTCTTAAGAACCTCTCTTGTCACCATCACCAAAACAATAACATAGTGATAAAACACACTCATTAATACTGAAAAACCCATAGAACCAAAAATGAAACTTCCCACAATAAGGAATAACTAATGAAAACTAATTATAACTATTGGTTCTCCCTATCATAGGAATATACCAATGATAACCCAATCAACCTTATTAGACTATGGAACCATGAAAAATAATATCTGACTATTAGATCCAAAATTTAGCATCCAACCATAAATCCCTCCACAAGAGGTCCTATAAAAATATCCATGACACAACCAATGTATGTATCACAAAAAAACTTGGTCCACCATTAGTCAGTTGTGGAATATAAAGGAAACCTGATCTTCTCTGACACATGTTGTCTTTTTTAAATACTAGAATAAACTAATCAAATTCCTCAAAATTGGAATGGATTTTTCCAAAAACAAAATACATAGTAATTTACAATCTTATCATATGGTGGTAAAAAAGATACTAAATGTTTTATTGTGCAATATAGTTTCTGACTATGGTTATATCACTTGAAGAGATTTATAGTTGTTTACTCATTAATCAAAATTACATTATTTTTTTGTACTTTACATATTTTTAAGACAATTTAAAGAGATGGGGGAATATAAAGATAATTTAAAACCAAAACTATTATGAATATTTAAAAAATTAAGATACCAGAAAATAAAATGCATGTATCTATGTCTATTCACTCTCGTACCTTCATTATTCATTATTCTATTTGATAATTCAATTATCAAATCTCAATCATGAATTACTATCCTTTAATTTATATAGTGTAAATTTTAGAATAACTAAAAGACTAATTTGATATACTAAACTCTATCTCGTACTATAAACCTGGTTAATAACAGACCTCAACTGAGAGTGTGACACCTTCCCAGATTTGAATACGTCACATTCCATTTTTTCATTTGGATATATTAGTCTATATTTTGTAGAGACTTTTTCCCCAAAAAATTGGATGAGATGAGATAAATAAAAATTATAAATGAATTAATGAGTCATTACATTGTGGAAAATATCTAAACTCAAATAATTCCTTCTTATTCACCACAAACATAATTAAAATATTAATAATTAAAGGGAAAAATTTTGGAGCACTACATACCTCCCTCAATGGCCATGCATCAGGTTATAAAGTCACCATTGGTAGTATAAAAGTTCACAGTAGAATAAATATAGAGGGGTATAGCAAGAAATAAATATAAAGGGGAATGAAATAAATACACGAATAAAAATATGAAATTTGGTTTCGTGGAAAAGAAATTAAAACCGTATAATAACTTGAATCTAAGTAGAAATCTATTCCCCTGATCGAGAAACCAATATCTTTTGTGTGGTGATACACCCCTCAATTAAGTAAAGAGTGTTCATTCATATATCTTCATTCATATCTTATTTTTAGTCATTCAAGGTTTCAATATTTTAATTCCTTATGAATATAACCTCTAAAATATCCTCTAGTTATCAAATTGAGAGATAATTCAAATTTTAATTCCGATATTTCTTAATCTTTTTCCTATGTTCCATCCCATTTATATATTCCATCATATTTATTTAGATCAATTCATTCCCTCATATAGATCATCCTATATTATCAAGTATTTTAAATACTATAGTGCATCAAACCCTAATAAGTGGAGATGAATGGTATGATGTAACACCTCAACATCAAGTTTTCTTATTCATGGATCTGCATGGATGTGTTTTTGGAATTTACCAATTATAAAACCTCACTCATCTTCAAAAACAAAAAAATAAAAAAAAATTAATCTCCATGAATCATTTAAATCCCTTTCATATATCAAATTATCTATTGGATATCCTCCAGTGGATTCTATGGTGTAATGTTATCACGCGGTGTGGTGTTTGCGATATATCATTTTGTTCTGAGCTCTCATTTTGAATTCCATGTATATCCTTGTGGCATAGAATCAAATAAAATGGCATATTAATGACGTTTGGAGACCCTTACATAACATGATGAAAATAAAATTTACCTTTATACGTCTTTATGAAAATCTTAGTTACCTTTACTAAATGTTCGAAAAGACTAGGGTAAACATACATAATGGATGCAGTACCCTTATATCGATTTTTAGAATATGGACCATCCATTATGTAGAGAAGTATTACCTTTTCTCAGTCTCTTATTTACCTTTACATAATAGATGAAAGAGTCCACTTTCTGTTACATAGTGCATCGATACCCTTATAGAGTTCTTGCTACATTTATATAGTTGTCCCTTACCCTTACACATAATTTTAAATTGAGAATTTACCTTTAAGAAACCAGTAAGGTACCCATATGAAGTGGTGGAAACAAGAGTCTACTATTATAAAACTTCCCTTACATTTATGAATTTTCATATACCATTACATAGTGGAAACAAACCTCACATAGCGATAATAATACATTTATGATGCATATAGAATTAGAGGGTAATCCTTACATGAAACCTACATTACCTTTACCCTCTGGTGGGAACAATGATATTGCCCTTACATATATCCTTGAAATCACTCATGTGTAAATCCTGAGATTATTTTACCCTTATAGATCCCTTTGACAATACATATGGGTAAATAAAACTTTGAAATTTTTATAATTTCATAAAATTAATATTCTTTCTCTTTTTTCAATAATTTAATTATTTAATGTAAATCACCTGCATTTTAATAAATCAATTAATTTCACATATAGAATTATTGAAATCATTAAAATTAATAACAAAATGTCAAAATATTTTTATTAAAATAAATACCTCACTAATCAATCACATAATTTAGACATCTTGGTTACACTAAACTAAAAATATTAAACCCGTGTCCCATAGTTTATACAGTAACTATTTGCTTATTTGACCTGATTCAAATCTTTTTTCATCCACCAAAACTCACATGAGTTTTCAAAATATCCTTTGGTATCCAATGGGTTTTTAACAAAATTTAAAACCAGAAATCCCCAAAAATTACGGTTATTTTTATTCCTAAAAAATGACATTATTTTTAAAATCTACATTATAAATCCATTTCAAAAACCATTTCCTCATATTTTTTCAAAATTAGAAAATCTCAAACCACATCAAAATCACTATATCTATGAAAAATTATTACTAAAATCAACATATAAAAATTTTTTACATAAAGCTCAGGACACCACCCATGTTTATTTATAAAATAGTGTTATTTTTCTAAAAAACCCAATATATAAAAAATCATTTCCCTATTGATGGTAAAAAATCAAACACAAAAATAAATCAAATGTGGAACTCAAATTATAATTAATATAATAAACACTTATAATGTATTTAAGAAATAATCAAATATATTATAAGTCTCTTTATTTAATAATAGATCATGATAAGTGAACTATCTAAAAGAACTACTTATAGGTGTGAGTATCATGTCGCAACCATGCCACAATCATGATTTATGAACAAGGTCCATGAATCCTAGATAAGAAGTAATAATCATTCAGAGTCTCACTCCTTCAACAATGGGATTTTTTTCTAATACCTCACTCATACTAGAGTACTGATTCAGGAAAAAATAAATACCTTAGAATCTTGGTATTCAACTAAATCCATGTGAGCTATGCATATACCTGATCTACCACTTGAGTCCTAAAAAATTACTTCAATTATAACTAGAAATTTCCCCTTACTAAACAAGATACGATTCCATTTTAATACATTATCATAGATTAATTGAGTTTCCCTAGATCATGGGTACTTCTAGAACTTATGGGAACCTCCAGATATTCAAGAGTCTACTGAATAGTGTATAGGGACTAAAATAATCTTAGGAAATCCATTCCCTAAAAAGTAAATCCCTAGGGTCGTGCCGAGTCTACCAATACTTTTTATAACCCATTCATAGACCAATCATCTCAAACCTTGTAGGCATAATCTAGGAGTGAATAACCCCCCACATTTTTGATTAAAAAAGTAGTAAAAAATCTATATTATTCATAACAACATAATAGAGAATCAATAAATATGCACACATAATAGGAATTGTCAAATAAATACAACCATGGTACACTGGATGATATATATCTATAATAATAAGAGGATGTAAACCAAATTTAATTGTAGATCAAATCATAATATCAACCTCAATAAAATTTTATCATTTACAACCTAATTCTACCGAATCACATGTCTAGTACTAAGAAATACCAATTATTTAATTAAAACATGAATGTCTACCCATGTACACAGAAACAAATTCTGTATACACAAGTAGAGCTGAGTCCAATGGCCATGTTGAATTTTTCCATTCCCCTCAAAAAACATAATGTTACTATAATCAAGTAGATGTGCCTTCCATACATATAAGGATTACACATCATGATCATGAAATACAACAAAATAAAAACATAACATGAAATGATCATTTACGAAAATCCATAGGGTTAACATTTTCTAACCAAGCCACTGTGAAAACTGAAATTACAAGATTCGATCAATTATAAAAAGAACAGTGTCATGAAAATACAATGATAAATTGAAAAGTGTGAAATGTACCTTCTTTTTTAAGGGATTACCCAACACCATGTACCAAATCATGTCCCCAATAAACCTCTCATTCATGGGAGGCCACCTTCAAAATCCAATACCAAGTCCATTACCGAACCTTCTCACTCTAGGTTGGTCTTATATCATATATATATCTGTACTGTATCACTAAATTAAGGATATTATATCATATCCTGACCATAATACTATCACCCAATGTTGTGTACAATGTTATATCTCTCAAACAGGCTTCTCACTCAAGGATGGGTCCTCTTTCATGTATTTTATCCAGAAAGATGCCCCCACCTTCTCAATCCTAGTGGGGATCATCATTATTATAAGACATTATCAATGAATAAACAATAATAAGATATTAAAATAGAAGAATTAACAATTGGATATCACCCAAATAGATACACACCCCCGTTTCAAGACTAATTTACCTAAAAGGATAACACAACATCACTCTAACACTAATTTACCTAAGAGGATAACCCAGCATCACTACATGGAACTAGAAAAGTTACATTATAACCATTACATATCATTCAACTCTACTCTTTAGGGGTCCAATTACTTCAATTCAAACCAACCTACACAGTTGATACCCATGCAGAACTTTGTTAAACCAACTCAGGTTTCCACATGCATGACAATCCATAAAAATTCACATAAATTTTATAAAATTTTAGGGGTTTCTTATAAAATTAGGTATCATCACAAAATATATAAAATAAACAATAAAATCATATTTAGTAATTCCCATAAGCGTACATGCCTTAGAAAATTGATAATTTCCAAGATTAGGTCAACTAGACTCACAATAGCCTTCAACTAATCCCCTCTAAAATTCTCTAAAAATAAAGTCAAAGAAATATTTATAACACATTTAAAAAGGAATATAATGTCATATTTAATCATTATAGGACCTTGAAAAAACATACTATTGAAATTTTTCCTTAGAAAACCCCACATTGGTTTTGAAATACCATTTCAACACCCAGACCAGAATGAATCCTATTCACTTTGAAATTAAATGTTCAAAAACTTCCAGAAGAAATATATTTCAACTAAAAAACCATATTTATATTCAAATTATAAAACGATGGCCTATATTCCTTGAAAATATAACTCAATCAGACAAATAATCCTCAAAGAGGGTTAATAACACTTATTTGACTAGGGTGAATCCTATGAACCATTTAGTATGCTATGAGGTCCTTGTTTACTATTTGTTCATTGTGATGCCACACTAATTTATGGGATGATATAAAAAATATCTTGAAAACATTACATAAATAACTGTTGGACTCTTCATGTATTAATAATGTTTTGATGATCACAAATCTCATTAATGATAAAAATTCTCATTAATTATCACAAATCTTATTCAACCTAGTTAACTCCCAAATTATATCAAATCATGTGTATTTATGTTTCAAATTCTCTCATGCTTTATAATGGTTAAGCTCAATCCATTTCATTCATATCACTGTTTAATTCTGAATACAGTTGTTTTCCTAAGTACAAGACACCATAAGCTAGACACTGTGAAGCCAGACACCGTAACCCAGACACCGTGAAGCCAGACACCGTAAGCTAGACACCCTAAGCCAGACACCGTAAGATAGACACCGTGAAGCCAAACACCGTAAGCCAGAAACTGTGAACAAGACACCAT
This sequence comes from Viscum album, assembly GCA_963277665.1. Lineage (NCBI taxonomy): Eukaryota > Viridiplantae > Streptophyta > Magnoliopsida > Santalales > Viscaceae > Viscum > Viscum album. The sequence continues at coordinate 31,919,646 of OY728166.1, read as the reverse complement.
GAACAAGACCCCATTACACTCATACACTGTGACACTCAGACACCATGACAATCAAACACTGTGACACTCAGACACCGTGACACTCAGACACCGTGTGAAGGAGACACCGTTTTCATAACATACTGTGACACCATTTCTTTAACTATTTTTTCGTCTTTCAATTTAATTTTTAACGGTCATATTTGATGCCTTTGATGCACTGACATAATTAACGTTTCTTTTTAGACATAGTACGAGGTACGAGGTACGAAACACATGGAACCTGTCGGCTAAAACCCATGCATTCGAAGATAAAGAAAGAAGTGTGCCCAAGAACAAGAAAGCGCGATACTGAAAAAAATAAGCCTATGAGAAAAACCACGAAGAACATATTGCAAGCTTTTCAATGAAATCATTGTCTCAAGCATGAATTTTGACTCTGCTGAAGAACATACGAAGTACACTGGAATCCAGAGAACATATTCATATTATCAACACTCGTGAAGAACACAAGATGAATTGAAACACTCTGTTTTTCAAGACAAAAACTAGATAAGGACTCAGAAGAATTTCTCTTTAATAAAAGGAGTCCAAAGATGCACTTCAAATCACTTGAGAATTTTAAAATCATATCAAATCTCTCTCAGTGATTCTTTTACTTACTTTTTGAGCAGTGTGTGTATTCTGTATATTCTATACATGCACTAAATCCTGGGCTAAACTGGAGGATTTCTAAATCCTTACACTAATCTATTTATTTTTATCTACCCATGAAAACTATGGAAGAGGTCCCTGTGTGGCCTGGTTGTTATTAATTTTTACCCACAAAAACTATGGGAGAGGTCCCTGTGTGACCTGGATAGTCTGTGTACCATTGTTAACCCCGATCCAGGGTGTGAACCAAAGTTTATTTATATAAACTTCTTGGTGGCAGGTGATCACCAAGTAGAGTGGATTAGGTCTCGGCCTGAGACTGAACCACTTGTTTCATATCTGCAGTGCTGTTTCAATTCAGTATTCTCTGTTTTACTATTTTGTTGCATAATCCAGGAAACACTAATTTCACTTTGATTGTTAGTCTTGGAAAGAAGTTATAACTGATCTGCCTTATTAAAATAACTTCAAAAGTAATATTAATGATACTAATTAGGATTACTGAGAATTAATCAATATTCTAAGATGTTGTTTAAAAAGTCAACCCCTTATAACAATATAACCTTGATTAACTGAGCTATATCTATTTTTGTGGAAACCATTTCATTTAAAATAATATTCTTTTAACAAAAATTATTATAGTTACTCAATTAACCCCTCCCCTATTGAGTGAACAACTCAGACCAACATTTTGTATTGGAGGTTAAGTTTTATTAGGACTCTGTGTAATCTTACTCTACTCTGATTATAGTTGTACTTTAATGATCTATAAATTTCTATTAATTCAAAATTTCTAACTCTTTTAAAGTAATATGTTAGTACGGATAATAGATTGGAAGGTGCTGCAACCAACAGACCCCCATTAATTAATAGAACCAACTATGCTCAATGTGAAATTAAAATGAAAATGCATCTACAGAGTGTGAGCTTTGAAATTTGGTCATCCATAATAGATGAATACAAACTTCCTGTGACTGATAGAATTACATGGGATAAACCTACCAAACTTGCTTACAATAACAATTGTAAATCCATGAATGCTTTGCACTGTTCCATTAAAGATAAATAATTTAATTAAGATTTCTTCTTGTAAAACTACCCATGAAATTTGGGATACCTTGTCTGTCTCACATGAAGGCACATCTAGTGTAAAGGAAATGAGATTAATACTTATAATATAAAATATGATAATTTTAAAATGAAACATGATGATCCTATTTCCTACATGTATCTCAGGTTCAATGATATTGTCAACACAATGATTTCTCTAGGAAGAGAAGTCACTGCCAAAGAACAGATCCTGAGAATTCTTAGATATCTACCTGACTGCTAGAGGGGAACCTCTATCTCTATTAGAGAATCATGAGAAATCAGAAATATACCTGTAAAAGAACTCATTGGGAATATAATGATGTATGAGGAATAGCTGAAAGTCAACAAAGAAGAGGAGGATGAACCAAAGATGAAATCTGTAGCATTCAAAACCACCTTTTTGAAGCACAAAGACAAAGGGAAACTGAAAGCTTCTATAGAAAGATCCACCACTGAAAAATCATCACCTGACAATAATGAGGAGATGGCTCAACTGGCCAGAAGATTGAAACAATTTTACAAAAAGATGAACTTTTTCAGAAATCCTAAATTCATGGGAAAGTATGATCTAAAAGGGAACTGAAAAAAGGACTAGCAAAGAGGTGACAAAACTAATGAATTTGTATGATATGAATGTAAACACAAAGGACATATAAAGGGTTACTGTCTTAATCTCAAGTATATAAAGAAATATGAGGAAAAGGATAAGAAGTACAAAAAGGCAATGAAGGCAGCTTGGATTTCCTCTAAGGATAGTTCAAGTGACTCAAAGACATCAGATAATGAACAGGATAACAAAGCCAATATGTGATTTATGACAAACAAATCTGAGGTAACACTGAACTTGTCTGTACATAATTCATACTATTCTGAAGTGGACATTGACTCTGAAAATATGACTAATTAAGAAATGTTTGAATACTGTAACATGCTTGAAGAGATATGCAATGAATTAAAAGATAAATAAAAATCATTGAGGAAATAGCATGCTCTCACTGTAAATGTTAAATCTGAACTTACTACTGAAAAGGAGAAAAATGCTCAACTTCTCAAAGAATACAATGAATTAAAAATGTCTAATGAAAAATTAAAAAGTGACTTAGAAAAGTTTACTAATGGGAAAAATACCCTTACACAAATGCTAGGAAAACAAATTTCCCCCAAATACAATACAGGCATTGGTTATCAACCTGGTAAAAGAAACCTTGGTAGAATGAATTTTGTTTCAAAGTCTAGGACATATAATTTTGTTCCCAATTCTGACACAACTCTACTACGTCAATTCATGATATATATTCTACAGTTTCATGTTTTTCTGCACCAAATACAGTTTATTTTTCAAATACATTACATAATGCTTATAGGAAACCTATAAGACAAATATGGGTTCCTAAAGCACTTTTACAAATGTTACTGGACCCAAACAGGTATGGGTAACATAATATGTCTTTGGTTGATCATGTTATAGGAAAGCTGCTTAAGAAGCTCATGCAAAAATCTATGGTACTTGGATAGTGGATGTTAAAGGAACATGACAGGAGACTACTCTTGCTTCAAGAACCTGATAAATGTAGATGGAGGACATGTCACATTTGGTGACAATGCCAAAGGGAAGATCATTGGCTTAGGCCAGATTGGTAACCCTGATTCAATTTTAATTTCTAAAGTACTGTTTGTTAATGGATTAAAATATAATATGCTTAGTATCTCAAAATTATGTGATGATGTATATCATGTTAAATTTTAAAATGATGCACGCAATGTCTTCAATTCTAAAGATGAATTACTATTTTTTTCATCAAGGAATGAGAACGTTTATTCTCTTAATTTAGATTCTTTAGTTTCTCCAAATGTTTCATGCTTAAGTGTGTTTTATAAAGATTCTTGGATCTGGAATAGGAGACTATGACACTGTAATGTTCACTCCCATAGAAAGCTAACTAGAAAAGGACTAGTTAAAAACTTACCCAAACTTGCGTTTCTATATAACATAGTATGTAATCCTTCTCAAAATGGAAAACAACAGAAAATCTCTTTCAAGGAAAAGAAAGAAGTTTCTACTTATCAACCTCTCGAATTGGTTCACGTGGATTTTTTTGGACCATCTAGAGTTTCTAGTTTAAATGGGAAGCACTATGTTTATGTCCTGGTAGATTCTTTTTCTAGATATACCTGGACCTTCTTCATGGCTCACAAAAGTGAAGTCTGTACTGATTTTACTACGTATTCCAAGTCTGTAGAAAATTTTTATGGCCTTAAAATTAAATCTCTAAGATGTGATCATGGTCGTGAGTTTTAAAATCAAGAGTTTGAATCCTTTTTCTCACAAAATGGTTATAGTCACATATTCTCTGCCCCTAGAACACCTTAGCATAATGGTGTTGTAGAAAAAAGAAATAGAACCCTGCAAGAAATTTCTAGAACAATGATTAGTGAATATGACTTAACTACTTACATTTGGGCTGAAACTATTAATACAACATGATAAAAAATCAATAAATTCTTGATTAGACCAATTCTCAAAAAGACCCCGTATGAACTCTGGAACAATAGGAATCCTAAGGTTAATTACATTAGGGTTTTTGGTTGGAAAGTCTTTATTCTCAACACTATGGATAATCTTGACAAATTTTCATCCAAAAGTGATGAAGGAATTTTCCTAGGTTACTCAATGTTAAGTAAGGATTATAGAGAATTCAATAAGATAACAAAATATGTGGAAGAATATGTTCATATCAATTTTGATGAAATAGATCCACATGAGCCTAGAACCATCCTCGAAAATCTGGAGGATGATGTATCAAATCTGAACATCAACTAAAAATTCTCAAATTCCTCTGTGAAAGAATCTGTGAAAACTAACAATTCTAAAAATTATCTACAGTCGAGTCATAATGAACCTGAATCTCTTGATGAACCTCAAATCACTAGTCCCACTTTTTCTAGAAAGGTTAGAACCCTTAAAAACCATCCCTTAGAAGCTGTTGTAGGATACTTAGCGAAAGGAACACAAACTAGAGCTTCTCTAAGAAATCAGTTTGAACATCAAGACTTCTTGTCACAACATGAACCTAAAAACATTGATGATGCCATGAACGATGAATTTTGGGTTATGGATATGCATGAAGAACTTAATCAGTTTGAATGAAACAAAGTGTGGAAACTTGTTGAATGACCCAAGGACACATTCATCATAGGCACTAAATGGGTGTTCAGAAATAAGGTAGATGAAGCTGGAAATATAGTTAGGAACGATGCTAGATTATTTGCACATGGCTATAGTTAAGATGAAGGAATTGACTATGAGGAGACCTTTTCTTCAGTATCCAGACTTGAAGCCATCAGAATCCTACTTTCTTATGTTGCACATCTGGATTTAAAACTATATCAAATAGATGTTAAGAGTGCATTTTTAAATGGGTATATAGCTGAGGATGTCTTTGTTGAACAACCCCATGTATTTACAGATCTTCATTTTCCCAATCATATTTTCAAACTATAAAAAGATTTATATGGTTTAAAGAAACCTCCAAGAGCTTGGTTTGACAGATTGAGTACTTTTATCATTTCCAAAGGTTTTACAAAAGAAATAACTGATCCTATCCAATTTATAAAATGAATTTATAATGATGTTTTAGTTGTTCAAATCTATACAGATGATATTATTTTTGGATCTTCAAAAAATTCATTATGTGTTGATTTTTCTAAAATGGCGAAAAACAAATTTGAAATGAGTTTAATGGGAGAACTAAAATTCTTTCTTGGATTTAAAATCTTTCAAAATAATGATGGAATTGTTTTAAATTAAAGTAGATACACTAGAGATATTCTAAAACGTTTTGGATTGGATATCACTAAAAGTAGTGACACTCCCATGAGTACCACCTGTAAGTTGGATCTTGATGAAGATGGAAAATCTGTTGATCAAACCACTAATAGAGGAATGATTGGAAGTTTACTCTACTTAACTGCTAGCCATACAAACATTATGTTTAGTGTGTGTATGTGTACTCATATTCAAGTAAACCCTAAATAATCTCATTTAAATTTTGTAAAGAGAATTTTCAAATACCTCAAGCACACACCCAATCTAGGACTGTTCTATCCCAAAGGACCATCATTTGAACTAGTTAGTTATTATGATGCTGAATTCGGTGGTAGTAAGTTAGATAGAGAGAGAACCTTTCATATATGTCACCTTTTTGGGAAGTCACTAGTATCATGGTGTAGTAAGAAACAAAATTCTGTTGCGATATCTACTGCAGAAGATGAATACATAGCTGTTGGTAGTTGTTGTGCACAAATTTTGTGGATGAAACACACATTACTAGATTATGGATATCAATTCAGACAAGTACCATTAAATTTTGAAAACACAAGTGCTATTAACATCTCAAAAAATCATGTTTCATATTCACGGAAAAACCATATTTAGGTAAGACATAACTTTTTGTGAGATCATTATCAAAAAGGTGATATCACCTTGGAATTCATTTGTATTGAATATCACCTTGATGATATATTCACTAAAAAATTAAATTCTAAGAGAATAGAACACATCATCCAAGATCTTGGTGTGAGAAATCTCAAATAGATATCTTACTTGTCTTACTGTTCAACATTTAACTATGTTTTACTTTACTGTCTCTCATGTTTACGGTCGCACCGTTAGCACTTTGTACTTACGGTCTGATATCCACTATCTCACCGTGACGACCACTCACTGTCTCACCGTGAGAACCACTAACTATTTCACCAAAATGGCCATTGACGGTCTCACCGTGAAAATTAATTATGATTTTCTTTAAACCCGTATCGCGGTAATTTTTATTTAACCTCTTTTACTTTCCCACGTTTTTATTTTTTTGATGATTGGCATTCCTAAATGATAAAACAAAAAGTTTCCCTCGGTTCTTCACTCAGACTTTCTCTCATTTCTAACCCTTTCAACCTTACAACCCCTTCTATCTCTCTCTCTTGAACCCTTAGTGGATGCCATGAATGAAACATCTGTTGTCATCCACACCTGAGAAGCTCCGCCTGAATAAGAAGAAGATCACACATAAGCTGACACCCGAAAGACCATTGAATTCGAATCTGGTAAATCGAAGTGTTTTTTTTGAGAAAGAAATTTTCCCCAAATGGTTTCTATCTAGAAAATATCTAGTGTTTAATGTGTTAAAAGAACAAGGATGGTTAGAATGGTTCTCAAGGGAGAATAGACCCATCCATCCCAGGTTAGTGGCTTAGTTCTACCAGTACGTGTAGTTCTCGTATGATTCTGGTGAAAGTTATGTTGTGAGGAGCAGGGTTAATGGCCAAAGATTATCCTTTTCTTTGAGGTTATGGGATTCATGCCTTAGGATACCTCATGAAGGTATATGTGAGGATTATAAGAGATAACCTCCTACTTCAATTGATTTCTTTGATCTTGAAGATGCTCTGAATACCCTACCTGGAAATGGAACCAAAAGAAGGGCCATCACAGCTGAACTAGATGGAGAAACAAGGCTGCTGTTTATGTTGTTTCAAAATCTGGTTAGTCCAAGAATAGGTGATTTAGCTGTGTTAAAGTATCAAGATGTGTTTTTGATACACCTTATGAAAAATGGACACAAGATCAACCTGTGCAAGTACATCATTCACCATATGTGTGAGTTAATCAAGGTTACATCCATGTCCACTTCTCTATTCTACTCACGGATGATATCATACATGATTGTTGAAAAAGGAAAGGTTGGACCTAATGAATATGTTCTTATGGACTTTTAATACTATCTCTCTAAATCCACAATCAAATTAATGAAGATAAACTGGAACCCTTGGAAAAAGGAATGGGTGGAAGACAATGATATGGTTTTTGATAAGTTTAATCTTGTGGATTATCCATCAAGGCCGAAATACATTTCTGATCCTAGTTTGGAACCAGATGAACTTGTTGATTATTCAGAAGAAGTGAAAGAAGAGGTTGAAGTACCTCATAAGGAAGAAGTTATTTTTGAGGAAGAAAGGACTATTGTTCCTCCTGTTGTTCTTAAAGAAGAAGTTTCTACCCTTAGTGAAAATGTCTATCTAGAAATCTATCCCGAGGCTGGAAGAGAATTAGTGGTGATAAAATCTGAGCAAAAAGAAATAGAAGAGCCTATAGTAGATGAACTCCATGTTTTGCAAGAATAAAATATAGAAGAACTCCCTATTATACAAGATGCGAATCTGGAAGAACTCCCAGTGGAACAATCTATTCCTAAAATAATACCCTCTACTAAAGAGAGGATGGATATAACCTTTTAGCTGGATAGACAAGAAATGAATGAGGAACATAGAGATCAAACTATGGATTTAGAACAAGCACCTAAGTATCTCATTCCTGAGAAGGAGGCACCTGTTGAGGGGGAGATAAACCCCAAATCTTGGATCTGGTGGAGTCTCACATCCAAGTGAGTCAAGTCCTATGGACACTCAGTACAAATTTCCTAGTTTTTATGATCTGAGTGAGTCTCAACAGGTTACTACAACCAGGCTTGATATCTCTTCCCTGTTTCAGGTGAAATCATTCACCAACATTGCACTTGAGAAGGAACCTGAACCAGAACCTGTCCCTGTAGCAATTCCTACACCTGAACCTTTATCTGAACAGTTTTCCTTTTTTAGTAAGGATGATTTAAAGGAATTTGGAGATACTCTCCTATCTGGAGTTGAGAAACTTATGAACTCCCAACCTTGTCCTGTGACAAATTTGAGTAAGAGAGATGCCTCAATACTTTTGTAAAAGATCATTTGGCAAATAAAACCTAAGATTCTCCATGAGATTCAAGAAGTACGAGTTGAAAATAAGCTACTCAGTAATGAAGTCACAAACCTGAGAAGCATGGTTGAAGACATGCATAAAGAGATGCATTCAAGATCAGAGTATGCTACTAATCCTCTAGCATCCACTGTTTCTCAAATCTCTCGAAGTGTAGTGTCTCAGATTCACCATTATCTGTTATCCTTCAATGAAAAGATTGCAGAATGGCACAAACAGATGTTCAAGGACATGAGAGATCTTGTGGTGAACCTTAATAAACTCATTGATGAGTACACCGGTTGTCTTCAAAAGGTACTAAATCATCTCCAATATCTGTCCACAGCCATCAAAGCATCTAATACCTCTGGTCAATCCTCTACACCTTCCTTGTATAGTATATTTCTCAGATCTATAGTCCAAGAAGAGCTTCATAATGCTTTCAGTGGATTTAATGTGGCTTCTTTCTCTGAAGTTGTCAAGAACAGTGATAGAGTTCTTGACCTTGTATAAACTCACTCCAAGATTACAAATGATGCCCAACAAGAGATTTCTATGAAAGTGGATTTCAATTTTAATCAAATTTTCTCCAAGACTAATATTATCAACCACTTCAAATACCTTGTAGAGAACTTGCGACTTTCTCATGTGACTCAAGCCTTCAAAACCCAAGTCCAGAAGCTAACCAAGTTTACCCGATTGTTGGACTTGTTTATGGAAAACAAAGATGACTTTGAAAAATCCAGGCAGTGTGGTGGAGAGATTATTACAGACTTCATCAAACTCCTGAGACCATATCTTCAAGTCTAGAGTACAACAATTGTTTCTCCCGCGGCTACACCTCTCAGACCTGGGCTGCATACCTTCACTTCTGCCATAGCCTCAACTACCATGTATGTTGGCCAAGCTCTCAGTCAAATAAGGCCTGTCATTCTTATTCCGAAACTAACTAGATCTTATACTGCTCCTACCTTGGCTCCCTTAGTCATTGAAGGTCTCCGTTTACCCTCTCTATCTACAACCTCTCTGCCTTCTTCTACATTGACCACTGCCCCTATGGATGCCTCTTGTGCTGCTGATAAAGGAAACGATAAGGACAATCCCTAAAGAAGACCACTGCAAACTATTTTTTAATGGTCTTGACATTATTTTTGTATTTCTCCTTTATTTTGTAATGAAATGTTTACTCTTAATGGAATGTTCACTATTTACCCTCTCTTCTTTCAACTTTTTGATAATCCCAAAAGGGTGATAAGTTTCTACATAATGTTTCTATCTGTTATTTTCTCTGTAGTTACATCTAATTTACACTTTAACTGTACCAGATTCGTGATCACCAAAAATGGGGAGATTATTGGACTCCTCATGTATTAATCATGTTTTAATGATCACAAATCTCATTAATGATCAAAAATCTTATTCAACCTAGTTAACTCCAAAATTATATCCAATCATGTGTATTTATGTTTCAAATTATCTCATGATTTATAATGGTTAAGCTCAATCCATATCATGCATATCACTGTTTAGGTATGAAGACAGTTGTTTACCTAAGTACAAGACACCATAAGCCAAACACCGTGAAGCCAAACACCATAAGCTAGACACCGTGAAGCAAGACATAGTAATCCGGACACCGTCATCCAGACACTATAATCCAGACACCGTGAATCCATACACCATAATCTAGGAACCATGACACTCAGACACCATGACACTCAGACACCGTGTGAAGGAGACACCATTTTCTTTACATACTATGACATCGTTTCTTAAACTATTTTGTTTCCTTTCAATTTAATTTTTAACGGTCATATTTGATGCCTTTAATGCACTAAAATAATTAATGTTTCTTTGTAGACATACTACAAGGTACGAGGTACGAAACACATGAAACATGTGGGCTAAAACCCATGAATTCGAAGATAAAGAGCAAAGTGGGCCCTAGAACAAGATAGTGTGATACTGAACGAAAAATAAGCCTATGAGCATGAATGAGAAGAACATATTGCATGATTTTCAAAGAAATAATTGTCCCATGCATGCATTCTGACTCTTCTGAAAAAAATACAAAGTACATTGGAATCCAGAGAACATCTTCACATTATCAACACTCGTGAAGAACACAAGATGAATTGCAACACTCTGTTTTTCAAGACAAAAACCAGAGAAGGACTAAAAAGCATTTCTGTTTAACCAAAGGAGTCCAGAGCTTCACTTCAAATACGTAGAGAATTCCAAACTCTTATCTACTCTCTCTCAATGATTCTTTTACTCAATTTTACAGCAGTGTGTGTACTCTGTATATTCCATACACACACTAACTTCTGCTCTAAACTGGATGTTTTTTTAAATCCTTACACCAATCCCTTTATTTTTTTACCCATGAAAATTGTAGAAGAGGTCACTGTGTGGCCTGGTTATTAATTTTTTTACCCACAAAAACTGTGGATGAGGCGCCTATGTGACCTAGACAGTCTGTGTACTGTTGTTCACCCCGATCCAGGGTGTGGATCAAAGTTTATTTATAAAAACTTCTTGGTGGCAGGTGATCACCAGGTGGAGTGGATTATGTCTCGGCTTGATACAAAACCACTTGTTTCATATCCACTGTGCTGTTTCAACTCAGTCTTCTCTATTTTACTCCTTTGTTGCATAATCCAGGAAACACTAATTTCATTTTGATATTTAGTCTTGGAAAGAAGTTATAACCGATTTGTCTTAGTAGGATAACTTCAAAATTAATATTAATGATACCAATTATTATTATTGAGACTTAATCAATCTTCTAAGAAGATGTTGAAAAACTCAAACCCTTATAATAGTATAACCTTGATTAACTGGGATGTATCTATTTTTGGGGAAACCATTTCATTTAAAATAATATTCTTTTAAAAGAAGCTTTTATAGTTACTCAATTCACCCTCCCCTCTTGAGTGAACTCCTCCGACCAATAATAACTATTGAAATATCAAAGAAATATGACGTCAACAAATGAGCAAGGTAATTCATAATAAAAATCTCACCCACCTGATTTAGAGAAATAAGAATCCACTTGTTTTGAAACTCTATATAACAACGTTCTGATTAAAATAAATATAATAAATTAAAAAAATCATGATTTTTTGAACAATTAATAGAATAAATGGAAACAATGGATGAAACATCAAATAAAAACTTAACAGAAGCTAGTCTTAAGCACGAATATTCACTACAATAAATGAATTGAAGAAAAATAATAGTTGTTGAAGATTTTCTTGGAGATAAGAAATAACCCTCAAGATAAGATCTATAGGTTGTTCTCATTTTAGTTCTGTTAGAAATCTAAAAACACAAAAAAAATCAATTTAACAAATTTAAATAATTATATTAAAAATCCATCACACTCATTTTTGGTAAACTCATCAACTTTTATGTATCACCAAAACCTTTCATATTATTACATAACAAACTTTTTATCAAAATACTTACTAAGAAGTCCCTTACGTATCACTAAGATATAATCCTTACATATCAGTCAATTTACTAGTTTTCTTACCCTTCTATACTAGGTTAGTTATTTTCATAGGGGATCCCAAAAGATCAATAAATTCCCAACTAAACTCTGGAACCCCTTTTAAATTAACCCTCTTATATGGAGTGAACATTACATACTTGTTGAGTGAGAAATTTTATTTCATAAATTTCGATTCCATTAGTTTTGGAAATCAACAAAATTTTCATAAATACTTGATTACTATTATTTTATGTCTAATGTGGTTTAGAATATTTTTGTAGAAAAAATAATCTTTTATTATACTTAGTATATGTTCTATTGAATTATGAAGGTAAACTTATATTTCTTCATTATTATTATCATAATGATTTTGTGTATGATAAATTATAATAACCCTTATCAAGATAAAAAGGTAGACTTAGTCATTTCAAATGCAATTACATAAGTCTTTACAATCAGATTGGTATAGGTTTCAATAAAAATAAGACTGATACTCATAATTGTTATCATAATGAAAATCATACGGAAGTCCATCCGATTTAATTAAGATTATAATCATATTCAGAATAATTATTTATAATATAAGGAACTTATTTTACACTGTAATGGTTTAAGTGAAAATAAATTCAGAAATTCAGTTAGAAAGGATCATTATGAGCTATCAAGTGCATGGTGATGATTTCGTTGTGACATACTCAAAGAAATAGGACAATTGAGATATCAAGTTGGTTGTTAAGAATATTCCTATAAATACTAGATCATTCAAAGTATATGGAGCTAATTTATGTGGATAAATTTCAATTTAAATTTATCATTTTGTGATAGATCTGATGATTTTTTAGCATGAAGGTCTTGTTTCTAGTCATTTTAATTGGTTAGAGTTTTTTAGTTCTCGGGAATCCTTTTCAGGTTTTCTCCTTTTGAACTTTTGCATTATAATATGAATCCGATCATCATTATGATCAATGAAATCTGGGTATAATAAGATATATAATATGATCCATCAAATTGAGTTCCACTAGTGATAGGTAGATAGTGAATTTGGTCATCATATCAAGGGCTTTTATCGATAGAATGATATATCTATCTTAATCATCGTATTGAGGGATTCCCGGGTAAGGGAAGATTGAATTTTTTGTTAGTATAAAACAAGGTATACCTTTAGTTGTGTTATAGACTAACTTTTTATTAAGTCTAAAAGAAGATAATTCTTTTAATATCTTATCATTCATTATTAAATTTTTTCGATATTGTATTACTTGTTTCTTACAATTTTTTTATTCTGCAGCACATATTATAGAAAGTGAAACGTAATATTCATTTTTTTTTCTTGTTTTATAGATACTATTATAATTATGATAAAAGAAATTTGATTAATAGAAACCATAGTAATAACAATATTTCACACTTTTAATTAATCATATCTGTTTTGATTAAGATTATGTGGTTACGATCATTCGACTAAGGACCAAAGCAAATAACATACTTTAAGAGTCTCAGTGTATTGTTTAGTTTAATTCCTCTAAACTATGTTTTTTTAAACAAAAATTCACCCACCTCTTGTAAGTATATCCCTATAATAATATTCTTACAATCCTAATCAGTGTTAGTTCTATAATGATGATCCAACAATTGGAATAAAAATTGGATTCCACTTCTTAAGAACATACTTTTAGTTTTACATTATTAAATATTGAAATTTTCTAATGTTTTGTTATAAATGTTTTGTTTATAATTTATTTTTCAACAACATTTTTTATGGAAAATAATATTGATATTTGTTTTAAAGATAACATGAATGAATATCAGATCCATAGATAATGTAAATTCAAATAGTCCTCCAATATTTGATGGTGCTCACTATTAGTATGGGGTGGATATGATGAAGACTTTTGTTTTCAACATCGGAGTTGATAATTTTTTTTTTGTTGACTAGAGATTAGAAAATTATTTATAAGGATGAAAGTTATTTTAATAATCAATAGAAATAAGAGTGTTAGTTAAAATAAAATGTAAGGAATAATTTGTTATGATCTATGATAGGAAACATTTATATTTTGATTTCATCATGTGAAGATGATAAAATTATTTGGAAAAAGCATGAAGTCCCACATTTTTGGTACATCTAATGTTGTTTAGACTTGGATATCTAGGTTAATTGTAGACTACCAAGCCTTTGAATTCTTACTTGGTGAATTTGTTTCTAAGATGCATCATAACTTCATAAATATTATTAATATTTTACAATCTATTGGTGAGAATGCTTTTGATGATGAGATAATTTCTATGAATATAAAATATATCATTACCAATTAGTGATAATCAAATAGAAAAACATTTTATGGGACTAGAATATAAGGCCCCAGCCTTAAACCTTACTTAATCTTGAGTTATTTAAAGATTACACATTGAGGATCTTTTTAGGGTTAGATTTTTAGAGAATTTAATCATGAAACTTGAATTACATTCCACATTTAAACAAAGTGGTTACATAAAAGAAAGTATTCATTCTTCCCATCAACGGAAACATATTGAAAATAAAACATGTATTCTTTCTTGACACATCCTTGACACTATCATCACATCTTGTACCTTTCCCTTGACCTGTGAAAAACATTTCAAAAACATTGGATGAGCATAAAAAGCTCAGTAAGGGTTATAAAAATATGGAAAGGAAACATGAGTTCATATATACATAAGAATGAAATGATACTTTACCCATAAAACATAGGAAATTTAATATACCTCATCAAAACATGAATAAATCATAGAAATCATAAGACATAAAGGTACCTTGAGGCATTCATAACATTCTTACGTAGGGAGTAACCCTCTTGGTTACGTTTGGAATACCCATCACAGAATATTCCCTAAATCTCTTCGGAGAAACCTTAATGTTTCACTCCTTCATTTTACCCAATGTATTGGAGATCTATATCGGGATCACCCACCCTTAGTTTATCACGGAACCACCCGTCTTCATAATAATGCCCAAAAACCTCAACATAGTCGTATCACATAAATCATGCATAAAGGAAACATAACATTTCCACCTTTCAATCACAAGATATCAATACAACACATTGATATAATTTTTTTTATAAAAAACATTTTCAATACCAAAATAAAAGAAAAGTAAAACATTGTATTTATTTTTCTTTAAAAAAAAGGTATGGCCTGTAGAGGAATCCGAAACTCAAATAATGGTCACGACGGCGGAGAAGTCGTTTTCACCGCATACGTACGACAAAAACATTCCCTTTTTTTCATTTAGTAAAATGCTTCGTATAAAAAGATTCATTTTGGATAAACGTAAAAGTCAAAGGGGTTTATACACCATATAAATGAAGGTTGTGTATAAAACAAAATATGCCTCAATGAAAGGAGATTGAGACGAAGTCCCATACAAAGATGGTATCCTTGGATTAAGGATAAATCAGTTACATAACTATGTGTGACAAACGAATAAACGAAATATAAGTGGGTATTAAGTGCAAAACAATCAGAGGACATTCAAACATAATCATATAAAGGAATATTCAAGGTGTACAAGTTTATCCCAAAGAATCAAAATTGGGTTAAGAAGTTCCCTTGCAATAATTAGACAGCCTAACGACATCACTTCAAAATTCAGAAAAAGAGTTGATCAGAGATAAACAGGGTACCTCATCACTTGTACATAAAATTAAAATCAATAAGGATATATAAGAACATATCCTAAAATAATATTATTTTAATTAAAAGACATAACAAAATAAGTCATTTAAAAAGAGGAGGGTGAAAGGTTCCCTTACCGACATGGGTATCTTTAGAAACATACGCCCCGTGAAAGAAGGGCAATACATCATTGATGTAAATACTCATAAATGAATGAATATTACACAATGATTAAAATCATGTTCAGTACATACACCACTCAAAGGAAATTGTGGAAAATGTAGCATAAATCTCAAAGGAATAAAAGTGAGATGAAAAATCCCTTATGAAAACTCGGCAGCCTAACGACGCCACTTAAAACATCCAAAAATTGATTGATGAGATCAAATAGGGTATCTCATCACATTACAATAAAATGTACAGCAAGTGTAATATAAAATAAAATCCCCATCATAACAAATATGAGGTTAAAATAAGTGACGTAAAGGGGAGTACTTAAAGAGAAAGAGAGAGGTTAGATCTCTTATGAAAATTCGGCAGCCTAACAGCACCACTAAAAACTTCCAAAATGGATTGATGAGAGAGAATAGAGTCTCTCATCATATGAACATAAAAATTACATTAAGAGTAATATAAAATAACATCCCAATAACAAGAAAGATGAGCTTAGAAGGAATGACATAAAAGAGTGTACTTAAAAAGAAAGAGGGGAGTAGGATCTCTTACCTCAAGTCCAACTTGTCTTGTTCGTTTCTTTATATTCCTAAATAATAAACTTTGGTCAATTAACAATTGCCTAAGTACCTCATTTAGAGATTATTATTCAGTTCATATCACATATTATAATTTTATAATAATTGTTTAATAATGTTAGTTCATATCAGATGTTTTTGCCGTTGTTTGGTACATGAGTCAAAAACGAACTTGTTTGAAAAAAGATTGCCCATGTAGTTATAAGTAAATAATTTCCAGAATAGTATTAATGATTAAAATATCATATATATCCAGTAAATATTCATTTCATACTATTCCATATCATTTGGAGATAAAAAACTAAAAGCACCGTTCATGGAGACGGTAGGCCATACGTACGCATGAACGCTACTTTCATTTTTTGTCATATTAATGGAATTAAAACAAAATGAGAGAGATATATATATGTTATAATTACAGAATGATATCCATAATTTTGATGTAATATATTACATATATATCCATTATATATATGTACTTATAATATTACATAACATTTTGGGATAAGAAATGAAATGTACCGTTCATGGAGACGGTAAGCCGTACGTACGCATGAACGAAACTTCCATTTCTATTTCATATTTAATGGAATTAAAACATAATGATACATAATAGTATTTTAATTCCTGTATGGTATCATATATAATATCATTAAATATATCCTTTATACATACCACATATGGTATTAACGAATCAAATCACTTTGAGGGGGCGGTAGTCCACACTTCCTTAAATGAAGATATTGCGTTTACCTATAATGGAAACCATAAAGGTATGCCCAAAATGAAAAATAAAGAGGATTAAGGAAAACATAAACATATTATATATCATATATAAATATAGTGTCATATTAATGGCCACCTTTATAGGTGTTAGAAGAATGTTGAACAATCATTGTTTCGGGAGGCAGAAATTCGCCATCCACAGAAACAGTATGTTCTTTAACCATTAGATGTAGGTGTGTGAAAGTGTAGCTTTAATACATCATATAACAACATCCTAGTATATTAATGATACAGTATTTGTTACAAAATAAATGAATAAAAAGAGTTTAGGGGGTTGGAGAAGCAAAATAAAACAAAAGGACTCAAAAGAAGACATTACCTTAAAATCGGGTAACTCTCTTAGATTTGAGCTCAAAGGCTTCCTTGGGAAGACATATGCCCAAATTTAGGCTTCAAGGAGTAAGAGAGAGAAGTGGGGAGACAAAATGGGCAGAGGTTGGCCGAGCCAGAGGCCTTGGGAGTGTGGGTAAGGAGGTAGAGGTGGGGGCCTTTTATAAGAGGAGAGGAGGGGCACTCTTGGAAGGTAAAGAAAAGTCACTTTATTTTAAAATGGTATTCAGATTTAAGAGGTCCCAAATTGAAGTGTTTCGAAGATAAGGTGATAAGGGTTCGAAATCCACTCATTAAATATGTTTTGGACATGTGTAGGTCTTAGATATTACATTATCTTTCCATTTTATTTAAATCGTTAAATAATGAGGTCATCGCTGCATCATCATGATGTCATAAATAATTTAATTTATTTAATGTCTAAAAATTATAAAAAAAATAATATGATGTAAGAAATATTTTTAGCGTTCCAATGACTATTTATAGTCAAAAATCTAATTTGTATAACCCCATGTAAAAATTGTTTTAGTAAAACATTTCATGTTTGTCTCTTTTTTACATTAACTTTAAATAAAAAAATATTAATGTCATTTTCCAACCAAAGTGGCTTCATGGGGTCCCCAAGTTGACCCATGGGTTGTCTTTGTCGGCCATGACACATAAAATGAGGTTAGGACATGTTTCAAGTTCATTTCATATTATTAAAACATTATTTTTACCTTAAACTACACTAATTACCTTTAATCGTGATTAAAAACTTAATAAGTTACTATTCACCAAAAAATTATTTTTATCCCATTGAACCACGTTTTACTTCTTAATGACAACCATGTATGTAGGATTTTTGAAATTAAAAACACAAAGATGGAAAAATTTCATTTAAATGGAAAAATCAGTTTTTATAATTACCACTTAGTGGTTTCACTATTCATTAAAAATTGAAGTTTTTCAGAAAAATCCAAACAATTCACCCTAAGCTATATTTGATATTTTGAATTAAAAAATGAAGCCTATTTTAAAAAATTCAAAACATATAAGTCACATTAATTATTTTAATAATTAATTCCCGCTGTCAGAGCAAATAGCGTGTTTTTATGAAACAAAAAGTATCAAAAGATTGACACTAGTTTAAGTCTGTTTTCAAAGTGAAATTAATTCCAACGACCACTATTGGATTTAATGGTAAAAATATATTATAATTTTACATTAAACCCAATTCAAAATATAATCTAATCATATAAATAAATTAGATTAAAAAGAGGTTTTGAATTAAAATACAACATTTTACACTATTCATTAAAAAAATGAACTTTATCAGAAAGATACGAAAAATTTACACAAAGTAAATTTTGATGTCCCAATTCCTAAGAAGAGTATTATTTGGTCAAAAAGTATGTATAAGAGTGAACAAAACTATATTTAATGACGGTTCTCCATCAAAACGCGATAAGTGAACCTTTAGTGAAAACTAGGGCATATACGCCTAAAATTGAATTATTTCCGTATTTTATGCCTTTATCTTTTTTTGGATAAATGTAAAAACATTAAAAAACATATATAATAATATTTTAGTTAATTCTATCTATTCCCGCCAATACAACGGCTACATGTTAACTACCATTTAAAATACTATTATTTTATTATTAAAGTGCAACGTAAGATTCCCAAGAAACTCATTGTTGCGTGTTGGGTACGCCATCGAGTATTGCGTCCCCTTTAAAGTCATATTAATATTTTATTCACAAATATGAAAATGTCATATTCTTTATTTATCTGGGGTGTTACATCCTTCCCCCCTTTTGGTAATTGCGTCCTCGCAATTTTTAAAATTGAGCATGGAAACATCCTTGAAAGTCCCACATCAGAACAAGAGTCGGTAAAACAATCACTTTAAAAGAATGGGAGAGAAGTACAAATGTCACCGGAGTTAACCCATACTAGGATTCCAAGTATGAAAATATGGATATGGAGGAGAAAACAAAGAGTCATTTTCTGATGGAGAGTGATAGTAAACATGTCTAGGAGAAAGTTAACCATAAGAAAATCACAAACTTGTGATGGGTTAAACGGTATTCGAATCCCTAGTAGGAAAAGTTAATAAACAACATTTTTGTTTTAAGTTACTTTTTATTGTGGAATTTATTCATAAGGAAACATAATCACTTATCATGTTGACTTTCAACTTTTACTAGATTCCTTAATCAAACTCATATTTGTTTCCAAAAGACGACTATTTAGGGAGACTTGTTTGCATAAAGAGTACTATAATCAACTTCTAGAGAATCACCTAATCCACCAAAGAGAACTATATACTTCCCATTTCTTTAGACATTAACCAAAACCAAAACTAAAAAATTTTAGTACAAGATTAGAAAATCCAGAAAAGGATAACCCTTTATAAAAATAAAATCTATTCTTAATCTCCAAAATTTGTCCAACAAACCCAATGTTCAACGAGGACTATTCGATAACCAATTTGTCCATAAAATCCTTCAAATTAAACCAAAATAATATTGAAACCCAAGTATTTGAAGGTTTTAGTCACATAGTCTTCCATGTTAAATCGCAACATTTATATCCAAACAACATCAGTTGCTCTTAAAGTCTCGTATTGAAAAGTAATTAACCTAATCACATATCCTCCATGATAGGTTGATAACATTCCATAGATAACCCAAAATCAACTTACTCTTAATTCATAAAATCATATAACTAAAAAGAATCAGTCATACTAACCAGGGACTTCACGTAGTCCAGTGGAAGGTGATAAATACCAGTCGCACTTTGGTTGTGGGTTCAATTCCCGTAGCTTTGTCCGACGCGACGGGTTGTCACATGGTCTGCGTGTTTTCCATTTTCCAAAACGATATAATTCTCAAATAATTCCCCAAAAAGGGATAAAATCATCAAAAATAACCATAACATAATTTAACCTCAATTTTATCTCTTTCCTTTCACTTCAATCATAACATATAGTAACCCATAATTATCTCAAAAGTAAGGATCATATAAACCCAAACGGTTCTTTATAACTATGTCCACAAAAGAAAAGACAACTATTCCTTGAATAAAATTTGCCTATATTAAACATCAGGGTTACACAGAATATAAAAAGTCTTCTAATGTAACCCCATCATCAAAAGAGACTTAATACTCTTAAGAATTTCACCATAACTCTTGAAGCCCTTATATGTTGACATCTTACTCATTAAACATTCTTCATGATCCATTAACCATTCCATTCCAACTTATTCCGAAATACCTATTTCCTACAAACAAAATCATGAATCATATACTATGATTTCAAAATAGGAAACCAATAGTCATGAAATAATACATACCTTTGACTGGTCATTGTTAGTTTCTTCATCCTCAATCGGAATGGCATTAGGTATTGGTAAACGAACATTTTTACGCTCTTGGTGACCCCATTCATGAAACTTCTTCATAGGACATGTGTTTTCATAATGACCATGCACACCACATTTAAAACATTCAATTGATCCCTCAGAAAGAACTTCTTTCCCTTTCCTCGAGTCAACTGGATGCCTCCTTTTTCCATGGTAGGTTCTTGCTTTATGACCTTCATTTCCACATCTATAGCATATTTCTGTCCCTTTGAAACATTTTCCTAGGTGTTTCTTTCCACATATTTGACACATAGGTTTTTGAACACACTTACCTTTATGATTATTACATGTACTTCCGTAGGGATTTGTTTCTCGCATATATGATTCCTTAGAGAAATCACCAAGGTTTAGGTGGTCAATCATGACTCCAGATAGTTGGTTGAGGATAATCACAAGATATCTCATTGCAGCTCCCATATCATTTAGTTGATTGCTCAAAAAACTGTCATAGTTTCCTTCACATCCACTGTTACCTTGGTGCCTGCTAGATCCAGCCACTTACTAAAACCAAAAAGGTCAGTTTGAGTATATCAAAAAACACCATCATGTACTAATGAGGAAGATAAACACTAAGATATACTTACTCAATCACTTTATCTAAAACTAGGACTCTTTCTAAAATCCTAACCATTATGGTAATATCACTTGTGCTTGGAGAATACCCTAACCTCTAATATTATCTAAACCGACCTATCATACCAACTATAAGGCCCCAGCCTTAAACCTTACTTAATCTTGAGTTATTTAAAGATTACACATTGATGATCTTTTCAGGTTTAGAGTTTTAGAGAATTTGATCATGAAACATTCTTTACATTCCACATTTAAACAAAGTGGTTACATAAAAGACAGTATTCATTCTTCCCATCAACAGAAACATATTGAAAATAAAACATGTATTCTTTATTGACACATCCTTGACACTATCATCACATCTTGTATCTTTCCCTTGACCTGTGAAAAACATTTCAGAAACTTGGGATGAGAATAAAAATCTCAGTAAGGGTTATAAAAATATGGAAAAGAAACATGAGTTCATATATACATAAGAATGAAATCATACTTTACCCATAAAACATAAGCACTTTAACATTCCTCATCAATCCATGAATAAATCAAAGAAATCATAAGACATAAAGGTAACATGTGGCATTCATAACATTCTTACGTAGGGAGTAACCCTCTTGGTTACGTTTGGAATACCCATCACAGTATATTCCCTAAATCTCTTCGGAGAAACCGCAAAGTTTCACTCCTTCGCGTTACCCAATGCATTGGAGAGCTATATCGGGCTCACCTGCCTTTAGTTTATCACAGAACCACCCGTCTTCATAATAATTCCCAAGAACCTCAACATAGTCGTATCACATAAAACATGCATAATGGAAACATAACATTTCCACCTTTCAATCACAAGATATCAATACAACACATTGATATAAAAAAAATTATGAAAACCATTTTCAATACCAAAATAAAAGAAAAGTAAAACATGGTATTTATTTTTCTTTTAAAAAAGGTATGGCTTGTAGAGGAAGCTGAAACTCAAATAATGGTCACGACGGCAGAGAAGTCGTTGTCGCCACATACGTACGACAAAAACATTCCATTTTGTCATTTAGTAAAATGCTTCGTATAAAAATATTCCTTTTGGATAAACGTAAAAGTAAAAGGGGTTTATACACCATATAAATGAAGGTTGTGTATAAAACAAAATATGCCTCAATGAAAGGAGATTGAGACGAAGTCCCATACAAAGACGGTATCCTTGGATTAAGGATAAATCAGTTACATAACTATGTGTGACAAACGAATACATGAAATATAAGTGGGTATTAAGTGTAAAACAATCAGAGGACATTCACACATAATCATAGAACGACATATTTGAGGTGTACAAGTTTATCCCAAAGAATCGAAATTGGGTTAATAAGTTCCCTTGCAATAATTAGACAGCCTAACGACGTCACCTCAAATTTCAGAAAAAGAGTTGATGAGAGATAAAAACGGTACCTCATAACTTGTACATAAAATTCCCATCAATAAGTATATATAAGAACATATCCCAAAGTAATATTATGTGAATTAAAAGACATAACAAAATAAGTCTTTTAAAAAGAGGAGGGTGAAAGGTTCCCTTACCGACATGGGTATCTTTCGAAACATACGCCCCGTGAAAGAAGGACAATATATCATTGATGTAAATACTCATAAATGAAAGAATATTACACAATGAGTAAAATAATGGTCAGTACATACACCACTCAAAGGAAAGTGTGGAAAATGTAGCATAAATCTCACGGGAATAAAAGTGAGATGAAAAATCCCTTACGAAAACTCGGCAGCCTAACGACGCCACTTAAAACATCCAAAAATGGATTTATGAGATCAAATAGGGTATCTCATCACATTAAAATAATATATAAATCAAGAGGAATATAAAATAACATCCCCATAATAACAAATAGGAGCTTAAAATATGTGACATATTGGGGATTACTTAAAGATAAAGAGAGAGGTTAGGTCTCTTACGAAAATTTGGCTGCCTAACGGCGCCACTCAAAACTTCCAAAATAGATTGATGAGAGAGAATAGAGTCTCTCATCATATGAACATAAAAATTAAAGTAATATTAATATAATAGAACATCCCAATAACAAGAAAGAAGAGCTTAGAAGGAATGACATAAAAGAGTGTACTTAAAAAGAAAGAGAGGAGTAGGTCCCTTACCTCAAATCCAACTTGTCTTGTTCGTTTCTTTATATTCCTGAATAATAAACATTGGTCAATTAATAATTTCCTAAGTACCTACATTATAGATTATTATTCATTTCATATCACATATTATAATTCTATGATAATTTTTTAATAATGTTAGTTCATATCAGACGTTTTTGCCGATGTTTGGTACATGAGTCAAAAATGAACTTGTTTGAAAAAAGATTGCCCATGTAGTTATAAGTAAATAATTTCCAGAATAGTATTAATGAATAAAATATCATATATATCCAGTAAATATTCATTTCATACTATTCCATATCATTTGGAGATAAAAAATGAAAAGCACCGTTCATGGAGGCGGTAGGCCGTACGTACGCATGAACGCTACTTCCATTTTTTGTCATATTAATGGAATTAAAACAAAATGAGAGAGATATATATATGTTATAATTAAAGAATAATATCCATAATTTTGATGTAATATATTACATATATATCCATTATATATATGTACTTATAATATTACAAAACATTTTGAGATACGAAATGAAATGTACCGTTCATGGAGACGGTAAGCCGTACGTACGCATGAACACTACTTCCATTTCTATTTCATATTTAATGGAATTAAAACATAATGATACATAATAGTATTTTAATTCCAGTATAGTATCAGATATAATATCATTAAATATATCCTTTATACGTACCACATATGGTATTAACGAATCAAATCACTTTGAGGGGGCGGTAGTCTGCACTTCTTTAAATGAAGATATCGCGTTTACCCATAATGGAAACCATAAAGGTATGCCCAAAATGAAAAATACAGAAGCTTAAGGAAAACATAAACATATTATATATCATATATAAATATAGTGTCATCTTAATGGCCACCTTTGAAGGTGTTATAAGAATGTTGAACAATCATCGTTTCGGGAGGCAGAAATTCTCTATCCACAGAAACAGTATGTTCTTTAACCATTAGATGTAGGTGTGTGAAAGTGTAGCTCGAATAAATCTTATAACAACATCCTAGTATATTTATGATACTGAAGTTGTTACAAAATAAATTAATAAAAAGAGTTTAGGGGGTTGGAGACGCAAAATAAAACAAAAGGACTCAAAAGAAGACATTACCTTAAAATCGGGTAACCCTCTTAGATTTGAGCTCGAAGGCTTCCTTGGGAAGACTTCTGCCCAAATTTAGGCTTCAAGGAGTAAGATAGAGAAGTGGGGAGACAAAATGGGCAGAGTTTGGCCGAGCCAAATTCTTTGGGAGTGTGGGTAAGGAGGTAGAGGTGGCAGCCTTTTATAAGAGGAGAGGAGGGGCACTCTTGGAAGGTAAAGAAAAGTCACTTTATTTTAAAATGGTATTCGGATATAAGAGGTCCCACATTGATGTGTTTCATGGATAAGGTGATAAGGGTTCTAAATCCACTCATCCAATAGGTTTTGGACATGTCTAGGTCTTAGATATTACATTATATTTCCATTTTATTTAAATCGTTAAATAATGAGGTCATCGATGCATCATCATGATGTCATATATAATTTAATTTATTTAATGTCTAAAAATTATAAAAAAAATACTATGATGTAAGAAATATTTTTAGTGTTCCAATTAATATTTATAGTCAAAAATCTGATTTGTATAACCCCATGTAAAAATTGTTTTAGTAAAACATTTCATGTTTGTCTCTTTTTTACTTTAACTTTAAATAAAAAGATATTAATGTCATTTTCCAACCAAAGTGGCTTCAGGGGGTCCCCAAGTTGACCCATGGGTTTTCTTGGTCATCCATGACACATCCAATGAGGTTAGGACATGTGTCAAGTTCATTTCATATTATTAAAACAATATTTTTACCTTAAACTACACTAATTACCTCTAATTGCGATTAAAAACTTAATAAGTTACTATTCATAAAAAAATTATTTTTATCCCATTGAACCACATTTTACATATTAATGACAACCATGTATATCGGATATTTGAAATTCAAAACACAAAGATGGAAAAATTTCATTTAAACGGAAAAAATCAGTTTTTATAAGTACCACTTAGTGGTTTCACTATTCATCAAAATTGAAGTTTTTCAGAAAAATCCCAAAAATTCACCCTAAGAAATATTTGATATTTCGAATTCAAAAATGAAGTCTATTTTACAAAATTCAAAACATATGAGTAACATTAATTAATTTAATAATTAATTCCCACTGTCAGAGCAAATACCGTGTTTTTATGAAATAATAAGTATCAAAAGATTGACACTAGTTTAAGTCTGTTTTCAAAGTGAAATTAATTCCAATGACCACTATTGGATTTAATGGTAAAAATATATTCTAATTTCACATTAAACACAATTCAAAATATAATCTAATCATATAAATAAATTAGATTAAAAAGTGGTTTTGAATTAAAATACAACATTTTACACTATTCATTAAAAAATGAACTTTATTAGAAAGATACGAAAAATTTACACAATGTAAATTTTGATGTCCCAATTCTTAAGAAGAGTTTTATTTGGTCCAAAAGGATGTATAAGAGTGAACAAAACTATATTTAATGACGGTTCTCCATCAAAAGGCGATAAGTGAACCTTTAGTGAAAACTAGGGCATATACGCCTAAAATTTATTTATTTCTGTATTTTATGCCTTTATCTTTTATTGGATAAATGTAAAAACATTTAAAAACATATATAATCATATTTTAGTTAATTATATCCATTCCCGCCAATACAACGGCTACATGTTAACTACCATTTAAAATAATATTATTTTATTATTAGAGTGCAACGTAAGATTCCCAAGAAACTCATTGTTGCGTGTTGGGTACGCCATCGAGCATTGCGTCCCCTTTAAAGTCATATTAATATTTTATTCACAAATATGAAAATGTCATATTCTTTATTTACCTGGGGTGTTAGATAGAAAGTTAAACAATCTTACTCTTGTTGATCTTATTAGAACCCTTATGCAGTATGATGGAAGATTAAGAGGTGATGATGAAATATAGAAAATGAAAAATGGTGGATTTTCTCTAACTACTACTACCTAAACTTTTAATGTTAAATATTTTAAGATAGTTTTTAAGAGTTAAAGAATGAATAAAGTGGCTATTCAATATTATTCAAGTGTTTTTGGACACTCAGAGAATAAATTAGCAAACGTTTATAGAAGGATGAATAAAATAGTTGATAATAAATATTATTGAAACAGATATCATAATTTTCATGAGGATATATATGATAAAAAAGATGAGGTTACATGTTATGAATGTAATAAAGATAGACACATTAGACCAGAATGTACAAAAAATGGAGGAAATATTGAAAAGAGAATAATTATAAAAGGAATTACAATAAGTATTATAAATCTAAAAGAAATAAATTTATAAAAGATGCTAACTCATTTAGTTCTAGTGGATGTGAATATTTTAAGAATTCTTCAAATAATTAATGTTTTGGTTAGAGGAAAATATGTATTTTTCCAATGTACCTAATGTATATCATTGTTGTATGGCCAAGTTAAGAACAATTTTGAATCTTACCAAGAAATGTTCAATTCAAAATTATAATGTTGAGAATAATTATGCATCTTTGGATGAATAATATTCCTCATATAGTGAATATAATTAATTAACTTCATATATATTGGTTTCCCTATTTGGTAAACTTTTATAAAATAAAAAATTTTAAACACTGAAAAAAACAAGATAATGTTTTGGAAAAACAAGATAAGTCTGATTCCAGAAGACATGTTTTGAGAAAATAAATACCAAATATTACAAAAGATCTTGATGAGACTAATTACAAATAAGAAACTGTTTCTAAAGATTTATAAAAATTAATTTCTAGGGAAAATGTTTAAAAAGGATACTTAATTCTAAAACTAATACTAACGAGGATAAAGATTTATTTATAAAACTAAAATTTATAATCTCAAGTTTGAGAAAATTTTATTTAAAATTTCCACTAGACAGGAAAGTTTTGATAAAATGTATAAAAAATCCATCCTCATGGTAATGGTTCTGGAATAGGTTATACTAATAAAAAATGTTTTTCGTAACAATTTTTTTGTTTCGATGAACGACCCTTTTGTACTAAATGTAAAAGCTATGGAAATTGGAATAATAATTGTTCCTTTAATAATTTTCAACCATTAAGCTTTAAAATAGTCTATTTTTCTAAACAAATTTGGATTCCTAAAGTTATGATTTCAAATATTGATAGACCCATGAAGGTTTGGGTACAAAAAATATGATGTTTTTTTCTCATGAGAAAGAAAAAGTACCAATAACAAAAATACATGGAACATGAATAGGTGATGTTCAATGTATATGACTAGTAACAATGGTTTATTATAGAATATTTTTTTCATGACATGCCTTCTTCAAGATGAGGGAAAATTAATAAAGTTCCAAACCCTTCCTTATTCAATATGAAAGAGAGATAATGACCCTCAATACCCGCCTTCAGTAGACCCCGATGTGGAAACATAAACCATGGTTATAGAATCTCACAAAAAATGGAAGGCATAACTCTTTTTAATGAAAACAAGATCTAGAGATAAAATGGCAAACACCCCAAACCATACCAATCATTTATATAAAGGAAACCAAAATCTAAACCATGCATGGTTTAAACGTTAACTGCGATAAAAGTACAACCATAGTACTAAAACAAGCACCAAAAGAGTGAGAATAAGTAGAATCATTGTACCTATCTTGACACACGTGCTAGTAACATCCATCATGATCTACAAATTACTCATAGAAACCAGAAAATAGTTTTAAAAACATAGGGTTTGAATATAAGTATACCCCATAGGAAGACTAAATCTACCCCTGCACAAGTGCGGGACACATACTAATGACCCTATGATAAAATAATAGAACCTAAAATAACATACAAAGAAGTTCTAACAAGCCCAGCCTCACCTAATAACACTCACCAAATGGCTCTAGTCAAGTATAGTATTAATGATTAGCCACTGAAATAGGCTAACAATCATTGTATATATTATAATATTCATGTACCTCATTATTTATAAACACTGTTTTTAGTGAATTTTAAAATTTGAACAATAATTCACATTATGATTGAAATTATTTCTTAAAACTCACTATTAGGTGGAACATTTTTCAAAACATCCGAAAATATAACATGGTCTTGATTTTTTTTGATATTTTATTTTCATGCCCCCATGATATAATGATCAATTGATGATTTTGGATCAATTAACGATTCACATTAGAAGACCACCATAGTTGGCCGTGAATCAACAATATTCTGGGAAAAGTAAACTAGACAATATCCCAATAACCAGACTGTAATGCCCACAATCCAAGCCTAATAATTATAAAAATTGATTTAAATATAGTATAAATCAAGGGTAACATTTCATAAAATAGTGACAGGAGCTAATTCTGAGATTTAAATTGAGTTTTAGACAGCCCAATTTGGAGATAAAATTCTGGGTCATATTCTTTGGCCTAGAAAAACAACCCACATATTTAATCATATCTTGTAAATAAAAAATTATTTTAGGGATGAAATTTTATAGGCTATCCAGGAATATAGGTATATGAATTTTTTTATTTTGTGGACCACAGAAATTTGGCCATTTAAATGCTCTTTTGAACACATCTGTTGAGTCATGCAAGTTGGATCAGATTGGTTGTCAAGGTTGGAAAAATTAACTCTCCTACAACTTTCCATGCACTTATGGCCTACCAAAAGTAATTGAAGATACATGGACTGTTTGAGTCTCGACGTAAGGCTTCCAAATTTTTTATTTAAGGTTGTGGTGGTTGAGGAGTTGGGATCTTGAATGCTTTGTTTCAATTAAATGTTATGAAGACCATTTGATGTTGTATTGTTCTTCTTCATTTGTATGTTATTATAATGACCTTAGTTTTCTTATAAAACCTCTTCTTCTTATCATTTTTGATTATTATTATTAACACATTGATACCTTGGGTTCAATGTGTGAATTTATTCTCACCAAACTTTGTAAAATTATTCACACAACATTTGAGTGATCATTTTATTTTTATTGTTTTTTTACTTCTTCAATTTCCCCCTGATGAGTCTACTTTACGCTTCCATTGAAACCATATCATCAATGGAGGGATAAACCACTTTTGGGTTTATCCAAGGGAGTTGCAAGGTGCTATATTGGATGTTATTTTTTACCCCGTTAATTTCTAATCCATTCTTTAAATTGATATTTTTTTGATTATTTTTAACTTCTTCATCCTAGAGAAATTGTAAGGCCACATACATCCATTGATAAAACGAACCAATACCTTGGAGTGCTCATAAACTTTATCCTCCATGTGTATAGGTGATTAATATTATGATTTGTTGGTATTAAAATAGTAAGTAATGATGTTTATTGATATTTTTGAATAAAACTCATACCGAATAATAGAAATTGAAATCATTAAAAAAGAATTTCATTAAATCAACCCCATGTAATAACCTAGGGTCAAAATTTCTCATAATTTGAATTCACTTAAGTCACATATTTTTCACTTAAACCTATCTAAAATCAACCCAATATTGTCCACTTAATATCCAAAATCATTCCATAGAATGTGAATGTCTATAGGTTTCTCTTATGTTCTCTGAGGTACCGATGACCCAAGATACTCTACATTTGACCGCTTAACCGAGAATACATGGGAAAATATTGTCGAGACCAAATTTTGGAACTATTTCCAAGGACCCATGTAATTTAGATCAATACCCATTCTATTCTCCCCCATTTTTTCTTTTCTCACCCAAATTCTCTAATCTTTTCCCTTTATTGTTTTTTTCTTTTGGTGCATGTTGGCATACACCTGTGACCAATAAAACCGTATAGTTAGGGTGGATAGTATGTGGGTTTGGGAGTCAATTACACTAAGGTAACTCTATCCATTCTATACTAATCCTTCTAATACTCTAGTATAAAAAATTGAGCCCATTTCAATGGAAGGTCATTAATGAAACCAACTCATAATCCTGGGTGGGAACAAAAATGGAAATCCAAATGAGTTTTCCCCAAACATGGGGAATTCTGTCAATAAAACCATGAATGACCACCTCACAACTTCTTAGAATAATGACCCATCATGCATTAGACACAATTTCTATGAGATTCCAACTTCATATTTAAACCCCAGGTCTAACACCACCATCCCACATTCCATGTAATGGAGTGGGAAATGCCATACATTCACGTTAAGGAGTTCAATGGAATTGTAGAAACCATGTCTCCCCCACATCAACTATAATCATATTAGATGATTCTATTTCCTTTTTCTTAAAGGATAAAGCTAAAAACTGGATAAACAACTTCAAACCATCATACATCAACTCTTGAGACCAATTATAGAGATAATTCTACAAGAAATACTTTCCCCATCAAAAAACAATTTCACTTAAAAAGAGTATCCAAATATATTTTGAAAAAGTTGGAGAGTAATTATATGAAACATGGGAGTGGTTCAAAGACACCATAAACATGGTTCCACACCATAGTATTTATATTAATGAACATGTGAAAATATTTTATTTAGGGTTGGGACCAGGGAACAACCAATTCATTGAAGTTATGTGTAATGGGAACATTAAAAACAAATCCCAAAATAATGATTACGAGTATCTGGAAAGCCTTACTAAAGAAAACAAAACAAGGGGATCATCACCTTATTCTAAAAATACACAAAGAACTGCAAGAATTTATAAACATAGAGAAGAGGAAATACTTGGGGCTAAACTCGCTGAACTCACTTGGAAGGTTGAAGAGATATACCATAGGAAAATCTATGAAATCCAAACTATAGATCTTTTTTGCACAATTTGGGACAAACATGACCAAAAAACAGAATACTGCCAAACCATTTAATCAAACAAGGATGTTCTTCTAGGAGGACCACCTTATAAATTCTATGCCCTAAACTTCCAAAATTCCCAATATAAAAACATATTAAACCCTAGGTATAATGACAACCCATGATTCCACTATAATGATAACCAAAAACCTAGAAAACCCTAAAGACCAAGCCCCTACCCTACACAAAATTTCCAAAACCATGACAAATTCCAACCACAACAAGTACAATACCAACATTATCCTATCCAATACTTACAACCCATCCAAAAACCCATCCAAAAACCAAAGTATCCTCATGGGATAAACCAACCAACACAAGACCCCTCTCATCCTGTCCCTCTCCCAATCCTTAAATAGTTGTGTATTAAAATGGAGAAAATGAATTCAGTGGTATCTTTCCTTAAAAAAGAACTTCAAATCACAAAACCTCATAAGGCACCCATGACTAGTTTTGTAATACCATCCTCAACTTTATGGGGAGAGTCATTTCTCACTCAAACAACATATGAATAACTAAAGGATGTGACAGTTTTAAAAAGTGGGAAATCAATTGAAAATCCTGAAAAAATAATTCTAAAAGAATTAAAAGATTCAATAATGCATGAAAATGATGAAGAACCACCTACAGATTCTAAAACCCCCAATTAGAATGTGAAATAAACAACTCTTCAACAAAAAATCCCACAACTTGCACAATTTCCTCAACGCATGAAGGGGAAAACCAAGCCTGAATTGAATGAAACATTGAGGGAAATATTCTCACAAGTCATGTTGAACAATATACTCATCAATTCTATGGAAACCATATATTCAAACTCAAAATACCTAAAAACCTCTACACATTTATAAGGAAATTCTCACATAATAACCAAGTCCTTCTGGCAGAAAATGTTAGCACAAAAATCCAGTTAACCCTTTCACCAAAGATTAAAGACCCCGGGCGCCCTTATGTAAATGTTAATATAGAAGAGAAAATTGTTGTCAAAGCCTTGTGTGACCTAGGTGCCAATGTCAATCTCATTCCCTATGTCGTGTACTGCTAGTTAAGACTGTATGTGCTCTAACCCACATCTTCCACACTTCAACTTGACAATCGTAGCATTATGGTTCCAAAGTGGATTTTATTGGATGTTCTGGTAAAAGTAGAAAAATTAATCTACCTTTCTAACTTAATTATCCTTTAAAACAATCTGAACATAGGCAATAAGGAACAACACCAATCATCCTTGGTTGTCCTTTCCTTGCAACAATCAACTCTGTTATCCTTTTCCAAAATGGGAACATGACCATCACCATTGGAAACATGAGTCTATACTTGAACATCTATAATGCAAGCTCAAAAATAGGGGATGATGAGGATATTCATGAAGTAAATATGATAGGGAGAATGTAAAATGAATCCATAGAACATCATGGAATATTTGTGGAATATTTAAGCTAGGATGAGATTAATTTTCTATTTTGACATGAGGAATGTTTATCTCCATAGCTAGAATCACTTTCAAATTTCTCTTATGATGAAATATTAATACATAATATTAGTTAAATCTTTAAGGAACCAAATTCATGGAGACCACTCCAACATCCTCCCCTAATACCGATCAAAAAAATATAGTAGCTGAAACTCTTACATGTTGGGAATCAATCCTATCTGAAACACTAAAAAAGGAAGTTTATCTTGAGGAAATGTCCCAATATTCTACTGAAATTTTGAACCGAACTGATCTTAAATTAAAATAACTTCATACTGCGCTTATGTATGGCTTCCTAAGAGAAAATTAAACACATCTAATTGTCATTTATTCTTCTCTTCAAGATGATCATGGGATGATACTTCTAGATGTCCTTAGAAAACTCAAGAAAGCCATTAGATGGACCATGTTTTATTTTCCTAGGATTATCCCACTTGCTGGGAATCAAAGGATCGTTCTTGAATCTGATTCAAAGCTACGTTGTCAACCTCACTGGTGACTCAATCCTAATATCATAGATGTAGTGAGAAAAGAACTTCTGAAATTGTTAGAAGATGGTATCATCTATCCCATAGCTGAGAGTGAGTGGGTCAGCCCAATCCATGTGCTTCTAAAGATGGTCGAAATCATAGTGATAACCAATAAGGATGGATAGATTCTTCCAACTAGGGTATGTAGTGGCTAGAGATTCTACATCAACTATAGGATGATAAACTCATTTACCAAGAAGGACCATTTCCCCTTACCATTCATTGATCATGTCCTTAAGATTGAGGTAGGTAATGCATTCTACTGTTTCATAGATGGGTACTCGAGGTACAATTATATTGAGGTCTCCCTTGAGGATCAAGGGAAGACTAAATTCACATGTCCATTCATAACCTCTACTTTCAAACGCATGCCCTTCGGGTTATTCAATGCCCCTGGAACCTTCCAGTGGTGCATGATAGGATTCATCTCAGACATGGTAGGGGGTTTTCTAGAGGTGTTCCTAGATGAATTATCTATGGTTGGGGATACATTTGAGGGATTTAGAAGGAATGTTGATAAAGTTTTTTCAGGATTTTAAGAAAATAATCTAGTCATAAACTGGGAAAAATGTCATTTCATGGTTAAAGAGGGACTAGTCCTTGGCCATATAGTCACATGTAGGGGGGTTGAAGTTGATAAAGACAAGGTTTGAATCCTTCATTGCCTTCCACCACCTAGAACTATTAAGGAAGTGAGTTCTTTTTTAGGACATGCTGGGTTCTATAGAAGAATCATTAAGAACTTTAGTTAAATCGTTCGTCCCATTTATGAGATTCTAGTAAAGGAAACTCAATTTTTTTGGAAAGAAAGATATGAGGGATCATTATAAACCCTGAAATCATCTTTCACCTCTCCTCCCATAATAAAATCCCCAAATTGAGTTTATCACAAAGTTTCCAATTCATTCTATCCACAGACCAATGGTCAAGCTGATTTTTCCAATCGAGAAATTAAAAAAAAACTCTTGAGAAAACTGTTAATACATCTAAGAAATATTGGTTGAGGAAAATCATAGATTCTCTTTGGGCCTATAAAAATGCATTTAAAACCATTTTAGGAATGTACCCATATAGGTTGGTTTATGAAAAAACCTTCCATTTTATGGTGGAGATTAAACATAAGGCTTTTTGGGAAATTAAGAAAATGAATTACGACCTATCATTGGCCGAAACAAAAAGGAAATTAGATCTCAATGGACATGAGGAACTTATAATAGAGGCTTAAAAAGTTTCAAAGATAAATAAAGCCAGAGTTCAGGGCTACAACCTCGAAATCTTAAAGCCAAACACATTGTACTGGATATACATATTATTTTTTATAGCTCTAAACTTAATTTACACATGGGAAAGTAGAGGTCTAGATGGTCAGGTCCATACATAGTTCTTAAGGTGTACCCCCAAGGGGTGTAGAAATTCAAGATTCTACTAATGGTAAAACATTTAAAGGTAATGGTAATAGAGTTAAACCATTCATTGAACATGAAGTTGATGAATAATTGTGTGAAAAAACCATATATGAGGAAAATACTTAAACAATTAGGGGTCCACGATAGGGTAACAACATTAAACAAAAGCGCTACATGGGAGGAAACCCATGGTTTACATGTTTCCAATGATTGTGAATCATCTTTATTTTTCAAATAGGATTAACGAATAATTTTGATATTTAAAAAATATATAGATTTTTGACCTTTTCTTATATTATGAAAATGGATTGGTATGAAAGGGGAGATCCATATTCATCTGTGTGACATGGCATGATCCCTAAGCAATACCTTACACAGAAATTTTAAAAGAAGACAATGTATCATCAATTTTTTTTATTTTTATTGGTTTGTATGTTAAAAAAAAATTTAAAAAAATTTAATTTTTTTTAAAAATATATATATAATGATACATCTTAGGTTGTGGGAAAAACTCCATCACAACTACCAAATCCATGGGGACTCGAACTCGGGACCGAAAGAAGATAGGGGACATACTTACCACTGACCTACGACTTATAGTTTTCCCTTATTATATAATTTTTGTTTATATATATATATTTTACATACATTATTATATAAATATATTTATATATAGTTTGGTTCTATTGGTTTTTCTATTTTTTCTTTTTCCACTAGGAAATTCTCATAGTGATGTGGAGATCAAGGGATTAAAAGGGAGCAATAAGAATTTCAACTTCACCCACTAGGTGACCTCATTCCAGGATCCTCATTTTGTAATTACTTTTTAGAAATCCTCTCTTATACCTCTACCCCCTTCTAAAATTATGATTTCATCAGACGCTGGGGATAGTGTTATTTTATGTTGGGGGGAGATGAAAAAATAAAAATAAAAAATTGTTTTTGTGTGCAAGAAAAATGATTTGAAAAAAAGTGTGGCTTAATGAAAGGAAAAGTTCCTTCAACCTTGAACATGATAATATAAATTTCACAATTTGAAATTGAATATAAAATAATTTTTAATGCCTTGATTTTGATTTTAATGAAATTTTAACTTCGTGAGAAAAGATTTTGGAAAGTGCAGTTGTCTGATGTGATTTCTCATCATTTATATTTTCATCCATTTAATAAAAAAACAAATAGACACAATCCACATCCTCTGTATTGTGGGTTATTAGTTTGAGTGCATGGGTTCCCCCAAATAAATATCATTGGTTTGGTGATCATTTTAGTTTTAATATTATTATTCAATAAAAAAATCAATAATAATTATAATAACAAATTTGGTTATAGAGAAATGAAATGACCTAATTCATTGCTTTCGGCACTTGGGGATCATCACTCCATAGTTCTTTGGCCCAAAGATGTAATTTTATCTCTAATTGTGATAATTTGAATTTGTATTTGACTAATTTTACTCGAGATAATGCCCAAGTCTGTGGAATTCACATAGTACTCAATGGTCATTGAGCCTGGGAGTAATCGGCAAAGTCTCTCTACATGGGTTTACTCTATTGAGTGAAATTTTAATTCTCAAGGTAAAATTGAAAAATAAAATAAAATATATGAATAATCATCTTAACAATGGAATGTTATTCCACCTAGAACTTCCTTCATCTTCAACTTGAATAAAAATGATCCCCAATATCTATTGTGATACACAAGACTTCATCATGCTTAATTGAGATTGGATGAAATTTGGGAATGAATTTTAACAAAGGAATAAGATTGGGATTGGAATATAACTTTAAAATTTTCTTATTTTAAATGATTTTTTATCATTTTCAAAATTGTTTGGTATGAGGTCTTTTGGTGTGAAATATGTATTAAAAATTCCTTGGAAAAAGAAATTCAAATTTCATGTTTTTGAGATAAATTTGGCTCAAGACTAGAAAAATCAATTTTGGGGGAGTGATTAGCCACTAAAATATTCAAATATTCATTTTATATATTATAATAATCATGTACCTCATTATTCATAAACTGTATTTTTAGTGCATTTTAAAATTTGAACACTATTTCACATTTTGATTGTAATTATTTCTTAAAATGCACTTTTAGATGGTTCATTTTTGAACACATCATAAAATAAAAAATGGTATTGAGTTTATTTTAATATTTTATTTCCAGGTCACATATTATATAAGGAACAATTCATGATTTTAGAGCACCTGAAGATTCACATTAGAAGACCACCATTGTTGGCCTTGAATCAACAACATTCTGGGAAAAGTAAACCGGACAACATCCCAATAAGAATACTATAGCACCGACAATCCGAGCCCAATAATTATCAAAATATAACTGAATATAGTAGAAATTAAGGGAAACATTTCATCCAATAGTGTCAAGAGATAATTCTTAGTTTTAAAAGGTGTTTCATGCGGCCTAATTTGGATATAAAATTCCGCACCATATTCTGCGGCCCAGAAATACAGCCCACATATTTAATCATATCCCGCAAACCATATTTTATTTTGTGCCAAAATATTATGGGATATTCAGGAAAATACACATATTACTTTTTTTCTTCTATGGACCACTAAAATTCGGCCATCTATATGCTTTTTTGAACACATCTATCGAGTCATTCATGTTTTCTTAGATTGCTTATCAATGGTGGAAAAATCAACTCTCCCTAAATATTCCACCCACTTTTGGACTACCACTATTAATTTAAAAGACTTGGACTATTTGAGGCATGACCCATGCATTAAAAAATACCTATTTAAGGTAGTGGTGGTGGAGGAGTTGGGATCTTGAATTCTTTATTTCAACTAAATGTTTTTCTTCCCATTTGATGTTGTATTGTTCCTTTTCATTTGTATGTTATTCAAATCACCTTAATTTTCTTATAAAAATTCTTTTTATTATCATTTTAGGTTCTAATTATTAACATGTTGATACCATTGGTTCAATGTGTGAATTTATTCACACCACACATTGTGAAATTAGTCCCACAATGGTGGAGTGGTCATTTTATTTTTATTGTTTTTTTACTTCTTCAATTCCTCCCTCATGAGTCTACTTTCTGCTTCCATTGAAATCATATCATTAATGGAGGGGTAAACCACTCATATATTGATCCTAGGGAGTAGAAATGGTCTGGATTTAATGTTATTTATCACCACATTAATGTCTACTCACTTCTTTTAATTGATATTTTTTTGATTATTTTTAACTTCTTCAAGATTGTTGAATTTTAATGACACATATTTAAAGTTCTAAAATGAACCATTATCTTGGATTACTCATTAATATTATCATCCACGTTTATAGGTGATTAGTATTATGGTGTGTTGGAATTAAACTAGTAATTGATGAAGTTGTTTGATCTTATTGAATAATACCCATATCCAATATAAGAAATTAAAATCATTAAAAAATAATTTTATCAAATTCACCCCTTGAAATATCCTAGGATCAACCCTTATAATAATTTGAATTCACTTAAATCACGTAGTGTTTACTTTATCAAATCGAAAATCAACCCAAATTTATACACTTAATAACCAAAATCAGTCATTAGAATGTGCATGTATATAGGTTTCTTCTTAGGTCTATGAGGAATCCACTACCCAAGATACTCTACATTTGGCCACTTAACGCTAAAAACATGGGTAAATTTGGGCAGGACAATGTAATTGTAAGCACACCGACATTTTGGTACCCAAACAACTTTCGTACTGGTTAACTGCTCATTTATAATGACTAACGTCTTGACGCTACCACTCTTACATAATGTAGTCCCAATACCACAAACTACATGAACACACCTGGGGCTCAAACCACACAAAAATTCCACCCATAGACACCTGGGCTAGAACAACCACAACTCTCGCCCAATGACACCTCAACCTCATCCCAAAGACACTTGAAATAAAAAAACCAGCTTGAAGGATCTTGAAATATGGTAAGACTCAGTCCATTAATGCCTGACCAAACATACTGTAGCGGTAAGGACCAGAATTGGGTGCGAGTAAGAAATTCAGTAACCAATCATCCATTCTCCCACTCCGATGTTGGGAAAGACACCCTCCCCCATGAAATGGGGAGTTTGGCACAAGGTTCTCAACAAGGGTTGACTATTTATAGAAATCTCAAGGAACTAAAAATCACATATATAAGTAAACAATCAATCAACCTAACCTAATGGACCCAAAAAAACAACCAGACCACCAGATCTAGTTTTACTGCTACCCCTAAATGCAAGAACACAAAATCAACCACTACCAAAGCATAACCACACCATTTTTCACTTAACAATGTTCCATTTATTTATTAATTAAGATGTTAAATTTAATTTGTTCTATTACTACCCAAGGAACTACTAAGGAAAAAATATACAACCATCTTAGAAGGTAATGAGACTCATTAACTAAACACATGGCAACAAACTCAGTTCGCTCTCTGGTACTACCAACATTGAACAAGGGCAGAGAGAATAAAGTAAAACATTTACGTTTTAACACCCATTTGTAAAAAAAAAATATAAAAACCAACTTGAAGTCCGACTACACACCTCCATTCTTCCTAGAGACTCATTCAACCAATTTCAACTATCATTCCTCAATGTTATACAACATAACCCCCCTCTCACAACAAAGATTGGCAGCCCCACTACACCACAACACCAAACCCAGCACACCAATAACCATGAAGTCATGAAACAACCCAGTCCAGTATCCTAGATACCCAAAAATTTCCCAAATGTAGTCCCACTACATAAAAAGTTCATAACCACACTACAGTCCCACTGCCAACATCATTACAAGAACACAACATAAGAAAATGCAATCCCAATCCATATAAGCCCTTCAATTCCACAATCAATAATTTTGTCAAAATATGATACCAACACACCCCCGGTACCACCCCATAAACGAATCCCACAATAACCACCACTAAAACTGCATCCCTCATACTCAAAAATACCAAACCGACTCACAGAACCAAATATAAACATCACACAACCCCACTATTTTTCCAACCATATTCAGGTTTAGCAAGAAAGGTTATTTAATTCGTCTTTAAAACAATCGTGGTGATCACACAATAGGTTTCATCCAGGGGCATCAATTTCAATTATCCAAGTACATATGATTTAGTATATTTCATGTTATAACCATTTATCATATATTATTGAAAAAATAGGACATCATCAGAATGAATGTAAAAACCATCAACGACCAGGATTTTTAAAAAGCATATAACCACAAAATAACCATAAAAGAATAAAATAAAATAGGTGATCAACATAAAAATCCTCCCATCCAATTATTTTATTGACCCATGTTATCATTTTATCAAATATATTTGTTATTTGTTACAAGTTGTAAAAATGTTATTCCCTATTCGTCACAAAGGAATCATTTTTTCACTCACCGTGAAAAATGAACAATTAAAAAGAGGTAGAATTAATACATACTTGGAATAAACAGTGACCTAAATTCCACCTTGCAGAAAAGAAGAGGATCACACGAGTAGTAAAAAAGAACTCCATGAAAACCCAATGATTAATTCCACATAGATTTATGTCCTTGGGTAGGAGAAAAGGTTTGTGATAACCAAAGGAAATTTAATTGGTCTATGGGAGAGAGGATCCTGGATTATGAAAAGCCAATATCAAAAAATCAGGGAGAAAATATCAAAATACACAAATTTAGAGTCATAGTTTGACCACATGGAGTGGTCATTTCAATGGTCTCGAAACATTAAGAAATAATATATATTTAATTATTCCCCTCAGAAATTGTGGAAAGGGAATTAGAGACAACTAAGAGTTGATAGTTTCTCATTTAACGAAGAAAAACATATAACATGGGAGAAACTAGAAAACTAGGAAAAAATGGAAATGGGTCCCTGCTGAGTGAGTAACTGATGCTGATCCACGAATGGGAGAGCTAACAACATGAACAATGAATGCTGAGCCACCGACTCTAAGATGGAGACACAATGACTCAACAACACCACAACTCACCGACGTTGATATATCTATGAGGCCGACACCCCTGACTCACCGACGCCGACACCCGTGACTCACGGATGCCGATACCCCTAACTCACAAATGCTGATACCCCTGACTCACTAATGCCAATTTCCCTGACTCAATGATGCCAAAACCCCAGACTCACTGATGCTGATGCACCTGACTAACTGATGATGACGCCTCGACTCACCAATGTCGAAGGTTCAAAATGGATTTTTGGAAAACTCTCAGAATAAGTCCCTGAATGCCCCCGGAACACCTTATACACTGGTTTTTTACAATGTAAGGTCCTTGAGGGATTTTATTCATTAAATTAGATATCTATAAAACTATTATTTTCCCTAATAATTCAATACAATAGTTAGAGAAAGATGAGTCAAAACACCAACCTCATAAGATACCTCTCAGGGAAAAGCTACACAAAATTTTTCGAAAACTGGAGTGAAAACCTCTACATACAAGGAAAAATACTTGACATATATCTCATGAAAAACTATACAAACACTAAGGCCTCAAAACAATTACACAAAAACCAAAGGTCACACTTTCTAGACACAAGGATGAGGGACCTCCTTCCTCTATGTCAAGA
This sequence comes from Viscum album, assembly GCA_963277665.1. Classification (NCBI taxonomy): domain Eukaryota; kingdom Viridiplantae; phylum Streptophyta; class Magnoliopsida; order Santalales; family Viscaceae; genus Viscum; species Viscum album. The sequence continues at coordinate 31,878,067 of OY728166.1, read as the reverse complement.
TACTCTCTTCTTTGGAAATATATAATTTTCTGCATGGGTTCGATAACATCCACATTAATCTATATCGATTAGGGATTCTATCCTCCCCTACCCACATTTAGGAATTTTCAAACACAATCATAGAAAAGGGAAATAACTTATTTTATAACAAACCTGGTCAATAATTACATCATAAAATAATTCACAAAAGTAAAAAACAAAAATAAAGATTAGAATATCTCTATGTACTAAGCACACATATGTGCTTCCTACTCCCATGTTCTATCCTTGAGGCCACCAAGCATCCATAACAAACAGACCCATGGAATGGTCCATCCATGATGTAACTTCTCCTCACTGTCCTTGATTCTTAGTAGTCGTTCCATGAACATCGCATTGTCCTCGATATCCAAATCTCCCTAGTAAATGAAATGTGAGTCATCATGTAGGTAAATATGGATTTGGGAGACATGGAAGACATGGTGGATCATCCTTATACATGGTGGAAACAAAAATTTATAATCCACCTTTCCAATGCATCCAAAAATTTCAAAAGGTCTGATGAACTAGGGAGAATGTTTTCTCCCACTACCAAACCTCTTATGCCCACGTCAAGGTTAAACCTTCAAGAAAACATGGTCCACAACCTCAATCTCCAAGGGCCTCCACCTATGATTGATATATTTCATCTTTAGGTATTGTGATACCTTCATCCTCTAATAGACAAGTTTCACCTTCTTTTTTATACTCTACACCATAGATGGTCCATGTATAGATACCTACCTAACTTCTATCCAATACAAGGGTGAATGACATGGCCTCACATATAGAGCTATGAACGGAGACACACCGATGGAAGAGTGATATATGTTACCGTAAGAAAACTCTACCAATGTAAAATGTCACACACAAGACCCACTAAAGTCTAGAACACATTCCCACAACAAGTCTTCCATTATCTGGATAGTCCTCTCTATGTGTCCATCCGTTTGAGGGTGGAAAGTAGTGATAAGGCATAAATTGGTGACATATTCATAATGAAATGACCACTAGACTCATGATGTAAAACGTTTATCCTAATTATAGATGATGTATCTGGGAACTCCATGCAGTTTCACCACCACATCAACATACCTTTGTGCTAAGGAATCAATTATACTCAATTCCTTGATTGCTAAGAAGTGATTCTATTTCATCAACCGATCCAAAACGACCCAAAGAGCGTCAAATCCTCCCCGATTATTGGGTAATACTAAGATGAAATCCTTCTATATGCCATACCACTTCAATTCAAGAATTACCAAGGGCTATGATAGACCTCTTAGAACCCAGTACACAACCTTCACCTACTGACCCACTAGGAACCTTGCCAAAAATCGTCCACTACAAGCCTCAACCCAGGGCAGCAAAGATATTCCCTCAAGCCTCAATACATTTTACGAACTACAAGACGCACTGCTAGGATTTATCTATGGGACTCACAGAAAATTCCATAATGCATTTCCACTGGTTCAAACAACTTCCCATGGAACAAAATTTGATTATGATTATTGTCTGACCATCCCTCTGGAGCATTTCCCTGTTCAACGTGATCACACATCACTTTAGTCTCTGTGTGTCACCACTACGAATCCAACACCTAATCCACCAAATAATACTTCACTAACCTCTAAAATAGACATCCTCTACCTCCTTCTACTCTAGAATCCATACACAAAGAGGTCAACTCCCCCATAGCCTTCAAAGAATCCATTGAATCTCAAACTAACTCCTTCAGCATCATGATGCTTAAAGAATTAGCCATCACACTCCCATTTCCTGGGGGGGGGGGTAAGAGATATAAATTTCATCATCTTAGAGAAACTCTACCAACATTTTTTGTCTCATGTTCAGGTCTCACTAGGAGAAGATATAACTCAAACTCTTGTGATTTGGGAAGACTACAAAGCACTCCACGATGAGGTAATGGAACCAAAACATTAGCATGAATACAACCGCTGCAAGATCCAGATCATGGGTGGAATAGTTACATTCATGGGGTCTTTACTTCCTAATACCATAAGAGATCACTCCTTGCTGCAACATCCACACACACCCCAATACTAAGCTGGAGGAACCAAAGAACACCTTGAATATGACCCCTTCCTACGGAAACCTAAGAACATGAGCACTGACCAACATCCCCTTCAGGTATCTAAAAGTATCCTAACACTTCTCACTACCCATGGAGGCCTAGTCTTTTCTGGTCAAAGTTGTAAACAGAGATGCCTCTCATGAGAAGTCAGGTATGAACCTTCTTTAATAGATAGCCAGACCCAAAGAATCTATAAACCTCCTCCACAATTCTTGGTGCATCCCAAGAAACAACTTCCTTGACCTTTGATGGGTCCACTATTATCCCTTACTGAGACACCACATGTCTATGTAAGTGCACCTCTCGAATCCAGAACATGTAATTAGACAACTTCCCAAAGAGATGGTGGTGTCATTTGACCTCCATGACAATTCTTATATGATCAGCGTGCTCCTCTACTAGCCTCAGGTAGATCAAGATGTTGTCAACGAATACAAAGGGAAAAAATTCCAGGATCATGTAGAAGATAGAGTTAATGATCCCCATGAACAAGACTAGAGCATTTATAAAACTGAAGTTAATCAACATGAAGTTGAAGTGCCCATACTTTCATATAGATGTAGTATTTGGTATTTCCCCATCCTTCTACCTCACCAGGAGATATCCAAACCGTAGATCATTCTTAGAGAACCAAACTATTCCCATTAACTGGTAAAAAGATTATCAATCCTCATGAGGAGGTAAAAGTTCTTGACCATAACCTGATTCAGTGTCTGGTAGTCTATACACAGTCTTAGAACAAATTCTGTCTTATTCTCAAGCAAGACTGGAGAACCCCGTAAAGAGACTCTTGATTGAATAAGGCCCTTCTTCATTAGGTCTTCATCCGGATTCTACAACACCCACAACATAGAAGGCACCATCCGATAGAGATCCAATAAAATCGTATTGGTGCCAGGTTGCATGTATATTCCAAATTCAATGTCAAATCAAGGGGGTAAAGTACCTACCTCCTCTAGAAATAATTCCATGTAATCTATAACAACCCATTGAACTTCCACTATCTCTTCATCTATGATCCTACTGACATCTCAGCTGATAAGGGGAAAAGAGGCTCTACACACCGACTACCGACCTGACAGCCCCACTCACTAATGAAAACAAAACATTATCCATCTATATCTGAAAACATGACTCTCCCCCAGAAGTAGTCGATAATAGAATACATAAAAAACAACCAGTCGATGCCTAGGATGACATCATACTGCTACATCTAGAGCAGAAGAAGATACCCACTGAACTGATGTGGCCCCAACACTATCTACATCCTCAAAAAACATCAAAAAACGTGTTTGACTTCCAACTAGTGTTATAAACACCATGAATACAATAAGACTCTCTATTTATTTTACTACACCATAGGATAGACTAGGTGAAAAAAATTAGTGAGAATCTCTAGAATCAAACAAAGCACACCCAAAAATGTTAAACTTATTTAACGTTCCATGAACAACCTCCGAACCCGCTGGAACTCTTCCTCGGCAGAATTAAACTACCCACTCTAGCACCTCCACCCCTCTACTATCAATTTCTTCCCCGACCACACCCTAGTCATGGTACCTAAGGAGAACCCTAAGGTCAGTCTCTACCAGCACTGTCTACACATAGTGGAGTGGGAGCCTGCTGCCCATACTGCTGGAAAGGTAAGACTGGAAACTCCAAATACCAATATGGGGGTTGAACCTACCCTCTCCCACCATACTGTTCTCAAATTGGGGACCAGTTATTAAGATTTACATAGCCTCAACAGATAATGAACCTTGGTCCCATGCCCATAGGGAAAGGGCAAACACCCTGAGATCAAAACTAAAATTGTTGAGGCCTTTTTTCTGCTAGCTAAAAAATGTATGGTCTTGACAACGAAGAACTACTACAGACTGAATTCCCCTTCGACAATTATGGGTGGATCCCCTCTCTCGGAACACCTCCCTGTATGTAAGTTATCTCAAATACTTCATCTTGGTTCTGAACCTCTAAATGTGTTGGTAGGGTTGTTGGAGTGATGACATATCGAATAGAAGTTTGGAGTGCCTCTTCCAAGAATCTCTCCAATTAATTGTCTTCTAGAAAAAGATCTGGAGAATTGTGCAGGGGATCCTTAAACTTAATCCCCATTTCCATCACCGATATACACCCATGATGGATGGAGAGCATCTCTTACCTCTTCTCCACCTTCATCGTCTTTGAAATGAACTATGCCTGAAACTCCTTCTCAAATTTAGCATATGGGATATCAGTCTCACTCCACTCTCTAAGGTAAACAATCCACAAAAGTTTCACCTATCCTCACATTTGGATCACCTCCATACGAACCCATCACTTCCTTAAATAATAGATCAAGATAAAGGTTATTATTAGCTCTACAAGCTAGCCCTATGTCTCAGTGTCTGAAACACTGCCTTCATAATTCCCTAGGGTCTACTGATAGAAAACATGAAGTGTTTTTTTCCACACTTCATATTAATCCTCTCAATTTTCCCTCTTCTGATAAACCAAGTCATTTTTCTGGGCCTCAACCACTTCTACCACACGTGGGTGACGTCCAGGTGCCATAGTTGAAAAGGTAAACAAGGAACTCCTATGATCAAGTAGTATGGAAATTTTCTTTTTAAAAATATCATTTTAACCCTTCATTTATTTAAAATCCCAAGATTCCCAAGATACACATGAACAAATGTAATTATGAATCATATACCTTTCCTAGAGACTCTACCCTATAATCAATGTAGCCTCATTTGGTCGTTTGGTAGGCTCTGAGTCCTTCTGGGGGGATGGATCCCGTGCCCTAGATAGTATTCCCTAGACAATTTCATGCTCTAATATTGGCTAACACTATTTCCCTACCAGACCATGCAATCCTCACCATGCCTAACTTCGAAATTCATCCCATATCTCAACCTTCCTCTGATACCATTTTTTCAAGACCCATCATCTTCAAGATGAGGGAAGGAGCCAAAAAGTGCCATGCCCTTCCTTCTTCAAGATGAATGAGTGATAATGACCCCAGATAGCTACCTTCATTAGACATCAAAATGGAAACTACCACCTAGGGTATAGAATCTCACAAAAAATGAAAGGCATTATGCTTTTTAATTGAAATTGGATTGGGAGATAAGATTATAAACACCCCAAACCAAACCAAACATTTATATAAAGGAAACCAAAATCCAACCCATGCATTGTTTAAATGTAAACTGAGACAAATTTACAACCAGAGTATTAAAAGGAGTTCCATAAGAAAGAGAATATGTAGAAACACAACAACTATCCTAATGGCCAATCTAGTAAAGTCTAGAATGATCCACAAAGTCCTCTTAGAAACCTGAAAATAGTTTTAAAAATGTAGGATGATTATATAAGTATACCCTATAGGGAAACCAAACGTACCAATGAAAAAGTGGGGGATATATACTAATTCCTTCTATGATAAAATAGTATAACCTCAAAGAACCTACCAAAGAGTATTAACCAGCCCAGCCTCACCAACACACACTAAAAAAATAGCCCAAGTCAAGTAAATTAGTTAATATAATAACATAGAAATTTTGGTACATTAAACCAATTTCCAACTAGTTAACTGCTCATTCCTAATGACAAACGTCTGGATAATACCACTCTTTCACAATACACTCCCATTACCACAGTCTCTCGCACACACCTAGGCCTCAAGCCACTGAAAAATCCCTCCCACTGACACTAGGCCCCAACAACCACGCCTCTTACCTAAAGACACATGTGCCTCATACATAATACACATGGGAAAACCAAAATTTCCAAAGGATCATGGAATATTTTAAAACTCAAGACATTACAACCTACCTAGATATGCCTGAATAGTAAGAACTATAAGAGGGTGCATGGAAGAAATTCAGTAACCATCCATCCATCCTCCTACTGATATGTTGGGAAAGACACCCTCCCCAATGAAATGGGGGTTTTCGGAAGATGTTTGTCAACAAGGGTAGGGTGTGTGTAGAAATCATAAGGAACTAGAATTATTATATATAAGTAAAAAAACTCTCTGAAAAACCTAAGGGTCCCCAAAAGAAACATCCAGACCACCAGAACCACTTTTTTTGCTGTTCCAAAATGCACAACCACACAAATTTCTACTACCAAAGAATAACCCAACCAATTTTCATTTAACCGCTTTCCACTCATTCATTTATTAATGGGTTCACATTAATTTGTTCTAGTACTACCATGGACAACTAATGAGCACAACATCTACAATTGTCTCAGAAGTTGAAGAGTCATATTAACTAAACACATGAAAACCAACTCACTTCACTATTTGGTAATGCCAACATTAAAGAAGGGAAGAGGGAGAAAGGAAAAAAAATTCACATTTTAACACCCATTCGTAAAAACAATAGAGAAAAACCAACCCACAGTCCCACTACACTCCCATTCATTCTAGATACCCATTCAACCATTGTCATCTATCAATGTTCAAATTTATACTACATGATACTCCTCTCACAAAAAATATCAGTAGGCCTACTGCACAATAACACCACACCCAACACACTAATTAACATAATGCCATGACACAATCCAGTGCTACCACACCATTCCCAAACATTACTTAGATGCAGTCCCACTACATAACTAGTTCATAACCACACCATAGTTCCACTACACAACATCTCTTTATGACCACAACACAAGAAAAGGTAGTCCTAATGCCTATAAGTACATTCATACCACAATCAATCAGTCTCTCAAACTGGGATACTCGGACACCCCATGTACCACCCCATACACAAATCCCACAACAACCACCACTAAAACCAAACCCCATCTGCACAAACATACAAACCAAATCATAGAACCAACTAAACATAGCATGAAACCACGCCATTTAGCCAAGAATATTCGTGTTTAGCAAGAAGGTTTATTTAATTTATCTTCAATGTAACTTAGATGATCACACAAAAGGTTTTCTCCTGGAGCATCTATTTCTATTATCCAAGTATACATGATTAATCATATTTCATGATACAACCATTTATCAAGCATTACAGAAAAAACAGGACTTCACCATTGTGCAACAAAAGACCACAAATGACTATGGTTTTTAGAAGTTAAACAAAAAACACAAACCATAAATGAATCAAATATAATAAGAGATCAAAATCAAACTACTACCAGCCTTTTATTTTATTGGAACATGTTATTTTTTAATCATATTACCTTCTTAATTATTACTCATTTTAGGAAGGTTATTCTGTTTTATTAACAAGGAATCATTAGTACCCCCACCCCACATGATGCACAACTAAAGAGAGGTAAAAGAAATCCCAACATGGAATAACTGATGCCCAAAACATATCCTTGCCAGAAAAATAGGGGATCAAGAATGTAGTATGAAAGAAATTTAAGAAAATGCAATGACGAATTCCATAAACATGCATGACTCGAGGGAGGGGAAATTCTATGGCCACACCAAGGTAATAATGAAGGGGTTTAAGGATGAGAGTATCAAATATTAAGAAAAGGCCAAATCCTAAAATCTGGGGATGATTTTAAAATACATAAATTAAGATCATGGTTTGACCATGCATATTGTTGCTTTCAAAGGTCCTGAAACGTTTGGAAATAAGTAAGATTTAATTATTTCCCTTGGAAAGGGTGGAAAGGGTGTTATAAGTGGAAAAGAGCTGATAGGCTCTCATTTTGTGAGGAAAACACATAAACATGGTGAAAATGGTAATCTGGAGAAAAACTAGAAAAATAAGAAATGAGTCACCGATGGGTGTGTCACTAACATTGAGCCACTGATTGGTGAGCTACCGATGCAACCTACCAATGATGTACCACCGACACCGAGATACTACTGCAATGACTCACTAACTCCATGACTCATCGACACCCCTGAATCACTGATGACGATGCCCCTGAATCACCATTGTTGATGCCCCTGACTCACCAATGTTGACGCCTCTAAATCCCCTATGCTGACGTCCCTGAATCACTTATCCCGACAACCCTGACTCACGGATTTCGACACCCCTAACTCACTAATATTGATGCCTCATACTCACCAATGCCAATGCCTCTGACTCACTGATGCCGATGGATCAAACTGGATTTTGGATAACTCTCTAAATGAGTCACGGACAACCCACAAAAGACCACAAACACTGTTTTTGCACAAAATAATGTTCTAGTGGGGTCCGAATCATTAAAATTTTAATGATTAAAGGTGGAAAATTCACTATGGTAGATATTTATCAAGGATGGATTATCGGTATAGATAATATTTTTATTCTTGTTAAAGCCTTAATTTCAAAAGTTTTTTTCTTAATAGTCATAAGAAAAAACTTATAATAATAATTTATTTGTATGATGATGGTACCTTGTTAAATTTATAAATGATAAATGATTGGTATATGTTTCAATGGCTTAATTCGTTCTCTCTACCCATCGATGTGATAATGTTTATATACTTAACTTAGAAGAGCTTAGGAGCTAAGAATTTCCTTGACTTAGTGAAATAGAAGATCAATTCTCGTTATGAAATTGAAGGCTATGACACTATTACCTAATAAACATATCCAAGTTGAATAAGAGAGGGATTATTAATGGTATAACTGAACATAGTTCTTATTTTGAAAATATTGTGATCTTTGTCAATAAGTTAAGAACTATATGTAAGGTTTTATATATATTATTGAAATCTCAACTTCTGATTCTTTATAGTAAGTGTATATGTGTTTATTCAATACATTTATAACTGAGAATATTGGTGTAGAATACTATTTATATGTCTTATTGGTGACTTCAGGGAAGTGAAATCGAGTGGGACGCGGACATGGGTGATGAGAGAGATGCGTTGAGGAACCCTAATGAGAGTTCGAGAGCTTCACCAGATCCAGCCGACGGAGATGGAGCCTTCTACGACTACGGGGTCAGGTCGATGATCTCATTCCTCTCTTTCACCTCATATCTCCTGCGACCTCTCCCTCCCACTGTTCTAGTTATTCCACGATGTACAACGATTCCTCCGATCCATATCTCTCAGAAAGAACTGTCCTTCTTCAAGGGATCTCTAGTAGTGTGTATTTCCACATCCGAATTTTAGGATGCTGCGGTGTTCCACTCCCGGAAGCTCGTGGATAGATTCGGTGACGATTGACCTTCACCGGAATTGTTTGAGGGTTTCATTAACTCGGTGTGGGGTCTTTGTTTTCAGGCGGAAGTTGGGACTCTGGATTGCCGGCATTTGTGCATTCATCTTTGCTCCAACAATGATTTTAGCTCTGCTTAGATGTCTGAGTTGTGGGTGTGTGATAATCGACACTTCATTCTTTTCTGTTGGATAGTGGACTTCGATCATGGTCACGATTTCAACCATGCGGTGGTTTGGATTCGCCTCCCCCGCCTTCTGCTACCATTTCAGAACACATCTATTCTCAAAGGTATTGGTGACAGAATAGGTTGTTTTCTCCGAACTGATGATGATACTCTTTGCATGAAGCATCTTTTCTTTGCTCGCCTTTACGTTGATATGGACCTCTCGGTGCCCCTCCCGAACCGTATTTGTCTTCAGGTTAAAGGTGAGTTTGGCTTTTGGCAACACATTCATTATGAGAAAACCTTTGGTTTTTGTTCTTTTTGCTGTCGGCAAGGCCACTGGACCACTGCATGCTCTCAACGTGGGAGGAGAGGTCGCAAGGGAGCAGCAACTCAAACCCATGTTCCCATAGACCCTATGGTTACTCACAGTATGCCTCCTGCTAATGTTCGGATGATCCCAAGATCGTCGGGTGGTAACCAATACCATTTGGGCGTCCATTGAGGTCCGACCACTTTGAGCCTTGGAAAACCCTCACCTTCTGGTCTTCCAGGTTCTTCCGCTCATGCACCTTCCTTTGTTCCGAAGACACTCGAGTTGGGGGGTGATAGGAAGGTTAAGGGAATCATCACTGTGGTTCCAGGGAGTGTCGGCCCTTCCTATACCAATGTTGTCCGTGGTGTGGTGGTTAACCCTACTGGGAGTGACCCAGCTCTGTAGTGTTCCCCCACGACTGATGTTGTTGTTGGTTCGTCTGGGGATCATGTGGTAGCTGTTGCTATGACCCTCTCCACATCTGAGGTGGGGATGAACGATGCCATGGGGGTTCAGGTTGAACTGGATGCCCCTGCGGTCACCCACAACCGGTTTGATATTCTTGGAGGTGACAATCAGAGAAAAAGAAAGACAAGAATGTGAGGGAAGGCAAGGGAGTTGTCCAACCTGGGTGTTTCCTCATTGGTCATTAGAAGATAGGAGGTGACATGCAGACTGGGTAGGATGCGTACTCGCTCCATCAGCCGCCAATCGGGTATCGTATCTGAGGATCCGGTTCTTGATTCTTGAGAGAGAACAGGATGTTTCCGAAGGTATGTATGATGATGATTTGTGGGTTTAAATTTTGTCTCATGGCTTGTCGTCACCATGTGTGTTTCCTTTGGTTTATCACTTTTTCATTAAACGTTTTCATATAATAATAAAAAAGTTAATTTTCAGTCAGTCACTATGAAATATGAATCCTTTGGTAATTTTATAAATTTTATAGATAATTATAGGAATGAGAAAAACCATCCCTTGATAACTAATCTTTGTGATCATTGTTGATAATTTTTAAATTCTTATTTTGAATCTTTTGGTAGTAAAAATATATTAAACATATCTTTTCAGATTCGAGAACCCTCCCAAATAAAAATGGTGCAGTTGAAATAAGAAATTTAATTCATTAAGAAATAACTCTTACCATGTTGAGTGAGTACTCAATTTATAAACTTTTTTTGGTAAAGCTTTTAGTACTTCATGATATATTATAAATTGATTTTGATAAGTCATTTTATAAATAAAATTTTTTATGAGTTGTGGATAGGAAGAAATAATTATTTATTAATTCAATGTTTTTTGTTTCAAGGTATTCATCTTGAATACGTAAGACAACTTAAATATATTTTCACTAAAACCAAATGAAATAATATTTTATGGTTATTCCATTACTTATAAGGAATATATATTTTTTAATAAAAAATATTATACTATTAAAGAAATATTTAATTTTATGATTGGTGAAATGAAACCATTTATTTTTAAACAACCTTAACCAACATTGTCTTATGTGATTTCTAAAATTGATTTTCAACTTTTTATAGGGAGTTATTTTGTTAATGATATAATTCAATAATTTCTTTTCGAAGTTATTCCTCAGTAAGATTTTATAATTTATATTGATGAATAGATTTTTCAAAACCTAATATGTTAGTTTTCTCTTAGTAATCATCCTAGTGATAGTATCATTTTTTATTTTGATCAACCAGTTAGGACTAGATGATCCTTAAAAAATGACATTTAACATCTAGATCTCCTTTCCTAGTTTGAACCCAATAATCCTAATGAGGATTTAGAGGATGAAGATTAGATTATGGACAATAAAGATGAAATTAATGAATTTGGGATGGAAAAAGACTTCACCTAGATTGAACTACCTGATGAAACATCTATAATTATAGTAAAATGATTTTTAGAAACAAATGTGATGAAAATGGAATTATTTCTACAAATAATGCTTGACTTGTTTTTGAGGGTTCTAATCAACAAGAATGTATATATTGTGAAGAAAAATATTCACTGATAGCTAGACATGAAGCTATTAATATTATACTATCCTTTGAAGCATTATTTAATTTCAAAATTTTTGAAATAGAAATGAAGTTGGATTTTCATAATGGATATGTTTAGAATGAATTTTATATTAAAAAGTCCCTGATTTCATTAATAAAAATATCCCAGAATACAATTTTAGACATATAAAATCCTTATATGGACTTAAAAAATACCAAGATCTTGCTATGATAGATTTATATGTTCTTTATTTCAAAACAGTTTTGTTAAGGGAGATATAGATCCAATTTTTTTTATAAAATTAGTTAATAAAAAAATTATCATTGTACAAAAATATGTTGATGATTTTATGTTCCTATCAATTAAAAAATATTTAATAGATTCATTCATGGTTCATATGAAGTATGAGTTGGAAAAGAGTATGATTAGTGAGTTAAAATAATTTGTTTTTTTTAATTCCAAAAAAACCAGAAGGAACTTTTGCATCTCAACATAAGTTTATAAAATATCTTCTTATGAAATTTTTATATGATAATACTAAATATATTTTTACTCACATTGGTAAATCCAATAATCTGAATATTTATGAGGATAAGAAACCAGTTGATCAAACAGTTTTTATATGTATAATATAACGTTTACTTTACTTAACCACTAATTTCCCAGATTTAATTTTTTCATCATGCTTGTGTGAAATATATCATGAAAGTCCAATGTAATCCCATTAAAAAGATGCAAAACAATTTTTTTTATCATAATGTAACTATGGATTTAATTTTTTTATATTCTTAGGAAAATGTTTTTGAATTAGAATATTTTTTGATGCAATATTTAGTGGTTTTAGAATGGACATGAAAAGTATATATAGAACTTGTCATTACATAGGAGGGTCATTAGATTCATTGTATTGTATATAACAACACTAAGTATCACTTTCCACTATGGAAGCTTAATATGTGGAAGCTGTAAGTTATAGTGGACAAGTATTATAGATACAACACACAATATCAAACTATCGTCGAATTTAAGAAAAAACTAAAATACTTTCTGATAATACAAGTGCCATAAACATATGTAAAAAAACATAAAATTACACACATGATCAAAACATAGATATGAGATACCATTTCATTTGGTATCACAAAATTAAAGGAGATATGATTTTAAAAATCCTAAGAATGCAAGATCAATATGTGAAAATTTTTACAAAACCCATTCCTTCTAATAGATTCAAATATGTTAAACAGAATCTATGAATGATAAACATAATGTATTCATTCATATATACTTGGTTTACCGATATAATTACATTAAGATACTCATTTTCATACGAGGAGTACATATGTGTTGTGTTTTTCAAAACATTTAGTTTTCTAATATTTTAATTTTTCCTAAAATCAGTAACACTATGAGTGTTTTAGGCTCATTTCATTAAAAATATTTAGGTTGATAATTCATAAAAAGGTCCTCTTAATTTTAAAATGATAGAAATTTCTGACCTGGATTTTTGTTACGAAGTATTGAAATTTGAAGAATATCATAATATTTTTCTCTAATAAAACGTAGATTTAGTTTTCATAGAAGACAAACATTAAAATTAGTATTATTTAAAAATTATTATTACGTTATCAATTAATTTTTTTGTTTTCAATGTTTCATAATAATAACTATCATAATATCTCTATGTTTAAATGATCAAGATGGATAAGATTTTCATATCGATGGATTTATTCACTCCAAAAAGTATTTCTATATCATTTATAATTTTTACACCATCTCATTATGAAATTTAATTTATTGTTTTTTATTATATTTTACGATTATAAAATAAAAACATTTAATAGTTTTATAAAATTTTCATTACTTATTTATTCTAAAGATGAAAAATATGTTTTAAAACATTTGAGGTTATAAAATTCCTAAAACTTTTTTTAAATTAATATCAACAATCATATCATATTGCTTTTATTATAAACTTTTTGATTTCTTTTTTAAGATCAACAATAACCCTAAAAACCTATATAATAGAGGGATGAACCCTCATCCCTCATCGGTTAATTCAAGATTTTCCCCGAATTTTTTTTTCTTATTGCTCAATCCAAAAAATATTCATTTCATCTGATCATACAATTCCAATAACGATGCAGACAAAATAATATTTTTCTAAATAATACATTTTCAAAGAAATGATGATAGAAAATAATTTTTATGATAATTGCAATTCCATATTGAAAAATATTGTTTATTTTCCTGATTGGGAATCTATCTATGTTGAGAATGTTGATTATGATTATGATTTATTTTATCATCATTTAGTTCATGAAATCTATGCGACATTTAGTTTTTCAAGGAAGAAAAACAAAAAAAATGTTTCTTTCATAATGTATTGGAAGAGATATAAGTTTTATTTGATAAATATGTGATTCTCTTAGGATTACCCAATGAAGAAGAGGCATATTGTCCCTTTCATAAGCTGCAAGAGAAACTTGGTTCTTTAAATATATGAAGGCAGAATGTTCATTGTTTGATAATTATGAAATATTTAGGAAGGTTTCCCATTTGACATTGAAAAACCATTTAATTAACTAATGGGTATAAGGGTTTCTCACATCAAGGAAGGGAGATCATGGTACCTACAGGTTTTTGATGAGTTTTTTATAGTTTTTAGTCAATATGATGATGATTTATTTTGTGATATTTTTTATTAACCTTGCAGAATATCATTTACAGAACAATAAAATAAATGATCATCATGTTTTTAGCTTTTATATTTATTATTATTTAGAATTTCATTCCTTATTTAAAAATTAAAAATAATACCAAGAGATAAAATATTTAATTCATCAGGGATGATAAAACAGATCATATGAGGTATGTTTCAGATTCCAAATTCATGAATTTTATTGATAAGGTTGGTGGTACAACAATGAAAAAATAACCATTATAAAAGCCTTTAAATATTGATAATTAAAAGTTAAATAATGAAGAGACATCCCCATCGAATATAAAAAAGAAACAAAAGAAAGATCCTAATGATTCTTAAGATGAGTGGATGAAAAAGAAATAAGAAAAAAACTAGAAGATCTATAGATAAAACGTGATACATTTGATAGAAAATTCTTATGACTTAATTATTTTTGATACATAATAGGAAGAATAAAAAAATAAAAATTATAAGAATTTTTTTAGATTCTTAGTATTGAGAATATATTTGGAAAGGTGTTGGGAGAGAATCAGGGAATGTAGTTCCACATACTAACAAAATTAATCTGGTTAACCCATATTCAAGATTTGTTTTTTAATAAATTTCTATTTTACATGTTGAGATTATATCAATAGGTGCTAAAGGGAATGGAAATATTATTAAATATTAATCATTACCACCACTTTTTTATGAAAAATAATAAGAATCAGTACTACCTTGAAATGAAGATCTATAGAATTGTACGATGGTTAAAAGTAGATCATGAGGAGGGTCTTGGTGAACAATTTCAACTAGAAAATATTGATGGGGTTCATAAATAATAATAATTATGAAATGAATAAGAATAATGTAGTTAATATGCATAAATAAATATTTTTTTGAAGAAAAATTAGACGATGATCAAATTGAATAAGAAGAAATTGCATAGTATAAGAACGAAGAGGAAGATGAAAATTAGAAAACATAATCCAAAAAATTAATTGGATGCATAATAATAGTATTTACCCTATAAATATGATAAATATGAAAATACATGAAGTTTTATAGAAGAATCATCTTGATAAGTGTCAGATTCAACTTCGTGGAAAGTTGAAGATGGTCAAAATTTAAAGACAAGGGATGATGACAAACGTGAAGCTAAAAATGTTGGTGAGATCCATGAATTATTTTATGATAAGAAAGTGTAAGGAAGTTTTTATAAATATGTTAAAAAGGAAATTAAAAATATTTATAAGGGAAAGTGGAAGGATCTAGAAATTATATCATGAAGAATCAAACCTCCCAAGGTGAAACCAAAACAATCAGACTCCGTCAGAAAGATTTATTTTGGAAGAGTTGATTACATTGTTCATCTTATAAAAGGATTGAAGGAATAATTATATATTTTACAAATATATAATATTGTTGATGAATAATTCAATAAATTATGAATGATATATCAAATTCAATAAATATGTTAAAAGGAAATGTTATTTGGTTTGAGGGTCAGTTGAAAGTTTATGAAGAAAGCTCTCAATCTCATCGAGCGTCATGTAATCAGATCCTGAAATGTTCTCCCCAAGATGATTTTGATATCAAATTAGATGATGAGAATTTCGATGATGTGGACAATATAATTAATTTATTAGGTGAATCTTTATGTCAGTTATCAAAACATAAAGAAGACCAGGTGATGTTTTGGGAGTGTTTTATATTTATAACTGATATAAATACTAAGGAATTAATAGATTTGAATGGAAGATTTAATAATTATAGTTGGAGCGAACTAAAATAAAATACATAGCTGGAACATATAACATATAGATGAATTAAAATCAACAAAAATAAAAAATTAAAAAGTTTTGAAGTCAATGAATGGTTTTATGATGAAAATTTTCAGCTTTTCGAAAATGATAGAAAATAGTTCAAGAAGATGAAGCCTTTTTTAAATACCCTAACAGAGAATGATTATTTTTTTTTATTTTTAATGATTTTTGTAATTTCCTTTACCAAACATTTGAAATTGGTTTTATGAATGAATTTTCCCTCTGATTACGATTTTTTTAAATATTTTCTAAATATAATTGGTTGAATGTTCTTTCGTAAATTCCGTGAATGATTAGTTTCTTCCTTATATTGTTTCATATATTTTTTCCTATCATTTTAGGAAATATTTAATCCTTCCCCATTCTATTTTGAAAATCATGAAGGTGGAGATCATTATTGAAAGCGGGATTTCTTCATAAATAAATTGAAGATTTTTTATTCAGAATGGGAGAAGTATGTATCAAAGGAATATTTCTTAACCAAGGAGGAGTTTTTTATGTTATGGGAGAGAATAATATCCTCAAGGGGAGATATTGAACTAATGACCTGTTAATAGAATTAAACGAAGTATTCATCATCATATTTAAAAGATTTATAAAATTAGGTGGTGTTAAGGTTTCATGTCTGAATATGAATACAAAGTACTTAAAATAAATGGTCTGTATATATTTTTATGTTTTTTTCATTTAACTTGTTGTTTTCTAAATTAAAAAAGGGGGATATTTTTGATTCATAAATTCTATTTATTACTTTTTCATTCATCTTGTTTTGGATATCACAGAGTTTATCATAAATATTTTTTTTACAAAATTTTAATGTACAAAATGTTTTAGAATGTTTTTGTAGAAAAAGTAATATTTTAACACACTTATAATATGTTCTATGTAATTAAGAAAGTAAAATTATATATCTTAATTATGATTATTATCGTGCGTATGTGTCTACTAAATTAGACTCACCCCTATCAAGATCAGAATTTTTACATAGTCAAGTATCATGTATGGAAAGAGGTATTGACAATCATATTGATACAGGTTCTGATGAAAATTAGACTGATACTCACAAAGGTCTTAGAAATTAATATCATAGAAATTCCATCAAACTAACTTTATAATATAATATTATTAAGTAAAATTATTTCTAATGTAAGTAATAACTTTTACAATGTAATGGTGTAAATCAATATGACTCCATACATTCAATTACACTAGCTCATTATGAGCTGTCAAGTGTTATCTATCCAATTATTTATGACACACTCATAGTAATATGACAATTTAGAGATTAATATGACTGTTTGGAAGATTCCAATAAATACAAGGTCATTCATAGAGTTTGGAGATGATTTTTTGGTTGAATTTCATTTGAAAATTTTCATTTTGCAGGAACTCTGAATATTTATTTGCACTAATGTCTTGTTCCTAATCTTTGTTATTTTTTAGAGTTTTTTTTCTAAGAAAACATTATTTGGTTGTATCCTTTTGATTTTTTTATCTTGTAATTTGTGTCTAATCATTGTCATGATTGACGAATTCAGGGGATATGAATACAAAGAATTTGATCCATCAAATTGAGGGATATTAGGGATTAGTAAAAAAAGAATCTAATCATCATATCGAGAGATTATATGGATAGAAATAAATAAATATACAAATCATCATATTGAGGGATTTAGCGGTAAAGGAAGACATAATTTATTGTAAGAATAAAATAAGGGATATGATTAGTTCAGGTTATAGAATAACTTTCTCTTAATGTTAAAGGAGGTTTATTGTTTTAATAGATTTTTTTAGGTATTATATTTTTTAGATACTGTATTTCTTGTTTCTTAAACAATTTTTATTCCTCTACACATATAATAGGTAGTGAAACATCAAATTCATTTTTTTATTTTACTTGTTTTATTTTTACTATTCTAATTATGATAAACAAACTATGGATAATGATATTTATAATAATTCCTATAATTTAAACACTAATTTATACATATTGATTCTAATTATGATTCGAAGAATATGATCATCAGGATAAGGATAAATTTTGTTTAAATAATTTTAGAGGCTTAGTTTATTGTTTTTGTTTAATTCAATTTCTACTATGCTTTTAAAAATATAATTTTCCCCCCTCTGGTATGTATAGCCATCTAAGAATATTCTTGCGATCCTAATTGATATTAATTCATTAATATTGATCCAACTGTACTAATAATTCAAACCACAAGAATCAATGGGAAGCTCAGTCAATTTCTATTTTTAACTAATAAATATCATAATTACACTTACATTAAATTGAAATGAACCTATACTTTTGTGAACTCAATTTTTTGACAGTTACCTATTATTGGGTGAACTAGAGTTAACCCTTACCTATCCTAGGGTTGACCATTACATATCATTAGGTATCTCACTAATAATCTGACAACATTTTATAGGGAAACCCTTTTGAATAATGACCCATACATATGTGGATAACCATACTTAAGAGTAAATCCTTACGTATGGGGACCCCTACATATAATAATTACATAACATCAGAGTAATCGTGTATTCATGTGGAACTTTATATATATGTTTACTCTAATTTAACATTATAACCATATGTTTGAAGGCTCTTATCCATTTTCCAATGAAATTTAAAAAAACACTAAAAATACTAAATCCCCCCCCACAAACTTCTCCAAACAGATCCAAATTTCCAATTAGCTAAAAATCCTCCAAATAGAATCCTATACCATTTTTTACTAAATAATTTTATCCTTGATAGTACAAAAACTCTTAATATATAGTTTATAGCTTACAATAACAACCCCCACACCTCAATAGGGTCTAAATAATTATAGTTCATCTAATAGACCACTCAAACTATAATTTATAAATACTTTATCAATTACACTGACCCTTCTCCTATACTAACCTGAGAACCAAAGAAGCCACTTTGGCCTCTGATTTTATAAAAAAAATTCTTGATGATATCCCAACTCTCAAAATTATAATCTATAACTCAATTCTCAAAACATTCCCTTCTATGTAATGATAAATTTAAGTTGTATTAGAAATAAATTACCCATAAATTTCTAGTTCATTTAAAACTCCCCAAAATAAAACTATTAATCCTTATTAAGCCATAATTATCCTAAAACCAAAAATACTAACCCATCAATCTCATCAATTCTTTAATAACTCTCTATATTCTCTCACTAAAAAATTAAAGAACTTTTGTCTTTCATGCCCAAATTCAAACATGTACTACTGAAGTCCCACTACCTGATCATGATGATTTACTTAGATAAAAAAATCCCTCACATTTCTAACATAATTTCACTCATATCTGACCATAAATAGTCTCTTATACGAAATTTGATCTCTCAAGTATTTGACACATCAACATCACTAAAATTATGAGATAATTCTCAAATTCACCTAGTGACCCAAAAATAATGAAGTACAAATAACCTATATATCATCAACCATATGAAACTCAGCACTAAAAGGACTAACTAATAATAGACTATTCCAACTAGTTGTGCTCCTCACCATATAAATATTATAAAAAAAATAAAATCGACTAGTTTAATCAATAGTACTATTTAAAATCATATCAATCTAGTCAATACCAATTTGAAAATCCATCAATAAATACCTCCAAAATCCATCACCTTCAAACATACATGAAATACAATCTATTGATACCAATATACCAAATGGGTCACTCCCAGTCATAAACTCAAAATTTATAAAATCAGAAAAATATAGGAACCGATTTCCCTTTCCCAACACTCGAATATTAAAATTCACATACTCTTACCTATCTTGTTGGATTTAAAAAAATTAATTAACATGAAAAAAAGTTAATCTTTCATGTCCCTCATATCTAACAAAATTAAATATACGTATCCCAATTTACACAAGAACCTGTTGGTTATTTGAACTTTCTCAAAATTATTTTTCATCTACCAAAACTCACCCGAGTCTTCAAATCACTCCTTAGTATCCCAAGGTTTTCCATTCAAATAAAAACATGAAATTCTAGTCTAGACTAGTCCTTTAAATTTTTAATTAATGACCTGTTTTATAAAACCCACTTTTTGAACCTGTACTGAAAATATTTTCCTTATATTTTTTTTCAAAATTAGAAAAATCCCAAACCATTTGAAAATAAACATCTCTATTAATCTTTTCTAAAAAATAAACTACAAAACATTTATATATATATATATATATATCTCAATAATACCCAATTATTATTTTATAATAATGTTTTTCTAAAAAACCAAATATCTAGAAAATCATTGTCTTATGGATTCCAAACAATAAGAATATATAATAATAAAAATACCCATCTAATACATATTTATTAAATCACCCATTATTATTTATTCAATAATGGATCATATATATTGCACATCATTCAATTGATGATGTATTATAATGATTAAACATGTTAAAAAATTACAATATGCATATTTATCATTTCTTAAACCTGACATTATCATGATGAATGAAAAACATCACATGATCTTGTTTATTACCTATGAATCATCTCGAGTCTCACCTATCATGCATTGAGATTCACAGTCTTATATCTCACACATCCTAGAGTGCTTATTCTCAACAAGAAACATCCCCTATAAAATTGGGTTTAAATTTAAGCCTTAATATCCCAACATATTATCGGGCTACTTCTTATGTTTTAATAAAATATCTCTACTTGTAACATATGAATACCCAAACCAAAGCATAATTTTATAACATTTTGTAATGACCATACTTATATAACCTAAAAAACAATTAAGAGTTGTTTAGATATGGCCATAAGAACTCCTCTATATATTTCAGAGGCTCCTAACTAAAAGAAAATACCTAAAATAGTCATGGGAATAATATTACTTCAAAAGTAAATCACTAGGTTCACCCATGAGTCTATGGAAGATTCAACATAAAATATTCACACAAAGGGAATACCAAGACCTATAGACATAAACACGTATTCAATATGTCCTATATAATATAGAATAGAATAATTAAAAATAATCTTATATGTTTCATCACAACATAAAAACCTAGTAATAGATACACATGTTTGACCAGAATCATAATATAAATACAACAATGGAAAACTAGATGACATATATGAAAAGAAATTACTTGATGTAAATAACATTGGAATTTGGACCAACTCACCTAATATTCCTCACCAAAACTATATATTTTAAAAAAATTCAGACCAAAAATACATGTCTAGAACCATGTGATACTTACTCCTAAATGGAAACATCAATTTCTACCCATGTACATTGAATCCCTTGATATGTAGATGGGTATGGTGATTTTTTTGTGACCCAATAGTATTTCCACCACATCTAAAAACATTAAATATTGATGTGATCAAGTGGGAGTTCTTTCCATACATATAAGGACTAAATTTTATTATCAGAAAACACACCCTCTTGGAATCATAACATCAAATACACATATAATAAAATTTATAAGGTCATTTCCTTCTAACTAGGACACCATCAAACCTGAACTCCCCAACACCAGACAATAATATATTGAAATGAGTCTTATAGAGCCCTAGATACATCCCAAGGAATAAGTTTTACCTTTTAATTCAAGGTATGGTCCCACATAAATTACCAAATCATATCCTAAATCAAGATCTCACTCAAGGGATGCCTCACACCAAGACGCACTCCAATTACCTAATCATACCTTCTCTCTCAAGGTTGGGATTATATCACATATATACCACAACCTCTCAATAAGGTTAGGGTCCCATATAAAATCATTACTATAATCATCCCTATTAATGAAAGGTTCTATATCACATCCCAACTAGTACCTTATTACTCAAGGAAGGGTACTCTTATTAGTCTCTTATTTGGCCACATTCCTCCACCCTTTTACATTGGGATTGGATCATCATTGAAGTTAGAAAAAGTTTAGGAATTATCAATAATAACAAATGAAAAAGACATGAAATTCCATCAGATAACACTCTAATAGCTAGATACCCCCCATTTCCGCTTATCTCTCAAATAGATATTCATACATAAATAAATTGATGCTATAAATTAAAATAATAAAGAAAATATAGAGGCTCTAACATTACCCTAATGGAATATTCAAAGAAGAAAATTCCATAAAGACTACTCATAGGATAATATCAAACCAAACCCCCTAGGTTTCCCACAATAGTCATTTTCAATCACCTAAAACCTCTATTAATGAAGGAATCATCACCCAAACAGATATACCAAACCACATGGTTACCCAACCCATAATAATGATTGAAAATATCATTATAATCCAAATTTACATTACTGTACAATCCCAATTCAATAAATGGAACTCTTCATAGTTCCTTTTAAGTCATAGCCTATCAATCATCCTTATCCTTAAAGTGGTCAATTACATAAATTCAAACTAACATAGGAACTCAATTCCAAATAAAAATCTTATCAGACCAACCAACACACACACAAGCATGAAAGTCCACAGAACCACATTTAAACACCATAACATTGTATAATATTTCTATAATATCATACATAATTATTCTTTATGAAATATAGAATAGATAATAATATTTAATAATCCCAACAAGCGTATATACATTGGAAAATACAGTATTCCCCATATACCATCAACTAGACTAAAAACATCTGCAACCAAGATCCATTAAATTTCCATCAAAATCAAGTGAAAATAATCTTCATAACTCATTTAAAAAATCAATCACTAGATATATTTTTTCATTCTAGTATTTTGGAAAAAATACCAATGAAATAATTCCATGGAAAACCTATTTTTTTGGTAAAATACCATTTCAAAAATCTCACATGAAATCAAACTATTCACCTTATAATTATAGTTTTAAAAATTTATTTTTAAAATAAAATTTTCCTATGACACCACCTTTTGAAATTAATATTTTAAAATGAAGACCTATTTGAAATAATAATACAACTCCTACAACCAAAAAATCTATGAAGAGGTCCACTGACACTCGTTCAACCAAATCAATTCCAATGAACTATTTTAAAAAAAATATTTTTTTTCATTTTTCACTATAATGATGATGTGATCCCACCCCAATTTATGGGGTGAGATCACACAAATCATGACATCCTGGTAAAAACAAACATTGTGATAATATGTGAACATAAAATAAACAAATTATTAAGATATGTAATAATGAAAATTCCACCGATATAATTTGGAATTAATGGGACTCCACACACTAAGAAACTCATGAAGATATGATTCTGATAAAAAAATATTATATATTAAAGATAAACTTATTGATTTAGGGTATAATTAATAGAAATCAAGTAAATGGAAAGAGAAACTAGGAATAAACTCCCATGGGAAGTTATCCTTACCTCTGACTACTATTTTCATTTAATGAAATGAGTAATGGAAAATAATTGATGGATATATTTTAAGAGAAAATTAAGAATTCAAGATACAATAGAATTAGGGAGTGATCAAAATATTTTTTTAAAGCGATGAAACTCCAATTTTTATATTTGATCTAATAAATTTAACTAATTATTTTTAAAATATATCATAGTAAATTATTGGTAAAGTCATATACACTTACATATCATCCAACCATTACATATCATTATATATAACACTTATGTATCACTAAAAAAATAATAACAACCTTTATGTGCCACCCAAAAGAAACCATTACATTCTAGACACTTTAACATGTTTTTGCACCGTATGTATTAGGGAAATCTATACATGTCATCGTGGCTCCCAACACTTCACCAAATTCCAAATCCATCTTTGGAAACCATTACATATTAATTTTTATATATGTGGTTAGCCTTAAATACTGAGGAATCATCCCTTAAATATAATTGGGTAACTAGTACATAACCATTTTCAAACAATCATATTTAAATGTAATCCATACATATCATCTTTATTAACTCTTATATATTAAGGACCCAATTTTAATATTTTTTCATAAGGAGTCCAAATGTAAACCTTTATATATTACAGGCTTAACCCTTATATATCACAAGAAACTCACTATTTATCTTATTTCACATCATAGGATAACCCATATAATTGTGTAACTTTACGTATGATTATACCCTTATATTGGAGTAAACCCTTATGCATGGGGATATTTACATATAAGGATACCATTATATACGAACAATTCCACATGAATGAAGACCCTTACATATGAGGATTCCTTTACTTATGAGTTTACCAATATGTTTGAGTATACTTTAACATTTTGATTAAATAATTCTAAAAAGCACAAAAAATTTCAAAAGTTAAACCCAACCATCATAAAATACCTGTAAACATGAAATTCACCGCAAATTAGGGTCTTGAAATCTTATATTCTTATGTCACATATAGAAACCAATCGTTTGGATTTTTATGAATCTTGAGACTATATTATAATCATATATTTTCACTCCACACGTTATAATGGTCTAAATACACACAGTCGATCCTAAATATGACTCATATTACACATCCCAAATTCCCATGCCATTACTCCAACCATACTCCAAAATTCACTCGATCACCCAATAAACCCCATGAACCTCAAATCACATCCTGAAACAGCTCATGATGATGTTACAACTTATAGAAGTCAGATTTGAAATCATGTTATTAAAATATCACCTTATACAAGATCAAACATTCAACTTTACTTCAAAAAAATGAAATATAAAATCATGGCTCATTTTAGGGTTCATCTTAAGGTATATGACTACCTATGTTTCACTATTATAACCTCATTACAGACCTAAAGAGAGGAAGTTTTACCAATACTAGGAAATATCATCAGTGTGGGAATATTGAGGATCTTAATATATTCTATAATTATCCTCCCTAGATATTATGGTTACCGATTCCAATCCTAAAATAGGGTTTAAGGATAACTATTGAAAATTTGATGACAGATAGTGTTAAATCATATGTGACGACTACTGATAATACTCAATAAGGTATATCCTAAATGAGTCATTGAAAACTATTTATTATAATGAATGCATTAGAGGAGTCTGTGTTAACAAATATCATAGTGAGGGGTGACCTATTATTTCTTATACTATACTCTATACAATTTTGTATATGAGTACATATCATATAATAATATATATATATGAGTAATATACCTTATGAATTTTTATATTAAGTATATTTCTAATTTATTAGAGATTTAGATTCCTATTAGAGAAAGGGAAGAGTTGGGGATTATTTTTTTATCTTATCCCATCATTATCAGTGATGTAAAAATATTATGGCACTTCATGGTTTTGTCAATGAACGCAAAAAAATCCTAATGAATATAAACACATAATTTCATTGGATACATGGTTGAATAAATATTAATTTCAAATCATAGTAACATTTTTTCTTAAACCATACTCTCTTTCTCTGAGATAGTTTCAAAAAAGTCACAAAACAGACCACTCTTACCCAAGGGATGTCTCAATGAAGTTCTAGAGAAAAACTCCTCTTACTCATGGGAGGTTGAAAAATAGTTCATATACGAGTCCACCTCCATTGAGGATGTTGAATAATACTTCATAAACCCACCCCTATTACTCAGTGGAGGCCAACCAATGGTTCCCTAACTATCCCATATTACCTAGGAGATTTAATATAATATTTCCCAAACCAACCCCTCTAACCTAGGGAATTTAAAACAATATTTCCCATACCATCCCCTATATCTCAAGAGAGGCAGAAAAATAGTCTCAACATAACACATATAATCCAATAAATAAATAAATAAATAAACCATAAAAAACCATTAGGCCACTCCTTCTCTAACAAATCATGATTTATCACATATCAATGTTCACACAATCAACATCATCAAAACTAAGGGGACTCATCACCGGTTCCTAATTACCAATATAAAAGGTCATCATTACCTTAACTAATCTTAAAGGGAACACATTAATACCAATACACCCTAGAAAAAATACCCTACATGTACCCCTAGAATGAAGTATAACTCCTCCCTTTCGAAGCTATAAACCCCTAAACCCACTAAAATGGACAACTACATCTATACTAACCTACAAGAAAAATTTTATATAATAAGAATAACCTCATTTGTCTAACACATAAACCATTATAAATGTAAATCCATACAACATCATAAAAAAGTTGTAACATGGTAAGGACTTCCTACCTCAATCTTGATAATGCATAATCTCTAAGACACATACTTTAATGGAAGCCTAATCAACTAAAAACCATATATCATCCCAAAAATATTAATAATTAGGATTTTTAAAATGTAAATGATAATAAATGAGGAATAAAAATTCATTTATGGTATTGACATTTCTAGACATTCCAGGATAAGATATCCACAATAAATAATGTTAGAAATGATCAAGAAAAGATACTAGAGGAGCTCTATATGACATTGGATAGCTCCAAAATCAGTAATAATTGACTGCATCAAAAAATAGAACAACATGTAAGATATAATATGGAATATGGGGTTGTTGGAAACAAAACCATTAAAAACATCCCAGAAGGTATGTTAAAGTACATCCATGATTGTCTAACCATAATTCCTTCATATGAGTCCCACGTCATAACATGACACCTCTGGGTCACGATGTGACTTCGTTAATTTAGAGTTCTTAACCCTTTATTTAGACACTATTATTTAGGGTTTAAGGTTTTCATTCAATGAGGGTCTATCTTAAAGGTACCCAATGCTTTAAATCCCTTCCACCATTCCATGTCACTCTACCTTCAACCCTACCTTCATTATGACCACCATTATGTAGAACCTAATGGAATTCTTAGACCATATATATGGAATATAAATCAATATATATAGTACTTTACTAAAATTTACATCCCCATGCATCATTCCATGTAACCCTTAGCCGCACCATTTGTTCATATTTTATAGAAGTTGTCACACCGCGGTGCCTCTAGACATTTCTGTTATCCGGAGGCAGTTGTCCCATGTTATCATGACTCCTTCTACTTATTGTGAGAAAAATAATTTCAATTAAACTGAATACCCAAAAAAATACAAATCCAGAAATTGTAATATTAGACTTCCTCTAACACCTTTAATAACTCAAATATATCTTTATAAATTAAATAAAATACAAATATAAATCATAAAACAGATTGAAATTATAAGGGTGTTCCAAACTCACCGTATAAGGATTTCTCATCCCTAAGAAGAGTCTCTATGGGTTTTCACTAAATATATATTAACACTACAACCATATAATAAATCATACTCCCAATTCTCTTTCTGGATGTTACAATGTTTTTAGAAAATATAGACAATATGAATTATCTCTCATAGGTAATTCTCACTCCAATCCACTTTGCATATTAAGAATTCCTCAAATGATGCTTCTACCTCTGAATAAACATCAAAACTATCAATAGCATGTGTAGGGTTCTTATTATACTTCCAGAGCTATGAAACATGAAATAAATCATTCATACCTTGATTTCATGGAAGAAGATCCAACTGAGAATATATTTCCCATATTTTATACACAATTTTGAACTAACCAACAAACTGTTGTGCGGAATTTCACTATATCCTCAAACTAGTATGTGATAACCGAGGTAATACCCCAAAGAATACCCAGCCACCCATAATCAACCTCATTGTTCACCACCATTTCATATTATGTCAAATTTTCCTATTAAAAAATTCTAATAAACTACTTCTTGATCAACTACACATACTCAATGATATCTTAAACCAATCCTTTCCCAATCACTATAAACTCATCTTCCTCTAACTATCATAATGAAGAGTATCACTACCTACTATAAATATCCTCAAAGGGATCCATCTTGATCAAATTCTAAAATCTATTATTTTAAAAAAAACTCCATCACGACTAAAGGGTCACCTCATGCTCCACCAAAAACAAACACACAGACCCTAAGCATTCCTCCATTATCCGGATCATTCTCTTAAACATCCTATCTGTATGTGGGTGATATGATATACTCAATATTTACCACAAATCTGTTTGTAACTATTTATTTCCTTGATACTATTAGCCAACTCCATGTCCTGACCTCCCTAATTTAATCCTACAATATGATTAAGGTCCCCCTGATAAATCTCTCAAATAATGCATCATTCTTGACCCTATAACTGTAACTGAATAAAATATCATCATATATAAATTATATATATATATAACATCTTAATAAATACCTGACAGACATTTCTACAGACTTGTAAAAGTGTTGTGGATGTTTCAGGTCCACCCACACTGATGAAAAATCATGAGAAATCATCCCAGGAAAAGAGAAAAAGAACAAATACACTAGAATAATTTTCTATCTGCACCCTGATTCATCTCATCATATCACCTTTTTGTACCACTATAAGATAAATAAACTGATTTGATATGAAGTACAAAACCTAACCAAATGAAAATAGGAAGAAAACCACTAAATTATCCTCTAGTAATCCCTTCGTGATGATGAGGGCCTTGGTGACCACAACTAATTAGTAAATTTGTATAAACATTATGACTCATATCCATATGTATACTGAGATATTGATTTTAATTGGTAGGTATCCTAGTACCCATACCCACCTATCATTAGGAAAAAGTGCATCAACTCACTAGAGAGTTTATCCTAGTCATCCACGTTCATGAATCCCTATTGCATATCTATGAACTATATTTCTTAGTCTAGCCTTAGAATCTAAAGGAAAAATATATATAAATAATTTTTCATAGAGGTAATCCTATGATATGATCTCATACCCTTATGATTGTACCATGACACCCTTCCACATAATGATGGGCCCTAGATGTCTATAATTCACCGGCTTCACTCACTGGTTGTTGGGTATATCCACCTGATCAAAGATCCCCTTAATGGTCCTAATACAATACTAAAAATCTGATGAAACTCTCATACCCTATATATCCAGAGGTTTCTATTACTTGAAATACAATATATGGTCTACCATGATAGTCAACCCCAATGAGAACCACTACCTCATATAGATATTTAAGGGAAAACCAATGTATTATACAACAGTTCAACCTGATGCACTAAGGAGGTTTTGAAGAATTATAATAGTATCCCTAGTGGACATTTGAGGTATAATAATAAATTAATACCTATGTAATATCATTGATTTGGTCCTCGGGTAGCACCACATGATGTCTTCGAGGTGTAAATTTCAAAAATTCTAAAAAAATGACTCATAAATGCATTAGGGAGAAAAAAATTCAATAGAGTTCAAGTAATTAATATGCGCATACACAAAACTACCATAGAAACATTCCCTAAGGGTATTCCTATATATACGATCTATAATCACATAGAACTGAAACGAAGCCTTATCTAACCCAACTTGAACCGATAAATTTTTCATTATGAAACAAAATAACAAATAGACATGATCATGTTATATTAATTAAAAGTCGCCATTAATTTATCTAAAAAGCATTAAATATTTCATAATATAATTTAATTAATTTAAACCTATATCAACCATAGTCAACTAAAAATATAACATTTGTACCAATTTTTCTATCTATGATGCATGAACTCACATACCCTTTCCACTTAGGGCATGATGAAAATATTATAAATAATAACAATAGAATAAAAATTAAAGAAAAAAATAAAAACACAATAGATTCACAACTGAAATAAGACTCAATACCTTATTAACATAATCTACCAATATTCCTTTGTTTTACCAATATAAACATAGGTTTCCTCTTGAGTGTTGAATGTACCATCTTCAATGTACAAAACCAAAATAAAAAATAATTAAAAGGGGATAAATTACAATTTTTTTAGACCTGAGCATAAATCAATGTGTTTGAACTGGTGTTATACATGAACTCATGGATTCCAACCCACATATAAGAGGATATCAATTATAGATAGGTTCCTAAGTTATAAATACTGAGATTATATATCAATATATGATAACAATCCATAATAATATCTTAAAGAATAATATATAAATTAAAAATAGAAATAAACCTAACATAATATGATATTTAAAATAAAATGTCATAAAAAAATGGGATACAATAACCAGGTAATCCAAATCAAATGATCCCCACTTGAAAGGAAATATTATATACAAAAAAAAAGAAAAAAAAAGAGAAAAATATTGGCACAATAACAAAATATCCCAGAGTATATCGCAACATCACCACAATCCACACCCAACTCTTCATGGTCAGTTACCCATTTTAAGTCTTTTTCCCGTGGATGGATCCCTAAAAACAATGTCTTCTCATACACCAAGGTACCCATGGAGGGTGTGAGTAATAATTCCTAACTGAAAACCATCAACACACTATTAACATATGTAAAGTTGATATATTATGGTGTATAAACTATTATTTAAAAAAATAATTAACATAAAACTACCATTGGGTTGGTGTGTGATAACTAGTACACCATGAAACTCGACCATACCTACTTTATCTCTATGAAAGAAGGAGGATTCTGGTCAAATTACAGTTGCATCAATTCTAAAAATCATTCCCCTCTTCCACAAGAGAAGTCAAATAACAGTTTCCAACTAGAGTTATATTATTAAATAGAGGTTCTAAAATAGTTCCAAAACCAACCCCACATACTTAGTTTAAGTGACACTATAGTTCTATAAACAAACCCTATTACTTAGGGGAGTACACCTAATTATTCTCCAAACATACCCCTCTTACTTTGGGGAGGTCACACAATTGTTCCCAAACAAGATTCTATTTCTCTGGGAAGGATTCACTGTATTTTCCAAACTATTCCCTATTATCCAAGGGAGGTTACACAATAGTTCTCAAACTAACATATCTTTCTCAGGGGAGGTCTCATAGTTTCTCATTATAACACACATCCCACATCAAAGAATTATTAATGAACCAACCCAATCCCTATGTATGATACTTTTCCAACCTATCTATTTTTATCCAATATCCATGTTCACAAACTCTACAAAATTATAGTTGAGGTGAATTATAAATACTAAATTATAACTATATTAGGTCAGGATATAATTAATCAAGACCCAATGACTCAATTTAGGCCCAATTCACCTCAGCGGATAGAGCTACCTATACCCATGTAAGGAGATGAGATACCAGTCATTCCAAGACATTAACCAATAGGTATCTCTATATGGGATCGACCATATCCATTCATGACTACCCGATCAGATTGATATTATAGACAGAACCTCATAGAGATAAAACACACACCCACATGCAAGGCATTCTATACAATATCATATCAAATATATTACATATTAAGGACTTACTACTTTCATCTTGACAAAGTATACTCACTAAGAAAAAACATTTGATTTATGTATGATCCAATGAAATACTAAAATTATTATACAACCCTCATAATTAGGGTTTTGATAATGGAAATGAGAAAAATTGAGGAATAAAGATACATTTAAGGCATAAATGATGTTAGAATTACCATGATAATAGCTTTATAATGAAATACACTTAAAATGACCAAGATGAAAACGTGTAAGATATTAAAATTCCTTGGGAGAGGTCCAATTTTTCTAAAATTTAGTGAAACTCATGGGGGAATTAGGGGTAAGAGATAAAAGGGTTCTATGAAGATGTTACTAACTCATCCCTTAAAAAATAATAGAATACTTGGTCATGAAGTGGCCATGATAGTTATTCCCTAACAACTTTAAGGTGGTCCCATGTTATGGTGTGACCCTTTTAGGTCATGGTGAAACTAACCACTATTAGAGGGACACACCCCATTTCTAGAATCTACCCTGGAATGACCAATGTGGTTATATTGTGATTGACCATTCTATAGGTTCACCATACCATGAACACCTACCACAAATCCATGGAAAACAACCTTCAACCCTACCTTTATTCTAACCCCCACATCATGGAACCCTCACCACTCTATGATCATGTGTAAGGATTATAAATAATTATGTATCCTACTTCACCAAAATTGACATCCATATGAATTATTCCATGAATCCCCTACCAAAGGGTGTGTCCTCCTACTACATAGTGGCTATCTTTATGTGTTTCTTTAAGGTGAAGGAAGGAACCCAGGTAAGCTTCCCCATAACATCCTTACTCGTATTTTTCATATCATGATTCTATTTAAAATAAAACTATGGACCCTAACCACATACAATATCTTAAATCCCAATCTTGTGCCACAGCTAAGAAAATAATTAACACAAAATTTGTATGATAAATAAAATTATATAATAATTTAAAACATAATTCCCCATTTTACATTAATGGGGACATTTTTATCATATACACTAGTTAAGGACAATGTTGTAGCAGATCCCTTGATTAGGAAAACTGATGTAGGGAATGAATTAGAGGATTATTAGAAACTATATGGAATAGTGGAAAAGTTATATCTAGAAGCTTCTAAAATATGAATAAAAATGGTTTGACATGGGATCAAATTTATTCTATTCTTATGTACTCATTAAATGATATAAAAATTACCAATTAAAAATATAGGAAGATAGGTGGAACCATATTTGGTGAGGATAAAATGGAATGGTGGTCAGTAGTAGTTGACTAGGCACTATATTTTCAGGATTGAGTGGTGGTTCCCTTGAGTTTTAAGGTGGTTTTCATAATTGTATTTCATAACTATAGATGAATGGTTCACAATTGAGTATAAAATATGTACCATAATATTATATTATAGTTATAGTGTACTGGAAATAACATAGACATGGTCAATTATGATTCTGGGTGATTAAATTATCAACATGTGTATGTGGGGAATTATAAATCTGAATATTTTTTTATCATTTACCTATAATTAAATTGAATTATGAGAAAATATCAATGAATATATCAATATTTTGACCAATCTAAACAAAAATACATGATGTGATATGGGTTATTGTGGATCACCTTACAATCCCATCCCACTTATTGCCTTTTTATAAAAAATATTAATTAGACGACCCAAGTAAGATATTTAAGAATGAGGTGCCTACGATTCATTAGGTTCCTTTGTATATACATTTTTATTTATATCCTCAAATTAATTTTCTATTTTGTAGAGACTTTTAAATGGTGAATTGTACTCATCTAGTGATTTAAACATCATATCAGCCTCAAATAGACTGATATTTGGAACATTCCATATAGACTTTAGAGGATATGCTTCAAGATTACGAGTCATATATTGGGATATCATGAGAGGATAAAATTTCATTATAATATTTTTTATATTATAATATCTATTAAATATTATTAAAATTTATCTATTTAGAGCATTTTATAGAAGATCATGCTGATCACTATTCTATTTGGATAATGTGGTACAAGTATATCATTTGGAATTTAACATTGAATATGATTCAGAAAACTACGTTTGTATAATTTTGAAGAAATTAGTGATAGAATAGATCCAACATGATTATTTGTCTGATCATTATCAATGATTATTTCAGTTTATGGATGGAGATAAATTCCTATTACGAGTGTCATTGTTGTAGCAACACCGATGAATTAGGAAGTATGTGATGTTAACACAATGGTATGAGATTTGTTTGAGATTGTTGAATAAAATATAATAAATGGATTAGCATCTTTCGTTTCCATTATAATATTTTTTGTTAAATAATGTGTTTCATGTTTTTCAACTATAGAAGAACCAAATCAATTGAACTCACCTTATTCTCAATGATGTGGTATATTTGGAGCTATATGAAATTGTATTTGGATATGTGATGATAATATCTAATAAAATAGATAAGATCTTGAGTGGATGGTGTATTTTAAATATTTGAGTTTCATGAAAGGATGGAATGATCCAAGAAAATAAATGAGGGAGAGGAGATTGGACATTAATGTAATGGATGAAGTTATTTGTGCAAAATTTTGTTTAAAGACTTAGTAATTATTAAAATTCCAATGGTTGAGAGGATTGTAACATCCTAGGTCATATAGGTAATATATTATATGAAATTTGATAGTTTTCGGTCAAAAGTTATAGTTTTTGAGGATTAGTGAAGGGTGAATTATCATATTGTGGTGTTAGAAACAATTCATAATGAAATCCATGCTAACATATCATGAATTTAAGGATTGGTCCCAAAATTAAAACAACCATACCCCATGTATTTTTTGAAAAAATTGAAGTGGTGTTGTTTTCTCCATGAGGCATAGAATTTATATATTTTCCTTCTCATGTGATTGGTCAATATCTATAAATATTAAGTTATTCACTACAATTAAAAATATTTATGAATTTAATTAATAAATATAAATGTCCCAAATATTGTAACATCTTCTACACATCATAATTATTTTTAGGACTAAGTTATCACTATTTGGAATTATTTTCATTATGTTTTTATTCATAATTCCTTAATTATTGTTATTAACAATTTTTTTAATTTTTTTTGTGAATTATACACCATGGTTTACCATTTATTTATTTATTTAATTCATTAATTCATTTTAGTTAATGTCATTTTGATTCCCCAAATATGTGAATCCATTAGAAAATAATTTTTGGATGAAACTATGAGTGGATATAATCACACCAAACAGAAATATTATTTATCTCTCCATTTCATTTTGTTCATTTAATAAATAATAATCACTATTAGTCCGTCCTTGGGTTAGTTGTTAGATAGTTTATATCTGTCCAAAGAGACAACTAATTGCGGATAAGGTACTGAATTGGTCATGGAAATGATGATGAGTTTCCATTAGTTTCACATGGTAGTGGTTGGGCCATGGTGAAGAAATAGAAATGATATCCTGGGTAACAATTCCATAATAAATGGTGGAATATACCTTTTTAATAGAATAAACTTTATGAAAATTGAATTAATGATGACTGGGGGGATTTTTAGATAATTATTGTTGGTGGTAGGTTAGTGATAAATTAAAATGAATGATGTAGGTGCCAGAAAAAATAGACATGGATACTATAAATGTGGAAGGTGAATATTTTATATTTGGTAAAACATCATGATTATGGTTCATGTATTCATTTAAATACACATATTGGTTTTTTACTCTAGGTGGCACTAGGGTTTACACATGGTTGTAAATATCACATAAAATGTAACCTTTAAGTATGTTCCATGTATTCTCATCAGTGGTAAAATGTGATTTTAAATGAAATTTATTATTTCATGATGTATGATCACATGAGATATCACATATTGGGTACATTATAACCTATCAAACTGAACGCTCATTCCATGTGCGAAATAGGGACATACTATGTCAATAAGGAAGATGTAACTTTATTACAAGAGTATGCATTAAAATTATTGACTATAAGTACACAGTGTTTAGTGGAGGAGAACGTGATATGTTTTTGTGGGATATATGACTATGTAATTATAGGGTACACGAAAAACAAATATTAGACTATATAAACTATGAATGGAAGGGGTGCACATGGTGTATACAGAAGTCACATGAATTGGGGTGTGTTATGAGTACATTTCTATATTGGCCAATATGTTCCATATACCATATTCCCATTTTGAAAAGGTTTTATTGTTTAAATACATATAATATAATTATATTTGTGCATTCAACGATATCTCACAAGTATTATTTTCCATATACAAAAGTTTATATTCTTTTTATTAGGTTGTATATGATGCATTCCGTATATTCTATCCCATGTTTCTAAATGAGGGTTGTGGGTAGTCAATTTTGTGTATTTTTTCATAACTGATGTGATGTTTTTTACCTATTTATCACATGGAGAGATTAAAATGGTATTTAATATTGTTCATCCCATATTTTCATGTAAATATAATAATGAGTTTTGGGCAAGTTGTTTAGAAAGTTGTTGGGACATTAACCCCTTGTGTGAGAGATTGACACTAGATAATGTGTAATCTATCAATAGTTTAGTAAATAATCATCCTTAGTTATGGGATAATGAATAATATACTTATAGAGTTGGTAACCTCTTTGTATGATTCACATTACACATGAAGAGATATAGGTCCATCGTAGGGGTCTATACATCATTAATAGATTTTCATTCCTTAGAAATGCATGGTCACCCACTATGATTATATGGTGGTGTGGTATAATTTCATATAAATGGATTTCATGTACTTACCTCTATATTTGGTTGTTCTAAGACATATGAAATTATGTTTTTTTATTGATATGACTACTCCAATGAGGAAAGATCTCATTCAGGCTATATATGTTATTTGGGAGTTATGAGGTTCTATTTATTTTGACAATGATAGATTCTATAATATTATTGAGTTTTATTTGAGATGAGAATTTTTTTGCGAAAGAATATTATAATATTAGTTTTTTATACCATTTATTTCCATGTTTATGTTACTTACATTAGGGTTATTGAATTCACGATTTATGAGAATGGTAATTTTAGAATATGTGATTATTAATGTGATGTGATCCTTTATAAAGTTGATTAATTTTTTGAGAATTTATTAAGTCCCCAAGGTTTCTATTTTTAATGAATATATTGGTTTTATTTTTATATACTCTCGATTTAAGAGTTTTTATCTGAATTATTATTCCAAACTTTCATTTTTGATTCATGGAATCCTACTAGGTATTTTTAAACCTACCCTAACAGGGAACATGTTCCCACATGTTTTTTTGTCTATGTAGATGTTGTTCAAAAAAATATTACCTTAGTGGGACTTAATATGTAATATTTTCTAAATTTAAAGGAAGACTTAAATAAATAATTAAAGAAGAAAAAGGTTTCATTTTCTTCCATATCATTTACGTTTACTCGGGGAGGAACTACCTCACAGCTGAGTATGTTTAAGAGAAATTCAATAATTTTATTTGATGATAATGATTGAGAAACAATGGATATTGAACTTGAAAATATGGTATATATTATGATGATAAATAATAATTTCTCTATAGTTTTATTTAAATACTCAAGATATAGTATGGATACATATGAAAATAAAAATATATCATTTATTTCCATTTTTGAGTGTAAAAACCCAAGGCACATCTAACCAAATTTCTCTAGGATGAAGAAAAGGGAATAAATATTGAAAATATTCAACGAAAAAGGATTGAAAATAATTCAATTCCATAAATGATACCTGGAATTATTTTTAGGATCCATCCATATTTAATATTTATTTTGAGTGTGATTATTTGAGAATGATAATTATTATCAATATCGATAATTTTAAATTTAATATATTTTAGTGTTTTTATTTTTATTATATTTTGAATTAATTATTTTTCATAGTTGGATTATTTAACTGAGTTTGAGATCAATAGTTAGAGAAATTCCTTATGATGAACCTCAATGACTTTGTATTAGTTTTTATTATTATTTATGAATCACTACTGAATTTTAGAAATTTATTTTAGTGTTATTAGATTTAATTTATAATTCTCTATGGAATATTATAGTGATATTAAAATGAGGAAAATCTTCATGGAAATAATAATTGATAGAGGCAAGGAAGATCAATTTGAATCTATTTTAAAATATGTTATTTATTTTGAGCGTTGAAGAGATGGTATGTTTTCTAGTGAAACTTATCAAATCTAAAACTAACATTTCATTTGTGAGTATTATAGATTAATCTATTTTTTTAATTTCTATTGAACCCAGGAAATGTATTTTTATAGTTTTAAATTGTTTATTATATTATCAATGAAAGAGCTATAGAAGATTGTGGGGTTACCTATGTAAGGTGAATAAATATTTATATTTAATAATATTATTGAAACATAAATTTTTTTATAAGACTAGAGAAAAAGATAACACCTTTTTTATCAAATAAAATGTTCATAAGAAGAATCATGTTCATGGTAATTGAAGAATTATTTTTCAAATGATTCATTCCATTCTACATCTATAAAAACGTTATAAATTAACAATAATGATTTAGTATGTTTATAAGCTGGATTTTATTGAAATGTGAATATTAAACACTAAATGAGGATAATATTCATTATTAATATATATAATATTCACGTTATTTATTATTCATAAACACCATTTTAGTGCATTTTACACTTTGAACATCATTTCACATCATGATTGTAATTCCTTCTTAAAATGAACTATTATGTGGTACATTTTTTGACATCATTTAAAGTACCCAATGATCTTGATTTTATTTTAATATTTAATTTTCAGGTTTTTAATTATGTTGGGGCCAATTCATACTTGTGGAGTATTAGAATATTCACATTAAAAGAGCACCAAAATGGGATTTCATGCAAACAATTCTGGAGAAGGAAGATTGGACACAAGCCCACTGAGGAGAATGTGTGGCCAATCATACAGTCCAATGAATCCCAAATTTTGTGGTATGATATAAGACATATATAGGAACAAATCATTCTCAAGAAGCCTGTGCTAATTCGGCCTCCATGGTAGTTATTAAGGCGGCCTAATTTAGAGATAAAAATCTGGACCCGATTCTGCGACCCAAACAAATAGCCCACCAATTTAATCATATCTAAGAAACCGCACATCAATTAGGGATTAAAGTTTAGAAAGAGATAGTATGCATCGGGATATTCACTTTTGTCTTCAATGACCCACTCCAATTCAGCGATCTAAAAGGACATTCAGACGCGTCTGTTCGGTAGATGAAAGCTGGAATCCACCTCGGGTCAAGGGTGGAAAATCAACTCTCCCTCAACTTTCCACCCACCTATGTCCTACCACAATTAATTTAAGAGACTTGAAATGTTGGAGGATATACCAAAGGATTAAAAAATGCATATTTAAGGCAGTGGTGGTGGAATATTTGATCATCTTTGAGCATTGTTTCATCTTAATGTTATGCTTCCAATTCGATGTTGTAATCGCATTCCTTAAATTGTAAGTTCCTTGAATTACCTTAGCTTCTCTATTAAAGTTATTAATCTTATTGTTTTATATTCATCTTCTTATCAATTTTATACCGTTGCCTCAAGGTGTGAACTTGTTCATTCTAAACCTTGTGATATTATCACACAATGGTTGTGTGATTGTTATTTCATTGTTTTTTTACTTCTCCAATTCCTCCATCATGAGTCTACTTTACACTTCCATTGAAAACATAGGATCAATGGAGGGATAAAAAACTTATGTGTTGATCCAAGGGAGTATCAAGGGGCTGGATTGGATGTTATTTATCAATACCTTAATATATAATCACTTCTTGAAAATGATATTTTTATTTGATGAATTTAAAACATCTTCATCCTTATAGAATTTTAAGTTCACACACTACAAGTGCTAATATGAACCTTTAGCTTGGAGTGCTCAAAGCATTGATCCTTCAAGTGTATGGGTGATTAGTATTAGGGTGTGTATGAATTAAACTAGTGAGTGATGATTTAGTTTGATCTTCTTAAATGAACTAATCTCAAATATAATAAATTGAAATAGTTGAAAAGGGAATGCATCTAATCCACCCCATGTGATAACCTAGGATCAACTCATACTTTAAAATTGAATTAACTTCAATGTCTTAGAGTTCACTTAATCCCATATAAAATCCAACCAAGTTGGACACTTCATAGCCAAAAATAGTCCCTAAAATGTATGTGTCTATAGGTTTCTTCTTAGGTCTCTGAGGATTCGAGAACCCATGTTAAACTACGAAGACTGTTGTGCCTTCATCTCTTGGGTATATTTGAGCGTGAATCAAATTTTGGCGCCATTTCTGGGGACCCAAGTAAGTCATCTCAACACCCATTCTATTCTCCCCCATTTCATCTATTGTCACCTAAGATCTCTTATCTTGTCCCTTTCTCGTTTTTTTATTTTGGCACATGCCCTCCTACACCCGCAATCAATCAAACTATCTAGTTTGGGTGGAAAGTCCTAAGGGTGGGGATTCAAGATAACCTAGGGGATTGATTCCATTAGATCCAAATCCTATTGATATTCTAGATTCCAAAATTGAGCCAATTTCAATGGAAGGTATTCAAATAAACCAACTCATAAACCCGGGTGGAAACCAAAATGGAAATCCAAATGAGGTGGCTCTAAACATGGAGAATGCAGTCAATCAAACCACGAATGACTACCTCAAACCTTCCTGGACCAATTCCCCCTAATTCATTACACAAAACTACCTAGGAGATTCCAACTACATCTTTAAACCCCATGTCCAAAACCATCTTCCCACATTCCATGGAATGGAGTCCGAGATGCCCTACCATCACGTTAAGGAGTTCAATGACATTATAGAAACCATGTTCCCCCCACATCAACTAGAATCAGCTAAGATGAGTCTATTTACATTTTATTTAAATGATCGAGCTAAAAATTGGCAAAAAAATCTAAGACCATCATCCATCAACTCTTAGGACCAACAATAAAGCTAATTCTACAAAAAATACTTTCCCCACCACAAAACAATTGCAGTTAAAAAGAGTATCCAAAACTTTTTTTAAAAAGAGGGAGAGTCATTCAATGAAACATGGGAGAGGTTAAAAGAAACTATAAACAAGGTTTGACACCATGGTTTTTCTATTCCTGAATAAGTGAGAATTTTCTATGAAGGGTTAGGTGCGGGGAACAAACAATTCATTGATATAATGTGTAATGAAACCTTTAGAAACAAATCCCCAAATGATTCTAACGAGTATCTAGAAATCCATGATGAACAAAACCAAACATGTGAAACTTTAACTTATTCTGAAAATCCAAAATGAACTACTAGAATTCATTCACTTAGAGAAGAGGAAATCTTTAGGGCTAAACTCGCAGCACTCTCTAGGAAGGATGAAGAGATAGACCTTAGGAAGGTCCACGAAATCCAAACTGTTGACCCTGTTTGCACAATTTGTGAAAAACATGACCATAAGACAGAAAATTTCCCAACCATTCCATCCATAAAGGATGTTCTTTTTGGAGGACCCCCAGCGGAAGTAAATGCTTTAAAATTTCCAAAGCATCAATAACAAAACACCTTCATCCCAAGGTATAATGACCACCCAGGCTTCTGCTGGAAAGATAACTGCAACCTAGCCAACCACAGGGTCAAAATCTTTACCCCGTCAGAACATACAAACCCATAACCAGTTCCAAAACCAACCTATCCTATACCAACAGCCACTGATCCATTTTTAACAAACCATTAGACCTCTAAAACATCCTTCTGTGATAAATCAATCTTCTCAAGAACCAACCCAAACCGTTCCACAAAGCCTACTAGAAAAACATTACAACCAAACAGAAAGGATGAAAACTGAAGTCTCTTCCCTAAAACAGGAACTTTAAACCATTAAAACTAGAATGGAACCCATGCATACTCCAGAGGTACCATCCTCAACAACATGGGGAGAGTCAAGATGTACTCAAATAACTCATGAACAACTAAAGGCTATGACTATTTTAAGAAGTGGGAAATCAATTGAGAAACATGGACAAATAAGTCAAAAAACATGTGATGCTTCAAACTATAATGAAAATTCAGATAACCTACAAGATCAAACTGAGGAAACTTATAACAATGTTAAAGAAACAACTCTTCAACAAATAACACCACAACCTACACCATTTATTCAACACATGTGGGTGAAAACCAATCCTGAATTGGGTGAAACATTAAGGTAAATCTTATCACAAGTAAAGTTGATCATTACCCTTCTCAATGCCATTCTAACCATACATTCTTACTCAAAATACCTTAAGGACTTGTGCACTTATATAAGAAAAATTTCACATAAAAACTCTATCCTTTTGGATTCTAATGTGAGTACCACCATTCAAGGGACCATTCCTCATAAGTTTAAATACCCAGGATTCCCTTAAATTAATGTTTAACTAGGAGAGAAAAAAGTTTTCAAGGCATTTTGAGACCAAGATGCTAGTGTGAATCTCATCCCCTAT
The DNA here is from genome assembly GCA_963277665.1 of Viscum album. NCBI lineage: Eukaryota > Viridiplantae > Streptophyta > Magnoliopsida > Santalales > Viscaceae > Viscum > Viscum album. The sequence continues at coordinate 31,835,954 of OY728166.1, read as the reverse complement.
ACTGTGTACTGCTAGATAGTCCAAGAAGAGCACCAACCAACATCTGTCACACTTAAACTTTCTGATCGCATCATTAGGGTTCCAAAGGGGATTTTTAAAGGACATTCTGGTAATGGTTGAAAACTTTATCTACCCTGAAGACTTCATTGTCCTTGAGAACCATCCAAACAAAAGAAATAAGGAAAACCCCAATTATCCTTGGTCGTCTCAACTTGGTTATCCAAGTCCAAAATGGTAACATGACCATCATCTTTGGGAACATGAGTCTAGACTTGAACATCTATAATACAACATCACAAATAGGGGATGATGAGGATTTTCATGAAGTAAACATGATAGGAAGCATTGATAATGAATCCATAGAACATCAAGGAATATTTGATGGATATTTAAGTCAGGATGAGATTGACTTCCTTTATTCACATTAAGGATCTTTATCTCCTTTCTATGAATAATTTTCAAATTTATCTTATGATGATGTCTTAGGTCCAACAATTAGTGAAAACTTTCAGGAAACAACCTTCATGGAGACCACTCTAACTTCCTTCCCAAAATCTAATCAAGCCAATCTAGTAGATGAAACTTATACATGTGGGGAATAAATCCTATCTAAAACTCTAGGAAATTAAATTTATCCAGATCCAATGTCCCAATATTCTATTGAAATTTTGAACCAACTAGATATTGAATTGAAGGAACTTCCCGCTGCACTCATGTATGCCATACTAGGGGAAAATCAAACACATCCTATTTTCATTACTTCTTCTCTTGAAGCCAATCATGAGAGGATGCTTCAAGATGTCCTTAGGAAACATAAGAAAGTCGTTGGTTGGACCCTGTCTAATATTCCTGGTATTATCCAACTTATCGGGCCTCATATAGGATTATTTTGGAATCCGATTCAAATCCATATCATCAACCTCAATGATGACTCAATCTTAATCTCATGGATGTTGTTAGAAAAGAACTTATGAAATTGTTAAATGCTGGTATCATATATCCCATAGCTGAGGGTGAGTGGTTCATCCCAATCCAAGTGGTTACCAAGAAGGCATGAATCATAGTGATAACCAATAAGGATGGAGTGATTCTTCCATCTAGGGTGAGTAGTGGATGGAGGGTCTGCATTGACTATAGGAAAATAAACTCATTCACCAAGAAGGACTATTTTCCCTTACCATTAATTGACCAGGTCCTTTAGAGAGTGGCAGGTCATGTCATATACTGTTTCATAGATGGGTACTCAGGGTATAATCAAATTGAGATCTCCTAGGAGGATTAAGGGAAGACTACATTCACATGTCCATTCAGCAGCCTTTCTTTCAAACGCATGCCCTTCGGGTTATGAAATGCCTTAGGAACCTTCCATTGGTGCATGATGGGAATATTTTCAGACATGGTAGGGTAATTTTTTGAGTTCTTCATGGATGAATTATCTATCTCTGGGGATACATTCGAGGGATTTCTTAGGAATGTGCAGAGAGTTTTGTCTAGATGTGAAGAAACAAATTTGGTCCTGAACTGGGAAAAATTGCATTTTAGGGAAAAAAAGGGATTATTCCTTGGCTATATAGTCTCAGGTAGGGGGATTGATGTTCATAATTAAAAGGTTTAAATCATTCTTCACCTTCAATTAGCCAGAACTATTATGGAAGTGAGGTCGTTCTTAGGACCTACTGGTTTCTATAGACGATTCATTAAGGAATTTAGTTCAATCTCTCATCCCCTTTGTGATCTCCAAGTAAAGGAAGCTCTATTTGATTGGACAGAAAGCTATGAGGGTTCATTCTCAACCCTCAAATCCTCTCTCACCTCCCCTCCCATCATGAAATCTCCAAATTGGAACAGTCCTTCGAACTTATGTGTGATGCTAGTGACTTTTCTGTAGGAGATGTGTTAGGAAAATGCTGTGATAAAACTCATTATGTCACTTATTATGCAAGAAAATCCCTAAATGATACCCAAATAAACTACACCACTACTGAAAATGAGTTACTTTATATTGTGTTAGCCTTGGAGAGAAGTTTAGGTCTGACCTCTTAGGATCCCCCATCACTGTGTTCACTGAACATTCTGCACTAAAATACCTCTTCCAAAAACAAGATGCTAAGGCTAGACTTATTAGGTGGGTCTTTCTCTTACAAGAATTTTACCTCACAATAAAGGATAAAAAGGGTGTTGAATTTTTTTTAGCTGATCACCTCTCTGGGATGGAATTCAAAGAAAACTCAAATCACCTTTCTGTGTCTGATTCATTTCCTGATGAACACCTATACTCTATGAGTAACTGCCCTTGGTATGATGACATAACCAATTTCTTAGTTACAAGAGTAATTTAAAAATTCTTAGAGACTCAAGATCGAAGGAAATTCATTTATGATGTTATGAAATATGTGTTTTATGATCCATACCTCTATAAGTTCTTCCATAACCATGTCATTAAGTTGTGTGTCCCAGAATCTGAACAAGATTCTATCCTTAAATTTTGTCATAGTGAGGCATGTGGAGGTCACTTTTCCACTAATTAAACTTATTCCAATGTTATTAAATGTGGTCTCTTCTGGGCTACCCTCTCAAGGGATTCCTACACATATTTTCAAAGCTGTCCAAAGTGTCAACAAGAAGTGTCAATCACAAAAACGAATCAAATTCCACTCTCTCCCATGTTAGTGATTGAAATCATTGACTACTGGGGAATCGATTTCATGGGTCCCTTAAAAAACTCTAGGGGATACCTATACATCCTTTTAGATGTTGATTATATCACAAAATGGGTTGAAGCGACTACCACCAAGTCTAATGACCATCATGTTCTAATCCAATTTCTAAAAGACCACATATTTTCTCGATTTAGAATTCCTAGGGCTATAATCAGTGATTGAGGAACCCATTTCTACAACCGTCTATTCTATTCACTCATGTCTAAGAATGGGATTTCCCATATATATTCCACTATGTACCATCCTCAAACCAATAGTCAAGCTGAGTTAGTAAATAGGGAGATTATGAATATTTTTGAAATAACTGTCAATCCTTCTAAAAGAGATTGGTCAGAGAAACTCTTGGATGCTCTTTGGGCTTATCAAACTGCATGTAAAACCATTTTAGGAATGTCCCCTTATAGGTTGGTTTATGTTAAGGCATGCCATTTTCCAGTGGAGATTGAATATAAGGCCTTCTGGGCAATTAATAAAATGAATTATGACCTCTCATTGGCCAAAAAAAAGGAAATTAGATCTCAATGAACTTGAAGAACTTAGGATGGAGGCTTATGAAAATTCAAGGATCAATAAAGCTAAAGTATTTTCCTACCAATCTTTAAATATTAAAACCAAACACATTATACCGTGAAAAAGTTTTCTTTTGTATAGTTCTAAACATCATTTACACCCAAGAAAGTTGAGTTCTAGATGGTCAGGTCCATACATAGTGCATAAGGTGTACCCCCATGGGGCTGTAGAAATTCAAGATCCCACCAATGGTTAAACCATTAAAGATAATGATCATAGAGTAAAACAACTAATTGAACCATTCCAAAAAAATGAAGTTAATGAAAACTTGTTTGAGCCAACCTTAGATGAGGAATATACTTAAATAATTATGGGACTAAGTCAATCTAGCGTTATTAATCCAAAGCGATGCATGAGAGGAAACCTGTGGTTTTAATGTTTCCAATATTTTTGGAATCATATTTATTTATCAAAAAGTATTAATCAATCATTTTGAAATTTAAAAATAAAAAAATAGATTGTTGACCAGTTCTTCTATTATGAGTATGGATGGGTATGAAAGGGGCACACCATATTCATCCGTGTTACGTGGTGTGATACTTGAGTAATGCCTTACCCAAAAATTTAAAAAGAAGACAATTTATCATCAGATCGTTTTATTTTTATGTGTTTTAGGTTAAAATAAAAATACAAAAAAATAAAAATAAAAATATATTAATTAATAAAATATGGACGTGTCATAGGTTGTGGGTAAAACCACGTCCCAACCAGTGAATCCTCGGGGAATCGATCCCAGGACCGAAGGGAGACAGGGGTGAATGCTTACCACTGACCTATGACATTTTGTGCTTCATTATTATATAATTTTTATATATATACTTATATTTTACTTTCTTTATTATATATATATATATATATAGTTTTTTTGTTTTGTTTTTTTGTTTTTCCTTTATTTATCCACAAGGTAATTCTCCGAGTGACATCGAGATCAAGGGATTAAAAGAAAGCAACATGAATTTCAACTTCAACAACCATGTGACTTCATTTCATGATCATGATTTTTAATTTCCTTTTTGAACTCTCATTCTCTACCTCTACCCCCATCTAATGGTTATTTTCTTTAAACACTAGGGACGATGTTATTTTATGTTGTGGGGAGATAAAATAAAAAAATATTTTGTGTAAAAAAATGAATGATTTGAAAAACAATTGTGTAAATGGAAAGTGTGGCTGTCTAATGTGATATTTCATCATTTATATTTTCATCCAAATAAAAAAAAGATCACAATGCATTTCATTTGGATAGTGGGGTATTAGTTTGAGTTCATGTGGTCCCCCAAATAAATATCATAGGTTTGGTGATCATTTTAGTTTTAATATGAGTATTCAATACAATTTTTTTTAGAAAAACCAATAAATTTGCACGTAGAGCAATGAAAGGACCTAATTCCTGGCTTTCTGCACTTGGGGATCGTGACTCCATAGTTTTCTAGCCCAGAGATAGTAATTTTATATCTATTTTTTGTAATTTGAATTTTTTTTGACTGAGTTATCTCGAGAGGATGCCTGAGCATTTGGGCTTCACTTGGTGATCTAAGGTCTTTGATCCTGGGAGTCATCGGCAAGGTCTCTCTACAGGGGTCGACTCTTTTGAGTGAAATTTCAATTACCATGGTAAAATTGAAAAAACAAAAAAAAATTCAAAAAAATAATAATAATACAATAATTTTTTAATACTAATATTAATATTGAAATGTGATTCCACCTAGCGCTTCTATCATTTCCCTCTTGAATAAAGATGAACCCCCATGTCTAATGTGATGCACAACACATCATCACTCTTAATTGATATTGGATAAAATATGGTGATGAATTTGAACAAAGGAATGGGCTAGGGATTGGGATCTGATTATGAAACTATCATGTATTAAAATATTTTTATGGGTTTCATGATTTTTTGGTATAAGGGTTTTTGGTGATCATTGTGTATTACAATATTTTTGGGAAAGGGAATTAGAATTTCGTATTGTTGACATATATTTTGCTCGGGACTAGAAAAACTCAAGTTGGGGGTTGTGATTATCCACTAAATGAGGATAATATTCATTGTTAATATATATAATATTCATGTGCGTTATTATTCATAAACTCTATTTTAGTGCATTTTACACTTTGAACATCATTTCACATCATGATTTTAATTCCTTCTTAAAATGCACTATTATGTGGTACATTTTTTAACATAATTTAAAGTTCCCAATTATCATGATTTTATTTTAGTATTTATGTTTCAGGTTTCTAATTATATTGGGAACAATTCATACATGGGGAGTGTTGGAAGATTCAAATTGGAAGACCATCAAACTGGGATTTCATGCAAAGAATTCTAGAGAAGACAGATTGGACACCAGCCCACTGATGAGAATGTGGGGCCCAACATACAAGCCCAATGAAGCCAAAATTTCATGAGATTATATAGTAAATATAGATGAACAAATAATTATTCATAATCAAGTGTTTATTCAGCCTCCATGGTAGATATTATGGTTTCCCAATTTAGAGATAAAATTCTGGGCCAGATTCTGTGGCCCAGAAACACATCCCACCAATTTAATCATATCGCAGAAACCACAAATATATTTGGACTTAAATGTTACAGGGAGCTAGGATACATACGTAGATTGACCTTTTTATTCTATGGGACACTCCAATTCGGCCATCTAGAGTTCCATTCAGATGCTTTTTTTCAGTGGATGAAAGCATGCTGCCACCTCGGTTCAATGGTGGAAAATCAACTCTCCCTCAACCTTCCACCCACCTATGTCCTGCCACAATTAATTGAGGAGACTTGGAATATTGGATGACTGACCCAAGGCATAAAAAATATCTATTTAAGGTAGTGGTGGTGGAAAATTTGATCATCTTTGAGATTTGTTTCATCTTAATGTTATGCGGCCAATTTGTGTTGTAATCGCATTCCTTCAATTGCAAGTTCCTTTAATTACCTTAGCTTCTCTATAAATGTTCCTCATATTCTCTTTTTCTATTATTCATATTATCACTTTGATACTGTTACCTCTAGATGTGAACTTGTTCATACCAAACCTTGTATATTTTCACACAACGGTGGAGTGATTGTTATTTCATTGTTTTTTTACTTCTCCAATTCCTCCATCATGAGTCTACCTTCCACTTCTGTTGAATCCATAAGATCAATGGAGGAATAACGCACTTATGAGTTGATCCAAGGGAGTATCAAGGGGCTGGATTGGATGTTATTTATCATTAACTTAATCTCTAATCAATTCTTTAAAATGAGATTTTAATTTTATGATTTTAAAAATTCTTCATCCTTATTGAATTTTAAGGACACACACTTCAAGTGCTAATACGAACTTTTACCTTGGAGTGATCAAATATTTTACCCTTCATGTGTATAGGTGATTAGTATTAGGGTATGTAGGAATTAAAACAGTTGGTGATTATTTTGTTTGATCTACTAAAATGAACTCATCTCAAATATAAGAAATTAAAATAGTTGAAAAGGGTATGCATCCAATCCACCCCAAGTGATAACTAGGTTCATTTCATAATTTAAAATTGAATTAACTTAAATGTCTTAGAGTTCACTTACACATATATATAATCCACCCAAGTTGGAAACTTCATTGCAAAAAACAGTTCTTATAATTTAAGTGTCTATATGTTTTTTCTTAGGTCTCTGAGGATTCGACAACCCATGCAAAACTACAAGGACCGTTCTACCTTCATCTTTTGGGTAAATTTGAGAGTGAATCATATTATGATGTTTAACATAGTGAAATTTATTTGATATTATATTAAATATATAGTTTTGGGTCTGATAAAGTTGAATATTTTTCCCTATATGCGTACTTATAATAACATTCCTATTTAATTCGTCATGACCGAATATATAACTGACCATGGTGTTGCTGAAAGGATTAAAAAACCCATTGAACATGTGATCTATTGTAATAATTAATATTTCCTATCTTATAATTAATTTTTTTTCAGAAATCTGAGGATAAGATTCTATATCGATGAATGTAGTGATAAAAAAGTAGAAGAATATAAAAATGAAATTAATGGAATTGTAAGATAGGGTTATGGACATTTCTCTACTTCAGTTGTGCATATCAACTAATAAGTTATATGAATATTTATATGAAAATTAGGGTGATGGTTTTCCTAAAATTTCCACAGAATCTATAAATAATGTGATGGAAATGAAATCTTGTTTTAAACCTTCTCTTGGTCTTCTAAAGGAAGAGGAAAAATCCATGGGGATTGGATGTTCTGATTAGGAATAATCTTAGAGGGAAAGGAAGGTCACCTTTAAGGTAAAAACATATCAACATTCCAATATATCTTTTTATATTATAGAATCTACATCTTTTGACTTTTCTTTAATGAAGAGATTATATTTTTTAAATGTTCCAATGGAATTTAAAAAATCTAACACATCAGAAGTAACTATTCATCCACTGTAAGATTAAGAAATTCAACCACTAATGTAATAATTTAAAACACCAAGAGAAGTTGAGGGGATGATTGAATCCCATCATTAACAATATATTTTATATAGATTATGTATCTTATGTTTTTAATAATTATATTATTGGCTCATCCAGTATTCTAAATTCCAAAGTCGTCTATGTCTTTTGGTTTTTTGGAAGATGAAATTTCCACTTCTAATAAAATTTAAAAGGAATTAGATTTTGAATGACCTAATGCTAATATAGAAAAAATAAATGATGTTATTGGCCTTGATGAAGTATTATATTAAATATTTTTTGAATTAATACTTCCAAATCTATTTAAATTATGAATATTTCTCTGATGAAGAGTATTAATCAAGAGGTAAGTATAAATAATTTTGAAAAAGATCTACAATTTTTTTCGAAGAATAAAATTATAGTAGAAATAAATAAAAGGTAATAAGTAATTACCAATTATAAGTTTTGAGGTGTATGGAATATCATTTCCATTCTACCATATATTGATATACAAAGGAATAAATTGAAGTATAGTATCATATAAATATATAATTTTTAAACATTATAAAAATTAATTTATCAAAAACCTGATTTAAAATACAATGAATATATTTTTAATAATATTTTTGAATGCTTGTTTTAGAAATTTGATAAAATTACAATGTTTGATAATAGTAAATTTCAAGATATAAAATATCTCATGGGATATATTTGAAATCAATGGAGATACATGTATGTATAAATACATTAAATATTTTAGTATAATTAAAATTTAAATTAAATTGAAAAAAATAAGAGGGAAGATGAGCATAAATTTTATGATCACAATAGAGATCTTTTATATTATAGATGAATTACAAATAATTAACATAGAGTAAGAATCTATGAGAAGGTCAGTGGATAATCTTCTAAGGATGTATTGTAGGATAGAAAAAATGATGAGAAAAAATATTCATATTTTGTGAACATTAAAATTTTAAAATATCAATGATCTATTTTATTTCATGTAACATATGTGTTAAATTTGGCTATATTATTTTATATGTTTTGATATTTTGAATGATCACAATATATATTTATTTTAATGGGTTTTAATTATTGATTCCTATGATATAATAATAATTTATGTTTAAAATATCTTAAATCTATTTATACTCTAATATATTATGTGTTTTTAATTTTTGGTAATAAGAATATTCTAGTTTATGATACATTCAATTATATAACTTCATTTTTATTAATATTTTTATTTCATAAGAAATTATAATATTCCAGGATTATTTTCTCAAACTATACATCATATCTTAATTACCTCTTAAAATAAATGGATTTTATGTCATTTATTATTTCAAATGTCTGAGGAATTAGAAATTATATTAGATATATCTCACTTAGTCGGTGTTTATTGAAAGTAAAATAAGCTCAATGTTTTCTAAATATTTCAAAAAATTTCTCTTTACCAATTAAAAAAACATTAACTTACTTGAATACTTTTCATTTTATTGATTTTTTAAAATTACAATGGGGGATATATTTGGGAAAATTTAATATTATTTATTTAATAATATTTATTCTCTAATATTTTAAAAAAATGGGATAAGTTCATAATTTTTATATTGGCGGTGATATTAGAGTTGTAAATAGAAGTTTAATTTTATTGAATGTTATGAAATCCATCAAAAGATATAATGAGTTCACAAGTAAATTCTATCAAAATAAATATTTTCCACGTACTGTGATTTTTAGAAAGGGGAATATTTTTTAATAAAAGAATCACTTTATCTTTGATTTTGAATCTCAAAATACAATCATATAGATGTTCTATTTTACTTGAAATTTTCATTTTTATTTGATATATTTTTTTATTTTTATGACCTTATTTCACATTAACATCACTATTAATAACTTTTTTACTAAAAATTACTTGAATGATGTTTTATCATGACGCTGATCAAAATACATGGAGTTTATTTTAATAGAACATGTTATGCAATAATCAACAATATATTATTCATATATAAAAATTTTCGAATTCAATCGTTAGATTTTGTTAAAAAAATACGATAAATTTGAAAAAGGCATCATGGTGTAGAATAACTGAATATGTTAAAAAATATATTCTGAAGAATATTTTTGTCATCTCATTTTTATTTAAGAGCTCACACATGTATTTTTTTCAGCATCACGTAAGAATTATCTATTTCTGAGGAATTATTTTTAATTATATTATAATTTATTTCTAATATTTTTCTTCATTATAAGACATTGAGATCAATAAGGTTCTTGACTATGTATCCTAATATTTTTATATTTTTTTGAATGAAGATATTTTAGGACTTAGAATATCTGCATATTTTGAACATGATGTTCTATGTAGTAAAAGTGAGTAATTACAATTGATATTTTGATCCATGAGGTGCTCAGGGTTGATATTATTAATACCTTCCTACTAGTTTAAGTTGAATATATTTTAGTGTCAACTTGCATACCATAGTTTCAGTTATGAATTACATTCCAATTTGTTTTAATAGTACAATGTTCCATTGCTAGAATTTTTTTTGTAATAATATTTCAATAGGAATTCATATATTTATTCAAAACCTAGTTTTTTATTTTTTATTTTATTGTACAGTTGACTATTAATATGATTTATATTTTTATTTTATACAATATAAATAATGTTTTTTTTAATTTTATCTATATATATTCTTTATTACACTCATTATGATAAGAAATTATTAACTTCAATACACATACATTTGAGAGGAATCAAAATTGAAAGTCATTTTTTACTATAATTTATCCCCCAATTATCGTAATTTGATACCTAACATTATGTGAAAAAAATACTTATATTAGATCAGTTCTCTAAATTTGAGTCTTTATCTGAATCTATTTTCTCTTTTTTATCATAAATTATATGTGTTTCTTAACACTAACTCTAAGGCTGATAAAAATATATTTTATTTTTTATGGGATATATTATATTTATTGGTAGTTTAGAGAATTCATTTCCTAATAACCTAATAATAATTTTTTTGGAAATGACTATGTGTTTAAAAGATACCAAATAAAAGCTTATGTTATCAACACTGGGGTGGATAACTATCACATTCTCATCATAAGTTACAAAATCATAGAGAAATATTTTGTTTAATTAACTCAAGATGAATATATAGTGTTTCACCCTAATTTTTTAGTTAGAAATATTATTTATCATTCTATATAGAGAATGATTTTTTTATGTTTCATCATTTCTTATGATTAGTCGAATTTAGAAAATTTAAAAGTAATATATTTTGGTACATCAAAATATATTGAAACTATGTGAGCTATGAAATGAGTAGGTTATCAATAATGTTATCTTTTATATGGTGAACTAATTTCTCAAATGCATCTAAAAATAAAGAATATTATTAATAGTCTGTAGATTATTGGTGAGAAATATTATTAAGATGACCAACTAGTGGGGATGATGGTTGATTTAATTCATAAGTAATAGTAATCCAAGAGGAAATATATTTATGTTAGATTCAATTATTAGTGTAAATATCAAGGAAAAATTATATAATATATCCTTGGATGAATAAAAGAGTAAGAATTGAATATATGTGAAGACGAAGGAAATGAAAGAATTGAAATGAATAGTTTACACAAGGATACATTTTGAGGATCCAACAACATACTATATTATTTATTATTTAAAAAGTGAGGATTGTGGAAATATAAATAGGTTTCACTTGAGTGTTACTTAGAATAATTAATTCTATATGAGAAATTTGAACTATGATACTCTTAGGGGGAATTTATATTGATTATAAAATTTCATTTCTATTAGATTTTGAAGATCGGTTGGATGATAAAGGGAAAGATTATCAAACATATGAGTAATTGAAATATATTTTGATTGAAATATAAGGGAATATATTAAATATTTAAAAGAGAAAAATGAAAGTCAGACAATTTTTTTTAAAAAGGATGACCTTGATATGGTTTTAGAAAAATCATATTTGGTGAAGAACAAAAATTCTAATCAATATTCAGAATTATAAAAATGATGAATTAAATTTATGACGATAAATTATGATAAGAAAGTAGAAATAGTATTTTTTAATAAAAAATATGATAAACTAACTTAAGTTAAATAATTAAAATATTAGTGTCATGTTGTAAAGATGAAGTCATAAGATTTATATTTGAATGAGAATATAAATTACATTTTACTAAATAGAAGTATTTCGAAAAGTTTTATATGAAATCATGTCCAATGAGAAATACTTCCTGTAACAATAGTGAAACCACTATAAGTAGACATCATCAGTCCAATTACGTTGTTCCTATTAAAGAATCTTACACAACAAAATGTTATCAGAGAGAAAATTGGAATAAGCATTGTTCACTGAAAAATGTTCAATCACTTAGAACTAAATAAATACTATATATTAAAATATTTGTATACTATTGAACATATGCAGGTCAAGAAAATGTGCATATATAAGAAATTTCATTCTCATATGGATAAAACTAAGAGGTTTTATCTATTAAGGTCTTAATTTCCAATTATTAATGTATCTGCATTATAGTATTTGAATTATAATTCATATTAAATTGTACTTTCTCTATAGTTTATTATAATTTATTACATTGTTTAAAATTATACTTTACATTTTGTTTTGTAAATATTTTTCTCCAATCATAAAGTCCTATATTTGGGAGGTGTTTTTTTTGGAAAAGTGTTAGGGCATTATAGTTTTTATATTATCTATTACTATTATTATATGATAAGAGTTTATTTCATGATGTGTTTTAAAGAATATATTTGAAACAATAAGATCGACCCTTTATTACCGAAGATAACTTATACTAAAATTATTTCATTTATGATTATTTTTTATTTTCTGTCTGGAATTAATCTCACATATTACATTAATTACTAATTTATTTTTCACCATATTTATACAAGCATGATTTATTGAATATATTGATTTATTTTTTCTGTTTATATAAGAAAAATATAATTAACACTATTATAGAGAATCCTAAATTATCTATTTTTTATAATGTTTTTTTGAATTATTGTATTTCTTAATGATTTTTTTGGACTATTTTATGAGTCTATTGTGTTTGAGATAAATGGATATTGTGATTCCCAATATATGCATCTACATATCTAGTGTTTTTTTTGTATTTATTGGAACGTGATACTTAATTTTAGACAATAATTTATTGTTCTGTATTGGAAATTTCTGTTTCTCTATGAAATATTTCTACAAGATTGCAATAAGGGAAATTATCATTGAAAAAACAGTAGAATTTGGGTGGTATGATCAAAATGAATATGTTTTAAAACAATTTTTTTGAATGATAGGTAGATTTGAAGAATAGAGGGGAATTTTATCACCTATATTATTCAAATTATCTTTATAAATTTCCTAGATCAATGCTATTTGATGGTTTTGATGGAACAAAGAATGTGAAGTATACATTTTTTAGGATGAATTATTTCTACCAATGAAATATTTAGTAGATATTGTGGGGTTATATTTATAAGGATAATGCATGTACATATCCCATAAGATTTTATAAATATTTAGAACATTTATCTGGACCGAAATGTATGATGGATTCTTCTTTCTTAAAGAGAATTTTCCTAAAATGATTCATGTTAGGCTCAAGGTAAGAATATTGTTTCTATAAATTCATACCATTATACTTCATTGGGGAGGGGATAAAGACATAATAAATTAAAAAGTGATTTATTTCATGGAATTTCATTGAAATATACAGAAGCTTAAGTTAGTTAATTTTTTTGGGATTATATTGATACTATATATTGTAGTATAATAAAATAGAAAATATTCCACACATTAGGACTTTGATAATATTATTTTAAACTCTTGATAAATTAAATAATGATTTACCTCAGTATAGCAAAAAAAAATTAAGGAAAACTAGTCAAAATTAAAATATATCATAAAAATAAATCTTTTAAATATTCCAATGGAAAATACACTTTTGGGTATATGAGTAAAAGTTTCTATTATTGATAGTAAGGGTATAACAGAATAAGGAAAAACAATGGAATACAATAGAAGAAATATTTATAGATCTTCATCCATCACAAAATAAAATATTAAATAATAGAAAATTTAAAGATTTCCATTAAATGAATTGTAAAAATCATTAAAAAGGATAAGGAATCTAGAAAGACATTTGATTAATGAAAATATAGTTCAAAAGATGTTTTTTATTTCTAAGGTATATTTCAACATAATAAGGATTGATGGTGCTAAGAAAAAAGATGATTAGAGGAACACAATTACATTTATTACTATTAGGGAAACTATCCGCATTGAATTAGCAATAAGGAAAATATTTTTTTATAGATATAGCCTCTAGAAATAAAAATATAAACAACATCATATGTTCATCTATATCTATCAGTAGATTAAACCCTTCCTCCACTGATATAAGAAGTTCTTGAACCCATATAGTTTGAGGTCATGATGTAATTCTATCATAAACCCTCTCAATGTCAATAAGATGCTAGAACTTTAGTATGAAATATTTATATAATTATATCATATTATATTATGAATCTTTCAATGTCATGTAAGTCTTGTGGTTTATTGATAGACAAATCCCTAATTTCTTATAATATTAATAACAATTTAGAAAATAAAAATTAGAATGTTGAAAAGGAATGTCTAGTAAAAGTTACAATCCTGGATGTTGTATAAGTTCAAATAATCGAAGAAGGATATTATTTTTGGTTTATTGATGTTGTCAATATTTCTCCCAGAGATAATATTAATCAACAAAATATATAAAAGTGAATAAATAAAGATCCCCTAAATGATTTTCTTTAAATTTTAGCATTTGAAGCGAAATAAATGGGAGAGAATAAGGAATTATCATAGATGTGTTGAAAAGGATGTGAAATATCCTTTATACCCTTCCAATATTTTACGTGTAAATGATTCAAGTGTAATATTATGGGTTTCAATTAATAATTATACGAATCATGGAAGTGGAAGATATTGAACAAAAAGGTTTCAAGTGGTTTTTAAATTTATGAGGAAGCTGGTGAATATGAAATTGAATTTATTATGGTGTTGTATTTTGTTTCCAACAGTTAAATTAGTTAGTGATTCTGGATGAGTTTTCTTTAATTCAATTGATATAAACTGAATTGTTCTTCCAATGTTCAAACATCACAATATTGGGTATCATGATTCATGTAAAGAGTTTATGGGAAGTAGAGTGAATGAAAGTGGAAATGTAGAATATGAAAAATAATGTTTTAGAACTAGTTGAAGATTACATGAAACAAATATGAGAATATACATATGTATTGTATGTTAGGAAATAATTTTATATGTGAATGGAAAAATATGTGATTTCCTGTATAGACTAATATGTGTACTCGAATACGATCTTACATAAGGTGATATCAATGTACGAGTTTTTCTTACATAGGTGTATCTAAGTAACCAAGTGGTATATATATGATTTGGTCAAAATGTAATATGAGTTTTATGCATAAGAAAATTGGTAACGTAAAATAATTGATTAAGTACGGGAATAGACCATGTTGGTGTATAATTCACATAAGAGTTTTTTCTTCTGATGTGAATTAGATGAGTTGGATATTTAGTTTATATATCATTGAAATCCTTTCACCATGAGTGAAGGATGGAACATATTACTTCATTTATGTGTACATTTATATTAATTTAATTGAGTGGTTTGTCTGGTTATCATAGAAAAGAGGAGGTATTATTTCAATGGTTTTATGAAAAATAATTCCAAGATTGAGTTTGGAATGATTTTATCCCTGTATAATGAATGTACTAATTCATTTTCAACTACTTAATGTGGATGAGATAAAGGTTTAAAGTACAGTGATGCTTCTGTTATATTTATTCATGTTTTGGATGCAATTATAATAATTTATTGAAGATTTTTATAATGTAATTTCTAGTGAATACCATATGCAATAGAAGGTAACTTGAATTCAAAGTTATTAATATGGTGTCTTAAATACATAAATTAAGAATAAAAATAAATGTAACAACGAAAACAAAATATATAAAATTTTATGTTGTTTTAGATAAATCTGGGTGGAAGTGTGCATCACTTATAAAAATAATAAAGAGAGAATAATAATAATGATAATAATAATTATAAATGGTTATTGGTCACTACTGTTAAAGAAAACAATGAAGGGGAAGATCTAAACTATAGAA
Organism: Viscum album; assembly: GCA_963277665.1. Taxonomy (NCBI): domain Eukaryota; kingdom Viridiplantae; phylum Streptophyta; class Magnoliopsida; order Santalales; family Viscaceae; genus Viscum; species Viscum album. The sequence goes on along the minus strand of OY728166.1, from coordinate 31,819,958 downwards.
TGGAAATTTTGAATAATTCATGTAGTGAAATATAAAAGTGTTTATGCATATTAGTTAAGTTTCATTCCATTGTTGAAAAATCTATTTTATCATATTATCTATAAAATAATCACATGAACTAGAAATGGAATATAGTGAATTGAAAGTTTTTATCATTACCTCCTCACTATTAACCACAACTATTGTTTTCTAGGGTATGTGTGATCTTATCTTATTTCCAAATCATTGCAAGGAATAACTACACCTATTGAGTATTCAACCTAGTAAATTATTTTATCATTTTTGGTGTGATTTTGTGTTTTTTTTCAGAAAGTCCATAACTCTCCAACCATATATGAAGGACGTTTTTTAAAGAATAAAACAAATGATTCTCACACCATCTCAGTGGTCATGTAGTATCAGAATATTCCTCTAAATTGGTATTATAGGGGGGTTCCCATAAATATAATTTGTTAAAAGGATTAATAAGAATAAGAAGAAGAATATTCAGATGCACGTTCACAACTGAGTTAATATTAAGGGGATTACGAAATTTAATGTGAAGAACTATCATATATAGAAGTAAAAAATCTAACCTATATATAACCATGGGCCATTAATTTCTTGAATAGGATGTAGATATCTTCACTCCTCCAACTAAGGGTTCTCCCTTAAAAGATACTCACTAGATGAATCTAGAGAATAATTGATAATATTGGAATTCCATTTTTTCTTCTCTCTTAGATAGAAAATATTTACAAATTAAAGGAATTGGAATTTATAATGAAATCTTTGATAAGTTTAAGAATATTAATTAAGGGAATTATAAATAGGATAAAGTGAATTTAAAACTTTGGAAATTGAGATATGAATATTTTAAAATGAGATATAAAAAATTTGTTTATCTGTTCTTCACACGGGCTGGGGATAGTATACAAACCTTAATAAGTCTTGGAGAAAAATTGGAAGAGTAATTTTTTTTTCAAATTTTATTAATAATTATTCATGATAGATTTAATTCCAAAGATTCATCTTTGGAAGTGTGTTATCCTAGAACAATCTCTATGGATTATTTTAATAATATTCTCATTACTTATGTGTTGAAAAAATATAATGTTATCCAAATAAATGGAATGACGGACCATGAAATATCCTTCAAAGACACTGAGAAAGAAAATTAAAAGAATGCCCTTTTTTGATAAAGAGGTTTGATATTATGAATTCCGAGATTATGTGGGTAATATGTTTGATGAATTCACCTATTTTATTAACAAAATGTAAAATATGCATATGGATTTCTAAAAAAAATATACCACGAACTGATTTAATTATGAAGTCATTGGAAATTTTATAGAAAATTGTACAATACTGGAGGAAGGAGAAGAAAATGATAAAGAATATTGAAGGAACAGAAGAACACTATATAATAATTTATATAAATAAACTTCATTTTCAAAATAACGGAATAAGAATATAATTAATTTTAAAAACAGAATCTTTTTATCTAAATGTGATAATGCTGATGGTAGTGACGAAAAAATTGGATGTTGAGAAGTCTAGTGATAAAGGTTTTGGGTTGATTCTTACAATAATGGAGAATGATGAGTGTTTTAATAGTTATTAATGAAGAAAATATAAATAAGAATATGTAAAAAAAAATTGTTTATATTAGAAATAGAATTGAAATAATTTCCCTCCAAGATTGATGGTCATAAATTCGTTGGAATATAGTTACATGGTTCTGTAGAAAAAAGTTATATGATTGAAAATATGATTTCTTTTGGAAATTTTTGGAGGTGTGGGGGATTATGGTATATAATGAAGATTTATGGGTTCCATCATCAACACTATAATGGATCGTGTTGGTATTTGTGATAACATTTTAATGGGTTTCACCCACTCAAAGTAGAAACAGTCAATAAAAATTTTAATTTGAAGAGTTATGACATATAAAAACTTATTGAAACTATAATTGATAGGTATAATAATATTTGGAACCTTGATTTTTTTCTCTTTTCATGTTTCTAATTCAAAAAAACATTAATATCAAAACTCAAAATAATTAGGAAGAGGAATAAAATAGTAGAGAGAAGGCTCCTGTAATGGAAAATAAACTCAAGGATACAAAAAGGGAACAAACATGGTTCATGGATTGTGGGTGTTCCTCACATATGAATGGATATTTAATAATATTAAATAATTCGAAAAAATAAATAGAATTAATATCTATAATTGGAAATTATGATTTTATCAAAGTCTAAGGCATTAGATTTACAATTATTAGAAAAGGGAAGTGAAAATCCAGAAGTATATTATATGTTTATGGACTTAAAAAATATGATGAGTTATTCATAGTTTTTTTTAATTTAATGGGGATATATTTAGATGATATGGTTTTACAATTAAAACTCTTTAATATGTGATATTTTTGAAAGGAGGATATCAAACGAAGGTAAACTTTTTCTAGTTTGTATATGAAACACTTCATGCAACCCGAGTATCAAGGAACTGAATAAGTTATCGAAAATGACCATGGTCATCTATTCCAGAGAAACATAAAAAAGGTAAAACATAGAGTATGTATATGTGTCGTCCTCATATGATAACAAATAGAGATTGGTTTTGTTCTATATTCCATAATTTGTGTCATTATTCACATAAGAAGGTTGAGATACGTACATCTCAGTCCTTATAGATTATTCATTATGACATATATGGGCCAATGAAAAATAAATCTTCAAATGGATATTTATATTTTATTTCCTTAAATTATGATTTTGATTATATTATATGTAATATGTTTTAAAAACATAAATGAAATCCTCTCAAGATAATCAAGAGTTTTAGGATAATTAATGAAATGAAATATCGTTACTCTATAAAGATGATCAAACTAGATAATGGTGTTGAATAAAACAATTGAATCTTTCGAGGAAATATTGAGAAGAATTGAATTTATCAGAATCTTATTACACCATTAATACCATAACAAAAAATGTTTTTCTTAATTAAAGAATAGAATATTGGTTGAGATTCTCAAACCATGTTGATCGAACATGATGATTCTTAGTTCTTTTATAGGTAATGTATTGGTGAAATAGTTCACATTGAAAATCACTAATTCTATATACAAATTCATACATGTCTCAATATTACATGTATTATAGGAATACTCAATATTTTAATTATTCTAATTGGTATCACAATCATTATAAATATCGATGGTGAAAATATTAAATAAAATTTTCCAAAGATATGTTGATGTTATTTTCCTTTAATACTATATAAATGGAAAAGGATTAAAATGATATAGTAAGGAAAAAATAATAATATTTAATTTGTTGATGTGAATGTACTGAAACATTCCAATTGAAAGGTATCACTACTACCTATAGATATTATAGTAAGTTTCCATGATGTTGTTTCTACTAAACAATATGATAAATATTCTGGTATAATTCATGATAGAAAATCTATAAAAGATGAATAATTTTTTTATCCATTTCAAGCGATGAGGGAAAATTTCATTCATCTCATACAAGACAGAGGAAGAAAGTGTATATTAAAAATATCACTGAAGATCGAAAAAATAGTTTTAAACTAGAATAACATTGAAAATAATAATAATTTTTTTCAATAAGTCAGCAATGATATGTTGAAGAATCATTGGAACAAAAAGAATGTATTAATACAATAAATATTAAACCGAATCAGATAAAGTTGAATAACATTTGAGAATTGGTACCGAATCCAAAATAAAATAATTTAATTAAAAACTTGTGTGTTTTTGATGAAAAATTGAATAAAAAATAAGAGGTATTTGGAAAAAATTATAACTTGGGTAAAAAAGTTATTCCCTTATTGAAGGAGTAGACATTGGTGAGTGTTTTCACCAGTTTGAAGTCATGAAACCATTATAACATTTCATTATATTTCTTCATAATTACAGAAATAAATATTCCAAATTGATGTGAAATAGTCTTTTCCAGACGGTAAATTTTTATAAGCAGTATATATTGTGTAACTTTGTGGTTTTTTTTGGGTTAATTTGGTAATTTTTCTTTTAGGTTAAATATGTATTTATATGGGTAAAAATAAGATTCCTGAGCTTGGTATTCTGTATTAGATACTTCTTTAAGGATGTAGAATTTTAGAAATGGAAGTGGAAAAAAATATATACCTAAACATAATAATTGGATATCTCTTATTAATGTTGTTTATATTGATGACATTGTATTTTATGGAAATGATGAAGAAGTGTGTGAGATGTTTTAGGAGGTCATGAAGGATTTATTTGAAAAATATATGTTTTTTATATGAAATACATTCTTTTATTAGAAATATCTCAAAATAAAAGGTATATTTTCCTTTTTATAGATAGGTATGATATGTAACTCTTGAATTGGTTTGGAATAAATGATTAGAATCCTATTTCCACACCCTTTAGTGGGATTTTTAATATAGATTATAATAAAAATCATTTTGATAATAAATAATTTAAAAATCCAATTTGAATTGTTTTATATCCCACTAATTCAAGGATGGATTTAGTGTATGATTTTACACTTTGTGACATGTATCATAGTGCATAAAAAGATTCTCATAATGTGGATGGAAAAATAATTTTCAAATATATAAAATTAAATTTCTTTTGTAATGAAATATGATATCATATGAATGATCAATATATATTTTTATACAAATATATATGAGGGTGCTTGTGTTAATGAAAAAAATGTTCAATTAATGTGGAGTTTTCTTCTTGGGAGAATAATTTTGGTTTTCACACTATGAAGTACAGTTTTGTGACTTTAACAACCACTAAGGATGAATATTACTTCATTAATATTGATTATGTTTTGGTTAAAAGACTTGGAAGTTGATGTAAAGTTACCAGATCTTTATAGATGTAATAACCCGAGTAACAATTTTTTTAAAGGATCATATTCAATATTATAGGAATAATAAAATTGATATTAAATATCAATTTTTAGGGATCTTATATTAATATATGAATTAATTTAAGAGTTTCTTCCAAAAAAATTAGATTGATGATGTATTCATACATCCATTTTCTGAATAAGTATTCCATAATCCGAGGATGATTTATGTGTCCAATCATATTATCTTCAATATTAAGGTATGTTATAACCATGACATCTATCATCTAGTTTCTATATATCATTTTCAAATGGGGATAAAAGAAGAAAACAAATATTTATGCATTGATATTTTATTTATTTCTCACAGGGGAGCATATATATATTTGGTGAGTATTTAAAATTGGTAAGCTAGGATTTCAATATGTGAAAACTATTTAAATAATTTTTTAAATTGAATTCCAAATCCATTTCATAATAGTTTAATATTAGTTTTATTCGTGAATATGTGATGATGAAAATAGTTTGGAATGATTTTTGAACACTAAATTATAGAAAACATGGTTTTATTGTTTAATGGTTCTTGTTTATACAATGACCATTCTCAAATATGTATAGAATTTTTAGGAAATGATCAATTAGTTGATTTTCATAGATTTGACTATTTATGTTTCTTGGTTTTAAAAAATATAATTCGGATGTTATTGGGAATAAAAGGTTTTGAATAGATGTATGATTAATGATGAAGTTAGTGAGTATGAAATGGAATCTATTTTTGGGACAAATTTTTGGAAATACATAAATCAATTTCGGTTTCCTAAAGATATGTTTAATTCAACTAATGTAAAGTGAAGTATTATTACAAAGATCAAATATCAAGATAATTTTCATCATAATTCTTGAAAGTATTTTCTCAGATATAGAGTTGAAAAAGGAAGATGTGCAGAATAAGGAAAAAATAAAGTTTAGGTGCTCATTAAAGATCTAAAGAAGCCACTTTGAGAATATGCATACATGCTTCACATAAGTAAATAACCACATATATTAATGGAATTTATGAATGATTTAATATGTTTAAAAATCCATAAAAAATAGGTTTTTGTATATGGGAATGTCTACATAGTGTCCTTATATAGGAATATCTATCTACCTGAATAGCCAGAATATATGATTTGGTTACATAAGAAAATTGGTTGTGTACATATGTGAAATGTTCACATTGGAAAATTTATATGTATGAGAATGGATCACATAAGATAATGGTTCATTTATTATTTTTTATAAGGATATGTTTTATCTATGTTTTACATTGTGTTTATATATAACAGAACACCATTCATTACGAATGAAGGATGACACATCTGGATATCTATATGCATGTAATATGATAATTTCATGTTGTAGTGTTTGAAATTATATTTCCACATATGAACTATATTATATATATTTTTAATTTATTTAATTCCTACATTGATGTTTTCATGATACCATCACTATAAAATGCATGTATTGACACATGTGTGGGGCTTTAATGTGGAGGAAATGTACATTTAAAGTAGAATAAATTGACATTGATATTTCTATGTGTTTATTGATATATTTATATTAGTTTTGGCAACATATTATTATGCTATATTTGGTGAAGATGAACTATAATAAATTAGGTATCTTAAATTCAATTTTATTAATGTGGTTTTGTAAGTAATTGAATTAACTAAAAATTGAAAGGTAACTATCAGTACATGATATATATTATCTTTAGTTTTTATAAATAAGTGTGTATTGAATAGGGAGTGGTGTGAAGTAGAGTATATATATGGAAGAATAAGAAAAATATGTTCTTGATCATTTAAGTGAAACAAATAAAAGAAGGATAATATTTATGTTGTTCGAGGGAATGTATGAAGAATTGAAGTAACAAAAGAAGGACATGTTATAACCTATTGAGGAAGGGTAATTATATTTTTTCATAATCTATTTTATTATTTTATCTAAATGAGAAGAAAATGAACTATAAATAAACTATAGTGAAATTAAATTTATGGATATATCCTACATTATGAAAACCATAAGTATTGTGTTATATTGGATGTGTGATCTTAGATTTATTCCAAATAATTCCAAGGATAAACATGACTTATTGGGTAGAAACCCATTTAAATTCATATTTTCCCATGGGTGTGAATGTGTGTTATGTTTTACTAGATTCATATACCTCTTACTAGAGTTGAAGGATGTTTTTTTAAGAGAATAAACATAAAAATATATGACCACAAATTCACCGGCTTTGAGTGGTCTCATAGATCCTGAATTTTTCTTCTAGAAAAAATACAAAAATTGACAAATCCATCTCAAATTAATAAAATAATGATGTGTATCAAAAACACATAGCATAAAAATAAAATATCAAATATAATACAACTATATAAGATTCCTATTTGTTTCATTCAATCCGGTTTTATATATAATTATTTTGAGGGGCACCCGATTAATGCCTCCTTCCTCCGGTGGGGGGGCACCAGCCAATGAATCCCATATCACTTCCCGAGGACTCTCAAATGATAAAATTTGTTATAATACCTTCTTATAGAAATTAATGGGTTTACTAATGTAAGAGTGTGTTTTATATGACCCAATATTTTCTCATAGGAACCAAACGCTCTACATTACACGAATAGGGGAAGGATTACGTCCTTATATAGAAATTATCGCGTCTCTTAAAAGAATAAAGAGAATAATCGATAACATAATTTTCTAGTTTTCATCAAATGGAATGTGATATTTATAAACTATTTGGAGTCCATTAATTGAAAAATTCCTTGAATTGGGTGAACCCACCAAAAAAACCGTCTCATAGATTATAACCGAAGATAAACCATGTGGGTAAGGACATTGGAACCACATACATCAAATGAATATGAATGGAGAAAATGTTGTAACCCAGAAATCATAAATAAAAGCTAGTTTTTTATTCTAAATATTTTAGTTCACATCCAACAATATCCCTACATGTACTAATCCTATAAAGGCTTAATAAAAAACATCACAATTATCTATGAGTGCATCAAAACTTATTTGAATACAATTTTTTCAAAATCACCTTAATTTGGAAGAAACTTTCTGTCCAAATCATAATCATTATCAAGGGGATTAACTATGTGACCATATATACCATTTAATCCTAGAGAAAAAATATAAAATCCCTATTATATCGATATAATAAAAGTATGGCCTAGAGAAAGGAATTAGCGCTAATGACTCTATTAGGGAGTCTAGTGTGATCTCTATTAAACAAACTCTAATACATATATAAACAAGACCCCCAAAATTTTTATCATATAGGCCCTATTTATAACAATATGAAAACATTATCCATTATATAGAGTGACTACTATACATGGAATATATCATTCTATTATTGGCTAACTCATCTTTTCATGATTCTCTAAAAAATACTGACCAAATTGATGAATACATTAGATGCCACTCATCTAAATGATGAGTACTTCATATATCACTCATCAATTTAATTTATAACATCATTCTTTATTCTAATAATTATTTCCATGCATTTCCTCAGCTTAATTCAATCATGGGATCAAAATCATGTATTTGTTGTGCTCCAATCGACAATGTGAACACTAACATAAAAAAAACCCCTATCTTAGAAAAGTTCAATTTTGATTTACAAAATTAGGGTATAAAAATATGAAGGTTATCATTTTTTTAACTTAAAAATCCTCAAGGAATAAGGATTGATAATATGAATACACCCCTATGTATATTGATTAATTTATAACAGCCCATGCGATATACATTAGTAGATCAATCCAGGTAATATGTCTATATTTATTACCTAAAGAATCCATTATTAAAATGTAAAATAAGAAACCTCGTAATGAGTAAAATAATCTATTCAATATAACCATATCATGTCATTACAACCTGTAATAGCAAATGATAATTATTAGTAAGGGATAACTTGAAGTAGAACATTAAAGAGATATAATCATTACCTATTCATGTTATATAAATTTCATCACTCATTATAAATTACCATAAATGTTACTATCTAATAATTATATTAATAAAAGAAATATTTCATTACATTACATTCCCATGCTATTTTATGTTTAAATTTTTAGATAATTTTGGCAAAAAATTATCTAATGAAACCCGTGTATTGTTCAACTAATGTACCATTGCCACACTTTATAAGTAACTTCTCAATCCGTAATAAGGCTTCCAAATATTCCAAAATTTCACCACACAATATACTCTTACGATCACATCATACATATTAATTTTCTATATAACTTTAGAAAATGGAAATATATGAAAAAGGGGATCTTAGATGCTAAGTAAGGGTAAATATAAGTGAAAATAATGAAAGATCATATGTGAGCACAACATGAGAATATCATTATAATTAGTATTAAAAAAATTATACCGAATAAATTACAGATTATTGATCAATGTCTAAGGCCTAGAATAACATAATAACATATCATATAATTGATATATATCATAGAGTTACTATTATAGTAACTTGTCTTAGATGTAAAAAACAATATTACCGAATCATGGGAGAATAAAATAGTTGTGTTACATTATTAATAGAAGAATAATAATCAAGAAATGATATATGGACTAAAAATAATGACAACATGGTAAGGTGTCCCAATCATAATTAAAGGAAAACTGTTTGAACAAACTCATTATGATAATTCATTTTTATACAATCCCATTATGTCTACTCATTAAAATATAAGGGACGTAATTTTCCCCACAACATTGTGGATAAATTTTTTATCACCAAGAGTTAAAATGTGATTAATCTAATTATACAGAGACCATTGTAAATGAAATCATTATTTTCAAGAATTAAAATTTAATTAACCTCATTATACCGACACATTATTAAATACACTCATTAATTCAACATCGAAATATCAATTGAGATATCAAAATTAACCAATGAATTGATGGTTTATATAGGTCCCCTCAATCATTATGTATACATATTTTTGAAAAATACCATCAATCATCATCTTATCATAAAGAACCCATGGAACGAAAATGGGATTCACGTCCATATGAAATCGTATTTTTATTAAAAAAATTCCTAATTATATAAATAAGCAAGAAAAACCCATGGAATATAAATGGACATCCAATGAATACCAATAAAATTATAGGTTAACACCAATATGTTGTTCCTAAATAAAATCAAGACCAAAATTTGGGGGGTGGGTAAATCAGTTGTTCTTTTTTCGTTTATAATAATATTTCACAATTTATTTTGTAAAACTTCTGCACCAATAAAAATATTTAAACTTGAATTGAAATCAAGTATAACTTTTCAAAATTAAATTTTATGTGAAATTTATTTAAAGAGAATATATGAAATTATATTTATTTGGTTTGGTACAAAGATATACTTATTTCCATGTTGGACAGTCCAACAAAAAATAGATTCTTTCACAATCTTCTTTCCAAAATACGGAAGGAACAAGTAATGAACAATTCTATAATCCGAGTTGAACATTTCTTTATATATTTGGTTGTACACCCCAACTATTCTTTTCTTATCCATAACCAATTGATGGTTATATTCCCCAACAGAATAATATAGCCTTTTTAGAAACTGAAAAATATCCATAGTAACTAGATTCAATTTCCTTAAAATTTTTATCCACTTTAGAACATTCTTCAATTCCTCTATAGTAAATATGAATCCACATTTACCTATGTACAATGTTAAAGAACATCAAAAATTCTATGAGAAACTTGTGGGTCTTGAAATTTCTTCTAGAATCTCATCACAAAAAAATACCACATCAAAAGTAAGATCGATCTACCATAGTCCGATAACCTCTATCTGATGTTCTCCATCCGATTTTCATACATTCAATTGTATATTTTCTCCTTTTTATTTGATTTAGTAGAATCTAAATATTCAACTCACCATTTGATTGTAAAATAGAACCCCATATGATGTAATTTCTTCTGATGGTTGTCACAGAGATGATCTCAAATCGATGAACTCACTCTGATAAAATGTCACGTGACAGAACATTATATGATGATCAAATTGATCATCACTCTAATGGTTCTTCCGTATCACCAAACTAGATCTAATGTATAGTAAGAATATCAATACTAGGAAAAATTATTAGTGTGTAATCTCTTAGAACTTTTGAATCATCAAGTTCAATAACCATACAAATATACTATTTTCTCCATTTATATGAATCCTAGAATAGCACGGGAATGAAAACTAATTCTCTTTCCCACTAAATGAAATTAAAAAATCCATAATTTATTGTTCATTTAAGTCTTCATATTTGATTTATTCAAGTCATATTAATACTTATGGGTGTGTCTTGAATATTCCTGAATCTTATCAAACATCATACATCTTCAGGTTTACCAAAATTTATTTAGTATGATTCTTCAGTTTGATACTTTATTATGATGAACACTTCTAAAAACAGAAAGGCTTGTTATACAAATGATCTATATCAACTGAAAACCCTTTTAATACATTTATGTCATTCTTTAAAAAAAAATTGGGTTTTCGCTTATCACAAAAATCGTTTCTACCTATTAAGGAACCATTTTTCTCTTTGAAAAAATATCTTTAAATTTTTTCTTTTCAACATTTCCTTACACTGATGATCCTTCATCTAATGAAGTTCAACATCTAATTACGTTATCGGTGATATCATGCGTCATATGTATTGGTGTCTACTTCACTCTGATAGGTCAATGTCTATTATTGATCAATGAATTTTGACCTGACTGAAAAAAACCTCTTGTTCCTAACCCAATTGTAATACAATTCAATAGGATGAAAATTATTGACTATATTGTTTATTATCATCTGATAGATTGGTCTATGAATTCTTTTGATGGATTATCATTTCTCATATTTCCAACATTATTAAAATATCTTCCTCGGATAAAACACTACCTTTGATACAAAAAGGATACCAAAAAAATAAAATTATTTTATTTTTGAATACCCTCTTACAAATTTGTGGTATAATATGTCCAATGAACCAGTATATCCCATGGCTTCCTTCTTTTTGATTCATTGTACCAATGACTTGTCATCAAAAAATCCCATTATTTCTTCTCTAATAATCTCAATATTTATAATCAAAACTAAATGTGATATTGAATCTATTATATCTCCTTTTAATCATATCTTCGTCACTATTCTTTCATAGATCTTGGATCACAAGTATATCATATTACCTATGATATTGAAAACTAATCAAATAACAAAGAATCATCATATTTACGTTGGAATGTTCTCTAAATTACCATCATTTTAGCACCTTTTATCTTTCTAAACAAGCCTCATTCTGATGGGCAGGTTATGTTGAATCATGCCAATGTGATAAGTCTGATTCACCTTGTTGACTGGTTGAGTCTGATGACTCATACAGATGGGCTGAGTCTAATGACTCATGTTGATAAGATGGGAGGTGGCTGACTAAAATCTTTTCAAACATCCTTTATTCATACGAATTTCTATGAGATTAGAAAAGAGTATGTTGTATAATCACTATATTATTCTTTAACAACATATTCCTCATAATGATATATTGACAAAAAAATACAACCAAAACACAAATGGGACCTAACAATGTTTCCCTTTGTGTTTGCTGTCAATACCCATTCCAAAATAATACCACTTCTTGTTTACTCACGTTTTATTTTTTCCCATTCATGTTTTCTTCCCATTATATTGTTTTGGCCACTTTTCCTTATCTCTCTGCCTTTACCATATATCTTTCCCTTATTATCTAGAAAATTCAAATTGGGTATCATGAGAACTTCCCCCTTATTGAATAATGATCTCATTTCTTGGGGTTGGAACTTTTCTTCCCAAAATATTAAAATTATTCATCAATAGAACATAAGAATCACATGATTTTATTAACAAAGAGCCTTTAAATGAAAACCTCTAAGTCTAAATGGGTGAACATATAGTAGAAAACAAGAGTGAATAATAAAGGATATAAATTTTGTCTATAACACCATTTTCATGTAATACATTTTCATGTTCCTTTCAAAATTACCATTCATAAAAAATTATTGAAGTATTTGGTTAAGATAAAAGTTCCAAGAACACATCTTTACAAACATATCATAAAGTACTAGTGTATAAAAAAACTTTTCAAAAATTCATATTTTGTGACCTCATAAATTTATTTTAAACCAATATTAAGATACTCAAAAATATAATTTCTTATTTGTACTCCTTCAATTCCCTACAAGTTTGTAAAAATATAAATATTTTGGGAATAAGGAATAACCAAAAATGTTTCTCATAATCATCTTTTGGACTGAGATTCCTATCTTAATCATGAATTTTTATTCTTCTTATTCGTTCATTTTTCATTGGATGTATTTTATTCCATAAGTTCATCCTTCTCAGATTTTCTAACAATTTCTTTTCATCTATTGACTCTTTTGAAAAGGATGTCAATTTCCTTTTCCATTTAATTTTTTTTATTATAATGTGATTGTAATAACACTGTCATTCTTTTCTCTTATTCTAAAAGGATAGTAAAACATGTTTAAGTAACATGAACTTATTGACCACCTATATTACATCGTTTTGGTATTTTATAATCATAATATGTTGATATATTATTATCATCCTTGATCATAGTTTTAGAAACAATTTTCTTTCCATTTGTTTTAGATTATTTATATGCTTCCTATAACTTTTAATACATGCTAACTTGTTCAGGACAAATGGAAATGAATTATTTCTTTTCAGGCTGAATTATTTTTACCTACCTTTTTAACATACTCAAATTTCATCATCTTCTCATTTTTCATTGTTTATCCTTCAAAATTATCTATCTTTTGAGTTATATTTTCTATTTCCACAAATATTTTATAAAACATTGATCATATTTTATAATCATATATCTCCCTTGGGTCATAAATAATTCCTGGTAGAGTCATGTTATACCTACATGATAAGCTATGTGTCCAAAAATATCACAACACCAATGGTGACCTTAGAATCCTGAGTTTCTAGACTGATAGTAAACATGCTCAAATCCTTTTTGTTTTTTTCTTTACAAATTATGGTCCACATTTCTTATTGTTATTATTTACTTAATAATAGTTATATTTATTGGTGAAATATATTTTTTCACATAACATCATTTTGAAAAAATTATTTCCTCCCTCTTTAGATGATTCACCTTTAACGTATCAATTCTTTTTTATGTTTTATCTCTTCTTTGTTATCATAATTTTTTTATAAGAAGCATCGATTGTATCTCAAAGAAATCCTCTTAATTTTTATATAGGATAAAATTCATAACATATATAAATTTCTTGGATTTAGATACCTTTAGCTTGTTCTTATTATTTTCTACAACAAGTAATAATTCTTTCACGACGAGGCTCTAATTTCCATGTGAACATTCTTCATATGTTTTATGTTTTCTTTCAAGACCACCAATCTTCAATTTTTGATATCTAATAATATTTATATTTATCACCTATTTATTTATATGATCATCAATCTCAAAATATATATCTTTAACATATTTATGAAACATTATTATTTTTTATTCTTGAGTTAAATATTATAATCAATTACTTTTCCAAATTTTTTTAATAATGAACTCCATTTCTATAATATCTTCATCATCATCATCACTATCTAAAGAATTACATCAATTTATAACTTGAGAAATATATTTGAGTTAATGATAATATTCGTCCACAAAAAAAGACTCATCAATCTTTATTCTACCCAAATAACATTTCTAATTCTTATTATAATGAAATAATTTCTTTTTTTCATACACAGTAGTTCAATGGTTTCTAATCATCTTCTTTAGATTCATAATCTTCAAATTTATTCCCTAAAAATTTATATGAATTTTTTTTCCTATCATAGTTTAAGTTGTTGAGAGTTTATTATTCCATTTCCTTGTATTGTATTTATTTGAAAGATGGGAAACAATTGTGTTGAAATATTCATCTTATTCATCTACCTCCAAATCACTTGAATCTAATTCAACTTATTTATCTTCGTTATTCAATTATAACATATATTGGAAGAAAATTTATATTTACACCTTTTTCTTGAATTTGGTGTATTTTATCATTTCATATCCCAAAATAATATTCTAAATTTCATCCAAAGATAAATCTTCAAGATATTATAAAGCTGAAACATTGGCATGAAATCTATCTGGAAATTTTTTCATAAGTTTATTGAAAATTGTAGAATTTATCATCTTCTCACCAAAACATATAATGTAACATACAATCTCATTTAATCTAGTAAAGTAACCATAAATAAAATCTTCATCATCTTTCATCATTACATCAAATCTAATTATCCATATTTATACCTTGAATTCCTTGACTTTCTCATTCCTTTCATTGATACTTCTCAAGTTATCCAAAAATTTCATACCTATTGTCAACCCCATAACATTTTCATAAACATTATCGGTAAGAGCCATCAATATAGAATTCATATCTTTTCCATTTGCTTATATGATTTTATTATCAGTAACTATCACAACGTCTTCATTTATGGGAGAAAAAATTACTATGGTTGCATCTCTAACTTCATGTCCTTATGAAAGAAGATAAGGTCAAATCCTATTCATCCATCAATGAGAGTACTTTATATAAAATAATATGAACACACAAACTGTTCAATGAATTAAAATTATCCATTATTAGATATGGATTATTCAGTGGGAACTCTACATTGATACCAATTATTTTTCCCAATTAGGATTGAGACCACTAATAGGGGTGGAAGGTGAATATGCAGTTCCTTTTTCTTTTAAAATAATGATTCTAAACAACTTTTGAAAACATTCCAAAACTCTCAATCTTTTTAATGTTATAATCCACCAAAGAATGATTTCTCAGCATTACATTTTATATGAATAATATATAGAGAGATGAAAACACTTGATATTTATGAGGATCGGTACAAATACTAACTCCTTGCGATGTTGGACAGTAGAAAAAATAATGATTA
Source organism: Viscum album (assembly GCA_963277665.1). Classification (NCBI taxonomy): domain Eukaryota; kingdom Viridiplantae; phylum Streptophyta; class Magnoliopsida; order Santalales; family Viscaceae; genus Viscum; species Viscum album. The sequence continues at coordinate 31,804,049 of OY728166.1, read as the reverse complement.
TTTCAATATCTTCATTCTAGAATACAATGGAAAAAATAATAAAAAATTCTACAATTCAATTAGAAATGTTCCATCTATAGTTGGTTATAACCCTTAACAATAATTTTTATATCCACTTCCCATAACTAGTTTTACACCCCAGAAAAACAATAAATTTATTTTAGTAACTATTAAATATACATAGTTAAAAGATTAAAATTACTTCATTTCTGATCGACTTCATAATGTTCTTTAATTCATCCATAAGTAGATAAATCAATATTTACCTGGGTATAATTTTTAATAACATAAAAAATTCACTTCTGAACTTATTGGCCTTAAAATATATTCTAGAATCTACGTCCAGAAAACAACCCCAACAGAAGTTAGTTTGATAAGCCTCAGTTCAGTAACCACAGCCTGAGGGTCTCTATCTGATTGGACTTCATCATTTTCTACTTATACTCCTTCTTTGATTATGTAGAAACCCAATCCAAAACTCACTAATTATTCTTACAATTGAACTCTGTATGATGGAGTTTTCTCTGATGGATGCCTCTCCAAATATCTCAATCCAATGGACTCTCTCTAATAAAATGTCACATGAAAGAAAATTGCTCTGAAGATCGGATTAAACCTTACTCTGATGGATTTTCCTTTTCTTTACCCTAAAATAAAATTTTGGTTGGAATATCAATATCTGAAAAAGTATCAACATGTCAGCTCTAAGAACACGAGAATAGTTCAGGTTCACTCATCATACAAAGGTAATATGCTCTCCTTTTATAATCATCCTAGAATGGGAAAGGCAGGAAACCAAATTCTACTTCCCGCTCAACAACATTCAGAAATCCTGAATTTCAAGTTCATTTATGTCTTCAACATTCATTTTGTCAACTCTTCTCAGTACTTATTAAAGCATCTCAAATATTGTCAAATCTTCTTAAACATCAGACATCTTCAGGTTTATAATAATTTCTTCAGTCCACTTCCTTAGTTCAATACTACATTATGATGACCACTTGTAAAAAATAAAAGTCTTCTTATTATGATGCTCTATAACAACTGAAAAGAAAACATGTTAAGACATTGATAAAATTACATCAAAACATTAAGGATCTTATTTTATCAAAAACATTGTTTCCACATAAAATGATACCATTATCCCCTTTGACAAAAACCCTTCAAAAAATCTATTTTTCATGTTTCCCTTAGACATATGACACCATGTCCAATGATGTTCACCATCCCATGACGTTATCAGTGTCTGCATGTGTTTGATGGATCAATCTCTTCTTCGACTTCAATAGATCAATGTCAAGTATTTTTTGATGACTATTGACCCACTTGGAAGAAGAACAACCCTTTTTTTCCTAAAGAACTTCTAATACAATTCCACCTAAATAAAATTCATGACTACATTGTTGATTATCATCCATTTGACCGGTCTCTTAATCCATCCATTGGATAATCATTTCCCACACTTCAGACATTCTGAAACATTTTTACTTTGATAAAATTTGCATCTAATACAAAAAGGATACAAACAATATAAAATGAATTGGGGTCGTAATCCCCTCTTTTGGATGAGTGGCATACTGTGTGAGCTAATTAGGGATAATTAGTAATATATGTCGATAATTAGTGGAAATTAATAATAATTACTGATAATAAGTAATAAGATGAGGCATTTAGTAATAATTTTGCATAATTATTAACAAGGACAAATAATTATTAATAAATAACAATAAATAACAGTAAATAGTAATAGTTAGCAATAAATAGTAATAAATAGAAATAAATAGTAATAAATAGTAATAATAAGAAATATATAGTAATAATTTGTAATAAATAGTAATAACTACCATTAATTAGTGTTTATTAGTAAAAATTAAAGGTAGTTAGTAATAATTAGCAGCCATTACTAATAATTGGCCATAACTAGTTATAATTAACGAGAATTAGAAATAATTAGTAATAATTAGTAATAAATAGTATTAATTATTAATAACTAGTGTTAATGAGTAATAATTATTAATAATTAGTAATAAATATTAATAATTAGTAATAATTAGTAATAAATAGTAATAATTCATAACAATTAGTAATAATTTGTAGTAATCATTAATAATTAGAAACAATTAGAGGTAAGTAAAAATAATTATCAGTAATTAGTAATAATTATCTGTAATTAGTAATAATTTGCTGTTATTATTATAAATTAGATGAAATTAGTAACAACTAGTGGTAATTACAAATAATTAATGATAATGTATACTAATAAGAGGTAATTAGTAATAATTAGTAATAAATATTAATAATTAAAAATAATTGGCTTAGTAATAATTATTGGTAAATATTAATAATTAGCATTAATTGGTAAAACATAATGGTAAATGTTAATAATTAGAGGTAAATAGTTACAATTTATCATAAATAGTAATAATTAGAGGTAAATAGTAATAAATAATTTTAAATAGTAATAAATTGCAATAAATAGTTAAAATGAAGGTGAATATTAATAAATAGTAATAAATATTAATAATTTTTAATAAATAATTCTAATTAGTAATAAATAATTGAAATATTAAAAAATAGTAATTAATATTAATAAATAGTATATTAAAATAAATAGTATTAAATAATGATAAATAGTAATAAATAGTTATAATTAATAATAAAAACAGTACTTAATAATAAATAGTGGTAAAAAGAAATAATTAGAAACAAATAACAATAATTAGTAATAAATTGTAATAACTAGTAATAAAGTGTAATGATTAGTTATAAATTGTAATAATTTGTAATAATTATTAGTGATTAGTGGTAATTAGTGGTGATTAATGGAAATTTGGAATAATTAGAAGAAATTAAAAATAAATAGAACTAATTATAAATAATTACAAATAATTTTCAATAATTAGAAATAATTACCAATAATTAGAAACAATTATGAATAATTAGCAATATTTAGTAATAACTAACAAAAATAAAAATATTTAAGAATAATTAACAAAATTTTCTATTTTATATATCGTATTTTTCTTATAATAAATTAATCATAAACAAAATAATTATTTTATATTATTTCAGAGAAATATAGGACATGGTTTCAACCATAGTAATTATTAAATGATCGTGCTGGGCTAGATCCGTGTAGGAATCCAAACGGTTCTTGTATAAATCCTGTATATAATAAGGGTGTTGAAAAATTCTTACCATTTGCATAATAAAAACTATAATTTAATTCATAATATCAAAATAAGTTTCCATGTAAAAAATTTGTTCTGAGAACGTTTGACACTTTTGAAAATATTGGAGGTCAACTATTGCGTTTTTGTTTTTTGATAGATTATGTTTTTGGTTATCGACATGGTGAATAATGTTCTAGAGAGGATACTAATAATTTTTTTCCAGATCCATCACTGTTTGAAAATTTAGTACATGATGTGGAAGGCCTGTCTTTCTAACAAACCGAAACTCCAGATGATATTGATTTATCTTTTATATTGAAACCATCTCAATTTTATGAGTTGTTGAGGTCTGTTGAGGATTCTTTATTTCTCGGTTGCAAGATAATTTTTTTTGAAGAGGTTAAAAAAATTATTGGTTTTAAATTTGATAAGGGAATGTCAAATATCTATTTTGATCATATATTATCTTGGGTTAAAAAACTATTAAATGAAGGAATGTTTTTTACTATACTTTTCTATGAGAGAAAGAGACTGGTTTTCAATAGGGGTATTGTTTATCAGAAGAATCATGCATGTTCAAATTATATCTAATTATCTTAGGTTGAAAATGGGTAATTGGATACTTGTCCTATATGTGGAAAATTGAGGTATCCAGAGGCTCAACTAGGGAAGTTTGGTTAGATTCCTATAAAATAGTTGAGTTATTTCCTACTTAAACCGAGATTATAAGATTTATTTATGTCTTAGAGCACAATGAAATTGTTGTAATGGAATAAAACCAATATTTTAACGAGTAAAAGCTTATATTATCCCTCTAATGATAATTCATAGAGAGATTTTGACCAACTACATCGATTTTTTTCTTCAGATGCATGAAACATGAGATTGGGCCTTTCTGCTGATGGTTACTATCCATTTGGTTCTTATGATAGTCAATATTCTTGTTGGAATGTATTTATAAATCTATATAATTTACCTTCTTGAATGTTGATAAAGGATCCATAAATATTTTTTAGCTTATTAATCATGGACATCTGAAAAATAATCGATATTAATTTGAACCCATTAATTGAAAAGTAAAATTTATTGTAGATTAATGGGGTAGGTACGTATGATGTCGTTTTGAAAAAAAATCCTACTAAAAGATACATTGATTTGGAAAATTAGTTACTTACAAGTATATGACATGTTATCTGGACAGAGTACACATATTCCAAAATAACATCCCAATAATATGAGATACAATAAAGGGTTTATGCTCATCAATGGAAGAAAACCATGTTTCTCAGAATGTTATCACATATTCCATCCAATCAATCATCCTTTTAAGAGGAATAGATATAATTATTGAAAGGAAACAATTGAAAGAGATGTACCTCCAATAATGATCACATACATGGAGTTAAATTCATTTTTCTCTTTATTTCCTTCCATTAAATTTTTACCAACTATATACCAATATAAAATTGATGGCTTTGGGAAAGAACACAATTGGATAAAACAATGATTTTTTTGGGACCTACCATATTCGATTGATTTATTTTCACATCGCATGTTGGATGTCATGAATATTTAGAATAATTCTTTTGATAATATATTTCATAATGTTTTGGATACACTAGGTAAGACAACAGATAATGTAAAGGCATGATTAGATCTTGGCCAAATTTGCAGGCGACCAAAACATGAACTATTTGAAAAAGTCAGATCATATAATTTAGTGAAGACAAAAGAAGCATATAAAATTTTCAAAGATAATTAATTATTATTTTTTCATTTGATTTAATATTTGAGACTTCCAGATATGTATGTTTTCAATTTTGAAAGATATGTCCAAAATGGTCATATTACCGGCTTAAAATGTCATGAATATCATGTTATAATAGAAAGAATTATACCAATTGGATTAAGAAGATTATTGAATTCTTTGATTTGGGATGCGCTAACAGATATATCAAATATTTTTTCAAGACTTTTATGTGGAAAAAAACTATATATGATTCACTAAGTATATTGTAATAATATGTTGTTTTAATTTTATGAAAACTAGAAATAATCTTCCCACTATATTTCTTTGACTCAATGGAACATTTTATATTACATTTTCTATATGAATAAATATGTGTATGTCTTGTATATTTTTGATGGATGTAACCATTCAAGGGATGGCTGGAGAAAATTAGGAAAAAAGTAAATAAAAATCATCTGTTAAAGAATCAATTGTAGAAGCTTATTTTTTAGAGAAAAATTATTTTTCCATATCTCATTAATTTCTATTTGAATATCACTCAAAAGAAAACTACATGGAATCTAATGAGGGTAATGTTTATTATTTAATTACCAACCAATTATTAGATTTTAATCATCCCAAAATTTGATTTTTTAGAGTCCCTAAATGATGACGTTCATATGAATAACCTCACACATCTCATACATATTCTTTACTCAAATGTGAAGAAATGATACCATTTATACTATGAGTTATCCTCTTACTTATTCAATAATTTTTTTATAGTAAAATAATATTACTTTATTTTTAGGTTATATGATATTCATATTAAGAAACAGTTCCAATAAATAATAATCAATTCTCTATAAGAACATTGGAAAAATAACTTTTTATATTGGTTTCAAAAAATTGTCGACTAAATTATTTATGGTTTAACATACAAAATCAATTTATTACATGGTATATTGATAATTTTTTTATAAATTTTCTCTAATCTCAACATGATGATAAAATTGATAATCGATTATTTGTATTAAGTAAACAAATATAAAAAATGGTTACATATTGTAATTCGAATGTGGGGAATGATTTATGACTTCATACACGTTCATATGGGGAATAAAAAATCAATGAATAGTGTGGATTTCGTGAGAGGATATCATTATAGAGAAATTAAAGTGGACTTTTATGAAATGAGGGAAGAAATAATTTGAACGGTGTTATGTTGGTTAGAAATACATAATGACATTTGAATGTTATTGGTTGGATATTGAGAGAGGCTTGTATATTCATTCAATCAATGAAATCATTGATATTAACTATAAAATCCTTCTTTCCATTATTGAAATATTTTTATTAGAGCATCATCACATCAAATTTATTATGAAAATCATTGTGAAACTTCCATAGAGTTGGGTGATTAGTGGAGCATAATAAAAATAAAATATCAGGATAATCAGTTTATTCAAAGTGAATATGGTTCCACTAAACTGAAACGAATAGAATTGTTTATGTGACTACTCAAAAATACATATTTTCCATGAAGAGACATGAATATAAGTTATGACACCCCATAGTTAAGGTTCGATAGTGATGATGTTGTTATTGATGTAACAGATAAATTTGAAATAATAAGAGATGATGAAACTAAAAATCCTATTTAAATGGATGATATTTTGGAGTAATATAGAGACATTGAAACAGTCATATATGAAGATGAAGATGATGTTGAAGATAGACATAGTTAAATTCTAGTTATAATCATATATAATATATATCTATATACAATACTTATTTTCAAATATTTTATAAAAACAATCATTTAATGTTTCAGATGAAATAAGATCTGTTTCTTGAAATAGTGGGGGATAATATACCTGATAAAGAGCATGATGTTGGATGATCTGACCCTCAGACTGCTAGCAGTTTGGCGACGACTTGGAGGGGTTGTGTTCTTGCGAGATTGAAAATTTTTTAACCTATCACCAAGCGACGTCTACATCATTACTTCGATCTAAACATATATAGGTATGTTTACATGTGAATTTTAGTTAGTTTTCATTAATTATCATTAATTTATATATAATATTTTTTTATTAATTTTCTTATTTTTCATAGGTTTTTGTATATTTCTATTGGATAGAGGAGAGCTGTATTTTGAAATTATATTTCTTGAACATGAGTTAAATGGGATCAGATTTCCATTGATGTTCAGCACCAAATATTTCATCACTGGATGGTATATAAATAAATAATTATTATTTTTAAATTTATTTAATTAATAACTTGATATTATAATTTTTTGTAGGATTTATCATATTCCATCAATTAGAGAATGCAAGCCTTTATATGTTAGGCATTGGATGGCTGTATCCATGATCATTGTAATCAAAATTTGCACAATTTGAGGAGGACCACAGTGATGAAAGAAGGAGTCATAAATTCTTATCACTCTTTCAATGCCAACTGACTAGATTGAATTTAATATTAGGTTTGGGATAGATTATGTTCACACTAGATAGGTGGTTGGTTTCAAAGGAGATTATCAGTAGATCGATATAATTGAGGGTGATAAGTGGTGAAACATCAATATAGTGGTCATATATTAATTACACATAGGGAACATATGGTAAGTACCTTTTTAATAAATTTTTAAAAGTTTAAATGTATACATTTTAATTTATATTCACATAGGAAATCAAAAATCCAAATATTGTGGAGTTAATTGCTTATAAGAGGATATACAGTGATCTTTTCACTAGAGAGATTAGTGGTGATCACCAGCATCAGATTGTGTTTAGTATAATTTATTTTTGAGTTTGAAAATTAATCGCAAATAATATTGTAACTATTTTAATTTTAAATTTCAATTGAATCAGTCCAATGAGGCTGCAACGTCTCAGAACCATAATAAAATTCATGTTGGGACATATGATCAGACCTGTGTATCATGATTTGATGAGGTGTCATGGATGTTGGTCACCAAGTATGCCTTCAAGAAAGGCCTAGTTGTTGGTACTATCTCTTGATTGATGCGTAAGAGTTATTATAGTACCACTGTGATGTTGGCATGCACATCAAGATGAGGTCATGGAGAGATATCATCATATACTGCACAATATCAAGAGATGCTACGAGCTCAGGGTTTTCTCGTAGATTGAATACTTAGGAAGTATGAAGAGCTCTGTTGACTATGGCTGTAGTAGGATATGAGTTGATGGAAGCATCAGTAGCATGATCTAGTGATTGAGTACATGCGACTGTTGACTCATGGTTTTAGGATGGAGTTCCCCATAAACTCAACCAATTCCTCTAGAAGAAGCCTCCCCATTGATGTATTTACTTTTTTATGAAAAAACATTTGAATAATTTTTTTGTAATATTATATATTCACATTTCTATATAGTGCATTTTTTGTATAATTGTGAATATTTTGGTCTTTATTAATTTATAATTTATTTAATTTTTAAATATTTTATTACTTTATTATTTATTTTTTTATTATTTAATTTTGTTTAATTTCTTTTTATTGAATTAATTAATTTTTTTTATTTTATAATTATTAATAGTGTTTTATTATTTTTTATATTTTTGCAAATATTAAGGTTTTTTATAATTTTAGAGTTTTTTATTATTTCATTATTATTATAATTATAAATTTTATTAATATTATTTTATAAATAATAATAATAATAGTAATAATAATAATATTATTATTATTATATTATTATTATTATTTATATTATTATTATTTTGTTAATATTATTTTATTATTATAATTATTTTTTTAATATGATTTTAAAAAAATTAATATTTTATTATTAATAGTTTTTATTAAATTTCATTAATAAGAATATTTATTAGTAATTTGTGATCGGACCTTTGTAGTATGTTTTTTTAAGAACTCATAGAAAATATTTACAATGGGGTCCCGTCGCAAAAGCCCCATTGGAGAAAATGGCTCCAATTTCCAGTAGTGTTAGTAGCATTGAACCCAAAAATGATTGAGGAAGCACTAGAACTTGATCTATATAAGGGTGTGATATTTTTTTTGAGATTCCATTTGGTGATGTGTTATTTTTGGAGATAAATGCTTGATTACTCAAAAATTGTAATGTAATGAATCATCTTGGGAAACTACTGAACCAAAAAGATGACCCAATTTGGAATAAGACCTAAAGGGGATTCTTGATCCCTATGTGTTGGAAAAATGTTGCAGAGCATCATGAGAAATGAATTGGTGGAAAAACCACATATACCAACACAATTTTCCCAACGGTTTAAAAAAACCTTTGGGAAAAGGGTACTATACCGACGACTTTGTAAAGTTGTTGGTATATTCATATATTTTTTTTGTTTTCCCAACGGTTTAAGTAAAAAATTGTGTATAGTGCGGATTAAAAGGTTTTTCCCAACAGTTTGTTTAAATAGTTGGGTATAGTTCTGAAGATCTTTTTCCAAACGGTTGTAAACCATTGGTATAAAATTACATTCCCAATAGTTTTTTAAATCATTTGGGAATAAAAATATCTAAATATCGATGCCTCCAGTGATCTCGAACTCCGATATCTGAATAGATTTTCCCTAAATGAGAGCTCGACACACCATCTCGAATATTTTTCCCTAAACCTCTACCATCTCGTTGATTTGTACCTAAATCATGACGCGAATGCTACTTCCCAACACACGAGCTCTAGTTTCCAATGATTTCTTCTTCTTCTTTAAATCATTATGTGTAAGTACATTTATTTTTGATTTTTTCATTTCATTTTGCTGCAATGTAGTGTATATTATGACCCCATTACCAATAGAAGGCATATATCATTATAGGTTGCAGTTTGGACCCTACATTCCAACCTGCACTCAATGGTGCTAACTCTAATTACTAACCGGGAATCTATATTTGAGTCAAGTAACTTTTTTTAATCCATTTTAAATAAATACTTGTGCCTTTATTTATTCTTCATTTTGTCATTCCATTTTGCAGCAATGTACTGTGTATTATGATCCCCTTATGAACACAAGAATTATATCATTTTAGGTTGTGGACTTGTTGTGATTTATCTATATATAATAATTTTTATTGATAATGATGTGGCCAATATGACCATGAGTTATTTTATCCTTGTATTATTTTAAATTTAAGTTATTTTGGCATAATTTCATTGGTTAGACATAAATACAGTTATATAATTTTTTATCCTAAGAGAAATAATAAAATACTCAAGAATTATGAATGTACCCCTAAATGTTGTCTTTGAAATATCACACTCTAAATTTAAGATGATGATACCCAAACTATAAGTCATTCAATAAAGTGGCGCTTCCACTTGAACCACTAGAGTAGGTTTGGGTTAATTTTCATGTGGGAATGGTGATAGAACACAAATTTACTATATTACATGTTAATTTATTCCTATACCATCATGCAGTTCAGTCATACACTAGTAATATTTTTTGAAATTCAAAAAGAGTGTTAGGAATTCATGTCACTATTTTCATAGGTAAGTATAAATCATTATTAAGGTTTTTATATCATTTTCTATCCTAGGAAGGAACCCATAATAAATTAGTTTAACCATCCTAGAACTCACCAATGTATTTCATGGCTACACATTATTTACTCTCTGATATATATCTTACAAAAAAAGGATGGTCATGTGCACATAATTATTCACCGCTAGTTGATAGTATTGGATGAATGTGGAGGTACACCTGAGGTGTTGTGGTTCACTTGCTGGGATTATATTGTTTTTATTTTATTCTGGGCATTAAAAATCAATATTAGAGTTTTATAATTTTCTTAATATTTGTGGATAATTATATGGTGATAGGTTTGTGTTAGAGATGTGAGTCAGGACCCATCTCTAGTGGTAATTATTGGTTAATAGGGTTATGAAATTGCACTTATTGATTATCAATGATACCTAGACACCCCCACCCATCTTGTATCTCCCCTACCATCTTGAAACCCCTAACCTCTCTGATAGCCCCCCCCGGATAGACCCCCAACCACGTGGAGACCCCCACCCAGGACAACCCCCACCCACCGGACACCCCTACCTCCTTAGACAGCCACCCCAACCCCGTAGACAACCCCTAAGCCCCCAGACACCCCCACCCGAGGACACCACCCCACCCTCATGGACTGACCCAAACCCTTGGATAACCCCCACCCTTGGGACACCACCCCACCCCTAGACACCCCAGTCCACCTAGAAAGCTATTCCACCCCAGTGGACAGCCCACCACCCTCATGGACAGCCCCCACCCCTGTAGACACCCCGAACTCCTAGGATAACACCACCACCCTCATGGACAGCCCACTGACAACCATGGACACCCCGCACCCCTTGGATAGCCTTGCCACCCCCTTGGACAGCCCACCCACCAACCAAGACACCCCTACCAACCTGGGCAGCCCTACCCACACCTGTGGACACCCCCAACCCCCTGGAGAGCCCCTCCATACCCGTGGACAGCTCGCCCACCACCCTGGACACTTTTACCCTCTAGATAGCCTCCCCACCCCTGTGGACAACCCCCTCACCCCCTAGACACCCATACCCCTTCGATAGTCCCTCCACCCCTATAGATAGCCTGCCCACCCCTAGACACCTTGTACCCCCTAGATAGTAAAACCACCCCTGTGGACATCCTGCACACCCCCTTGACACCCTATACCTTCCTAGATTTCCCCGACACCCCCGTGGAAATACCACCCACCCCCTGGGCACCATGTACCCCTGGACATCCCCCACCCCTGGAAATCCCCATAGATAGACCTGTCACCCTCGTGGACAGCGCCGCCACTCCCGAGGACACCCCATACCCACCTGAATAGCCCCCACACCCATGGAAATCCCTCCCACCCCCTGGACACCACGTACCCCCTAGACAGCCCTGCCATCCCCGTGGATAGCCCACCCACCTCCCTAGACACCTCATACCCCATCAACGTCCCCACCCATGGAATCCCCCCCCCCCCCCGACCCCCTAAACAACCTCACCACCCCCGTGGATAGCTTGCCCCCCCTGAACACCCCGTACCCCCTAGAAATCCCCCCCACCCCGTGGACATCCCGCCCAAACCCCTAGAAACCCCTTACCATCTGGAAAACACTTCCATTCTAATAGACAGCCCACCCATCCCCTGGACAGCTCGTACCCCCTGGACAACCAGCCCCACCCCCTGGAAAGCCCCCCCAACCCCCTAGACAGTCCCACCACCCCTGTGGATAACCCACCCACCCCCAAAACACCCCGTTCCCACTAGAGAGTCGTCCCCACCCATGTGGATATCCCTCCCACCCCCTGGACACCCCATACCCCCTTGGATAGCCCCACCACCCCTATGGACATCCCACCCACCCCCTGAACACCTCGTACCCCCTGGACATCCCCCACCACCAAAAAAGCCCTTGACCCCCTTGGACAGCCCCTCCACCCCCGTGGACAGCCTGCCCACCCCCCTGGACACCCTGTAACCTCTGGAAACCCACCAACCCCTATGGAAAATCCACCCACCCCCTATGACACCCCATACCCCGCCAGACTACCCACCACCCTCATGGACAACCCACCCACCCCTGGAGAACTCGTACCCCTGGACATCCCCTACCCCTTAGAAAGCCCCCCCCCCTCCCGACCCACCTGGATAGTCCCACCACCGCTGTGGATAGCCTTCCCACCCCCCTTGGACTCTTCATACACCCTAGACAGCCCCTACCACTGGAAAGCCCCACCCCCACCCATAGACACCCCTTCCCCTGGACATCCCCTCCACCCCTATGGACAGCCCGCCACCCCCCTAAACACCCCATACCCTCTGAACACCCCTGAACCCACTACACAATAGTTATCCATTTTTAATTACATCCATATTTGTTTTTACATGCAATAAATGGAACCAAATAAAGAGAGGCGACAAAAACAGATAATGGAAATCAATCCTCCCATGACTGAGATGGGAATTCCACCACTAGTTCTTGTAGTGAGTATTTTATTTCAAATATATAAATTTAAATTATATATAATTTCATGTGAATAATTTTGTTTTTAACATTTTTGAAGGTTCTATCTATTAGGCGACTGTAATTTAATGATCAGCCTAGTAGTGGTCCTAGTACTCGGGGTGTTCGTACAAGGCGGGGGGGGGGGGGTATGAGAGCAAGACGATATGGTCGGTGTACCTAATTAGAACGTACCTCTCCCACAGGAATAACATCCATCCCACATTCTGATCCCAGTGTGTCGTTAGGGACACATGGAATTTTTAGGCATCCTATGTTTTCACCACCCTTTACATCTTAGCCTCCTCACCCCTCTATACCCTATCTGATGATGATTCCTACTCCCCATCCTGCATTCATCCAACCATCCTGGTCATCTTCTTTTACATCTACTTCCTTCTCTCTAGGATTTTATATTCCATATTCTTTGAATCCAACTCCGCCAGAGTCTATCCCTGTAGAGCATACATTGATACCCATTCCACCTGTATAGGGTGTTCTTCAGTTTCTATGGATCCAGCGGCACACATTGATCAGACTACTACATGTATACTTATATAATACTAACAAAGTTTTTCACCATTATTCTTTTTCATTATGACATGTTTTGATAAAATATTTGTTTTTCTTTCATGACATATACATCTAAAGATAGGATGAGGGTGTTGGGGTGTACATGCATGTGTGCGGTGTGGAACTGCCAAATGTAGTGGATGGTGGACTATAAGGAAGATAGTCAAATAATAGAAAAATCAGGGCAACAATGCTGTATTTTTTCAGAGACACCATCCAAATACTCCAACATCATTCCTTCCAGAACGCTCTCATAGAGACAATTTCCAAATAAAGTAAGGGATAATGCTTGGGCAGAGATATGGGTAAAAATATCTGTTGTAATTAATGAAATATATTTTTATTTTTATTTATATGAATTAATATTTTGGTTTCAGCTTCAGTATAATTTCTCCAATGGGGAGGGTGCACGACCATCATGTTTCAAAGATTTAGGTGAGACTTGGAGATCTTATAAGCACGAGTTGTATATTAGCTACCATGCTAGAGTGAGAACAGAGTTAGAGGCGGTCCCTATCATGGATGATTGTGTCTTAGACCAGTATTGATAGATGATCACTTAATGTACGTCTAGCCAATTTAAGTTGTTAATCACATTAGTCGTTTTTAAAAGAAAATTTTCATGTTTTTCGTTAATAATAAAAATTGAATTTTATTTAGGAATAATCCGTATGAAATTAAAAACCATTAATGATAAACAATACCCCCACACAATGGGACGTACTATGATGCCAGATCATGAGAGGCAGTAAGTATGGCATTTTATAATTTTTCTTTATGACATTCACTTTCTATTGCTTGCTCCATAATTTATTTGATTGATGAGGTTGTTATATAATTTTAGTTATTCAATTAATTATTGGTATCCTATTTTTAATTAAGGTTTCATACATTTAATATAATTGTAGAGGCATAAATCGTATATAGAAGGACGTGTACTTGGAGAAAAACTATTTTCAAAAGTAGAAGGATGAAAGAGGCAAGTGTAGTTAATGAACTGACACAATAGTAGATTGTAAGTATTACATTGTAGATTTTAAATTTTAATCTATATTTTGTAAAATAATAATCTATTTATATTTATAACAGGATACTTTAGAGGCCCTGGATTCTTAGGAACCTGGAAATTTTTGGCCAAACGATCACTTACATTAGGAGTTGGGAGATGAGAACCCTCGTAGAGTACACTGGCGACCTATGAATAGTATAGTTCCAATGAGGTATCGTCCCTCCTTAGGTAGGAGTTGTAGTTACACCAAGTTCCAACAGGTTAAAGAACAAAAATAATAGGATAAAATGGTCCACAAGGACATAAAAATAGATTTCCAGGGCAGATATGGTATTTATGAAACTGATGGAAGTTTTACATACAACACTTCCACCAGAGGCAACACAGCTTGTGATGAATATATTTCATCGATGTGTTCTATATATGGTGCACCAGGTGGTAGTTCTAGTGGTGGTCAAGATGATGGTGAGGATGAGGCTGAGGTGGAGGTGGAGGAGGGTGACTAGGTGGTCGAGGCGGAGGAGGTGGGTGAGACGGCGGCCTAGGAAGAGGACGACGAAGAGGAGGTCGATGCTATGTACGAGGGTGAGGAGGAGGGCACTGAGAAGGTTGGGGATGATTATTGGGACGACGATGAGTATGAGGGTGAGGATGCTGATGATGGTGAAGATAGTGATGGTGATGAGTGACAGATTGATCCATTGCATTTTTGAATGATATTACTGACTTTTGATGATTACTGATTTGTTGTGCCTAAATTTATGGGTGATTAGGTATCTAAAATTTTATCTTTATTTTTTTATCAATAAATAATAAATCATGACTAGATGATTTGTTGTTACTGATTCACCCCCTCGCCTGGGCATCCCCCCACCCCCATTGATAACCCGCCCTCCCCCTGGACACCTCGTACCCCCCATTGACAGCCCAACCACCCCTACGGACAGCCCAACCACCCCCTCTCCCTGTGGACATCCTCCACCACCATGGAATGCCCGACCACCCCCTTGACACCCTGTTCCCCCTGGAAAACCCATCCCACCCCCTGGACACCATGTAACCCCCTAGACTACCCCGCCACCCCCATGGATAGCCGTCCCACCCCCCTGGACAGCCCCTCCCAAAATGGACAACTCCCCTCCAATGTTGACAGCCTACCCACCCCCAGGGACACCCCGACCACCATGGACATTCATTACACCCCTGTGGATAGCTCTCCCACACCCCTAAACACCCCATATCCCCTGGATAGCCCTGGAAACCCCCCTAAATTGCTCGCGCACCCCTGGAGACCTCGTACCCCCTTGGATAGCCCCCACCCCTAGAATGCCCCCCACCCCTAGACACCCACAACCCCCCAGGACTACCCCCCACCCTTGTTGATAGCCCGCCCACCCCCTAGACAGCCCCTCCCACCGTGTACTGCCCCCCCCCATGGAAATCCCACCCACCCCCTAGATACCCCGTGTAACACCCCGAGCTTCCACGATACGCTTCTCATTCAATAATGCAATAGCTTGCATTGTACGCAAGTTCGAGTTCTAACACACCGCAACTAATCAAAATAGCCGTTATGAATAGTAATAACCACTTTTTAAAATTATAGAAATTTTATATTTCAAAATGGACTTTATTTTTGTATTCCTAATATTGAAATTAGCCTATGTTGAATTTTTTTGTAATTTTCTGAGAACTTCAAAATTTTTATGAATAGTGAAAAATACTTAAAACAACTTTTTTAATAAAAATAATTCATAGTGATAAATTATACTATTGAGTGGTTTTAGAGTATAATTAGAATATATTTTTACCATTTTATCCAATGGTGGTCATTAGAATTAATTTAACATTGGAATTGGACATAAACAATTGCCAATCTTTTGATATAAATTGTTTCTTAAAAACACGCTATTTGTTGTGACAGCGGGAATTAATTATAAAATTAATTAATGCAACTTATATGTTTGGAATTTTGTAAAATAGGCATCATTTTTGAATTAGGAATATCAATTATAGCTTAGGGTGAAATTTTGGCATTGTTCTGAAAAACTTCAATTTTTGATGAATAGTGAAACCACTAAGTGGTAGTTAAATAACTGATTTTTCGTTTAAATGAAATATTACCACTTCTGTGATTTGATTTTCAAAAATCCGACATACATGGTTGTCATTAAGAAGTAAAATGTGGTTCAATGAGATCAAAATAATTTTTTGGTGAATAGTAACTTTTAAGTTCTTAATCGCGATTAGAGGTAATTAATGTAGTTTAAGGTAAAAACAATGTTTTATTAATATGATATGAGCTTGACACTTGTCCTACTCCTATTGGATGAGTCATGGCCGACCAAGACAACCCATGGGTCAACTTGGGGACCCCATGGAGCCACTTTAGTTGGAAAATGACATTAATATATATTTATTTAATGTTAAAATTAAATTGACACAAACATGAGTAGTTTTACTAAAATAGTTTTTAAGTGGGGTTAAACAAGTCCAAATTTTGATTATAAATATTCATTAGAAAGCTAAAAAGATTTCCTACATCATAGTTTTTTTTTATAATTTTTAGACATTAAATAAATTAAATTATTTATGACATCATGATGATGTAGTGATGACCTCATTATTTAACGATTTAAATAAAATGGGAAGATAATGCAAAATCCAAGGCTTACACTTGTCCAAAGCCTATTGGATGAAGAGATTTAGAACCCTTATCACCTTAGCCTAGAATTATATGAGTGTGGGACCTTTAGAATCCGAAAATCATTGTGTAAATAATGTAACATTTCAATCTTTCCAAAAGAGCCCCTCCTCTCCACTTATAAAAGGCCCCCACCTCTCCCACCTCATTTACACTTTCAAGCCATTTGGCTCAGCCAAACTCTGCCCAAATACTCTCCCAACATTCCTCCCTTACTCCTAGAAGCCTCACTTTGGGCAGAACTCTTCCCAAGGAAGCCATTGGCTCAAATCAAAAAGAGTTACCCGATTTTGAGGTAATGTCTTTTCTAATGTTGTTTTGTTTTATTTTTCTTCTCCAACCCCCTAAACTCTTTTTATTCATTTCTTTTGTAACAACACCAGTATCCTCAATATACTAGGATGTTGTTATAAGAAGTATTCGAGCTACACTTACACACACCTACATCTAATGGTTAAAGAACATACGGTTTCTGGGGATGGCGAATTTCTGCATCACGAAACGATGATTGTTCAACACTCATATAACACCTTCAAAGGTGGCCATTAAGATGTCACTATTTTTATATATGATATATAATATGTTTATGTTTTACTTATGCTTCTGTATTTCTCATTTATGGCATACTTTATGATTTCCATTATGGGTAAAACGCGATAATTTCATTTTAGGAAGTGCGGACTACCGCCCCCCTCAAAGTGATTTGAATCGTTAATGCCATATGTGGGATGTATAAAGGATGGAGTAAATGGTATTATACACTATATTATACTGGAATTATATTATACATTTATATCATTATGATTTAGTTCCATTAAATATGAAATTGAAATGAAAGTAGCGTTCATGCGTACGTACGGCTTACCGTCTCCATGAACGGTGCATTTCATTTCTTACCTCTAAATGTTATGTAATATTATAAATGAATGTATATACTGGATATATAATATATATATGACATATAAATCATGAATATAATTCTGGATATAATGGATATTTCACCACATAAACAACTTGTAATTATAAGAAGCTTATTGTTGACTCAAGTACCAAAGATCGACAAAACGACCGTTATTAACTTAAATAATTACATAATGTTCATATCATTGTAATAAGTGATATAATAAGGATAATGAAGTTGAAAATGGTTCTTAATAAGGTATATATTAACTCTAGTTTATTATTCAGGAGGTTAAAGAACGGTTGAGTCAAGTCAGACACGAGGTAAGGGAACTTCTTAACCCAACTTCCATTCTTTGGGTTAATCTCCTACTTTCAAATTATGTCATGATATTATTATGTTGTATATTGTATTTATACTTTCTTTATGTGTACATATAGTGAATACACATAATAGATATATTTTATTTAAAAATGATCTTGTAAGGGAATTTCTTAACCCAACTTCCATTCTTTGGGTTAATCTCCTACTTTCAAATTATGTCATGATATTATTATGTTGTATATTGTATTTATACTTTCTTTATGTGTACATATAGTGAATACACATAATAGATATATTTTATTTAAAAATGATCTTGTAAGGGAATTTCTTAACCCAACTTCCATTCTTTGGGTTAATCTCCTACTTTCAAATTATGTCATGATATTATTATGTCCCATCTTGTACATATAGTGAATACACATAATAGATATATTTTATTTAAAAATTATCTTTTTAAGGTATTTTGTCTCAATATCCTTTCATTGAGGCATATTTGGTTTTATACACAACTTTCTTTTATACGGTGTATAAACCCATTTGACTTTTACGTTTATTCAAAAGGTTTTCTTTTATAATTATGTGATTTTTAAATGATTTCAAAAAGAGATATTTCTCTCCAATATATGAAAATCCAGTGCAAATGTATACGTATTTAATGCAGGCTTAAAAATGTTTTCATAAAACCCGACTCTCGAGTGTGGTAGACAGGAAGGGGATTGGGCGTGGACCCATCATGGCCTGTAATTAGTCGAAAAGTCTCATAATTAGTTATTTTGTTTTCAGAAGCTTGCTTAATGTTTTCAGGAAAACACTGGATTATATTTGAGCAGTTTTAAACTTAAGTATCTTCTAAAAAAATTGCATCGGTAGGTCTCATGAGACAACTAGACGTGGAATTGGCCGAGGCCCTTTCCCAATTTGATTTATGGTTTTGGCCGAGGCCTTAATCATTTTAGACGTCTTGGCCGAGGCCTTGACAAAATGTTTCAGAATGTCCGGCATTATACATTCCCTCATTATGAATGTGGTTATTGGTATTGCATGTGATTATTCGACCAGTAGAATATCCATGTGAAGAAGTAAATGGCATTATCTCATTTTACTTTTGCCATATTATGTTGATGTTCAAGTTTAAAAAGGCTTTTGTTTTAGTTATACATTGCCTTAAATGTTTATGTTTATTTATGAAAGCTTCCGCAATATTGTTATCCTTACTGAGCATCTGAGCTCACCCCTTTCAATGTTTTAATATTTTCCAGGATGTGAAGAAGTATTTTATGAATGACCTGCAGGGATAGTCAGAAGAGGATATGAGTGTGGACTATGGAGACTTTGTTATTGTAGTTTTTCACTTTATGATGTAATGTAACGTTTACGAATGTATCTAGTGTTTCCAAGGCTACTAAACTAATCGGTCTTTCGAGACATGATCTTTTGTGATCATGCCAATGTTACGAAGTAATGCACCGACTCTGGGTAGCTGGGGTCGGGGCGTTACAGTTGGTATCAGAGGCAGTTTAGTACTAACCTTGGTAGCTAGATTTAGATAAACTCTGATTAGAACACATAGAACAAAGATAGACTTTGAGGATTAGTATAGAAGAACATCCTAGAATTTTGGTATTATAGAGATGTTATGAGTTTTCTCCGAGCAATACATCCCTGTCTGGATATGAGCAGGTAGAGGCGGATCTGGCACAGATGTACCTAGGGGTAAAACCCGAAAACACCGCTTTGAGCTAGACTCGAACGGGAACTGGTGCACGACAACGGGCCTTGCTGCACTCTTGGTTACGACACTCCCGGGGGATATGCTTAGGATAACTCTCATTTTCATTACAAATCATTATGAAGGGTTTATGAGTATATACTTCCTCAAAGAAAACATTTTTATGATTATGGATTATATCCATAAATAGCTCAATTTATGTAAAGTGTTTTAAAAGTATGGAATTATGTATTTTGATTCATAAACTAATCTAGTTTATGCCATTGTTTAGAAATGGCGCCTAGTGGAAGAAATGGAAACCGTATCAATGCACGCACTCCATGTAGGGATTGCCCTCCTGATCAAGATAATTATAGTGGGGCTGGTGATGCAACTGGTGCCGATCAGCTAATCACCATACTGGGACAACTTACTCAGGTTATGAATAATAACCTTACTCGTATGGAGCACCCTGATCCGCAACGTGGAGGATCAATGTTAGACCGCTTCATGAGGCAACAACCACCAACCTTCAATGGGAGTACAAATCCTATAGTAGCTGAGCAATGGATAAATTCCTTAGAGAAAATATTTCATGCCTTGGGGAGTAGTGAAAGGGAGAAGGTTGTCATGGCAGTTTACCGCCTCACTGGAGATGCCGATCAGTGGTGGTCGCTGATTCAAAACACAAAGGAAGATGATGACGTATCGAATATGGAATGGAGGGAGTTCAAAGAGATTTTCTTAGAAAATACTTTCCTCGTGACCATCGAGCAGATATGGAAAGGCAATTTCTGAGTCTGAGGCTGAAGGAGGATGAGAATGTCGCAAAGTATGAGGCTAACTTTACAAGGTTAGAGAGGCATGCTGCCGATTATATACGTAACCCAAGGAGTAAGATTGATCGTTTCTTTGATGGGTTAAAACCATTTCTCCGTCGAGCTTTGGAATCACAATCCTTCTCATCATACGAAGATATTGTCTCGTGTGCTATCAAGACAGAAAAGGAATTCTCTAAGTCTTATGACAACAAAGTAAAGCAAGAGAAGAAGAGAACGTGTGGAACAAGAGACAGATAAAGGGAAAAAGGGAAAGAAGGATTTTCCATTATGTGATAATTGTGGGAAGAATCACCCTGGTACTTGCCTAAAAGGAATGGGAGTTTGTTATAAATGTGGAGAAAAGGGTCACCAGGCTCGTGATTGCAAGGGAAAGAAAGAGGCTGTCAAAGTTGAATGCTACAATTGTCGAGAAATGGGTCATTATGGAAATGAATGTCCTAAGCATCAAGGAAACTTACCTCAGAAAAGGCCAAGGGATCAAGGCCAATCTTATGCTATGACTACAGTTGAAGCGGAATAACTAATGTATTGGTGATTTTGGACTCATGGATTATATTCTGGTTTTTAGAATAATGTGATATATATATAAGGATTGTACTGCAGTACTTGTTAATTTCAGTAAGGTTTTAATATGATTAAGGTAATCATATTTTTAGTATGTGACAATAAGAGAAACTTTTCTTGTTTGGGGAATCTGATGTTACAATTGATTTTGGAATTTAGAGACCTTTTAGAGAAAGTCTGGATGAAGGTATTTTGGATAACTATAAAGGTTGGAGTGGATTAAGTTGAAATTTGGATAGTATTGTTTAAGGTTAAAAAATTTATGAAGATTATTTTTGGAATAGTATAGTACTATATTTTTAGGAAAAGGACAACCTGCAGGGTGGGGAATAACCCGTCGCGTCGGACAAAGCTGCAGGAATACGAACCCACAACCATAGTGCGACAAGCCTTTATTTCCTACCACTAGCCTACAGGAAGTCCCTGGTTATTACAAAATCGTTTTACTAATCTAAATGGTATGTGTTAACATTTGGAACTTTATACAATTAGGATAAATAGAATATTTTTGAGTTCCGTTACCATTTGGAGTAAAAGTTGGGTTTGTGGTAAAAATTTATTAACGAATGAAAGTATACATAACAAGTATGTATATTCCCTACGTTCTTAGTAAATCTCCTAAACAAATTCCTCAACATTATAAAAGGTAACTTAAACAAAAATGTTGTCGGTTAACTTTTCCAACTGGGATTCAATGACCGTTTAAAACCAATCACAAGTTTGTGATTTTCTTATGGTTAAACATTCTCCTAATCCTGTTTTCTATAAATCTCCATCAGACCTTGATGGTTTGTTTTTCTTCCATATCCATATTTTCATAGAATCCTAGAATGGGCTATATCGGGTGACCTTTGCACTTATCCTGCTTTCTTTTAATGTTATATATTTATTAACCTTATTTCCGATGTGGGTTTTCCACAAAGGTATTTTCTATTTTCAGCCTTTTATTATCAAAGAAAAATTTCAAATTGCGAGGACGCAATTTATTGAAGGAGGGGAGAATGTAACACCCCGAGATTCCACGATACGCTTCTCATTCAATAATGCAATAGCTTGCATTGTACGCAAGTTCGAGTTCTAACACACACCGCAACTAATCAAAATAGCCGTTATGAATAGTAATAACCACTTTTTAAAATTATAGAAATTTTATATTTCAAAATGGACTTTATTTTTGTATTCCTAATATTGAAATTAGCCTATGTTGAATTTTTTGTAATTTTCTGAGAACTTCAAAATTTTTTATGAATAGTGATAAATACTTAAAACAACTTTTTAATCAAATAATTCATAGTGATAAATTATAATATTGGGTGGTTTTAGAGTATAATTAGAATATATTTTTACCATTTTATCCAATGGTGGTCATTAGAATTAATTTAACATTGGAATTGGACATAAACAATTGACAATCTTTTGATATAAATTGTTTCTTAAAAACACGCTATTTGTTGTGACAGCGGGAATTAATTATAAAATTAATTAATGCAACTTATATGTTTGGAATTTTTGTAAAATAGGCATCATTTTTGAATTAGGAATATCAATTATAGCTTAGGGTGAAATTTTGGCATTGTTCTGAAAAACTTCAATTTTGATGAATAGTGAAACCACTAAGTGGTAGTTAAATAACTGATTTTTCGTTTAAATGAAATATTACCACTTCTGTGATTTGATTTTCAAAAATCCGACATACATGGTTGTCATTAAGAAGTAAAATGTGGTTCAATGAGATCAAAATAATTTTTTGGTGAATAGTAACTTTTAAGTTCTTAATCGCGATTAGAGGTAATTAGTGTAGTTTAAGGTAAAAACAATGTTTTATTAATATGATATGAGCTTGACACTTGTCCTACTCCTATTGGATGAGTCATGGCCGACCAAGACAACCGATGGGTCAACTTGGGGACCCCATGGAGCCACTTTAGTTGGAAAATGACATTAATATATATTTATTTAATGTTAAAATTAAATTGACACAAACATGAGTTGTTTTACTAAAATAGTTTTTAAGTGGGGTTAACAAGTCCAAATTTTGATTATAAATATTCATTAAAAATATAAAAAGATTTCCTACATCATAGTATTTTTTTATAATTTTTAGACATTAAATAAATTAAATTATTTATGACATCATGATGATGTAGTGATGACCTCATTATTTAACGATTTAAATAAAATGGGAAGATAATGCAAAATACAAGGCTTACACTTGTCCAAAGCCTATTGGATGAAGAGATTTCGAACCCTTATCACCTTAGCCTCGAATTATATAAGTGTGGGACCTTTAGAATCCGAAAAGCATTGTGTAAATAATGTAACATTTCAATCTTTCCAAAAGAGCCCCTCCTCTCCACTTATAAAAGGCCCCCCACCTCTCCCACCTCATTTACACTTTCAAGCCATTTGGCTCGGCCAACCTCTGCCCAAATACTCTCCCAACATTCCTCCCTTACTCCTAGAAGCCTCACTTTGGGCAGAACTCTTCCCAAGGAAGCCATGGCTCAAATCAAAAAGAGTCTACCCGATTTTGAGGTAATGTCTTTTCTAATGTTGTTTTGTTTTATTTTTCTTCTCCAACCCCCTAAACTCTTTTTATTCATTTCTTTTGTAACAACACCAGTATACTCAATATACTAGGATGTTGTTATAAGAAGGATTCTAGCTACACTTACACAGACCTACATCTAATGGTTAAAGAACATACGGTTTCTGGGGATGGCGAATTTCTGCATCACGAAACGATGATTGTTCAACACTCATATAACACCTTCAAAGGTGGCCATTAAGATGTCACTATTTTTATATATGATATATAATATGTTTATGTTTTACTTATGCTTCTGTATTTCTCATTTATGGCATACTTTATGATTTCCATTATGGGTAAAACGCGATAATTTCATTTTAGGAAGTGCGGACTACCGCCCCCCTCAAAGTGATTTGAATCGTTAATGCCATATGTGGGATGTATAAAGG
Organism: Viscum album; assembly: GCA_963277665.1. Classification (NCBI taxonomy): domain Eukaryota; kingdom Viridiplantae; phylum Streptophyta; class Magnoliopsida; order Santalales; family Viscaceae; genus Viscum; species Viscum album. The sequence goes on along the minus strand of OY728166.1, from coordinate 31,779,531 downwards.
ATGGAGTAAATGGTATTATACACTATATTATACTGGAATTATATTATACATTTATATCATTATGATTTAGTTCCATTAAATATGAAATTGAAATGAAAGTAGCGTTCATGCGTACGTACGGCTTACCGTCTCCATGAACGGTGCATTTCATTTCTTACCTCTAAATGTTATGTAATATTATAAATGAATGTATATACTGGATATATAAGATATATATGACATATAAATCATGAATATAATTCTGGATATAATGGATATTTCACCACATAAACAACTTGTAATTATAAGAAGCTTATTGTTGACTCAAGTACCAAAGATCGACAAAACGACCGTTATTAACTTAAATAATTACATAATGTTCATATCATTGTAATAAGTGATATAATAAGGATAATGAAGTTGAAAATGGTTCTTAATAAGGTATATATTAACTCTAGTTTATTATTCAGGAGGTTAAAGAACGGTTGAGTCAAGTCAGACACGAGGTAAGGGAACTTCTTAACCCAACTTCCATTCTTTGGGTTAATCTCCTACTTTCAAATTATGTCATGATATTATTATGTTGTATATTGTATTTATACTTTCTTTATGTGTACATATAGTGAATACACATAATAGATATATTTTATTTAAAAATGATCTTGTAAGGGAATTTCTTAACCCAACTTCCATTCTTTGGGTTAATCTCCTACTTTCAAATTATGTCATGATATTATTATGTTGTATATTGTATTTATACTTTCTTTATGTGTACATATAGTGAATACACATAATAGATATATTTTATTTAAAAATGATCTTGTAAGGGAATTTCTTAACCCAACTTCCATTCTTTGGGTTAATCTCATACTTTCAAATTATGTCATGATATTATTATGTCCTATCTTGTACATATAGTGAATACACATAATAGATATATTTTATTTAAAAATTATCTTTTTAAGGTATTTTGTCTCAATATCCTTTCATTGAGGCATATTTGGTTTTATACACAACTTTCTTTTATACGGTGTATAAACCCATTTGACTTTTACGTTTATTCAAAAGGTTTTCTTTTATAATTATGTGATTTTTAAATGATTTCAAAAAAGAGATATTTCTCTCCAATATATGAAAATCCAGTGCAAATGTATACGTATTTAATGCAAGCTTAAAAATGTTTTCATAAAACCCGACTCTCGAGTGTGGTAGACAGGAAGGGATTGGTCGTGGACCCATCATGGCCAGTAATTAGTCGAAAAGTCTCATAATTAGTTATTTTGTTTTCAGAAGCTTGCTTAATGTTTTCAAGAAAACACTGGATTATATTTGAGCAGTTTTAAACTTAAGTATCTTCTAAAAAAATTGCATCGGTAGGTCTCATGAGACAACTAGACGTGGAATTGGCCGAGGCCCTTTCCCAATTTGATTTATGGTTTTGGCCGAGGCCTTAATCATTTTAGACGTCTTGGCCGAGGCCTTGACAAAATGTTTCAGAATGTCCGGCATTATACATTCCCACATTATGAAAGTGGTTATTGGTATTGCATGTGATTATTCGACCAGTAGAATATCCATGTGAAGAAGTAAATGGCATTATCTCATTTTACTTTTGCCATATTATGTTGATGTTCAAGTTTAAAAAGGCTTTTGTTTTAGTTATACATTGCCTTAAATGTTTATGTTTATTTATGAAAGCTTCCGCAATATTGTTATCCTTACCGAGCATCTGAGCTCACCCCTTTCAATGTTTTAATATTTTCCAGGATGTGAAGAAGTATTTTATGAATGACCTGCAGGGATAGTCAGAAGAGGATATGAGTGTGGACTATGGAGACTTTGTTATTGTAGTTTTTCACTTTATGATGTAATGTAACGTTTACGAATGTATCTAGTGTTTCCAAGGCTACTAAACTAATCGGTCTTTCGAGACTTGATCTTTTGTGATCATGCCAATGTTACGAAGTAATGCACCGACTCTGGGTAGGTGGGGTCGGGGCGTTACACCCCGTACCCCCTGGACATCCATGTGCACCCCCTAGACTCCATATAACCCCTGTACAACCTGCCCACCCCCATGTATAGCCCACCCGCCATCATGGACAACCATCCTAACCCTGTGGATAGCCCGCCCACCCCCTTGGACACCCCCGTACACCCAGAGAGCCCCACCACCCTCATAGATAGCCCAACCACCCCCTGGGAACCTCGTACACCCATGGACATCCCCCACCCCTGTTGACAGCCCTCCCACCCCCATTGAAATCCTTCCGACCCACGTGGACAACCTATACACCCTGGACATCACCCCCCTCCTCCACCTTTGTGGACTGCCCGTCCACCCCTGTGGATAGACCCCCCACCAACAAGGATAGCCCTCCCACCCCCTTGGACACCTCTTACCCCTAGATAGCCTCACCACCCTCGTGGACAGCCCCCCCACCCCCTAGACACCCTGTACCCATATAGACAGCCCCCCCCCCCCCCAGTGGACAGCCTTCCCACCACTATGGATAGCCCACCCACCCCCTTGGACACACCCTACCCCCCTTGACCGCCCCGCCACCCCCGTGGACAACTCACGCTCCCTCTGGACACCCCTCCCCCCCGTGGACATCCCCCCACCCCAGTGGACAACCTACCCACACCCTTGACAGCCCCGCCACCCTCGTGGAACCCCCCCCCCCCCCCCGCACCATCTTGGATAGCCCCAACCACCCCTGGACACCCCTACCCCCTGGACAACCCCGCCACCCCCGTGGATAGCCCCCACCCCCGTGGATAGCCCCCACCCCGTGGAAATCCCCCATCAACATTGATTATAGTGTTTCTAAGAACTCCAAGATCCCATTAATCATAGATACCCAACTCATTGCCTCACGGGATCCTTAATCACCAATAAAAAATAGTGGATTATATTTTATATATCCCATTTATAATCAATGATTTGAGAAGAACATGGCTATTCCACTTCCACCAGAGTTTGAGTAGAGACCAATAATAGGAAGACAATAGCTGGATCACAAGAATGACTAACTGAGATATCCCCTTATAGACATTTTGATTCATTTAAAGTGGGAACATTCTTACGAATTATCAAAAACAAAAACATTAGTAAAATGATTCGATGTTCTAAAAAGGGACACTAAATCACAAATCCCATAAATATACATCATAAATAATTCACCATAAAACCATTTCAAAATCACATAATAGAGACTTATTTCTTATTAAAACTCCCCAATGGTTGATAGAAATACATTTTATGGTTTCATTTCAAATATCATATAGTATTTTTGTCCCACAATAAATAAGAAATCCATTTCCTAATAACCAAATCCCACTTCCTACCATATGCACCAAAATCATTCATTTTTTCCTAATGAAACACATACTATTGAAATGAGCACTACTAAAGACCATTTCAAAAAAAAACCAATGATCTTAAAATCCATGTAATTCATTCCATTAAAGCAATTACTGCTCCCCACACCCCTGGACACCCCTACCCCCTGGACAGCCTGTCCACCCCAAAGGACATCCCCCTAGACAGTCCCTGCCATCGTGGACAGTCTGCCCACCCCCGACCCCTTGTGGACACCCCAACCCCTATGAATACCCCAACCCCGATGGACACCACCAAATCCCTTGACACCCCACCCCTATGGACAGCCCGCCCACCCCCCTTGACACCCCGTACTCCCCTGGAAAGCCCCCACTCCAGTGGAAAGGCCGCCCACCCACTAGACAACCCCACCACCCCCAGACACCCCCATCCCCCCGGACACCCCCCCTGCATAGCCCTGAACCCCTTGGAATATCCCCAACCCCCTGGACAGCCCCCACCCCCCTGGACACCCCCACCCCACCCACATTGTCACCCCCCACTCCCATTGACCGCCCACCCACCCCCATACACCTCTACCCCCTAGACAACCCCACAACCCCCTGGATGGCCCCACCCCATGGACACTACCCCACCACTTGGACACCCCACCCCCTAGACACCCCCAACCCCATGAACATCCCCCCAACCAAGGGAATTCCCCCCACCCCCATGGAAAACCCCCCTGGACACCCCCCTGGACACCACCTACCCCCTTGGACCACCCCCAACCCCCTGGACGACCCCACCCCCTAGATACCACTGCACCACCGAGTCCCCCCCACCCCTTGGACACCCCCACTCCCATGGATAGACCCCCTACACCCTATACACCCCCAACCCCCTGGATGACCCCACCCCTCCTAGACACCACCCCACCTCCAGGACACCCACCCCCTTGGACACCAACACCCCCATTGACAGACCCCCACCCCTAGACACCCCCATCCCCATGGACAACCCCACCCCTAGATAGCCCCAACCCCCTGTACGACCCCACCCCTCCCAGACACCACCCAACCATCTGGAAACCCCCACCTCCAGACACCTCCACCACCATTAAAAGCCCCAAACCCCTTGGACAACCCCCACACCCCTGGACGCCACCCCACCCCCTAGACACTCCCTAACCCCTTGGAAATACCCCCAACCCCAAGCACACCACACCACCCCCTGGACACCCCCAAAGAGAGTCACCCCTCCCACAATCCTGGATAGCCCACCCCACCCACCACCTGGACACCCCCACCCCCTAGACACCCCTACCCCTTTAGATAGCCACCCCAACGCCATGAACACCCCCCTACCTCCTGAACAACCCCACCCCCGATATTCTAAATTTAATTTTTTATGTATTTAATTATTTTATAAATTATGTATTAATGCAGTATTAGTATACTTTTGGTATGGTTATACTTGTTTTATGTGTATACTTGTTGTAATTACCTTATGAATTATGTGTTAATTTGGTATCTATGTAGAGGGAAATTAAATAAAGAATATGAGGTATTCATAATTATGTATAAATTATGTGCTGTATAAATTATTTGTTAATTCATACAGAATTTTTTATGTATTTTGCAGATATTTAGAATTGTGCAAGTATTCAAAATTGTGTATGAATTGTGTAGGTATTCAGAATGGTTAATGTATTCAGTATAGATATCCCCCAACCCCTTGTATGTATTATAAATGTATTAGAATTGTGTACGAATTGTGTGTTAATTATGTAGGCCTCCTCATGGAAGTTGGTGGAATTTCCGCAGGTGCACAAGGGGAGGTCGGCATGTTACTGCAGGTATATAAAGGTTATGCCAATGGCTTAAAACCGTTGGCATATCTGTAAAAAAAGAACTTATTACAACATTTTTATGTTAAATGTTGGTAAAACTATATACCAACGGTTTAAAAACCCTTGGTATATATATGTTTACATGATATTTCTTAACGGTTTCTGGGAAACCATTGGTAAAAGGATATACCAATAGTTTGTAAACCGTTGGTAAAGATATATTTTGTGATATTACCAACAGTTCTAAACCATTGATAAATATTTATACTAATGGTTTCAATGATCCATTGGTACATACTCAGTTTTTTAGACATATCCCAATGGTTTTCATAGAACCATTGAGATATTTATATCCCTACGGCTCAAGACCCAATGGTTTGGACAATCATTGTTATAATGTATACCCACATTTTTCTGACCATTACCAAATGTTTTAAACTATTGGTAAAGATGAAATTTCTAGTAGTGACAATTTGAAAAACATTTAACTCAACTTAGATTTAAATAACCAAAAAATAAGTAAATACACGAGACAAGACAAACAGACATCCCAACATTCCTTAACCGACATTGATGATCCAACCAATTTCCAAGTGTATTAAAAATATCCAAAAACTAGTGGAAACACAAAAGATTTGTAGATAAAAAGACAAAAATTACTACAACTAGCCACCAACTAAATACAAGCCTGGACCATCTCTCTAAGTCCTTTGGTTTCTCAATTCTACTCCAGTCACCCAATGCCCTCTATGGAGAACAAAACTAAATCCAACATCTAACTTGGTTTATAAAAAATATAGGTTTGATCTAAAAATCCTTGTATATCCCCACAACCTGAAAAATCTATCTAATATAATTCATAAAGAAAATTAATTAATGTTAGTTTGAAAATAAAACTAGAATGTAATATTTTCATATATATAACATATAGATATTCAAACAATGAAAAAATAAACATTCAAAACATTTCCCTTTATTTTCCAAATTTTGACACATATATTTTGAAAGAAATCCACTTACCTTATCCATTTAAGAATCACACAGACACCATTGAAATTTCTCAAAAAAATATCATTTTTATTTAACTGAAAATGGCAAATTTAAAACATTTAATCGATCGAGGATATCCCAAATAACCCATTTTAAAATCTACATCATGAACACACTAAAGAGTCTTAAATTTCAAAATGTTTTCGAAGCATTTTTGGAAAAACATTTTATAAATAAATGAATTAACACACACACATAGGTCATTCATGACATACATCAATGATGAATCACAATGCATATATCCAATATAAACCTCAAGAGGCACTATAAAAATGAAAATAGTAAAAATTATACAAACTAGAATAATATAACACTCCCCTCAATTAATAATTAACCAAAAAATCTAATGTGTAATGGGATCTACCCAGATAATTATATAATTTGATGTTCTTTACCTTATAAGAGTCTTCCAATTCATGAACCGGCTACCAGAATGCATTGATGTTCAAACCAAAGGATGCCAATTTATCCAATTGAATCTTCACTATAATGAAGATATCCCAACAAGCCCCTTGATCCAAGGATGACTTGTGGGAAACTAGTGGGATATGAACCATCTAGATGACAAAATTAGATCCTCTACTTAGTATTTGTTTTCCCATGACTAATAATAGAAGTTAGTTAGATAAAAACCATTGCATTTTATCCCACAAATGAATAACCAAATCTACCCTCACCCCTACCACCCATTAGAGAATAACCCCATAAATGAAATTAAACCATGATATAACAAGAATAATCAAACATAAGGGGATAAACATGAATTTCATATAGATTAATAACCCACAAAAGGGTTTAATAAAAGAAGTGGAAAATAAGGGGGTGTATTCCAAATAAAAAATTTAAAACCAAAATATCAATCATGGATTTAACACTAAATCATGTCTTTAGATATGAACCCCTTTCACATTTTACAAAACATTCTTCCAAATAAATTTTTTAAAATAATTGAAATCATCCAAAAATTAAAAACATATCAAATCTATATTTATAAAAAAAGACATTCTCTTTGAAAACCAAAATATTTCCAAAAACCATACATCTACATCAATAAAATTTTAAAAAATCAATTATGGAATTTTCATATTGGATAAATTACACACAAAATATGAACCACAATTTTAAACACATTAGAGAACCCTCTTTAAATAAAATTTTGGGCAAATACCCTACTTAAAAATAAAAGTCCCTTTTTAGACATTTATTTACCAATTTTTAAAGATAAACCTATTCAAATATATATATATATATATATATATATATAACATGAAATAAATTTCAAAAGTCCATACAACAACACCAAAAAATCATAAAACCTTTTAATATTCCATTTTAAATTAGGAAAACATGGAATTCATGTGGAAAATCATTTATTCCATGATCAAAATTACATGAAATGGTTTCAAATAACATCAAAGATATCAGATATATTCGTAATTTTAGTAAAAAGGAATTGATAAATAATAATAAAAATCATAATTCAAAAATGAAACAATTTCATTGGAAAAAATTCCTCATGAGATGATGATCAATATGAAACACTTCAGAACATGTATCCTTTAACAACGACCACACCCATGGGAATTATGATGGTGTATATAAAACAGACACAATAACCAAAAATTAGATCCCTTTGGAACATTTAAAAACCAAAGAAGATATATCTTCTTTTGGGAATAAATAACCAAGAGTAAGGAGTTAAGGAAGGGAAGAAGAGAGGAAAAGAGGAAGATATATCTTAGATCCACTTAAAAGACACCAAATAGAGGGAAATGCTCAAGTACAAGAAGAATATGGTGGTCCTAAAAGTCTCTCAACTGTCATACAATTATATTGTTTAGAAATGGGTGTAAAAATCCCTTGAATTCGAAGAGGGGTACTATGACACACTATACTTTTAGAAGAGATAACTATGTTCGATAGCGCATGTGACTAACAACACTAAGCCCAAACTAAAAAACGATTATTTATCTATAAACATTCTAAAATTTATATTTTTTTTTCAAATAGATGTATGATTAAAAACCTTATTAAATATATAATTATATCAAAATATATTGATAAACTATTAATAAATAATCATCAAATTTCGGTAATGTATTTTTGATTAGGAAAATATGTTTTCTTCAAAAATGATATTCATTTTATTTATAAAAAAGATAGTTTCAAGAAAATTTATAAAATATATTTCATAAAAATTGATATATTTTTTAAATCATCATATCATGATTAAAATAGGGTGAATTTATTTTTTAGAAAATATAGATTTTTAGTGAATATTAAAGATATTGTTTTTATATAGAATTTTCTTTAATGTTGAAAAACTAATTTAATTAAAAGTAAAATTCTTATCTTAATTTAATTTCAATGAAAAATAAATATTTTTTATCAATATTTAATTCATTTAATTATAATAAAATAATATTTATATCAAATTTTGGTATATATTTATTTTTAGGATTCAACACACATTTTTTTGAAAAATATTTGTAAAGGCATAATGTTTCGTCGTTAATGTTAATTAAAATAATGCCTAATGAGATATGATTTAAATTAAATTTTTAGATTATATATATCATTAAAAATTGAAATTCATATAATGAATACTAGTATTTATACTGCCAAAGTAAAATATACTTTTCCTTTGAAAAATGTATTTTTTTTCCGAAACCTTTTTTCTATAATGCTTTTAGATTTCATATTAAATTAAATTATCCCATCTATGTGAAATGATTTTTATAAAATGTATTAGATATTTGGAATAATTATAAATAATATTAGTTAATAATTTCATCTTAATTTTTGAACAATATGAATTGTTAATGTAGTAAATGATTGTTAACGTGGTAAAAAGAAAATATGTTTATTTAGGGTAAATATAATTTAAAGACGACTAAAAAGAATAAAACCCAAATAGTATAAATATTTATTTTTTATTTTAATTTAAATGATTATTATAAATTTATTCCATATTTTCATTTCATTATATGTGATTAATTAATCATTTTTATTAAAAATAGATTTTGATATAATAAAATACAAATTGTATTTTTGAGTAATATGGAATTTCAATTAAGAAAGTACTTATTCAGATATAGTTAATTTTTTAAATAAATAATAGTTTTATAAATTATTATTACTAAATAATTGTTATTAAATATATATGATCATATAATTTTTATGAATCCAATGTAATTTTTATATGGGTTCGAAAATTGTTATTGTCAAAAAACCTAGCATTTCACAATAAATGTAGAATAATACATTAAAAATTAAAACATAAATAATTATAAAAATCTTTTGAAAAAAATAATTTTATTTTTGGAATAATAATTTCAAAATTAACCAATAGTGAATATTTCATAATTTTTAGAGACAGTCGGATTTTTGGGTATAAATTAAATACCGTGTAAATATACAGTGTTTTTTATGACATCATAATAACCCTTAAATTGATGTAATAAATACCTTAAATAGTAAACACAACCAAATTTATTATTTTTCTTTAATATATTGTGAATTTATATTTATTTTACTAGTTTTTTGAATCCTGTATGAATCTCCCAAAATAATTAATATATTTTATGTTTTTTAAATAATTTCATTAAGAATATGACTCAACTCCCATAAAAAAGGGTATTATTTTATTAATTTCAAACAGTGTACTTAGAAAATAATTAAAACTAATCTCATTTTTGAGAAAACATGGGAAAAAATTATAAGGTTTGTCGGTTTGGTTATTTTATTATATATAGTCCAAAAAATAGTGTTTGAAAAATAATATATAATTTTCCACACTTTTCCTATATAAACACACCCAATATCCCACTTATCATCACAAAAATAAAGTTATAATGTCCTTAATATTCCCTATATTATCTATGGTCCTACGAAGGTTCCCCCAGGGTCTCAAGAAGCATTTGTAGAGTATTTTAAGTTACACTCCCATGGTAAGGGACTTCTCTCTCCACTTTTAAATTAAATCCTCTTATCCTTTCAATTCCTTTTGATTCCAATTATTTTTTTGAAATATGTTCTTCCATATCCCCATTAATGTAAATTATATGTCTAAATGATTATATAAATATTTTTGTTTCATTAAATTCCTCTCATGATCCCTTTTATACACACATTAACATGCCAAACTTTAGTAAGGGATCCTCGCATCCACTACTTTATTCATGTTTCTTAATGATCTTATTACTTATATTTAAAATTCTTATTATTGGTATGTTTATTTAATGTCGATATTACATAAACTTTTATATAAAAACTATTATATACCCAATTATCTCTCATCATTCCATTTTATTAATTTTTAAGTGGCGTTGTTATGCTACTGAAATTTCACCACAATTTTCCTTGCCAACACAATTGTGTAGTAAATAACTTACCTATTTCATATCAATGGTTTGAAACATTATACAATTATACTTATTTTACTTGATACTTACATGTACTTATTCTAACATACTCATATCCTGGAATAAAATATGATGATGAATAAATCTATGTTGTATTATCTATACGACAGACTTAAGTATGATAAAGAAATGCAATTGACAGTTGCACCCAGAATTATATAGTGCACTAATGCATTGGATAATGTTTAGTATTATGAGATGTAATGTTTAGTATGTTGTAAGGTTGATTAATTTATGGTAATTTTCTTCATGATGATGTGTTAGAATTTATCGTTGATTTTTCTTTATGATACATCATTTTTAGTTATTTCCACATTTTCCATGTTACCTTTATGATTATCTTATTATATTTTTCCTCATTGTTAATGTTTATGATTCTATCCCATTTAATTCACCATTAATATGATTATTTTCTTACATGTGTTATATTTTTCATGTTGTTTCATGTTTATTCCTTTAATATTATTTAAACCTCACCCCTTTCTTTTGTATATCCCCAATTTATCCTATTCAGTTTTAAGTACGACCATGTTAGGGGTATTTTCAGTATAGATGATATGTTCCATATTTTACGTTTTTAGGAAATTCACCTAAACACCAAAGGAACTAGATTTATATATTATCATTGTTTTATTATTTCTACTTTTTGAAAATAAATCATTAATTAATATATAATAAAGAGAAGGGCTTTCATAGTTTGTATTAATTAAAAATTTTATTAAATTTTTGGATTAGGTTTAGAAAAATCTATCAAAAAGAAGATGGATAAATATCAAAATAATAAAACATCCCAAAATATTGTTAATTATAGATTAACAATTTTATCAAGAAAACAATTATATATCTGGATACTATAAGTTTTGGTGGTTCAGGATGATATGTTCATAGGGGTAAAAACTCCGACAAGGTATGTCGAGGCTAACTCATCATATCCATGTACATAAAAACATGTATTATTATTCACATATTCTCACAATCCCATGGTATATTGTTTCATAAATTCCCAACCTTAGTACAAGACTTCATTAAAGTAATAAAATTTCCTGTAGGATTATATGATAAGAAATGAATGATGTATAACATATATTAAAACATATAATTTCATAAGATATGAAATTAATATCATGTATAAGTTATCTCTTTAAATTATGTAGATTACCAGTTTTTGATTAATAGTTAAAAAGTAAACATCAATAATATTCCATTAATTATAGTATATCTCTATAAATTAGTCGAATAACTTCTAATTATTTGGTGGATTATGTGATCACTTATAAGTTTATTCTAGATGTCCATGTATAAAAAAACATCTCGAGTTGTCTGTGTTTGGAGAAAATATGATATTTTATCAAAGACTAATTAATTGAAGAAATTATACTTTTATAGAAAGTATATTTCTTTATTTCTCTAATTTGGATGATAAAATAATCCCTTAGATTTGGGAAAACAATATTGAATATCTTTTTTCACATAATTACCATTTTCAATGAATTAATGGACTTTTCTCCAATTATAGATTTATGGATTTTTAGTCATCGAATATCTCTTGAACAAGTTCACTATAACTCTATATTAGATATTTTCTGTTTGTTTTATCTTCTATGTCTATGTTTTCAGTCTCCACTAAATTTCTCCCACTCGGAAGCCTAGTTATATGAAGACCTTCAACAATCCCTTTCTCTATTTTCAAGATGATATTTGATTAACACTTTTTACGATGTGGGTTTTCCATATTGATATTTTCATGAGTGATTTTTTACAGACTTCAAGTTTAATTTGTGAGGACATAAATTATTAAATTTAGAATAATGGAACACTTATTATTTTTAAATTAGAAAAAACTATATTCCATACCATATTCATTATGCAAAACCAGACCGAAAAATGAATGTTTATATATAAATATTTTAAACCTTCTATTAAATTTTCAGGATATGAGTGGGATTAATCAATTTATGAACTATATAAATATTACCTAAATATTTTGATAAATTCTCAGTAAATAATAAATCAATTTTGGTAATTTTTTTCATCAAGATACGTTTTCTTTAAAAATGTTTATATTACTATTATTCTTAAAAATATTTTCTAGTATATTTATAATTTTTTTTGATAAAATGAGTTCTATATAGGATATCATTATATCTTGTATAACATAGTGGGAAATTTTAGGGTTTTTCAAAAAATATATAATTTTTAGAGAATTGTGAAAAATACTATTTTTATAAAAAATGCCATTTCTATTGACAAATTAATTTATTTGAAAGTATGATTATAATTTTAGTTTAATTTAATAGTAAAAAAAGTATTATTAATCTATATTTTGTTTAATTAATCATATTTTGAATATTTTTATATCTCATTTTAGTCTATTTTTTTAAGATTCAAAACACATTTTTCTGAAAACTATTTAGAAGTGCATAATGTTTCACCATTATAATTAATTTAAATAACCCATATTGAGAAATGATCTCAATGAAATTTTTAGATTATATATCTATATTTATGAATTTAAATTAATATAATTATGATGTCAATTTCTAGAGTTAAATTAAACTCAACTTTTCCTTTGAATAAATGTATTTTATTTTTAGAAACTACATTCCATCATTCTTACGGGTATTATATTAAATTTATTTATCCAACCTCTATTAATTGATTTTGATAAAATGGATACCATATTTCAAATAATTATAAATAATATTTTTTTAAATATACAACTTAATTTTTGAACAATATGAATGGTAACTGTAGTAAATATTCATTACCACTTTAATTGATATATATGTTAATTAAGGGTAAAAATAATTAAACAATGAATAAAGAAGTAACACTGTTAGTATTAATATTAATATTTAATTTTCTTTTAAATTATGATTTTATATTTTGTCATAATTTTTTTCTTTATAAATTATTATATAAATTTTTTATAAAAAATATATTTTGATGCGAAAAAAATACAATTTGTATTTTGAGTAATATTAAATTTCAATTAAGAAATTAGTTTTGATGAATTAATTTCTTTTTTCAATAAATAATATTTTGATAAAATATTATTATGAACCAATTTTTATTAAATATAAATGATCATATAATTTTTATGATGTCAAATTAAATATTTATAAGTGTTTGAAAACTATTATCGTAAAAAAACATTTCATTTCAATAATAATTTTTGATTCTTATTTTAAAAGTGAAAATAAAATATTTTGAAAAATGTTTTGGTTAAAAATAATATTGTTTTTTGTTATAGAATATCTATGTTATCCAATGGGGATTTTTTTATAATTTATTTGAGAAAGTTGAATTTTTAGGTAAAAATTAAATACCGTATAAATATACAGTGTGTATTATCACATCATAATGACCATAAAATTAATGTAATAAAAACTATAAATGTTATAAATGCATAAATACATTATTTAAATTTAATATATTGTGATTTTATGTTTATTTTATTAATTTTATAAAACCATTATGTATCCTCAAAACCATTAATATATTATAAGGATTTAAAATCATTTCATTAATAGTATGATTCAACTCTGTACAAGAAAGTCTATTATTTTATTAATTTTGAACCATGGAATAGTAGAATAATTATAATGACACTTATGTTTTTGAAACCATGGTGGGAAGGTTTTTGGTTTTGGGTATATTATTATATAGTGTCAAAAACCTATGTTTGACAAATAATAAAGAATTCCCCAATATTTTCTTATATACACCCACCAAATATACCTCCTATCATTATTAAAAATAATTATATCACTTAATTAACATTATATACCCTATCAGGAGTCCTCCAATGGTTCCCCAAGCTCTCAATAAGATCCTCCTAAGCATTTTAATTCACACTCTCAAGGTATGGGACCTCTCTCTCCGATATTCAATTCAAGAATTATCTTTATTTTTCCATTGATTTCTTGTCATTAATTCATGGTTATGTTATTACATATTCCCCTTACATTCAATTTTATTTATAAAGGAATATATTATCCTTTATATATCATTAAAACCCTCCCATTAACTCTTTTATACACCCATTAGCATGCCATAATTTAGTAAGGGATCGTCACATTCTATGCCTTATTAAAAATTAATTATTTTCATATGCATTATATTTCCAATAACTAATTATGGGATATGAATTTAAATCTCCCTTTTACATCCCATTTTATTTAAAAATTATGAGTGGCCCCTTTCACTCCCACAACCCCATATTAAAAATGACTATGTGTGTCGTTTTGATTTCTAAATGTTACAATGATTTTCTGTGCCAAAATAATTCTATAGTGAATACCATACCCATTTTCATTCATGGTTGTTCACCTTTATACACTTATAATAATTTCAATTTGTAATTACATGCATTTATACCACATTCCAAGATTATAGAATAAAATATTGTGATTAATTAATCCATGTTGTATGTTATATGGTGGATCACACACCATATTCACCCAATAACGTGCATATGTCAATTATAATGACTTGGAAATTGGAACTACAAAGTATCAACATAATTAGGATGAATGAAAAAATATTGGAAAATTTTTATCCAAAACAATGAGGTTGAAACAATGTTACCCACAACCAATGAGAAATGAATCACCCTAAATGGTGTGGGGGGGGGGAATCCACAAACAAAAAAGTCACTCAATAAATGAATTGTTACACTATTTCACAAAACAAATATAGAAGGAGAACTATCCAAAAATGATCGGAACAAGAACACTTTTGAAAATAAATCCCATACAACTTTTAAATATGACCTAAATGTGAGCAATAAAAGAAAACAATTTTATAATTAAGATAAGATAGATTAGTATTCCCGGGATCCCCACACTGAATGTACAAATGAGAAATTATCATGTAATGAGAAAACTCATTTCTCATAGCCTTGTCTCATCCTGATTCTAATATTCACTCAATAGGTTATAATTTTCCCCACCGAATGGAATTGATGAATCTCCTACAATAGGGTAACTATATTATTAACATTCAATCAACATATCCTCTTAGAATGAATTCTAAAAACATGTTAGACCACATGTTGGTATATCTGATCCAACATCTGTTCAATAACCACCTCTTATGAAATGATCTTTTTATGTATTGGTAACCACTATCTTTGGAGAAATGCTGACGAACATTGAAATGTGAGCAGCATTCCCCCCATTGATTGATAACCGTGTTTAAGGCATACATGTTCTAGTTCTATCTTTTATTTCACCACTTCGTGGAAGAACCAATTGACAAACACCATCAATAGAAGCTCCAAAGACATATAATTACACAATAGAGTAGGTACCATAAACACTCATCAATCTTGTCTAAAAATGACTAGAAATATTTTGACAACTCTCATACATGAAGATTCAGCTGTTTCAAGAGAATCAATGATAACCTCAATCTGTACAAACCACCTCCCCACTTCCACTGTTACTTGATCACTTCTAAATGAATAAAGATGATGAATCAAGAATTATAAGATGCGATCTGAGCTCATGAAAGGTTCTACGTCCACCAGTCCTCTAGGAGTCTAGGTAGGCATCAAAACATAAGAAAACCAATCAACCATGCCAGTGTAAAATGAAAATAAAAATACATGAACAACATAAATTCATGGATCAAAAAAAATCTAAATTACTCCTTCCAAACCATGAATCAAACCAAAATAGTAGTTCCTTAAAGGAGTAACACAACATCAAAAATGAAAAGTACATTTCCTTTAAAACACTATTTTCACCAAGGTATTTTGAAATCATAGTCCACCTAGGGTCACATGGAAATAAATCCAACACAAATTTTTAAAATAAAACCATATTTTGGGATCAGAATCATTTATTAAAATGGGTAACTTAGACAGACATTTAAAATCACCATTTTAAATTCCTTAGATAACCCACTTTCAAAACAATTTGAGTTCAAATCCTCTCTCCAAACCAAATTCCATTTTTAAACATTATTTCCCACATTAAAATCCCTGACTAGTTAAAAACCAAATACCCAACCTGAAAAACTTCCAAAAATTAACTCATGGTATTTAAAAAAGTGTAACACATTATTTTAATTGTAAGATACTTATAGGAGTTACAAAACTGGGATCAAAAGGATTACTGTATTAGGAAAATTAAGACCATACATAATTTATACATAATAAAATATAAACATTATTTAATATCTTCTTCTCTAGATTCTTAGTGGCTCTCATGTAATCCATAGTATAAGTTGTCACCTGAGGATATACATCAAATAAAGGGGTGAGCTATAATTCCAGAAAGAGGATAAATGATAACATGAATCAATATAACATAGGGTGAGAATAATAATAATCATCATAACATAAGTATGAGATATGTATTATAACCATGAGATGAAGAATTGTATAATGACATGGAATGTGGAAATGTATAAAAAAGAATAATTATATCATAGTAGTCAAAGACCACACATATTTGTGCACAAAGCAAGAATCAAGTTCATGCATAAAATATTCGAATAAACATAACAACATCATTATGAAAAATATATCATCATCTGAACACATATTTCACATTATATCATGAGATAAATTAAATTACCCAATGAATTAGAGGGATATATAATTTTGAGAACACAAGTCAGATAAATACTTTTACATAATCATGTATTCCACATATAATGTATAAAATCATTTCGCAAAAATAACACATGACAAGGGAATGAGTTTCTTGATAATTTCATGAATAATAATTTCATGAATAAACATTGGTGTTCTAATAATAAAAATGGAATAAAAAATTTGGTATAATAATCACTAATTATGAGTGGAGAAGAAGAAATATCATGAGTAGTAAAAGATGTGTTTTTAATAGAGAAGAGTTATTTTGGAAGAAATGATGTCTTTTTCAAAAAATAAAATTGGAAACATATATATCCCAGAAAATAAAATTTATGAAAAATTATATTATAAATGAGAAATATTAAAATAACACCCACACAAAAAAATTTCATGAAAGAGGTACAAGGAAATAAATGAAATTGAGTTTGGGAATCCCATTACTTTATGTCCAGATTCTTTATTCACTTTAATATCACAAACAATCAAATTATATTAATTTATTAAAAAATAAAAAAACATATTATTAATTTATTTTATTTATTATAAATTTATTATGTTATTTTATTACCATTATTATGAGTTATATAGTTCAATTTTATCATTCTATTAGTGTTCATTTCTGTGTTTTGATGATCGGTTCACTTGAAAACAAGTATAGAAAATAAGGTAAGATGTGAATGATTCCCTAAAATTGAAATGATATCTAATTAGCTAACTTCTTGAAGTTTAATTTCTCTTATATTTTTTTTCTAGATACGATGAAAATTTATTAATAAAATTTTTAATGATAATTATTTAGATTAATTTTGGTGTCTTTCGATCACAACATACTCATTGTGTTTTATTATTTAATATTTTTTATATATTTTATTTCTAGAACCTAAAACGTTTATAACATATATTTTATATTATATATAAACCATTATAATAGTATTATGACCAGAATTGATGGAGTTAAAGAAAAATGATAACTTATCATCCTCGAAGGTGATAAATCTACACCTCATGGATAATGTTTTCATTTTTAGAAGAAAAGGGACACGAGAAGAGGATTGATGATGGATTATTCCGTTAAAATAATAAATTTATAACAAATTTATTTTACTGGAGTTATCTGGACACTAGGATTATGGGAGGTGAGGAGAGAAGAATTTAATAAAGGAACTTGAAACGAACATATAATAAAACAGAAGAGGATTTTACTTAGTGACCTTCTTCTCATTGAGAACCTCCTTTGGGAAACTGGATTTAGGATTTTTTTGAGACCAATGGATCTTAAAAATTGGGGGTGGGGTGATTATGAATGTAATTGGGAATAAATTTTATAATATTCAATGCTTGGATTGTTTAGGGAGAAGAGGTCATGAGGGATGTTATTTATATGGGAGGTGTGGGTGTTTTTTGATTATTTTATTCATTATTTCATTATTCGGGCTCATGAACAAGAATAGTTTTGATTCCCATAACTAAAAAAATTATATAGAGAATTATTGTTCGATATAATGGGCTTAAAACATCCATACATTATCTTTGACTAATAAATTCATGTATTTGTTAAATATCAAAAATTACCATACTTCACTATTCGTAAAATTTCAAATATTTTTGAAAAATCCAACAAATTCTCCCTAACCATTTTTAATGTATAGAATTCAACTATGTACTCCATTTCAGGGTTTTTTTCTAAATATTTGAAATTAAAATTTTTATTAAAACCATCATTTGTTTGAAACATATCACTTTAAAAATTATAACTGATTTTTTGACCCTTTAAAATATTAATTAATGTCTCATAAAATTATATTATAATCATTAGAAAAGAAAATATTAATTTCTGAATATATTTTATGAAAATAAATTTTCTCATAAATCAATGTACTATTTATAAAATTATAAATAAACATTTATGTTTTATAAAAAAATACAAACCATTGAATAATAGTTTCTAAAATGCTAAATTACTTATACAGTGATATAATTATATTATATTATCATCTATAAGGTGCATAAATTTTATTTATACTATCATAGGTGTTGTTACTATTCTATTGGACCAATTAATATTCCTAATGGCCATGTTACGATTCATTGGGTTTTGTTATTATTTCATCGGGATGGGTTCCATAATTTCATTAAATATTAATTATTTCATAATTTCATTATAAGAATAATGTTTTTAATGGTATATCCATGATATTTTTCTAATTTATATTATATAACATAATTATAATCAGGTGAACAATTCCATTGATAAAAGTTTGGGTCGTTTTTTGGAAAACATGGAATCCACATGGAATATCATTCATTCTAATCTCAAAAATATGATGAATTAGTTTTAAAGCTCTTAAATTCTACCAAATATATAAATAAAATCATTAAAAATAATTTCATAAAGTCTAAACAAACTAAAAAATCCAAATGAATGAATTTTATATAATCTAAAACCTGAAGAGTAATTGATTAAGAAGAAAGTCTTTGAAATATGTTTCATTCAATTATTACCACGCCCATGAGAATATGAATTATTCTTACGAACCTTAGACATCAAAAACACCAAAATTGGAATCACATAGAACGTTAAAATCTACTACACGAGATATTGGGTTCATGGGGGAATGAAAAAATAAGAGGAAATAGAGAGATAATTGGAGAAGAGAGAAAAAGAGTACGAAAGAGGATAGATCCACATGAAAAAAACAAAGCAAAGGGAACGTATCAAGAAAAGTAATAAGATGGATTTCTTATAATAATCCCATGGGTTTTCCAATGGTAGTGGTACAAAAAGGGAGTGA
Organism: Viscum album; assembly: GCA_963277665.1. Classification (NCBI taxonomy): domain Eukaryota; kingdom Viridiplantae; phylum Streptophyta; class Magnoliopsida; order Santalales; family Viscaceae; genus Viscum; species Viscum album. Next base: position 31,759,502 of record OY728166.1, on the reverse strand, counting down.
AAACCCCTTAAGTCCGAATAAATATATTTTTGAAATATCCATAAATTTGAACACCTAGATAGGTTACATTTTTTGATTCATATTTTGGAAAAACATGTGAAAACCATGAGCTTTCCACTATCTATTCTAGGTACCCCTCACACAGTTACTCTTGGGGTGATGTAAGGTTTATAAAAACTATGAACATTACCTTAGACACAACCAAATACATTCAACGCATCTGTAGAGAATGACATGGTTTAAAAAAGTATGACTAAGATGAATGGATCAAATTAAATTATATTTCCACCTGCAATGGCTCTACATGATTAGTACCAACCATGTGGGATAATTAAGATCCTCCAAAAAAATCATTAAAATCCTTTCTTTTCTACTCACAATATAACGAATATAAAAACCACACAAGGTAGGATAAAATAAGGAAAAAATATGGGAAAATGAGGGAACTACAAATAACACCAATGACTACCTTGAGTCAAAAGGGTATTCAGTTGAATGGTTGGAGAAGTGTCAACATGATTTTAAGGAGTTGTGAAAGAGATTATCGAGCACCCCCATCATGAGAATTTTTTAGGATGTGGATGAGTATGTGTTTTTCGGTGATACATCTAATTCCAAGATTGGATGAATTTTATTACTATGTAAGAACGTTATTTTTGACAGGTACTATAATCTTATACCACTTGAGCATAATTACGAAACCCATGATATAGAGATAAGACTATTTCTTTACACCATAAAAATTCTGTGAAACTGTTTTATAGTAAATTTTTTATCAATTATTATAATAAATAGAATATAAATTTTTTATTCTACCACAAAGTATGTAACCTAGGACATGGCTAATGTATGGAGTTTTTGTAGGATTTTGATTTTGAGAGAGTCTATACTCTCGAGATGGGAAACATGGTGGTAGATTCTCTCAGTATAAAATCCAATTTTTAGTTGATGAGTGTTGAAACCGAATAGTTATCATCTTTTTAGTTGTCCCTTTATGATTAGTGTATACCATATTACCATGGATCTATAGTCCAGAAACCCACAAATTCGTAAACATATTAGATATCAAAAACATGGGGTATTGATTTATTAGTTTTTCATGGAAAGATATTCATAGGACATTCTCATCATTGTACTTTTGAATATGGGGAGCACATCTTCATTTTCATATGATAAATTATGGTAATAATTATTCTATGGGGGGAATTACTATAAGTATTTAATACACCCAACATAATAGTTGGTAGATTTTTGGAAAAGATATACTAGGACCTGTCCTTAACCTTGAAGAGTAAATTTTTATTCAAATATAAACGGACCTTTAATTATTGTTTTGGTAAGAAATGGATGAAGAGGAGTGGGGATGAGTCTATCCCTTGATGCCTGACATTCCAATATTTTAAGGTAGATAATTTGGAACTAACAAGTTTAAAAAATAACATTTAGGTTCAAGAGATGAAGTGGGATGGTATATCAATGGATTTTGTGATTGGAAATCCCAAATATTCTAGTGGAGAAGAAACTATCCAAGTGATCATAGACTCGCTCACCAGTTCAACCCGATTTTTAGTCATATGAGAGTAAAATTATGTGTATATTTTTTGATTCCATTATATTCTATTGATTGTTTGGATACATGTAGTACATGAAAATAAATGTTTGAGAATGCGGTTCTCCCTTCATATCATCATTTCAAATAGGGTTACCAGGGGATTATTGGACTTAGTTGTGGTTGATCAAGGTGTTCCACCATTATATAGATGATTAAAAAGTTTGGAACATTCAAGTCTTGGGTATTTGTGTCAATGATAAAGGTATTTTGAGTTTGGTAAGGGGGGAAATCTGTATCTAAATTTCACAACTTTATGAGGACAATGTAGATTATTATAGTGTTGTAAACTATATCTGAGATTCATTGTCCCTTTCTAGATAATACCTAGAGTTGGGGAGGTGTTGTACCATGTGAAAATACCACTATAGTATGATTTACTTCATGATGTATTCCAAGTGTTTCATTTTAGAAGATACATGCATGACCCATAATATGTTATTGAATGGGTTGAGTTCAAAATTGAGTATAGAGAATCATTCTCAAAGTACCTGGTGGAAATTGAGTATTGACTTGATAAGATCTCTCATTGCTGATTGATTCCCTTGTTGTGTGTTTGTTGGTATTAGGGAAACCTTCAAGAGAGCTCATATAAGTGCGATAACTAAATTAAATGACACAACCCGATGAGGACAATGTAGATTTTTTCCTCTCAATGTGAAACCCCAAGGCCATGGTGGACCCTTTAGAGTAGTTGGAAGTGCAAGACATTGGAATGGAAGGGAATTTCATGTTCATTGTTCTTGGGGAGGTGTACTGTGGTCTAAAACTATAAAAAACTAACCACCACCATTTCATAGGATGTTGTGGTGAAAAATTCCAAGGATCCTAGCACATGTTCTTTATGTGATGGATTATTTTTTAGTGTGTTCAAGAAGTACACAACCATAGAACAACCATAGTGGAGGCTATGGTGGTGGTCGTGAGAATTTTTGAAAGTCAAAAACCATAATTTTTTTCATCATAACCTGAAAATATCAAGAATGGAACCATGTATTTATTCAATATAGTTTATTTAATTATTTTTAAATCGATTAATTACCCCTATTAATCAATTCATCCCACCTCTCATGTTGATTAATCAATCCAAAAAAAATTACATATGAATCTTAAATAAATCTACGGTGATTTAGTTGATTGTTAATGAATTAAGGTTTCAAGAAATTAAACCATTGAAGGAAGAAGATTTTTCATTCAGATCAACAATGGATGGGATTGGGGATCTTTTGATCTGATAGCTATTGGATCATGTTCTATTGGTTCAATTATTATATATTATTATCCTCCAATTATAAATCCAATATGAGGTATGTAATTTGTTTTTATGGTTTGTTTCCCCTTCCCTGGATAATGAAAATTTGAAGAATTAATTAATTTATAACTAGTTTAGGGATCATTTTTTCCCATCATTCATTTTCATCCTATAATTAGGAATTGGATATTTAATCTTTCATTGATTTTTTAGATTATATGATCATACACATTATTCATATTCCATATATTATGGTTAAACAAATACAAAACTTGTATGAATATCACCTTTGCCTTTCTTGCCACTCTCATTTTGTTATTTGTTCATCATTAGAGTAATATTGTCTTGTAATTCTACTATATCTAGAAACTTATTCTATAGTGATTCAACCTCAACATTATATATATTATTTATTCAGGTATTAATTTTGGATTAACAACATGATGGATGAGTGATGGTGATTAAAAAAGTACAATGGTGTTGATGGTGAAGTTTGTTTTGAGATCCAATTCATTCAGGTGTTTCTTTTAGATCTGTGATGATAATGTATTTGGAATGGTCCAAATAATCCATGGGAATTTTGGGTGTGACTCATAGAGAAATCAGAGGAGAAATTTATTCAATAAATGAAACATATAATATATTATGTTTTTGAGTAATTCCATTATTTTTAGTGTATATTTTGGAATAACACACATCAGGTGGACTCTTCCTTTTGATGAATAACCTTTTTAGGAAGGGAAAGTCCCACATGAACATGTAATCTTGATACATTCATTGTAATTACCTAGATTGATTTGATATTATTATTTCTGTGATCTATCAAATCATTTTATTGTGGGTTCATCCGATAATTTTATTCATTCCTATGGGGACACAGTAAGGTATCCCCTCTTGAGTAGAGGATTAATAATCCCCTCTGTTGGATTTTTTATGGATAGAGTTTGGTATCCCTATGTGAAAACTAGAATTTTATCCTCAATGTCATTCATACCTTTGTTGGAATAGATATCCAATTATTGACATATATGTCTTGTGATCTCCATCATGGTCTGTTATTCTAGATAGGTTTCGATATCCCCAGTATTCCTTAGTTATGATTCCTCATATTTGTACTTTTTTTTATGAGTTTCATTAGTTTTGGAAAGACTAGTGGTGTGAATTCCCTAGTACGACCATTACCTTAGATCATTAGGTACAATCCCAAGGAATGAAATGAGTGAAAACCCACCCTAAAACTATGAGACTTCCTTTTTCCATATAGAGTGTCTACCTCATCATCAAACCTTGGTTTTATGATATTTGGCCCACTCAATATCAATTATATGTTTATTTTGGTATTTTTAGGGTGTCATACTAATTATGTCTATACTCCACTATAGTTGGTATTCACTAATATGTGTCTTATATTATATATATGACATGAAATTTGATAAGTTCATATATGCTACTGGTGTAGGAGGATCTTAGTTAGGCTATATAGACTGTAGATAGATCCCATAGTCACTATTGAGTAATAGTTTAATTTTTTAATAGGTCATAATATGTTATAGTTTTGGTGGATTTTATTTATTCCTTTGAATCTTTTCATACTCTTTACGTTATAATCTAATATGGGATTGGTTTTATTCATGTGATTTATAGTATTTATCTTTTACCATTTCACATCATACATGTTTTTGTATATTTGCGCGTGGGTATCTGTAATTTAGTATATAAACTCTTGTGGGTGTGGTATGAATTGTGAGAGATTATATAATACCCTTATACTATTATAGGAAGGCATGGGGTGTCACTCCCAGCTTACCACCCACCATGAAGGCCAAAGTGGTTCTGGTCATGAAAACCCCTTTAAATAAATTACATCCTTAAATATTAAGTAATTATTCACTAATGAAATATTTGAGGGTGTTTATAAGATTGATATGATAGAATATTTAAATTCCAAATAGGACTCATTATAAATATCCTCCATATGACTAGTGAACTCATATTTCCCCTAATAATTGAAAGATAACTAATGGTTGATTTTTTTAATAATTTATTTAAATATCCCAAAATAATTATAGTAATTTTATTCATTTGCAGTTTATAGTCAGCCTTAATTGTAGTTCATGGGTTTATATTCATATATGATTTTACAATCATGAAAATTATCACAATATCAATGTCAAGAGTTCCAATCCACGCCTAATATCACATCAAATTTTAATAAAGGAAGGGTAAAGTGATTTTATATCAAGCTCATTCCGATAAGAATCTGTTAGATATTAATCATATACATAGGATATCATAATCATAAAACTATAAATTTTTATTAATAATTAAAAATATAATCATTAGAGTGGATATTTTATCTACAAAGAAAAAATTATAGGTAATAAAGAGTGTATTGAACAATTTATGAATACAAAAATCACAATTCATGAGTGGGTGATTAGTGTTCCCTACTCTATATTATTTTCTGAACCCACTTCAATAGTTTTTATTTCATTGATCTTCATTGTTTCCCCTTAGATTCTATTATTCACCTGGATATTGTCCATATTTTAGACATTTAATTCATCGAACTATTAGTTTTAACTCTTGATGAATTCTATTTCATTTCTACGTTAAAGCAAATCTCTTCACTTTTACTCAAAAATTAGTTTTTCTATTCCATCATTTCCCACTAGAAACACCTAATAGTTTTCTTAAGTCATTCCCCTTTGTTATTCGTAAAACATTTTTGGCATGAGGGAAATTAAATATTCTTTCATTCATCATCTTTCTCACTCGAATCACCTGATAGTTATTCATTATAATTTTATTGTCTTTGGAAACTCACCTAATTACATGGAATTAATCATAATTTTTAATGTTCTAGAAATTCCGTGTAATTTTTCTTTATTATATGGTATTAATTTGAGACCATGAAATTTTACGGCGTGTGATTCCGATGCCCAGAGTTCCTAGAAAGATTTGTTAAAGTTTTGGAAAACATTAATTAGCGCACTTAAGTAGTTTTCCTAAAAGAGTGGAATAACTCTAAAAAGGATTCCCAGATCAGAAATCTGATGGCACCGTTGCATTCAAGATGACGGTTTTACCCTAGGTGAGACTTAAGTTAAGTCGGCGTAGGGTTTTTGTGAGAAAAACAAGAAATGGAATAACCATAATTAAAATAATTAAATAATGTTATTTTATTTTTCAAATGAATATAACTCATGAATGGTAACTCAGATTAAAAATCAGTGACCATCACTAAGCTCATGATGGTATGGTCTATTTAGGAAGAAACTAACATTGGACAGCACGGGCCACCAGTGAAAGTTAGTTATTGTTCATCAATAAAATAATTAAGTGAGAATTATTTTATTATAAAATTCAAAACTTCTAAACGGTAACTCAGATTGGAAATCCGAGAGTAACATTGAGTTTTTCGGGGAATTTTCTCCTTAGGTAGAGCCTAAAAGTTACTAGCGCAGGTCCAGGGTGAACGTTAATAATTTATTAAACTATTTTTTGGGTAAGTTCAGTAAACATGTGAGCAGCGTTTTCTAACTTTTGAACTGGTGCTCGGATTAAACATCTGACGGAACCATTGATACTGTAGTGCTGAGATTCGCTTAAGGGAGACTTTACCTTGACCATACTAGGTATGGAGAAAAATTTATGTTTTGTGACATTTTAAAAGAAATCCAAAATTAATTATTTTATTATTTTATTTCATATCCTCCAATGGACAAGAAAAGGGGTGGGACCAATGATGTGTCAAGCCAATAAATGGCTAGACTTTCCAACCCTAAGTATTGACTTTGTTGGGGAATTATGAAGCTTCTTTATTGAAGATACCCTTTAAATTTCAATGTTGTTAATTACCCTTCCCCTCTCCTATATATATCGAGCTTGGAGAGAGGTATCGACACATCTTCACCAAGGAAGGATGTGATGAAAGTGCATAGTGATGTTGGGACCTTAGAGGACAGAGCCAAACTTAGCCAAAGGTAACAGATGACATTGAACCAATAACTGAAGGGAAATGTATGATTTGTGTTATTAGGAACCAGTTTCTAGAATGTAGAACATGATCCACCTTCAGGCATGTATTCTCTCCAATAGGTTTTCGAGGTAGGGGGTTTATTCATTTATTCTTTTTAAATGTTTTCATATTGCCCATTCTTGAACAATATGAAGAATGCGGACCAACCGACTAATGTGTTGATCTGCAATTCATTCGTTTTTGCGGGAGGTTGTTCTAGGGAATCCTAGCAAGGATTTAATTGTTGTTTATTTTAATTGATTATTTAATCCTTAACCCCCTCATTTTATCGAGCTAACATGGAGGGTGAGGGCCTAATGAACCTGGCCTGAACCCTCAGCTATCTTGCTACCCTTGCACCTCCTTGGAAGATCGCCATCACTATGACATCGACTGGATGTGTTGGGAATAGTGCATCGACACATTCTAGAAGAGGAGGACTTGACACAAAGACATGGTGGAGAGTGGAGCGGCCGACACAAGTCGGCCCCAGTAGAGGCAAGGCGATCCGTCGTGCACCACCGATGAATAAACAAGGCATCAGATCGTTAGTCGTGACAACCAGAGGAAGGTGGACGATACATCAGCCGACCGCAGGTGATGGAGAGGCGAATAATCATGCACGTTTTCTAGAGGTCGGATGACACATTGTCCGACTGTGATAGAACTGACATGGGTGGGGCACGCCCCTAGTGGGGCACCCACAAGGCAGCAGGGCCATGGATTGCGTTGGCTGTGGCGGGAGCAGGGGGACACCAGATCGACCGGTGGCCGGTGAATGGGCCACATGTCAGCGGCACGCCCAGAGGCATAGTTGCGGTTTCTGAGCTGTGGAACGAAGGACATGTGGCGCCACATGGCTCCGCGTTGGGTCAATCCCTCACGGGTTGACCCACAGACATGGTTCCGTGCCACATCCACCCTACCAGGACGTGTTGCGTCCGGGTATCCCTGGCAGCCCGCATCACCCGGTGGGTGGCACCGCCGGGTCAGCCCAACCTGCCTACCCATTGCCTAGTGGGCCGACCCGTGGCCCTGCAGCCTGGCTCGTGGCCCAGCTGGGTAGTCGGACCATTCCCAGTGGGCCGGTTAGACCCAGTTCAGGTGGGACCCGAGTCGAGAAAGGTCGACCCAGGTCATGTTGGACCCAGGATGGGCCAGGTCGATCTGGGTCGACCCATGCCGAACCAGGTCGGGCCGGTCCGACTGAGGTACACCGGACCCAGACCGAGTACCGAACAGTTACAGAACACTGGCCCTAACTTTTCAACAAGACTTCCATTTGACGAATCATTTATGGAATCGAGATCCTTGGAGTGAGATAGATATTTTTTACTTACTCCATTAGAGTTTTGGAGAAATGTGGAGTACGGATGGGTTGGATCGCATCTGAATCAAACTGGGCCCTTGGCACTGGAATGACAATAATGCATAGACCGAGTGTCTGATTGACACATCGTTTATTGGGTTAGACCCCTTACGAAATGAAATACCATAAGGATACTTCTTTGTGAGACTTCATAATGGTTGATATATGAATGATGTCTTGGGGAGTGGTTCTCCCAAGCATGCTACGTACGGAACCCTATGACTGGAAAAGATTTGACGACTGCTGACCTTTCGACTCGGAGGGACTCGACGACCTAGTGGGGAGTGCCTCTATGTGACGTGGCAGACCCACGGTGGGGAGATCCTCCGTGTGATGCTGCAAACCCATGGTACTAGACAGGAAGAGTACCTCAATAGGTGAGGAGGGGGAGTGCCTCTATGTGACGAGATACACCCACGATAGGGAGAACCTCTGTCTCACACGGTAGACCCATGGAACTCAACTGGAAGAGTACCTCATAAGTCAAAATATTTTGGGAAGTTTCTCTGTGTGACACGGTAGGCCCACTTTATTCGTTAGAGGAGGAGTTCTCCAGGCGCCGTGGTGTTTGACGTTGTGACTGGGAATGTTACTTGTTCCTAGGCCTAGACAATCTGTCGTTGGATATCAAAATTCATAGCAATACTATGTGGGAAAAAATCATAATTTTCATTCTCATAGTTGTATACATGGTTTGAGATGATTCTCTAGTTGAGTTATGTCTACTGAATTGTGCTTTGTGATTGGGATCATACTTTGTAGTTTTCTGTGTGGAATTATAAGAGACCTTCAGTGGTCTCGCGGTCCCTACAGAGTATCGTTATACTCACCCCTGCACGGTCTATGCCCACACCTTGTTGTGTCTTGTGCCGACGATGAGCAGGTGGGCTATGTTTTGAGGGAGCCAGGACTAGGTTGTACGCAAAGGAGACAAGCGGGCATGGATTGATGAGGAGGCGATCTTTACCTACCCTTTAGGTAGGATTCCCAGAGGATGACTTAGTAGCTATTTTCCCTTTTTCAGTTGTATTGTTACTCTCAGTTGTATTTTTACTTTTCAGTTGTTCTCATACTTTTATTTGGGATTGTATTCCGGCCCCTTTACAATGGGCACTCTTTTACTCCAGTAGTTTACTTCAGTGTTTTTTCTTTTTGGGTTCTCAGACCATGTGTTTTTACAATTTCAAGATAAATGCCTTCCCATTTGGGGTAATATGCCTTTTTAGTGCTTGTTGTCTGCCCCTAGCCTAAGGAAGGCGGGCTAGGGGTAGACATGGAACATGACCTAGGGGATGGGTCATGACAATGTTTTATAAGAGGAGTCAATTATACCAAATAACTAGGACTCTGATCTTTTCAATGTAGCAATTGTGTTAAGTGTTATGAGTGTGGTCTTTAGTTTGGAGAGTCCAATGCTGGAGTAGTGGACGAAGTATCCATACACTAGGACCCTAAATTCTGATTTCCGACCCAGTGCACAGAAACACTGATTGTGTGGGTTTTTGAAATGTTTTTCTTGTGATTTCTTTGGAGTCAGCTCACTAGGTATAACCTAATGTCTATGGATCACATGTTCTTTATTAGGATTTCACTGCATAGACAACCATCTAAGATTCCAGAGAGAGTACACAATGATGGTCCACCGAACAACGAGGCTCTGGTGTAGGGCCCTCTTTATGGGTTGGTACTTTCAGGTGGTGTACCAATAACATCACCACCAATTAGAGTATAGTTCCCACTAGCCGGACTGGGCAACGATGCACGACAACTGGGTATGTTTCCCAAGTTCTATCAGCAGAGGCCAGTGAGGCTTCGAGGTGAGACAGATTCCTAGGCAGCTGAGGACTAGTTGGAGGTAGTGGCCTAGAGGTTTCCTCCCAGTTAGGAAACTAGTTGAGTAGATGGTGATCCTGGATGCTAGTCCTTTCCATTATGTGACTATGAGTATGTTATACAGTGTAATGTGGCTTTAATAATTGGATCATCTCCCAAGATGGTATTTTCAGGTAGTGTGCATGCTATATCACCACCTGTTGGCCGCAGTTACAACCGACAGTGCTGGTAGAGGACACATGGAGGCTTAGTGACTTACATGTTTTTCAACATCAAATACCCATCAGGTTCCGAGGCGATCCTGACTCACAGGCAGCTAAGGAATGGCCTGGGGAGGTGATTTAGAGTTCTCTAGAGCTTCAACAACTTCGGCAGGATGAAATGTCGATATCTAGGTATTTATCGAGGCGTACCGACCATTTCTGGTACTCAATGAATATGATATGATCTGTGCTCCAGGGCTCAGACTTCTGAGATAGGTGTATTTATGAACATCCAAGACAACACTATTACTCTATGCATTCCTACTTATGTTAGGGTACTAGAGAAAATCATTGTGGTTTAATGTTCTTTGGTTGAGCAATATAACCAGAAAATGTTAGCATTGGGAAATGGGGATACTGGAACTACTCTCCGAGACCTGGTCAAGTAAAATGTTTCAGTCAGAGGATGTGATAAGGTCAGAAGAATCTACAGGGTTGTAGACATGGAAATAGAGCTAGTAGTGCATCAGGAGGTGGTGTAAATTTCAACATGTTACAACCGCCCACCCTTTTTGGTCCCCACCAGGCTCAGGGAACCAGATGATAGGGGAAGGGAGTAGCTGCATGTGGTCAAGGAGTGTGTACCAAGGGCTCTAAGAATTATTGAAGGTACAATATGTGTTTACTACTAGCTGCCGTATTAAAAGACATAGGTACCAATAATTCATTCCTTCCATGAATATTTTCCAAGACCTAGAGTTTCCAGTTAAACTGATGAATTTACCCTCACATATGGAGATACATTTTTTATGAGACTCGATAATAACACTAATGTTGACGGTGTGATCTAACCCATAAGTCGAGAGTTTTGATTGGAACCTCTTGGAGGAAGCGTTGAGGCCGGAAGATGTTACTTTGGGTATAGACTAGACATCCACAGTTCATACTCAGATTGACTGTATTAGGAAAAAGGTTGTGGTTTATCTACAACATGGGAATGGGTTTTTCTTTGGTTGGTGAAAAAATAGAAACCTGGACAGTACATGATAAACTCATGCATGGGACGGTGCAGCCGATCACTTTTGAGTCAGCCATCATTACCCTTGTGGCATCTAGAGTTTTCAATTTTCATTTCCCAACAAGAGTGGAAGAGTGTGGGGACATCCTTTCAAAATATGTTTACAGTATTAGCTCCTACAAGGGAGAGAGACTTATGCTTTGGATGGGTACTATGAGAGTGTTGATCCAGAGTTCTCCAGTGTAGTGATACCCTTGTCAGATTTCACAAAGAAGGGGAGGGTGGTCTTTCCTGTGGATGGAGAAGTGTCAGAAAAGCATTCCGAAATTGAGACAGCAAAGTTGGATTATGACTTTGAGATAATCTACACTCAAAAAAAGGGGATGTGGTAGTAAATGCACTCAACAAGAGGTCTGGTCTATAGGTGCCGAGTGAGGTGACTGAGCAGCTATCCGTGATATGGATATCATTTGTGGATAGAGATGGACCAGCATACCTTCATTCTATGGCCGTAAAATTTCCAATTCTATAGCGAGTTCGGGAGGTACAACTTAGAATGTTGACTATGAGGCCTGACGTGCTCAGATATCCTCTGGATAATCTCTTGAAGAATTTTCAGAAGGTGGGGAGAATGTTATCCTCTATAGAGGATGAACAATGGAACCATTTATTCTTCAGGATGAGGTGTTGAGGGAGTTATATACATCACCTATGGGGGTATATCCAGGTGTGGAGAAGATGTACAAGGATCTCCAACGTCAGCTCTGGTGGCCAGGTATGATGAATGGAGTGACATTGGTTTTTTTTATGATGCCTCACTTGTCAGCAAGTGACGGTCATGCATCAGGTTCCAGCAGGATTAGCACAACCACTAGAGGTGCCAGAGTGGAAGTGTTATGGGATCTTGTTGGACATTGTGACATAGATTCCATGTATTTCTCGGGGATGAGCTTCTATCTGGGTTATTGTTAACCGACTCACCAAGTCAGCCCATATCCCAACCATCTGAGAACTAGGATCAGAAGAGGGATTGGGATGCCTCTACATACATTAGATTTTATGACTTCATGTAGTTCCATCGAAAATCATATCTAGCTATGATGCGTGTTTTACATCCCAATTGTGTATGGGATTACGGGAGTCGTTCGGGACTCAACTACGATTGTGCACCGCCTTTCATCCTTAGAAGGATGGTCAGACAGAGCGTACCATTTAGACACTGGAGGACATGCTTAGTGCGTGAATCCTAGATTATGGATGTATTTGGGAGCATCACTTGCCCTTGGTGGAGTTCTCATACAAAAAAAGATATCACTCCACCATTGGTTCGACACTAGTCAAGGCCCTATACAGTCGACCGTAAAGATCACCTCTATGCTGGACAAAACCAAGGGAGTCAGCACTTATGGGACTGGAGTTTGTACGGGCTACCACTGAGAAGGTTCTGATCATCTAGGATCGAATGAACATTGCACGGAGCAGACATAATTCTTATGCCAATAGGCGGCCAAGACCCATGGGGTCCATGGAGAGAGACCATGTCATCCTACAGGTCTCACCTTGACGAGGATTGTGATGGTTTGGATGGTGTGAAAAACATTCTCCGATGTTCATCAGACCATTCTTGATTCTCAGTAGAGTGGGAGTGGTGGAGTACTGTTTATCTCTTTCCCCACAGATGCATCAGGTGCATAATGTTTTCTATATTTTGTAGTTGAAGAGTTGTGTGCATGATCCATTGCATGTCATCGACTAGGGAGAGTTGGACTTTGACGACGGAGAAACTTTTACGGAGATCCGAGTGGAAACAGAGGATTGACCTATGAGAGTAGTACAAGGACAGTTGATCACTCAGGTGAGTGTTTGGTGATAGCATGGGGACCTCCAGGAGAGCACACAGGAGGGGGAGGCTCAGATTCGTGCTCAGTACCCTCATTTGATTGATTTTCCTTTGTTTTTGATTTTGAGGATGTAAATCTTTGTGTTGGGAGAATGTAATGTCACTGAATTTCCATATAATTTTTTTAATTATATGGAATTATTTCAAGACCATGAAATCTGAGGGCGTGTGATTCCGAGGCTCAGACGGCTCGAAATGATCCGTCGAAGTTTCGTTATGCTTTAATTAGTGTGCATAAGATGATTTTATGAAAATGTGGAATAACTCTTAAAAGGTTGCGCAAATCAAAATATGAGTGAATCGTTGCATTTTGGATGGTGGGTTTACCATAGGCGCGACTTAAGTTTAGTCGGTGCATGACTCCTATGAGAAAATCCGAAAATGGCATAGCCATAAATAAAATAATTTAACAAAGTTATTTTATTTTTCAAATGCTTATAACTCAAAAAAGGTAACTCAGATTTCAAATCTAAGATCACTAATGAGCTCGTGAGGGTATTCTCTCTTTAGGAAGATACTAAAATTAGCCAGCATGGGCCACTATTGAATGATAGTTTTTGGCCGTAAATAAAATAATTAAGTGACAATTCTTTTATTGTAAAATCCATAACATCTAAATGGTTAATCTGATTGAAAATCCAAGTGTACCATTGAGTTCGATGGAGTGTGATCTCCTTATGTGTAGCCTAACCTCGACCAGTATTAGTTGAGGGTGAATGTTAATAATTTATTTAAATTTTTTTCAGGTACGTTTGGTAAATGTGCGAGCGGCATTTTATTACTTTCAAACCGGTGCTCAGATTAAAAATCGGAGGGCACCGTTGAATCCGCAATGCTGGGATTCACTTAAGGGATACATTACTTTGACAAAAGTAGGTTTGTATAAAATGTTATTTTTTGCGAATTTTTAAGTGAAATGAAATAAAATTATTTTATTATTTTATTTCATATCCTCTAACAGAAAAGTAATGGGGGTGGGGCCAGCAATGTGTCAAGACATTAAATGGATTGACCTACCAACCCTATATAAGGACGTCATTGGGGAATTAGGATGATACCTGATTTATAAGCCCCATTAAATTCCATCATCGTTACTTACCCTCCCCCTCTCCTATATATATAGAGCATGTGCAAGGGTATCAGCACTTCTTCTCCAAGAAACAAAGTGCTAAAGGAGCACTGTGAGGCCGGAACCTTAGAGGACGGTGCCGAACCAAGTGGGAGGTGACAGACAACATGAAACCATGAACTAAAGGGTGATATACAAGTGTCGTCATTTGGAACCAGTTGCGGGAATGTAGAACATGATCCACCTTCAGGCGAAGACACTCTCCAAAATATTTTTGAGGTAGGGGGATTCTTGTTTTATGATTTTTAAATGTTTTACTCTTCCCTGTTCTTGATAAATACGAAGAAATAAGACCAATCGAATAACATGTTGATCCAAGATTCAGATGTTTTTGTGGGAGGTTGTTGAGGGGTATCTTTGTAGGGTTTTAATTGCTGTTTAATTCAATTTATTATTAAACCCTTAAGCTTCTCATGTTCTCGAGCTAACATAGAGGGCGCGAGCCTAACAAAACTGGACTGAACCCTCCACTCTCTTGTTATCCTTGTGCCTACATGGAAGACCTCCAGTGCAGTGACGCCGACCGACTATGTTTGGAATAGTGCATCAACGCACGCCGTAAGAGGAGGCCAGATCACAAAGTCACGATGATCATTGGATTGGCTAACACTTCCCGGCCGCTTAGGAGGTGCGGCATGCCGTCGCGTGCCGCTGATGAACTATTGAGGCTGTGGATCATCAACCGCAGTGACAGGAGGAAGGCGGTCGACACACCAGATGACCGCGTGTGACGGTATGGGGCACTGTTGCACACCTCTAGAGAGGGCAGATGATACGCTGGTCGGCTGCGACTGAACCAAAAGGGGTGGGGAAGGCCCCTGGAGGCGCGCCCACAATACAGTAGGACCAATGCATGCATTGGACATAGTGGGAGTAGGTGGCCACCAGATCGAACGGTGGATGGGGGATGGGGCGCGCGTCAACTGCATGGTCATCGAAAGAGCCACGAACAGTCGGCCGCAGCATAAAGGACCCGCGGTGCCACATGGCGCCACGTTGGTTCAACCCCAGCGGGTTGACCCCCTGACATGGCTTAGTGCCCTGTCATCCCTACTTAGACAAGCCACATCCGGGTATCCCTGGTGAACCACACTGCCAGGTGGGTGGCACTGCCAGGTCGTCCATGTAAACCAATCCACTACCCAACAGGTCGATCCACGGCCCAGTGGCCAAACCCGTGGCACAAGCAGGTCAGTCCAGGCTCAGCGGGCCAGGGAGACCAGGGTCGGGTCAGACCCGAGTCAGGCCGGGTCGACCCAGGTCGGCCTATGCCGAACCGGGATTGGTCGGACCGACTGAGGCGGACTGGACCCGGACCGAGTACTGAGCATTTACACAACACAAGCCCTAACTTTTAAAACAGAATTTCATTTGGCGAACCATCTATGACATCGAGATCCTTGGAGTGAGGTATCCCTTTGGACTTACTCGATTAGAGTTTTGGAGAAACTTGTAGTATAGCTTAGTTAGATCTCATCCGAATCAAATTGGGCCTTCCACACTGAAATTCCAATAACACAGACCAGGAGTCCGATTGACGCGACATCCATTGCATTAGAAACCTTATGACACTTTGGATCATTGGGTTACTTCTTTGTGAAACTAAGTGATGGTTGAAATACGACAAATGGTTCGGGGAGCGGTTCTATGAAGTATGATACAAATGGAACCCTATGATTGAGTGGGACATGACGACTGTTAACCTTTCAACATGGAGTGACTTGACATACTAGTGGGGAGTGCCTTTTTGTGATGCAACTAACCCATGGTGGGGAGTTCCTCTCTATGATGCAGCAGACCCGTGGTGCTCGACAAGGGGAGTACCTCAGTAGGCCATGAGGGGGAGCGCCTCTGTGTGATGCGGAAGACCCACAGTGGGGAGTTCCTCTGTGAGACGTGACAGACTCACAGTAATCGACAACAAGAGTACCTCATAAGTCCAAGGTTAGTGGGAAGTGTCTCTGTGTGACACAACATTCCCACTATACTAGTTAAAGGAGGATTTCTCCTACCTCTGTGGTGTTTGACATTGTGACTGGGAATATTACTTGTACCTAGGCCTAGAGAATCTATGGCTGGATATCAGCATCCATAGAGATCATGTATGGGTCGACATATTAATCCTATTTCATAGAGTTGTATACCTAGTTTTTGCTGAGACTCTTATTGTGTTGTGGTTATTTCTTTGTGCTTTGTGATTGAGACCATGTTTTGTGGTTTTACTTGTGGAATTTGGAGAGACCTTCAGGTGTCTTGGGGTCCTTATTGAGTAACTTTATACTCACCCCTAGATGATCTATGCCTGTATCTTGTTGTGTCTTATGCAGATGATGTGTAGGTGGGCTGAGGTTTGAGGGAACCAGGACTAGGTGGTACACAAAAGAGACATCCATTCTTGGAGTGCTGGGACGGTGATCTGTACCTACCCTTCATGTCGGATTCCAGGAGGATGGATTAGTAGCTTTTTCCATTTTCCATTTCTATTGTTCCTTTCAATTGTAATTGTACATTTCAATTTTACTCTTACTTTTGGTTGAGATCTTATTCTGGCCCCTTTACATTCAACACGCTTTTACTCCAGCATTTTACTTCACATTTGCTTCTTGTTGTGTTCTCGGGCCATGTGTTTGTACAGGTTTAAGGATATACCTTCCCATTTTAGGGAATATACCTTTTAGTGATAGTTTCTGGCCCCTGGCCTATGTATGTTGGGATTGGGGTAGTCATGGCACGGGGCCCAGGGGATGGGTAGTGAAATAATTTCTTATAGCTTATTGGTCATAACCATAATATTTATCACTCTATCTATTATATAATTAGGTTTCTCTTTAGTATTATCAACACAATGTTAATGGAATCCAATTTTAATTTGATTCCTTCAAGATTTAAACTGTACTAAAACCAAAAATAATTAATCATGGGTGATGAAAAATTAACACATTTATATAAATATTATAATATAATCAGATAAAAAATTTAATCTCAAAATATATTACTCTTAAAAATTATTACAATAAATTTTAGTTCAGCCTAAATATCTCCCAATTAAAAAAATTATTATATAAATAAGGTTATCTCATAATCCATAACATAATTATTGAAATAACAAATCCTCTATAATAGATTATAAATAAAATTTTACTGACCGAATCATTTATCCAAGGAGTTACAAATCACGTGTGTAGTAAAAGGCTCACTCATCATTCACTATAGTGATGATTGAGATAATAATGAACCATCATATTTATAGGTTATTACCCCTAGTTTCTTATGTGAAACATCTATAACCACGTTCTAATATCTATAATGGGATTTATTTTTTAACTAACCTTACTCCAGTAACCCGTTACCGGTTCCAAAATTATTACATTGGATAAACTACAATGGGAAAAATCTTAATTTGTTGATTGTTTTAGCAGTATTGGGGAACTAGATGGATACATGATAATTATTTTATATTGGGAATAAAAATAAAACATAATATATAAAAATATAAAACTATTTGATTGTTGGAAACTAATTCAAATATTTCTTCTTAATTTCTTGGTGAAGGAAAAAAAGGGTGAGCTCAAATACTCAATTAGATTTTCAAATAAGGGAAAGAATCACGAATCAATATTTAAAGATAAATATATTATCAAAAATTACATTTAATATATATTTTTCTATAATAATTAAATAATTCATAATCAATAAGAAAAGGTAAATAACTGAAAAAACATTCCATTTAATCAATAAGCTTAGAATGAAATGAATCTAGAGATAATATCATTGATAACATATAATAGATAATAAAAAAAATTAATTTTAAATTAAGGAAACTCTTAATTATTATACATCATGATCTCTCACTTCATGATACCCTTACATTTAGGTCCTTTAACAAGGCCATTTAAAACCATTGGTTAAAAACTCATCTGATTTGTCCAACTCATTTGTCCCATAAAACCTGTCGATACACCGAGGATATATTTATAACTAAAATCCACCAATAAATACATGTCCAAATAATCCCTTATATATCTAATAATCAATTTAATTGATTAATTAATATTCCATATTATCAAATATCTGTATTGAGTAAAGGATGAATATTTATAATATTTACCAAGTTAATCAAATTATATTCAAAGTAAACACAATATGTAAAAATGGTATTATCATTGTAAAATAGTCATATGAATCATAAAATAATATGTGTATATAATACAAATGTAATATCCAATTAAAATTGACCGGAATAAAATTAATTTTTCAACAGAAAGTCAATAATCACAAAAGAAATAGAAATTGTACAACAACATTTACAACTTTGAAATTTTCATGAAAAAACCCCTTGGATGAAATAATTACCATTGAAATAAAAAATACAATGAATTATTATATAATAATTATATTAAATGTTAATGTATTAATATATACACCATATAAAAAATAATTTTGTGCATAACATTACAATATGCCTCAATGAAAGGAAATTTAGATGAAGTACCTTACCTCAGGCTTCCCTTTATTTTATTGTGCCTTAAACTATTATATATCAGTTTAAATATATTATTTAAAATTATAATATAACTATAATTCTATTAATAATAACAAATATTATCTTATTATTACATTTTACCTCCCATTTTTTAATAACATTACTCTTTTTTTCCTAATTTCATTTACCAATTGTCCCATTTTCTCACGTGTGTTTATTAATGAAAGTTATGTTCCTAGTATATAAGATATAAATATATAAAATACATAATTATAATACTTTTAAAAATTTTATATTTACACTATATATATATTTTTATAACCATTCTTAAATGTTGGGCATGTAACATTATTCACATCACTTTGTAGAGATGGTAATCCGTATGTACGCACAAGCGATGATCTCATCCACTTAATAGGCGAAAGTGTTTGGATGTGTGTGACATAATTATTTTATAGAATTTTTATCATGTCATATTTAAAATATATATTCTTTATATGTATTACTATTACATTCTAGTTAAATTTTAAGTGAAAACAACTTGTTACGCTTCACGAGGTTGTACACCACAGTACACACGAGTGACATTAACATTTTTTAAATTTCATGGAATGTAAGAAGGTATATGTGATATTATAATTGAATATATATAATAATATCATATATATAATATAAATGCGTTAAATTAATATTTATATTCATCCTTGAATGGGGTGATGGGAAAATAATTATAGAGCTTTGTGAGGTCATAGTTCACAGTACACATGTTGGATGATTTTGTTTCCCATTTGCAGAACGTGAAAATCGATATTGGTTATTAAAAAATAAAATCCCATCATATGGGATGTAGTGGTAGTATAATATCAGTAATATTGAAAGATATTTTATGGATATAATAGATGAAATAAATTGTGAACACTCATTTAAAAACGTTACCTATTCATCACGGAACATTATTAGGTTTACACAAAAAACTTCCTAGGATGGATTTATGATTAAACCAAGGGATATAGGATATTTGTATAGGAATATGGAAGATAATTGGATAATTATATATAGAAAAAAATTTATTTTCAACTGTGAATATGATAGGATAAGGGGTGTAATTTTATAAGCTAGGGAGGAGACATAGTTTGATTTTTTTAAAAAGAATCAATTATACCCTTGTTTTTATCCTGGAAAATCCTAAAAAATTATCATTTTCAACCCCTATTGATTTTACGGATGAAATATGGCCATACATTGTGTTTGTATATGTTGGTAAGAAATTTTAACCACTATATTTTTGTTTATCCCCATGTTAACCAGTTTTTTCATAACTGTGGTAATTAATTTTTATTTATTTTATTATTCTAAATTTTAAAGAGTTAAGTTGAACTTACTATATAACATAAATTATACTTATTAAAAATATGGAATCCATTTTTCCAAATTCTATGCACTAAAGTATAGAAATCCAATTTAAAATTATACTATTAGATGGGATGATAAAACAGATTTCCAATGAATAAATAGTTATAAGTATAGAAGGATTCAATTTCGAAATTCAATAAAAATTTGATTAAAATAACATAAATTGAATTTAATATAATATAATTTTACTAATTTTACTTTAAAAACATTTTTAAATATAATTTAACTTTGTAATTTATTTAAATGATAATGCTTTTTTCAAAACAAATCAGTATTTCTCTCCATTCATCGAAAAATGAAATTTATTAGAAAACATCCAAAAAATAACACTAAGATAATATTTATATTATTATTTTAAAAATTAATTTTATTTAAAAATTAATTTATCTAAATGTGAAAAAATCAACTTTTTATTTAATGTGAAATAAACGATGAAGCTTTTCTCTATGCAAATAATACAGTTTTTTGAAAACAATAAATTACTTTCAAATTATTATTATTTTTATTGGTAATCATACTAAACAAATAATAGGGGTAAACAATATATTTTTCATAATTTGTCTGGTCCAATTTATACCCACCAATTTAAGGTATAATATATAATTGTATTGTTTAAATAAAATTTTAATTGATTATTTTCATTTGAACCTATTAATATGTGAATCATTATCTATTGATGTTTTTTTATTTTTATAAAAGGAAATTAGTCATAAATTCTTAGAGAGTTAGAAAATTGATAGGAGAACGAAACAATATATACCCTACCCAAACTATGTGGTGTTATCATATAAATAGACATATCCTTTGGTATTTATTTAAATTTATCCAATCCCAATACCAAAAATAAATCAATATTACCACCACAAACCTCAATGGTTTTCTATAAATTTTTAATTATGATCATCCATAACATTTCAAACCAAAAAAATTCATTAACTAATATCATGACCTCTAATGTTATCTAAAACCCACTAAAATAACAACTATGATAACCCATAGATGTGACTAGCTCATAATTAAATGACATAAATCTAATAATTCATTAACATAAACTCTGATGATTGTATAGTTTTATTGTTTTATAGATTGAAAAAAATGTTAACTAACAAAACCAATTTCATTTAAAAAAATGAATATTTTCCCACTATATAAGAAATTTATTAATCGATACCAATACATCATTACCTCACACAGTTTATCCTCCTAGTATACTAATCTAGAAAATATATATGTATTAAATTTCATTTTCAAATTGGGATATGGATACATAAGAATGAGTTTTGTTGAAATTCTCAGTACGGGTAAGAAAATGTGAAAAAAGTTAGTGAATATAAATGATTATATTATAAGTAAATGAGTATAATCAAGGTATATAAGGAAGTTATACCTAATAATTCATTAGTCATGTGTTTTTTTATAATACATATAATAACATAACAACATGTCATATAATTTTTATATATCTAAGAGGAACAAAAATTATAAATTAAACAAGAATCATAAAGCACTAATGTTGAAAAATGATAGAATAAAATCAAGGAGAACGATATCATATAAAATAGGTACAAACATGGAATGAAACATATTATGAAATGAAATGAAACATAAAAAAGTTTCATAATTTAAATAATCTAAAAAAATTTGGTGAAAACACATTATTCCCACTTATTTGTGAGAAAAATATATTTTTTCCATTGCTTAAAATGTTAGAAAAAATCATTATTCCAATTTATTTTTGAATAAACTCATTATCTCAAAGTATAAATGTTTGAGGAAACTAATTATTCTTATTAAAGGTCCCATTAAATTAATTCCCTATAATCTAAAATATTCACAAAATGTAATAGGTTTTTGTGGATTTTTGTTTGATATGCTCCTAGAGGACTAAAATCATTCACAATTCATATTAAATTAATGATCATCTTCAGAAATGTGTTCAAATAAATTTTTCATTATTATTATTTTGGCTATATCTTGGTATAAAAAATGTCGTACACAATTAATGTGTGAAAAAAATTGAAACACATATTCAATCTCACTTTCAGACAAGAACCCCCTAATTATTTGATCATTGCATATATTCTGAAGGAATTGATCTTCGCAAATATAAAATCTAGTATCAAAAATATTTTTCTTCTTTTGATGAGAGATAATACGAGAGGGTACTTTATATGAAACCATATAATTTACAATGTCATCATATCATGGAACTTTTCCTTCAATTATGTGAATTTTTTCTTTGTGTAGTGGATCATTGAGTGGGGTAGTGTGGGGTAGTCAACTCAAATAACATGTTACTATTTTTTTAGTTTCCTTTCCCTTTAATTCAAAATTTTATCATTTCTAAGAGAAGTGTAATTATTAATTGAAATTGTATGAAAAAAAATTTATATTTGAACTACCTGAGGGATGCATTATTAGAATAATTAATACCATTATTTCCAAGAATATGTGATCTAAATTTATCTAGTGAAAGATACTATGAGGAGCCCATTTTAAGTGGTTGTGTAGTTGAATTGTATTTCATATAATATAATTGAGGCATATTCTATGAATTTTAGTTTTCCATTATTTATTATAGAGTGATTCTCCCCGTAGATTGTTTTTATGCATCATAAAGAAGTTAAAATTGATGTTCCTAGGTGGGTTGCTTCATTATTAATAGTTTAATCTTCCTTTGCTTCAATCCATAAAATTATTCCTTTCAATAATTGTTAAAAATAAATTTTGTGTCATTACCCGACCCATTAGGACCTTCTTAGATAATAGTATGTTGTGTTTTCACATGAAAAGTATGCCTCCAATCAGTCTTGTGGTCATAACCAGTGAAAATTAGGAATATCACAAACATGGGAGGAATTATCATTTTGTACCTATATAGAAAAAAAATCTCTGAAATGGAATGTAAAACAACTCAAAAAATACCATCAAGTTCATAAAATCAATCCCAAAATTAGAACAAAAAAATAAATAATGGAAATGTAAAGTGTACAAATACAAGCCCAACCATAATAGAAAAATAATTTATCTATCAAATGTAAAAACCACTAAACACCTTGGTCTATCTAGACCAATATAAGATCCACCTACTCACAATCCACATAGGACACCATGAAATGGAATTTCATTATCATAAGACACATTTTTTTTGGAAAAATCCAATTCATGGGTTACTGTAACAATACTGAGTAGGATACCCATAAATCACTAAAAATTAAGCATCAAGGTTTTTAATATCAACTAAGGATATATAAAAAAGGTAAAGGAAATAGAAGTAATAATCCCAGATATACTAAAAACAAAAAAAATTATCTAAAGGAGTCTTATCCAACACTATGATCCACATTATTCTTCTCCCGGCTTTTAGATAACTCTCATTTTGAGAGTAGATTCTCCATGAGCTAAGATATCATTTATTATAGTCATATAAGAATTTATGCTCATCTAGCCTCACTAATATGTAATAAAAAGATATAATATGATCATGGAATCAATATATGGGATCCAATTTAGGACCCCTAAGAAATTCCACCAATCCAACAAGATATATATACTAGATAGGGGATAAAAGCCCTTTGAATAGTGGTCATGCTGATACAAAAAACCCCACATATGAAGTATATTATAGTGGATCCCACCCTAGGAATCATGGAGGGATACCATGTACACTACAGGAATCAGACACCATATAGGGGATCAAAATACTGTGTCACAAAAATAATTCCACAATGTACAGTCGTAGGGATGACCCATGGGATCATACTCAATTGAATATGATCAATAATAAATGGAATATGTTTTTTACACTTCCATAGAATAAGTACACAATGCTGAATAGGGGTACACCACATGTCTTTCCATCCCAGTATTCTCTCCATGTATCTCTATCTCATAATACATTTTTACCATTATATACACACAGTGTCTATGGGGGGTACACTATATGTAGTGGTTGGTTTGGAACTCTTCATGCCACTATCCCATTCCATGTTGTACATGGTCATGCCCATGTACTTTAGATCATGCCAGTGTACTATGTATGTTCCCATTTATTGGTATGTTTCCATGTATTGGGTTGTGCCTACATATTCTATATTTCTTAGTGTTCTTTTTCATGTCCATTTACATGTATCCTCCAAGATTCAAGTTGATCCATCAGTACGTGTTACACAACATGTGTTAAGGAAAAAACAATATATAAACCTTATCCTTCCATGAAAACCATATTGTCTTGACTACAGGTCCCGCATATCTATATCTATGAATTACATTCCATGTAATGTGGGATTTCTAACAACATATGGTTCTTTAACATGTACGATCATGCTTCCATTCCCTCTAGATCCACCACCAATATCACTGTGAGATTTTGGATCTCATCCATCCCCACCATACCTTTTCCCTTGGACAGAATCCATCCACATCCAATGCTTGGGTTCATCCATGTTACACTGTGCCATTATTTAATGCCGAACTAGAAATAATATGGGATCATTTATATGATCACATCCTCCTTTGATCCTACTCCATCATGTCACATTTATCACAACCTTTATTAAGAAACACACTTGTGACATCGGTCGGTTATGATGAATAATGGTTATACAATGATTCAATACCATGTATTCATCAGATGTTGAGACAATATATTTCCCAATATCAATGTGAAAAGAAAAAATAGATAATAGAAAAAACCCAAAAATTAATAAAGTATCATCGACTATTGTTTGGGTTTTTCATTGATTCGTCTCTATTTGACCAATGAAAAAAGAACATAATAAAAAAACATCCATTGAACTATACAATAAATCAACCATTGATGAAAAATGAATTCATGTTAATGGAATTATATAGGTTTCAACAAATAAAATAAAAATTGGATAAATCCACATAAATTTAATATACTACCTTGACTTAGAATCAATCATGGTTGGTGTCTAATAATGTGTCATAGTCATTAGCCTGATCCAAACATTTTATTGGGATAAATGAACCCTATGGTATCGATCTGTTCCATTGATCTATTGTCATTTGTTAGTGATCTTCTTAAATTCTCTCTCACAAGTGTTAGGGTTACGTTGTTATCCCTATGAATTGTCCATAATATCATATTTATTTATGATAAATTGGTTTCAATATTTAACATAAAAACTTAATATATTACTTATTTATTTCATTATTTATCCACAAGTGATGGTTCCAAATCCAAACACATAATTCAGAAAGGTAATATGTCACATTTAGTGTAATAACCTCTATTCGATCACCATAATTTTATCAAATTTATGATTTGAGACACTATTTTTTAGTTAATTAATATTTTCATTTAAAATAACAACACATTATATTAATATATTAAATATTTTAAAAATATTTATACCAGACTAACAGGGCCTTGAAATCTCTTTTCTTTACTACCCCAAGATATGAAAATAATAATAGATATATTTTAAGGATTACTTGGGAAAAATTGAGGTGTTATATCATCCTCGCATTAAGTCATTTCCATTGGAAAATTGAAAAAATGAATACTCAAGATGGTGTTGGTACTAAGCTCGCATCTTGGTCTCTCTCTCCCCAGTCGATAAAATGTGACAAGTCATGCACAGACCTTCTCACATCTGAAACATGGAAGAAATCATGTACCCAGTCTAATAGTGTTTTAAAATACATGTAGTATTCCACCTGAATATCCCTATACAATATCTAGATGGGTAATGAATCTCAGAGATATATTACCACCTCGGCCAAAACATGTAATAAACATTGATTTTAGATCCTCAGGAGTGAATCGCCTCCCTCATCGAACTCCAATGGCCACTTTCATCTGTCTAAATATAAATTCTAACATCAATGTGTCTTCCAAGTCCTCTTCTTGATGGTATTTAACTTCATTGTCATAGATCTCACCAACTATGGACCTATGCATGTGGAATCCCCTAGATTAGTCCAATATAGAGAAGAAATTTAGGGTCTGATATTAAGTGTCTTGAATTTTTATAATCTATTGGTGGAATGGTATATTTTCTTGTTATTGAATTTCAGCAAGTTTAGGTGATCATCCCATCAAAGGCCAATGTCCAACATTCAATCTTTATGCATTTTCTCTACAACTTGAATGGTTAACTCATTCTTGGGGTGATATTTCATGCTCATGCACAGCTGCATCCCAAATTCCCTCAAAAAATACTCTCTATAGTAGTTATATGATGTGACCATCATGAATTGAAATGATCATTGATGGAATTACATTGATATAAACGATTTCAAACATGTAACTGCATCTAAATCTCTATTCTGAACTCTACTCGAAATTACCTAGGAAGTGAGATAACATGGTGGGTTGGTATATGATCAAAATATAGATTCATTTTCTGAAGAAGTATGAAAAATACCCCTCATGAAGTCTATTGATATCTAATACAGCTTTCACTTTATCACCAAAAGGGGTTATTCTATACCCATTGGATCCTCAATCAAATCCCTCACCTACAGAAAAGTGAGTCATTTAGAGACAAAATTTTCTAAAAAATTATTCATACCTGGCCACCATAACTAATACAGGAGGTCTTTGTACATCTTTTCCACACCTGGATGTATCCAAAAATGGGATGTATTCAACTCCATTGTCACATCCAAACCAAATGTCAATGGTACCATACTCCATCATCTGAAAATGAATACATGATGCCCACCTTTAGAAAATTATCAAGGATGATGTAAAGTGGATATCTAAGTAAAAAAGGCCCCAAAATCTATATCTATAGGGAATAATACTTGGGAAATTGTAAATAGGTGGGGTAACAAACATATACTATAGATAATCCACACCATATATGTACACTATAGACATCATTAATGAGGCAAACTCTAATGAAGCAATAGTCAAAAACTATGAGTGAGATCTCATTCTAAGAGTATCTTCCGCAAAATTCCCCATCTCAGGAGTATAGGCTATCTCTATGTCAAAATTGTGGAGTAACTCTATCCATCACCATTACCTCATGTCAATATCTCACAATGACATGATATACCTGAGACTCTTATTGTCATAGTAGAAAATAAACTACCCACCCATAAAGTTGTGTTTCCAAATTTTCACAGTGAAGACTACAACTGCCAAATCAAGATCATGGGTCTCTTAGTTTTATAGATTTAGTATCAACTTATGATACCCATAATAGATCACAAACTACCTCTATATAAGAAAAAACGAATCCTGTACACCGAGGCATCAAAGAACACTACATACAAAAAACCATCCTTTAGCAATATCATGAAGAGGCCTCTCATAAATATATGCATAAGCTCCAAAAAAATATGAACGAAACCCCTTAATCTATATAAAAGATTTCCCCTTCTAGGCCAAAGTATTCAATGTTTTTTCTATATTAGAGAAATTGGATATGAATCTCTTATAGTAGCTTGAAAATCCAAGGAAGCACCACACCTCCATCATGATATTTGGTGTCTCCAAAGCTAACTCTATATGTAACATCAATAGGCCCAATACCACACCATTTACATAGATGAAATATCTGATAATTTTGACAACTTTTATATAGAAAAAAACATTGAGAGATTATTATTAATATGGTGCTCTACAAGTATGTCCATGAACACCCTCAGGTGTCTCAAATTCCCCTCCTCGTATTCCAAGCACACCAGGTTATCATATTTGATAACACTGACTGAATGAAAATTAATTTTTTATAATAAACCCCTTTTAAGGGGGGAGGGGACCCAACATGAAATATTGAATAAATTGAAAAAATACTGAGTTAAGGAGTCTCATGGACAGTACTACAATTTTCATCTTTTATAATGTAATAACCACATACTCATATTGAATGTAGTGACACATTAATGACATATTCAGTATATCCTAATCCCATTTTCATATATTTTGATATCCTAATATGAGGTTAATCTATGAAGAAAATCATACCTATCTCAACTGATCATAGAGGCCATCAATCCATGGTAGTGAATACTAATTCTTCATGATCACCTATTTCCGGCCCCAGTAATCCGCACACAATCTCAAGCTCATATCCTCCTTCTTGGAGAACATCTTTGGAAATTAAAAGGGATAATCATTAGGTCTCATGAAGACCTTCCTTTGTATGTCCTCCAACTTCATTATTAACTCTCAAATATTTATGGGAAATTTTTCATATGCTGTCATATATATCATGTATTTTCTACGATGTAATTCAATGTATAATTAAATCATTTATAAGAGATGTATTCTTGGAACTTCCTTAGGAATGATGTCTGCATACTCTTCCACCACAGTAGGAAACTAAAATACCATAAAATACACTAAAACAAGGATAATACTAGAAAAATGTTATTTAAATGTCAGCATCTTCCAATATATGGTTCTATTCTTCTCTGTGTGGGTTTTCTACTCAAACAAATGGAAAGCCTCAATTCATATATGTGGATACATCACATCATCCAGCTAAAATAGTCAATCTGTGTATATATTATGGATATCCAGTGAATACCTAATACAATATAATAATTCATCATCACAAGTATAAAATAAACACATAAGAATCTCTCACCTATAAGTGATAAGTAAGACTATAGGTAGAAGTGTGCTATCATTGAGAAACTTCTGGTCATAATCCATATGTAAGGGTCAAGTGAAGTGCCAATTCAGAATCTCTAAGTCATGAACTAGATTATTGTAAATAAAAGTTTGGATTTTAATCATGTCTATCAACACTATAGATATTATATATTTGGTATAGTCCATAAAATTAATCTTATTGGGAGCCTCATGGTCATAGTACTCCATAGCCTATAACTATCCTCTTCCTTTACTAGAGGGTCCCTAATTATAGAATGGACAAAATGGGGCAGTGATGGAAACAAGATAAAATGCATGTCACCACTAGCTAATCTACCAACTCCTCTACCACATCCACTACACTATGGAACATATTTATCATATAACTATCTCTATTATGATTTTCCATCATCACTCTCCATGTCAACTAGGAGATGGGTCAGACATCCTTTAAGAAGATGTCCTCGACTTTCTCCAGAGAATAAATACCTATCCATTAGAAGACTCGAACCATCCTGAGAGACATGAACTAGAAATTCTATATCATGGGATCATCTCATGAAGCATGTTTCATTCCTTGATCCATGCGACTACCCTTAGCTACCAGCAATCTGATATCTCAACTCATGCATGACCATTATAAGAATTAGTTTCTGATGCCTACTCTTCCAAAAAGGTCTACCCTCCTAAATCCTTCTCAATAACTCCTACATTGGTGGAAAAAAATATATATCACCGAAGACATGAAATAAAAGTTTAATTCTTGATCTACGGTTTCTTCCCTAATGAATGAATATTGTAAAATATCTAGAGAGTATAATGAGAGGTCAGAAAACCTCTAGGAATACTCCACAAAAGTAATACTACCCTACTATAATTACCAAAGCACTAGGATTTCCACTGATCAATATATGGTTGGATAAAAATGCTCCCTTATGAGATGCTCAAAATCTAACCATGGGAAACAGATCTTGTCATGTGATTAGGTCACAAGAATCCACCATCACCCAATGAATCTCAGAAAATTATTCACCATTAGGACCACCATCTCATATATATGAGTGATCACTAAGCATAAAACATGGGAGGGCACAACCAGTCAGTCCTATGTCACCTAGGTAAATAAATCATCATAAAAATGGGGAGGTTTCTACCCGTAAAAATAATACATCACAATCATCCTATATTCAATGTAACTTGTTACTTTTTGTTCTAACTGTTGTTATATGGTTTATTATAAAACTATAAAACAACAGAGATATAAAAACTCATGTTTAGGACCTTATACTGATGCTTTTTCAGTCATCTAATTATCCTCCTGATCACACACTTAAATCTTGGATGGTTGTCTTCATAGAGGAATTGTAAAATGAGCAAGACTCACCACAGTCAATGATTATATTTTTATAGATAAATCAATAACGTCATGGAAATGACATCCCATTTCATTATAAGGAATGTACCAATATTTTTCCAAACAAAAAGTGTCTATATGTACAGATTAAAAAAGAAGGTTATCTGAGTCATGGTGAATGGATATATTGGCCATCGCCTAAATATTGGATGAATTTTCTTGAAATCTAAACTAAAAACACTTTAATAGTATTAAAATAAACCCGAAAAAATATCAATGATACAAAATATCCAGACTATGATAATAAGTTAAAACCATGTCCGGATACCACTCTATCATGACCCAACCCACTGAGGCTGACATAGATAGTGTTAATTAATGTGTGAACACCCTAAACATACCTTTAATAGGGTATAGCCTTATGTCCAACCCCAAGAAGGAATATAAAAAATAAGGGAAGAATTTTCCTAATGTACCAGTACACACACACACACGCATGTCAAAGGCCATCCAATTCTAAATTGAAGAACTAAAAAATTGATACCAATGCATGCATAACATATATACAACTATAAGAGTATGATAATGAAACACTAAAAATGACGAAGTGTCAAAATAAAATCCCAAAAAACTCTAAAGGTGTCCAAAATTCACTAATGGAGGGTAAAACTACCAAATGAAACACTTGATAAACACCTATTTCTACCTAGAAAAATCTAATGTCTTTCTAATCCAATTACTCCTTGGACACTGTAAAATTTTCAATCATCCGCATATGACATGATATATGTGGGAAAAGTCCATGCAAGGGTATATATAGAAATACCTAATAGGACATCCTGAAATAACTAAGCATAAAGCATCATGAGTAGTCTGGTAAACAAAACATGTGTCAAAAATCTATATGAAATTGAAATAATAAAACTGTATATAATCATCACACACAACCATTCTAAAGGGGTCCCATCCAGCATAACTAGCAATATGATTCTACTAGTATTTTAAAGGAAATTCTCATTCTGGGAGAAATCCCCCCATGAGCTAAGCTATCACTGATCGTAATCATCTGAGTAGTTGTGCTCATCTAGCCTCTCTATGATATACTCTCTTGATCTTAAAATATCATATTTTATAGATAAGGGACCAAACCTAGGAAAATTTTGGGACCCCACCAACCATATAATACCTATCTTCTAGATAGGGTATCCTAACCCTATTCATGGTCATCGGGATGAAACCAAAAAACAAACCTTGGAAGGATATGAAAGAGATCCCACCCCAGGCCTTAGGGAGGGAAACTAAAAAACAATATAAATTAGAACAAATGGAGGAGATCATAGTCATGTATCTAGGATATAATGATGAATTTTACCCTTATAGTGATGGACTAAGGGATCACAATCATGTAATCCCGGTATAGTTTAAATGGAATGAGGGTTTCACATGACCATAGAAGAAGTACATGACATTTAATTTGGGTATATGACGTGCCTCGACTGCTCAAGGGTCTACCCACATCTCACACGACATTTAAACCCTTGTATACATGTCTTGTACTTGATGGGTACATAGTGTGTAGAGGTCAGGCTAGCACTCATTAGGTTTCCATCCCATGCCTTTTTAAAATTGTTCGTGCCCCTATTGTTCAGGTTGTTCCCATATACTGTAGCTATGCTTGTGTACTAGGCTACATCCAAGTACAATCCCATTCTCATGTATTGTACTTGATATCATGTGACTAGTTGTGTCTATTTCCATGAATCCTTTGATATGCATTCCATGTAATAAACATAGGTTACAAGGTGTGTGGTAGGGAATGGATTTTTTTTATCTTTATATTTATAAGGAAAGCCTAGCACTATAGCTGGAGGTCCCACACATCATGTATCTTTGGATTACATTCAATTTATTATGAGATTTATAAAAAATCTATGATTAATTAATTCATATAGTAATTCCATAAATACCTTATAATTCTCCACTAATATTTTCTAGATATTTATGATCTTATCCATTTGAGCCTCATAGTTAACATTGACTAGAATCCTTCCACATCCACTGCTCGGGGTAATATGTGTCATACCAGGCATTCACCACATTCAAAATTGGGATGAATCAGATACCACCATTATGATATAGTCCACCTTTGATCATCCTCTTTCATTTAACATTGATTTCACCTTCCAATTCAAACTGTATTGATGATATTGATCCATTACATCAAAGAATGGTCATGTAATGATCATATTTTTCATATGCCTCAAACCATAGGCCAAAGAAATTACCTCTTATGAACACGTGAAGAAATTTGGGAGAAAATAAAAAATCACAAAATGACAGATGAACCTCATCCATTTTTTGGGTTAGCCTCAATTATTTTCCATTATAATAATAAAAAATGAATCAAATGAACAACCATCATATAAATAGTAAAATAAATCAACCATTAATGCATGAATCATTTGTTGTTACTGGAATTGATATACGTTTATAATGAGATATAAAAATAGGTTGAAATCGCATAAGTTAAACTCTCTTGTTAAAATTAGTTGATGATGAAGAATTATCATGTGTTGTAGTCATTGGTGATATCCAAAAATATTATTGGTGTAAATGATCCTTGCAATATTGATCTAATACTTCGACCCATTGTTTTATACCAATGATCGTATTCAATAATCTCTCTCAATTAATTAGGTTATGTGGATAATCATGTTAATTGGATATAAAAACAATTTATAGAATATGAATATGTTTTTTTTGATATATTCAATCAAATAAATAAATAAATAAATTATTTATTTATTTATACACCCATTATTGCGCCCACACTGAACTCCCAATGAACAAAAGAATTAAGCCACTCATATGGCAAAAACATCCTTATAAACACAATAATGGTTTTAGGTTTCTTATCTGAGACACCATTGGGGTGTTATTTTACCTTTTTAGAAACAATATGAATTCATGATATTAATATATTTAATACATTTATTATATAAATACTAGGCTCATCAGGCCTCAAAATCTTGTGTCGTCTAAGTACAAGGCTTAGAAAATATATCAAAATATATTTTAAATCTGATC
This sequence comes from Viscum album, assembly GCA_963277665.1. Lineage (NCBI taxonomy): Eukaryota > Viridiplantae > Streptophyta > Magnoliopsida > Santalales > Viscaceae > Viscum > Viscum album. Next base: position 31,726,250 of record OY728166.1, on the reverse strand, counting down.
ATGGAAAAAAAGATTTTACGTTTAGCTAATTTAAATATAAATCTAGAGATAGGAGAGAATGCTTACTAAAATCATTAGAAAATAATTTTTCGAGTTATGCAGGATCTTAAAAGTTTCTACCTTGAATTAAATATGTTTGATCGGTAAAGTAATTTGTATATTAAATCATTACTTATTTATATCATCATTTTTTTTGAATTATATTCCCTAACACTGTTCCCTTTTCTCCCATGAAATGAAAATTTCCAAAATTTAAATGTTTATTTTTTTCAATTTATGTATCCAAAACATTTTATAGATTACTTTTGAAAATATCCAACTAATTTTCAAATAAAGTAATGTTTTCAAGAAATATATCAATAAATTCCTCAAAATGATACATGAATATACTTACCATTTATCTTTCAAATGTACTTGGTGAATTGGACACCCCAAAAAGAGTCATCGTATAATAAACAATGCCTTAAGGAAAAAGTAAATTTTTCCTTATAATCATCTTCTTGGGTAATGGGAACCTGAATGTATCATGAAATTATATCTAAGAATAAATAATGAGTTTTTTCTTCAATTTTTTAAGAATTTGAATCATTAGTGGGATTGAAAATTGTAATTTATAAGTGAATTAAATTTGGTTTTACTAATCAATACATTCTATCCCTCTATTTTATATTATCATGGGAATCTGTTGATTATGTTATTTTTTGATAATGTCAAAAACAATTTTCTTTGTTAAAATATGGATGAAATTGAGTCATTGTGAATCATTGTCTAGGTAAATGATGATAGCTTCAAAAAACTTTTCCAATATAAATTTTACAACCTCAATGATGTTGGGATTATATCTTCTCTAAGACTGTCAACATGATCAATCTTTTTGAAAAAGGAGGTGTTGGATGTATTATTTTGTGTGACATTTGAATATTTATTTTTTATTGATTGAAGTTTAATTTTATCTCTCCAAAATTTAAATATTGTTAGAATGTGGTTCCTCTATAAAATTTTTGTGATTACATTTTTGGGGAAAATATATTTATTATCATGGGGTGATTAACAAAGATCATATTTTTCCAATTTATTTTTATATTTAATATGTTTTTTCATATATTAATTGAATGATTATTCATGTATTTTAGTTTTTTTATTTATATCAGGATGTAATGAATAGTTTAATACATGATAAATGCTGAAAAAATCTGTTGTAATTGTCGTTATTCAACTTATAGAAATTGATGGACAAATTCCAATGCTCAAAACTGAAAAATCATGAAAAAATTCATATCTATTAGAAGAGATCCATTATAGTTTTGAATGGTCTATTCATGACATGAAACATGCATGTAAATACAATACATGAGTTCATCTCTTAAATACAATCACCAGGAATGATATATCAACACTTCTCAGCATGAAACTTGTGTTACTCTATGAACCATGATGGTAAGACCTAGATTCCGCCAATTTTAATGTAATTTATGATGGTTGTGATTTGGTTTACCCTAGAATCAAAAATCACACCAATGATTAATTGAGAATGAATTTATTGATGAATTTATGGGTTTTCATTCCTGATTTGTGCCTATAAAAATAATTCCATTGTATGATCATATCTTAGTTAGGGGAAAATATGGATAATGGATTACTACTGCATTTCTTCCTTATTTTCTTTTATTAGATTGAATTATTATGTTGAATTCACCCTTTTACATCTCTTTTTTACCCTTTATTTGTAAGGGTAAAACCATCAAGTGATCAGGAAAGTGGGAGGCTATACTTGGTTTGAATGATTGAGTATTTATTAAAAATTCAACAAGAAAACTTTTTTTTTGCGTAATATGGTTTCAATTATAAATTAATTTTTATACAGAATAATAATATATTTGTTTTATATTTTATTAGTAATTAATTCCCTTGTCAATGATTCATTTATGCCTTCACCTAATTCTGGTTGGTTTGTGATGGAACATGTTAGGGTTAGGTGGTGAGTACCAGGTGATCATCCGTATGTGTATGAAATTGTGTCGGGAACTACTATTTATTAGGGAATAACAATACCCAATGAGGGACTTAACAATTTAATCAAGTGAAACCATTTAAATTCTTTTTGACATTTGAATGAGGGTAGAATAATCAGAAATTTTAGTTGAGAATATTTTCATCATCTCTATCTAGCCAAGGGAGAGTGATTATGTGATCTTTGAATCACTCTCATACAAGTCTAGAAAAAAAATATGAGGTAGAATTGGAAACCATGATTTAATTTGTAATGTCTTGGCCTATCATACCCCTAAACCAGTAGACATATCAGTATCTACATAGCCTCACACACATATACCATTATGAGAGAGGCTGATGACTAGAAGTGAGGGTGTAAACTTAGTTGAATGAAGATTCTATACCCTCACACTCAGAGTGCACAGTGGTAAACATATAGTAAAACTCATATATCAATGGAAGTAGTATAAAGTAAAATTTAAATAGTGGAGGAGAGATGAAATATCAGCTGAAAACAGAATATGGCCAACACCAGTTCATATAATGCATGCATGCCATATGATGATATATATATATATGCTAAAATAGTATCTAATGACATGTTTTATATTTAATTAAAAAGAAATAAACGAAAATAAATCCCCAAGGGAAACATTCGTGAGCATATAGAGCTCCAATTTAGTCCTTTTCTCCAAGAATCTAGGTAATATCAATACAGTAGAAGAAAAGGTCTAAATCATTGAAAACAAGAAGGTCTACTTAGGTATAAATAGATCTCGATAATGGTGTTAGATATAAATCTCAGAATGTCAATACCCATGGTTTTTTTCCAAATCCAATCAATGTTATGTAATTCGAGAAGTGTGAATATATATATATATATAAATGATAAAGGTACTTAAAAGTAATCATCTACTGAAGTCCAGGTTTTCACTTATACCCAAATACGATTAATCAATTTCATTTAAGTGAGAATTCTATAATTTAACAGATACACATGTGTCATTGTAACCAAGTTCAAATGAGTACTAAACCCATTGAATTAATAAGGATCACACCTCGACACATAGCCTATCATACCCTATAAATATATAACCAAAGATGACTAACAAGACCATCTATAAGCATAATAAATACCCAGCCCCAGATTTTTCTTGGGATTGTAAGACAAGTCATAAGACACTTTAATCTCATTTAAGACATTAAGAATATGATTCCATTATTTACATTCCTATATCGGAATCGAAAAATCACATCAGGTATACTATAAACAAACACCCTACAATACCATCCCTTGCGAACCTTTTAGGAACCCGATATTACTCTATGTTAGGTATGAAGACAATGTCATCAAATACATTACTTATAAGTCCTCTATAGAATACCAAAGTATTAACCCAACATATAATGATTCCCCCTTGAGTCCATCCATGGAATTATTCATATAGTGGGATCTATGTATCACTCAGCATATAAGTTGAAATACCCCGTGTCCATCAATGTCATTCTAATATGAATCCATGTATCACTAGACATATAAGACAAAATACCATATGACTTAATCCATGTCATTCTAAAATGAAACCTTGTATCACTCAGTTTGTAATTCAATCCTCAAGAGTCCATCAATGGAATCATTCAATTGGATCAATGTATCACCCTTGTCTTAAACATTAGATCAAGGAAATTGAGACTGTCCATGACATTCCAACCTGAATCCATTTATCGCCCAAGTCTCCTAACCATTTAATCAATAAATTCAACCCAAAAACAATTTAGTTAATATAAACTAACATGGAAAGGAAAAAACCAGGGGAATCCTTAACAAAATCACCTGAAGAGGGTTGTTCAAGGATTGGCCAACCACATAAGTTTTGACCATTAATTTACACACACGGTAGAAACATGATAATGAGATCCCCATTCTAAATCAATTATTTACATAGAATGTTATCTAAATAACTGACACCGGTATGAAATTAAATGTAAATTTGAATACTCACATGGGAAAACATCAATATTGAACTCTAAATAAGCCTATTAATCTATCATATGGATTAGTTATCATCAAAATCACATGGTAAAATCTTTAAAACTATATTTTCAAGCTTAAAAGCCTATTACATGGTGTAATAGTGTCTATCTCACGTGGTCATATCTATATGAAGGAAAATCATGCTTAATCAAGCAATGACATAATAAGTGCCAATGGTCAGGGTTACTCATCCCTTCCTACTCAATCCATTTGATCCAAAAATTGATATAAAAATAAATTACATGTTTGAAATCCCATGACATGGGGTAAAAAGGAACCCTTAAGGGTTATAAAGCAAAAATCCATTCTAGTTCCATTTAATAAACAAAACCATTGGGTGATTCAAACTTAAAAATATATCTCCTGGAATAGATTTAATCATAACTCATGTGGGAAATAAGATATATAACAAGCATTACATGATTAATAACAACTACAAAGCGATGTCCTCATTTAACTCACATGGTCTATATCATTTAAAAAACTTAAAGGGGGAATTCATTAACATGCCATATATCAACATGAAAAGGATTACATATGGAAAAATCAATCCAAAACTAATCATGAAATAAAAAATATCACTACTTTTTGGATTGAAGGTAGCGCACCTCCTTTGGAGGTTTTATATTATAAAACAAGACTTTATTCATCAATAAGTCATTTATTACATTTAAGTATTCGACTTTATTTTTCAATTACGTTAATCAAGAAAATAAAAATTCAACTTATTTAATGGAATTTAATCATTCATAAAAAAATTTCAAGGATTGGGATCTACCACATGAAGAAGAACAAACCAACTTCTATCAATTAACTGATTAGGCAGAGACCACTTGAAACAATCCCACATTCACCCATATATACATTATTATGTATATATATCCTTTAATCCATATCATATATTCCCCTAACTATGAAGGAATACACATGAGGAATATATATATATACATCCTTATATATATGTGTGTGTGCACCCACAAGGATGGTTAAAACTCAATATAATAAATTTTAGGGACTCAACACACATTAAGACTCCCAATTAAAGGGCTTGAAAAAAAGGTATTGGCCCTTACCTGAAATGATGGATGTGAGTTGAATCAAACATATCCACCTCTCCTTCGGTGGGAAATGTCAGAACATGATCCCAAGAATCTCAAGGGAGCCTTCACACACCCTAAATCTGAAATAACCACAATAATCATGTCAAACCTCAACCTCAGGTTTTGGTCGAATGAGATACAAAGATGAGGACAAGGAAATACACCAAAAAAAATTAAGAGGAGGATGAGGCAGAGATGATTACCACCATAAGAAAACCAAGATGTGAACGTGATTTAGGTGAACAACCCCATAGAAAGATGGAGTCAGAGGGAGGTGCGTCACACAACTAGAGAGAACCCCAAGGGTGGTCCACACACGGTTTTGAGGGGAGAAGGGGTTAAAATATGTTTAATTTTATTTTATTTTAATTTAATTTAATTAATGAAATATTAGAATAGGCTCTCAGTACATGGTTTGGGTCATATTTTTTTATCAAACCATCTGTGGCCCGTTCACCCCTTTATTGGGAATCTAGGCACCTCGCACGACTTATCCCACATAGTTTTGAAACAGTGTGTCTACCCTATGATGAATAGTGTTTAGGTACTACCTGAACCACTAAATATTTAGGCCAGGTGAATGGTTTGGAAAACCATGTGAGCCTGTTTGATACCATCTATCCACCTGCAATAATCCGCACAGTTTCCAATTAAGGACTATAAGGATTTAGAAACCATGTGCCCACTACAAGTCCTTTAAAACCAACCATTCCTAATCTGATGCTCCCAATAATCATCGACCCAACTGAGAAATTTTTATATCCTTACCCCAAGTCAAACAAACATCAAATTAGAGAAATATAACTCATAGATTTATGTTCTAAAGTACCTTTTTTAAAATAAACCATCTAGTAATCACAAAAATTCAAATTCCCATGGAATTTTATATTGTTTAAAAAACATGGATTCTTACTAACTCCCCACTTTAGAACACATCATCCCAGTGAAATCTATGGGAAAACAAAAAAGGAATCACCCAACAAAAAATTATTGCGATGTTTTATTTAATAGTCTTGTCTCTTTTCCAAACGCTCAACACACCTTATGTAACCTTTTATGCACACGACACTCATTCCATCATAACTCAAGAAAATGCTCAATTTTAAATTCAATCATCACATTAAAATTTACCTTATACCTCTTAACCAAAGTCATGATCAAATTTTCATGTTTTAAAAAATTGAACAATGGTGCTCCCCACCATAGGTAATAACATTAAAAAGATTCCAATTCCCAATCATTGATTTTCCCCATTGCAGAAATTACCTTAAAATACTCCCATAATAATTTTACGACAAAAAAGTCCACCAAAGCTCAGGCCCGGCTTCCATTGACATTTCAGGACCAAAAACAAAACATGGCCATTTAAAACTATCATGCCTTAGCTGAAATGAAGGCATAGACTGGTTCTATAAAATTGAAAACATTACCCTTAAATAATTGCTTCCAAGACCAATAACATGTTTGAGATAACCTCGGAGTCAACCAACTAGAGTCCATGGAACAATCCCTAGGTATCCAATAACACCCTATTTGTGAGACATTAGTACAAAGCCTAATGATCCACAATAAAACATTGACTAGTCCCAGAGAACATATTCGTGGTGGTCGCATCAAGGGAAGTGACTTGTGTCTAATGGTCCATCCAATGAATTCTTACGCGGGAACCAAAGTGTCACATTGGACCAACCAAGCCACAACCAAAACTTATTCACCAATGAACAAATATAAAGGTTATAAAAAATAAGCACATTGTCTTTCAAATTTTTTCATGACATATAACTGACAATCTCCTAGTGCATTCAGGATGAAGATAAGATAGAGAACCTTTTGTTCACTGTGCAGAAACACTAAGAGGTTCTCTAAGAACACTAGAAGAATAACAACCAATCCACTATGGTTTAACCTACTAACAGAATATTGTCTTTACACTACTGATGCATCACTATTAACAGATCAAAATCTTTAACCACCCGAGGAACCTTGTGATAATTCAATATTAACAACTGAAGTCCCTGCAAGACTAACAGTGTTTCTAAAGTCTGGATACACCACCAACCACAAGAACATCATTCTTCCAAGAAAGAAATAACACACATTTATAACTATAAAGTCTCAATGGCATTCAGAAAAACTGACCATTTCCAAATAGTCACCTTATGTTATTCTTCTTCTTCTTAGATGGGAACATAACACCCGAAACCATCATGAAACTTCCCTAAGCCATGGTCACTTATGTTATAATTTTGCATGAAATCAGAAATCATATGACTGGTGTGTTGAAACACCCTTGTCCCGGATAGTCCTCCTAAGCTATGGGATGAATTTGATTTCCCAAATGCTCATGTCACTCGAATCCAGATGTGACCCTAAATATACTCAAAAGATCAAAGATAATGATTTAATAGAACTCAAATGTCTCATTTGGACATTTTGGACTCGATGAGTACCGCATATGTCTTCACATACTACCCAGTGTTTAGAATAGATAAAGTCACATCCAGAGTACAATCCATAATCTATTATCCCTTATAAATCATGTATCAAATAGATCAAGAAGAAACTACCTCCCAATCACTTCATCTTACATAAACTATAAATCAAATTATGATGTATTGGGTCACCAATCACTGAAATGGGGAGTGGTTTCCATGACCTACTAGTAGATCACCATGATCAAGACATGACTAACCTATTGAAATGAGAATTACTTCATGATCATTACCATATCATGAGTCATGATGTAATGAATACCCTTATGAAAAAGTGTTTCCTTAAAAAAAAGACTTAAAAGGGAAAATGACACATGAATGACAATAATGATGGAAATCTCAAAGAAGAAATCAGGACATCATGCTACAGGGGCACAACATTCTATAACAAGCCCCCTATGAAGTATAAGCGTTGAACGGATCATGTAACGACATGAAATTTTTAAAAAATCTTGTTTCCTAATTTTATGTGTTATTTTTTTATACTCAACAAAACTGTATCATTTCATAACATGAGTATAATTAAAATGAGACTGTTGGGTTTTGACTATTATATGACCATTGTTCAATATGACTGCTGGAAAATAAACGTTTCGATTATTGTCTCTAAATACAAGTGATCTTGGTTAATTAATATAGAAAGATGATTTGATGGCCTCATCCAGTAGTCTTGGGCCAATCGAAGCCCGTCTAACAGAACTTGGTAATGAGGTAGCACCACTGGGCTTTGCTCTGGACAAAACCCAAGCCAAACATCATTGTTTGAAGCTAGAATGGAATCACCTTCATGAGAAGTTCAAACTGATAGAAATTACTACTCGTGCAATGTTGGCTGAGCCGCCCCAAGATTATCTCACATTAGCACACCTTACTCTTGGTTCCTATGATGGTGTTATAAGGGGCTATGTAAGGAGACCATAATTTCCTTGTGTAATCCTTTGTTTCAAATAAAAATTTTGATTTCTTCTTATAATGAAGCTTATGAATTTTTAAATGTCCGGATAAATATAGTATGCATATTTTTGATGAATTTTAGAGAAAGGATATTTTAAAAATGTTTATGCAAACCATAAATAATTAAAAATGTGTAATGATTTTTAAAAAGTTGTCTTCTAAAATTATGTTCAGTACGAAATATAGAGTCCAATAAGATCAACATAATTTTTGATGAATAGTAAATTTTGAATAGTGATTTTAGGCTTAGGATTAGTAATGTGGCCAAATTGATTAGTCATCTCACTTAAAGAAATTATTAATATAAATTGGCACCTTGATTAAGTAATGTAATTAAATAAAATGGTTAAATAACGGTTTCATAAATTATTAGTCAAGTATTAGTTTTTTCAGGTGAATAGTGTTTTTAATTAAATATTAAATTAAAATTATTTAGAAAAATATTTTTATAAAATGGACTTTATTTTTAAACTAAGAGCATCAATATTATGTTATGGTAATTTTAGGGGATTATTTTGAAAAAATGAATTTTTGGTGAATAGTGTATTTATTTAAAAAATAAATAAAAAATATTTATAAAAATATTTTTATAAGATGGAGTTCATATTTTTAATCAGAGCATCGATATTTGGTTAAGGTAAAATTTTGGGATTTTTTTGAGAAAGATGAATTTTCAGTGAATAGTAAAAATGCAGTTTTTGGGTTTCAGTATGTTTAATGACATCATAACTATGTCATGATGATTTCATGGGATATATTAAGGGATGGCCGACTGAAGGTGGTGAAATTTTGTATTGGGGGCCCCATGTGGCCTAACTCCATGGGAAATACCATGGGAGAGCCCATGGTTTTTAGAAAACCACTTGTGAGGTGTCCCTTGAAATTATTAAAGTATCACCTCACCTTCCCGATAAATACCCACCCTTTCCTCCTTTATTTTTCACTCCCAACTCTTCCCCAAAAAATCTCTAGTCTCATTACTTCCCATGGAGTCCTCCCAAGGTTCCCCCAAGCCCTCAAGGTCCAATCCATTGAGTTTTAAGAGTTACGTTTTAAGGTAAGGGATCCTACCTCTCTCTTCCTTTCCGAGTACTCTCTCTTTATGTCATTTCTTTTATGTTCCATGTAATTGTGTTGGGGATGTTCTTTTATATTCATCCTACTGTCCTTTTCATGTTCATATGATGAGATACCCTCTCTTGCTCTCATCAATTCGTTTTAAGAATGTTTAAGTGGCGTTGTTAGGCTGCCGAATTTTTAAGGGATTCTTTCACCCTTCTAATTTTCAGGTTCTACTTTCATGTCAAGTCTTTAATGTTACTTTTTATTATATTGGGGTATGATATATATATCTATAATACTGATATTTTATTTTCATATGATGAGAGACCCTATTTTATCTAGTCAATTAATTTTTTTGGAAGCTTTAAGTGATGTCGTTAGGCTGCGGAATTTTCATAAGAGAAATCTTATTTTTTGTCTTCCTTCCATGTTTTTCATTTCATATGTTATGTCTTTAAAATTTCAATACAATGTTCTATTCCATTATATTCTGTCCCTATACTGTTTTTGGATTATTTATGAGTGGGTGACCCATGTCCCCTCCCTTTTCAATGTTTTCTAAAACCCTGTAACATAGCCATTATGCTGCAGACTTTTCTTCTACAAATCTCTCTATTTTTCTAAAAATTATTTTATTTTATTAATTGAATACTCAAAGCTCTTTATTATAAAGGGTTTTAACCTATATATCAAGATGTTATATTTTAAATTCTGGGATTTACATATTTGAGACCCACTTTCCTTTTCCATGGGTTTAAGGTGACATAAAGAACATGTCTTAAAAGTAGTTTTTAAAAGGTTATGATTATGAAATAAAACCCATTTTTTATGCTATATGGGTTATTTATGAAATTTTGATGATGATATATGTGTCTCAAATGATGATAAAGGAAAATTAAGGGTGCACCTTGATATCCCTCCAATGCATTGGTTAAATACTTAATCTCTAGAGATGACCATTTTTAACGACGCCTTGGTGAATAACCTTGGTAAATTTTAATGACACCTTGGGGATGGACCTTGGTGAAACGTAAATGATTTTCAATATTAAATCTTGTATCCACATATTCAAGTTATGAAATACGTTATTTTTATTATGATATTCCTCATGATTTCTTTCTCATGTCTTAATGTTCTTTTTCATGACATTGTTGGTATATCTCAAGGTCACATGTTAAATGTTTCCCCTTGTTTCCCTTACTGGGCCTTCTGCTCATCCTTTCTTTTTATGTATGTCCTCAGGTTATGAGATGTAGAAATGAACCTAGAATGAACATAAGGGAAAATATATCAAGTGTTTAAGAAGAATGTTTTATTTTTTTTCATGTTTTATGTTTCTGGTTTCCAAGACACTAAACCTTAAAGATCCTCGATTTTGTAAAATGTATTGAAAAGTTATGTTATAAAAAGGCGGGATTCCATAGTTGGTATCAAAGGATGGTTTAGTTATTTGTGGAAATTATGATATGAAAAATTTAGGAAGAACCCTATAGAAAATTTTAAATATAGGAAATCCTCCTGGTATTTTGATGAGTATTGAGTAAGGGATTTCCAAGAAAATACATCCCTGTCTAGATACGAGCAGGTAGAGGTGGCTCTGGTACTGATGTACATAGGGGTAAAACCCGAAAACACCACTTTGAGAGATACTCAAACGGGAACTGGTACATGACAATGGGCCTTTCTACACTCTTGGTTATGACACTCCCGAGGGATATGCTTTGGTAAATTCATAAGCTTAGTATGAACCATTATTAAAGAGACAAAGATAAAATAAAATAACGATTAATATAGAAATATATGATCATGGATAACCTAGATTGGAGCCTAGGGGATCACAAGTTATTATATACTTTTCTTCTACACGTTTATCCTTCTATTGTTAAGGTTTCATTTTAATGATTAATGACTAATTATTTAAGACCCTAATTATACTTTCTTTTCTTAGTTAATGGCGGGAAATGGAAGAACATGTCCCAACAACCAATGTGATAGGAAATGCTAAGTTTGCCCAGTTAATGTGATAGAGATGACGAGAGATCAAGTTGAACATATTGTGATTATGCCAAAAAAGCTATCAAAAATCACAATTAATAATTGGTACCTAGTTGAATGACCAAATTAATCATGGAAGAAGAAGACAAAGTCTCAAGGATGTTCATCTGATAAAGTTGATAAGGGAACGAAGACCTAATTTCTTTTCTGAAAGTAGTGTGGGAAGAGGAACCATAGAGAATGTCACAAAGGAACTGGGGGATGTTTTAAGCATGGGAAGATAGGGCATAAAGTAGCCAATTCCTTTAAAAAATGGATAATGTGATGAATGGAGATAAGGTTCGATCTAATGTACCTTATACAATTAGATGTCGTAAATGTGGAGAAGTTAGACATTATCCAAGGCAATGCTCTCTTGGAATGGGTAAGAAGCATGATGAGCATCAAAAATCATAAAGGAAAAGGGAACAATGTAAGTCCTATGTTGAGATGGATCATGATGACTAAAGTACATGTAACTTCTTCGCTATAATTGTCTATGTCATATTGTATTGTAGTTCGTTCTCTATGATCATATCTTTTATGTTTCTATGATCATCAAGTCACTACCTAAGATGATGTTATATCATTAAGGAAAACATATATTGTTATGTACCACATGTTTATGTAGTGAAGCTGTTCTTCTTAAAAAAAGGGGTGATTAGGGGATTAAAAGAGGATTATTATTTTTGAAGACGCTCACTATTTTGGGAACCCTATTTGGACGAGGTAAATAGATGACTACTGTATTTTCTTTGAAGGGAAAATGTGATTAGGTTAGTTACTTTTGTTATAAGATGATAAGATTGGTTGATGTTTTTTTGGAGATGAACGATAAAGCCTATCTTGGAAGACTATGTTTTGAAATCGTTCTTATAATTGGGTTTCAATCTTAGTTTGGTTTATTTTGAGGAATTATAAGGATAGTTCTTTATAGAATGTTCTATGATGAACTTTGGGTAGTACCATGGGACTTTGAAGATTTAAAAGTAGTTTCCCTTCTTATGGGATTATTTCTTTTTGAAGAGTTTTTTTATCTTACCCTATCTATTTTTGGGTTAATGTTTAAAGATAGAAGAAATTGATAGTTAATATTTTGTGGATTACATGACTCTCAAGTAGATGATTCTTGTGTTTTGATGAGACCAAGTGTATTTGAATGCTCATTATTTGGAGAAAAGATTAGTTTTGGTAGAAACTTATTAAAGGATGAAACTCTACTTGAAGGTAGTTATATTCCCTTCTGTTTTTGTTCTATGTAGTAAATAAATTCCTCAAAATTATGAAAAAGAACGTAAAACAAAAACGCTGTTGGTTTAAGTTTCCTACAAGGTAATCAAAGACTGTTTACACACATCATAAGTTTGTGATTTTCTTGTGGTTAACTTTCTCCTAATCATGTTTTCCATCACTCTCCCTCAGAACTTGACCCTTTTTTTCTCCTCCATGTCCATGATTTCCTACATGTAATTCTAGTGTGGGATAACTCGGGTGAGCATTGTACTTCCCATTCATTATTTTAAAGTAATAGTTTTACTGACTCCTTTTTTGATGTGTGAATTTCAAGGAAATTTCAAAACCCAATTTTAAAAATTGCGAGGTCGCAATTTCTTAAGGGGGAGGATTGTAACGACCAGAAATTTTGAATAAATCATGTTTCTTAATTTTGTCTATTATTTTATTTTTTTATACTCAACAAAACTGTTTCATTTGATAACATGAGTATAATTAAAATGAGACCACTGGGTTTTGACTGTTATATGACCATTGGTCAATATGACCGCTAGAAACTAAACATTTCGATTATTGTCTCGAAATACAAGTGATATTGGTTAATTAATATAGAAAGAAGATATGATGGCATCATACAGTAGTCTCTATCCAATCAAAGCCCATCTAACGGAACTTGGGAAGGAGGTAGCACCACTAGGATTTCCTCTGGACCAAACCCAAGCCGAACTTCATCTTGTGAAGCTAGAATAGAATCGCCTTCGTGAGAAGTTATAACGGATAGAAATTACTACTCGTGCAATGTTGGCCGAGCCGCCCCAAGATTCTCTCACCTTATCACACCTTACACTTAGGTGCTATGCTGGTGTTATAAGGGGCTATTTAAGGTGACCGTAACTTCCTTGTGTAATCCTTTATTTTAAATAAAAAAATTTATTTGTTCTTATGATGAAGCTTATGAATTTTCTAATGTCCAGATAAATATAGTATGCATATTTTTGATGAATCTTAGAGAAAGGATATTTTAAAAATGTTTCTGTAAACCTTAAATAATTAAAAATGTCTAATTATTTTCAAAAAATGGTCTTCTACAATTATGTTCAATACAAAATTTAGAGTCTAATAAGATCAACTTAATTTTTGAGGAATAGTAAAATATGAATACTGATATTATGCTTTGGATTAGTAATGTGACCAAATGTATTAGTAATCTTACTTAAAGAAATTATTAATATAATCTGGGCACCTTGATTAAGTAATGTGATTCAATAAAATGGTTAAATAACAGTTTCATAAATTATTAGTCAAGTATTAGTTTTTTCAAGTGAATAGTGTTTTTTAATTAAAAATTAAAATAAAAATATTTAGAAAATTATTTTCATAAAATGGAATTTATTTTTGAACTCAGAGCATCGATATTATGTTATTGTAATTTTAGAAGATATTTCTGAAAAAATGAATTTTCGGTGAATAGTTTATTTATTTAAAAATTAAATTAAAAATATTTAGATAAATATTATTATAAAATGGAGTTCATATTTGTAATCAGAGCAACAATATTTGGTTAAGGTGAAATTTTGGGATTTTTATGAGAAAGATGAATTTTCTGTGAATAGAAAAAATGCAGTTTTAGGGTTTCGGTATGTTTAATGACATCATAACTGTGTCATTTTGATGTCATGAGATATTTTAAGGGTTGGCCGACCAATGGTGATTAATTATTGTATTGGGGGGCCCATGTGGCCTAACTCCATGGGAAATATCATGGGAGAGCCCATGGTTTTGAGAAAACCACTTGTGCGGTGTCCCTTGAAATTATTAAAGTGTCACCTCACCTTCCCTATAAATACCCACCCTTTAGTCCTTTATTTTTCACTCCCAACTCTTCCCCAAAGAAGCTCTGGTCTCATTACGTCCCAAGGAGTCCTCCCAAGGTTCCCACAAGCCATAAAGGTCCAAACCGTTGAGTTTTAAGAGTTACGTTTTAAGGTAAGGGATCCTACCTCTCTCTTTCTTTCAGAGTACTCTCTCTTTATGTCATTTAATTTATGCTCCATGTTCTTATGTTGGGAATGTTATTTTATATTCATCCTAAAGTCATTTTCATGTTAATATGATGATATATCCTCTCTTGCTCTCATCAATTTGTTTTAAGAATGTTTAAGTGGCACTATTAGGCTACAAAATTTTTAAGGGATTCTTTCACCCTTATAATTTTCAAGTTCTACTTTCGTGTCAAGTCATTCAAGTTACTTTTTGTTATATTGGGGTAAGATATCTGTATCTATGATACTGATCATTTAAGTTCATATTATGAGAGACCCTATTTGATCTCGTCAATTCATTTTTTTGGAAACCTTAAGTGACGACGTTAGGCTGCTGAATTTTCATAAGAGAAATCTTATTTTAGTATTCCTTACATGTTTTTCATTTCATATGGTATGTATTTAAAATTTAATTACCATGTTCTTATATCCATTATATTCTGTCCCTATACAGTTTTTGGATCATTTATGAGTGGGTGACCCATGTCCCCTCCCTTTCCAATGTTTTCTAAAACCCTGCAACATAACCGTTATGCTGCAGAATTTTTGTCTCAAAATGTCTCTCTCTTTTTCTAAAAATTATTTTATGTTATTAAGTGAATACTCAGTGATAATTCTTATAAAGGTGTGTTCACCTATATATCAAGATGTTCTATTTTTAATTCTGGGATTTACATATATGAGACCTGCTTTCCTTTTCCGTGGGTTTAATGTGACTTAAAGATCGTGTCTTAAAAGCAGTTTTTAAAAGGTTATGATTATGAAATGAAACCCATTTATTTTATGCTATAAGGTTTATTTATGAAATGTTGATGATGATATATGTGTCTCACATGATGATAAAGAAAATTTATGGTTACACCCTGATAGCGCTCCAATGCATTGGGTAAAGACTTAATCTCTAGAGATGACCATTTTTAACGACGCCTTGGTGAATAACCTTGGTAATTTTTATGACACATTGGGGAGGTCCTTGGTGAAACAGAAATTATTGTCAATATTAAATGTTGTAGCCACATCTTTAAGTTATTAAATATGTTATTTTTATTATGATATTCATCATGATTTATTTCTCTTGCCTTAATGTTCTTTTTCATGATATTGTTGATGTATCTCAAGTTCACATGTTAAATGTTTACCCTTGTTTCCCTTACTGGGCCTTCTGCTCATCCTTTCTTTTGATGTATGTATCGAGGTTATGAGATGCAAAAATTAACCTAGGATGAACATAAGTAGAATCATTTCAAGTGGTTAAGAAGAATGTTTTAGGTTTTCATGTTTTATGATCCTGGTTTCCAAGACACTAAACCTTAAAGATCCTCAGTTTTGTAAAATGTAATGAAATGTTATGTTATAAAAAGGTGGGATGACATAGATCAATAGGTCACATAAAATAGATTTTACTGGGTTTAAGAGTCTCCTTAATTTAACCAAATTCCAAAAAATGAAGCCTACGGAGGAAAACTCACATCTATGTTCCAAGGAATACCACCATAGACATTTAAATTCCATTACACAAGGGTCAAAACAAAGCACATAACTTCATGTTCTAATTTTATAGTCACTTAATTAATTAACATCATGCCTTATAATTTGAATGAATTTTAAATGAAAACTTTTGTACCATTCTATGAAACAGGAACTGGGAATACACTATTGCTAGAAACATTAATCAAGGACATGAAATTTATTACAAACATCCTCTTCAAATATTTAACATTCATTAAAATTACATCATAATAAAAAATTTAAGATGTCAATTCCTTTTAAATGATTAGGTTACCTACAAGGGTTCCATTATACAAACACATGTTCTTCAAAAAGTAAACCAATGTCATTTTTTATCTATAGAAACTTGAACCACCCAAAACTATTTTTCATATAAAAACATGCACCAACTTACCTACTTGGGTCCAATGGAGGAATTTAAAAGTTAACCATCCATTCTTGTTTAAAAAAAACATCTTCTATATTTAGGACCATCCTATAATATAACATTGTTATATAATGGATTAGTCATATGGGTTCCCATTTACCTATCCATATGGCGACCATACAACTTACAGTTGTCATTTTTCTACAATCAATTGAAATTATTGAAATTTTTCATTTTTCCTTAGTAACATTTTTCATTTAAATAGTGTATATAATCATTTATAATGACATAGTATTTTTTTTGAGTATATGAGTTACCTTTTTTCAAATTATAAAGCACCCATACACCTTAAAATTGAATATAATTTCTTCTTAAACCACAGACAACATTTTCATCCCATGAAACCATTTCATATATCCAAACAATCATTTCATTACAAGAAAAAAACCATGGAATATATTCACATAATCATGTTACCCCATAATAATGTCATTATAAATAAATAGTAAATATAAATTATTACCTCCACATGTACAAAACAAAGCATGGAATCACTAAAGGCACATAATCATACTTATCGAGAAACCTTCTAATGAAACTACATTGAAAGAAATATGAATGGCATGCAAATTTATAAGTTCCTATAATGATGCATGTCATGTTAATTTATTTCCATATATTTAAAAAGGAAATTTTACCACAAATTCCACAAATAAATAAACCAGAAATAATTCTCTAATAACCCATAGTGAGATCACATAACTTGTAACATCAAATAGTATAAATTGAAACTACCATCGCTGGCCACTTGGTCACTTCCTTAACATGCAGTGATCAGTCCTAAGAAAAAATATTTTCCAAGCACTGAAAATTCCTTGTATCATTTTTACCAATGAAAAACATTAAGAAAAATGGAATAATACCTTTGATACCTATTTTAATGCCACAGATCAACTGAAAACTAAATTGGTAGCTCGATCGGTCTCCATATAGCCTTAAGGTCATCTCCTTGTAAGGTAGAAGCTGTCAAAGAAAAGTGAGGGTGTATAGGTAGCTTAGGTGGGATAATATACCCACCTACTCAAAGTGAATGACTGTATATATTTTATAAAACATAGATATCAATGGAATAAGTATAAAGAAATAATTAAACCATAGAATATAGATGCAATATCAATTGAAAACATGCTATGGCCAAGGCCATTTCATATAGTGAATGTATTTTATATGATGGTAAATTAACTAAATGAGTAACTAACATAATGATTTACATTTCAATACAAAAATAATGAAATTAAAAAAAATCCCCAAGGGAGGTCTCCATGATCATCCCAAGCTCCATCTCGGTTCTTTTTTCCTAACTTCTAAGTACAATCAATACATCACAAGTCAGGATCCAAAGCCCTACAAATTAGACAGTCTACTCGGGTATTACTGGTGCCCATGAAGGTTGTGATATATAAATATTAGTAGGATAGAACCAAAATTATCAAGACCAATCCAATTTTTTTTTACGTAAATCTATAATTAAACATTTAGATATATAACAAGTAAGGTGGTACTCAAAAGTAATGATCCAATAAATTTTTGGTTTCCAATTATACAAAAATACTGTTAATCAATTTTATTTAAGTGATAAGCCTCTGATTTAATAGTCTGGCCTATATCATTCTAAAAGAGTTCAAAATATAACTCAACCCATTTAATTATGTAGACTTGAGACACAACACATATCCTAGCGTCCCTCATAATGATAAAATTAATGATTAATAACCAAGGCATTTATAAGAATAACAAAGACAAAATTTAAGCTTATTATTTTTCTTGACTAACATTTGATTAGCCACATTAAACTTATTTAAAACATTTAGAACCTCAGTCCATCCTTTATATTCCTACATTGGATTTCAAGTATCATTCTAGGAATAATATAAACCAACACTCTATAAGCACATCCATGGAAAACCTCTTAGGAACCCAGTATCTCTCTAGGTTATGTATAAAGTCAAAGTCATCTGAGTCCATCCTTTTCAGTCCTATATGAAAACCCCAAGTGTCGCCCATGACATATAATCATTTCTCCATGATTCCATCCATGAAATACCTTATATTAATTGATCCATGCATCACATGACATATAATTATAAATCTCTTATGAGTATATCCATTGAATTATAATATGAATCTATGTATCACTTGTTTATAAGTCAAAAGACCCTATGAGTCTTCCAATGTCATTCTAATATTAATCCATATATCACTTGACTTACACGTCTATCCTTCAGAGTCCATCCATGTAATCCTTCAATTCGATCCATTTATCACCCCTGGCTTGAATATGGTTCAAAGAAATTGAGTCAATATTTGGTATTCCTATATGAATCCACGTATCACCGACAGATCCTAACCATTTAATCAATATATTCAATACAAAAATTATTAAGTCATCCTGATTTATCATTTAAAGGTCAATAAAAATATCATACTTTACCAAACTCACTTTAAGTGGTTTTTTCAAGCATTGACCAATATCATAAGGATTTGAATTTCATTAACTAACATGGGAAAAACATGACAATGATCTCCCTATGCTAAATAAATACATCACATAGAATGGTATCCAAATAAATATAAAGGGTTATCAATTCAAAATCCTTTTAAAAATCGCACGGCCAATTTCAAAATAAAAATCCTAACAAGCCTATCAGGATATCACATTTCTTAGTTATCATCTAAATAATATGGGATAATTTTTATAACAAGATACTCATGCTTAAAAACCCACCACCTGGCAAGGTAGTTACTATCTCACATGGGCATAACCATACTGAGGAAAATCAATCTTAATAAAGAAATGAGATAATAAGGACCATTGATCATGGTCACTCATCCATTACTATTTAATCCATTTGACTCACAAAATTATATAAAAATAAATTTCATCTTTGACACCCATTTACATGGGGTAAAATGGAACACTTAAGGATGTACAAGGCCAAAATAAATTCATGTACCAATTAATTAGAAATCCCAAGGGGTACATCACGATTAACACTCTATATCTTAGCGTATACATAGACACATCTCACATGGGAAACAAGCGATACGACAATCATTACATTCTTAAAAACAAGTACATGGACAAGTCCTCATTTTACTCACATGTGAAACATCATTTAATAACATTAATAGAGCCATGAATAGAAAATACATATATCAATATGAATAGGACAAAATATGGGAAACATGAACCACAAATAAGAATGATATAACAACTATTACTCATTTTTGGATGGAATGAAGCACACCTCCATTGGAGGGGTTTTATTATTAAACCTAACTTTAATCATTAATAAGTCATTTATCACATTTAAGAACTTAATTAAACATTTAAAATAATATTAATAAAGGAAACTAATAATTCAAAATATTTATAGAATTACATTAATCATTATTAAATAAAAAGGTCAATAATAGGGATCCTACATCATGCTGAAGACAAGTCTGACTTCCAGCACATTTCATATTAGGCGACGACAACTTGAAACAACCCCACATTTTCACACACATACATTATTATATATACATATATATATCATTTTACTGAACGAATTTATTCCATTATCCCTAAAGGATGATATATATTAATATATAAATACCTATGTAATTATGTTTGCCCCACCAAGGATAATAAAAACTCCCAACAATACATTTCAAGGACTCAACCCTTCCACCTTGAATTTGGTGGTGAATTCTATAACACAATCCCAAGTGTGATGAGGGAGCCTTTACAAACCCTAAATCTCAAAGAAAATCAAGTATCATATTAATCCTCATCCTAGAGTTTCATCCGAATAAGATTAGATGATAGGGAGAAGAAAAATAACAAATGAGAAAGTGGGTTATGGAGAGGGACCTTCCACCTTAGGCCGACCAATAATCACAAGATATTCATGTGAAAAACATCATAGAAATAGGTAGTTTATGAGAGGTGTGTCATGATTCAATAATCTATATAGTTTCCTACTATGGGCAGTATGGCGTCAAACAAACTAGGATCCTACTACATGTTGTTTTAAACCTTCTTTTCATTGTCCAAATCCCCAATAACTCATCGATCATCATGTGAAAGTTCACAGGACTTTCCCCAAGTCAAAAAACATCACTTTAAATCAATATAACTATCATAATTAAGATACAAAATTATGTTTAAAAATTGAACCATCCAGCAATCACAAAAATTTAAATTCCTATGGAATTTCATCTAGTTCAGGAACATTGGTTCTTGAATTTTTGAAATAAGTGTATCCAATCATGAACTGATAACAATTTTCATATTTTTTTTAAATCATCATATTTTAAATCTCTTTCCAAATTCAATTTCTCAATCCATATCAAAACCAACATTCATGAAAAACACTTAAAACCTGAAAAACATTTTTTCTCCACTCTTCATCAGGATAATACTTAATGTTATCCTTTATACTACAGTTTGTAAATTAAATTTGTTTTCCCTTCCTCATGAAAATACATTCATTAATTTAAAAATACTTTATTTCTATTCAATTGTGTGGTTTTTGAGGTTTATAATTCTAACAGAATGGGATGATCGAAATTTTACCATTATGTGTTTTCTATTTTATATTATTTTTATAAATGTAATATTTTTAATTTTTATGGGTTTAGTTTTAATAATTTATGTATAACATGATGATATTTTATAATAAAAATATGATGTTCATTAGTATAAATGACACAAAACAGTAAGACTCAACAACTCATGAAATATATTAATTTCAGGACTTAGCCATTAAATTAGAGCATATAAATAATATTAAATACTTTATGAAATATATATAATGTCATAATAAACATAATTTTATTGTAAAAATATTAATAAATAATCACTCTACTATTAATTAATATATATTATTCCAAAAATATATATATTTCATTTAATTTTTTTTGTGAGTAAGTATTATAATTTAATTATGGAAATTTTAAAAAAATTATATTATAAAATTAAAATAATCTTGAAATAATAATATAAAAATTTTCTTAGGGTGGTGCTTTTTTATTTTTTTAGTAATGTTTGTTTTTTCTGTGAATAGTTACAATTACCGATTTATCAAAAAATGAGATTTATTATCATTAAATAAATTAATTTAAAAGAAACATTATATTTTTAATTTGATATTAAATTTTAATATTAACCATTCAATTTAAAATATGAAATTTAATTTAATTTTAATGATCAACTTTCATGATTTTTTATAAGATTCGTTTTATGTTTAAAAATATTGGTTTTTATAAGGTGTTTCTATATGTATAAATTTATCCATTTTAATTAATTAAAATAAATCATAGTAAGAAAATATATAAATGAAATTATTATTTTATAAAATAATCTAATTAATTTAAATTCATATAATTATGATTTCTAGTGATAGAGTTCACATAAGATCATTTATTTCTTGAAAAATTTGTTTCTTGAAAAACTGTTTTTCCACACGTTTTATATGTCTAATTATAAATTAAAAATTTTTAAATTAGTTAATTTAATTTGATAAAATCGATTCAATATTTTTAATTCTCATTAATAATAATATATAATAATTTGAACTCAATTTGTAATCTTACTGAATAGTGAAAATAATAAAACTCCCTTACCATAGTTAATGTTAAAACTTGTTTATAGGTGGGTTAAACTAAAGATGTAAAAGGAGAAACATTTTTAAAAAATGTTTAATTTAAATTTTTTTGGTTTGGACAAACTATATAACCCATTTAATCATTTAATTATCAATTTTTTGAGGCTTTTTTCTTGGTAATGAATTCCCACCACTGAATAGATTTGGGTATTTTACAAAATTCCACTCCTCCTTAATTATAAAAGGGAACCCTCTATGTTCCCTTGTTTACACCACTCAAAAAATTTGGATCCAAATACTCATACAAAAGTAAATCCCCACCATCCTTATCCACAATAAATATCCTTTTGTCTTCCCAAAAGACCAACCTCAGGGTCCTTAATAAGATATCTTATAGTGTTTCTTCAAAGTGAAGTTAATTATCTTTATTGAGATCATATTTGTTAATTCATTTTTTTAAACCTCAAATTATGTGTCAAATAAGACAATAAAATGATATATTTATCTCTTATATAGTTATATGTTGTTATTTTCATGGGTTAACAGTTATCCTTCTCATATTCCATCAAATGGTAAATAAAACCATCTTTTGTGTGCACAATGGACTACAACCTCATGAACCGATGTAATTTTCTTCCATAATCATGTATCATGGATGTTAATGATATCGTATTTAAAGTTAATATATTATATTAATTAATTATTAGTCCTTCTATAAATTTATCATATCTTATACCCTCTTACCATACCATTAATTGAAACATTATAACATAATTTATCTGTATGGTGGAAAACCACCTCACAGAGCAATGCGATTTTTTATCACAAAATCATATAGATCATAAAATACTGAAATTTTAGGATTTTTTTTTGTTCTAATTATTATTATATTTTATTTCTTTCATTATACAGAACTGTTATTTTTTATTATATAAAAAGAAACAACAGGTTTCTTCAATAGAGTGCAATATATACCACACCGATCTTCAGTAACCCATGAAATAATATTATTTTGAATATGAAAATTGTAAACTATCCATTTAATAAGTGGTTATGAATAGTGTAAATAAATTTATAAAATAAATATATAAAATCCCAACTAAATATAAATTTATTTCTAAAGCCGTAGTAAATATTTATTTGATTTTTAGTAGGTTAATTATGTTGATCAAAATTATGTTTTTTATAAATATCAATTTCTTTTATTTTTATGAGGAAATAATATATTTAATATATAGATATTTTAAAAAAATTATATTATTAAAGGATATTAATCATTTTACCATTATAATAAACATATATTCTCATAAATGTTTTGGGATTTTTTTTGAAATTATTGATTTTTAGGTAATATTGAAAAATACAGATTTAT
Organism: Viscum album; assembly: GCA_963277665.1. Lineage (NCBI taxonomy): Eukaryota > Viridiplantae > Streptophyta > Magnoliopsida > Santalales > Viscaceae > Viscum > Viscum album. Next base: position 31,702,407 of record OY728166.1, on the reverse strand, counting down.
CAGAAACTATAATTTCTTTTCAATAAATAAATAAATTTAAGTTCCTGATTATATTTTAAATAAACATAATTTTTATTTTGTAATATTTAATCCAATTAATTACTTTTCAAATTACATTATATTTTATTTTTGTTTAAGTTTAATTTTGGCTTTAAAAAATAGGGTTTTCTAGAAAACTATTTTAAAGTGCAAAATATTTCTCCATATTAATTAGTTAAAATAATCTGTAATGAGGAATTTTTTAAAATAAATTTATATATTATATATAAATAAAACATTATTGATATTAATATAATTATTATTATTATACATAGTGTTAATATAAAACCATCTTATCCTAGAAAAATACACTTCTTGAAAACCTAAATTTTCTTTGCATCTGTAGGTTTTGAATTTAATTTTAATTTTAAACTCTCAATAATTGAAATAAAAAAAATGGATTAAATATTTTTAATAAATAATTATATTATATAGTAATTTAATCATAATTTTTACCCTATTGAATAGTGAAAACAAAAAAAATTATTTACCACGGTGAAGGTAAAAATAGGTTTACGTGGGGGTTAAACTATATATATTAGGGTATAAAATTACCAAAAAAAATTAATAATAATATTTTATGAAAATAATTACTTATAATACTTCTGAATTTATATCTTATGGTAGTTTGGAAGATTTTTTCATGTGAATGACTTTATCCTTTTGGGTTCCTTTAGAAAATTTCCCACTAGTTTCCAAGTATGTTATTTTCCCCACATATAAAAGGACATCTTGTATCCTCTCTTATCCTCACTCTAAGATCTGTTTAGTTTTACCAATATCATAATAATTACACTCTTACCTTCCCTAATCATTAATGTAGGAATTATTATTATTCAGATGCTCTCAAAATAAGGCTTTAGGTGTTAACCTAAAGGAGTTCACTCAAGAATAGTTATATTCCCTAAAAATGAATTTCTGTTTTGTTTATTATTTCACAAAATTAAATTATTATTAAAATAGGATCATATAATAAAATTTAGAAGATAAATATAATTATATACTTTAGTTTTAATGTAAATATCTATTTCCATATAAATTTTACTCAAATGGAAAATGAAATCATCGATCGTGTGCACGACGAACCACCACCCAACGAACTAACATAGTTTGTTTTCTATTAGTTCATAACATGGATTTTTATAATGATGAATTTTAAGTATAAATATATCTCTGTGTGATATTTTTTACATTACTATACTTCAATAATTAGTAAATTACATAAAGTATTTTTTACTTTCCATTCAGTGAAAGATACAATAACGTTACTTGTGTCTATGGTGGACTACGACTTCACGAAGTGATGTGATTTGTTGCCACTAATAGTTTATGTGGAAGGTAATAAATAATTTATTAATGAAAATATGTGATAAAATTGAAATCATAATTGTTCTTTAAATTTTATTAATTAGTTACTTTTTTGTTCTATCCGTCGAATGATAAAACAACATCCATGCATAAGTAAGACCTACCATCTCCAGGAACAGTGAATTTCATCTGTCTATCTATAACTTTTCTGAATTAATATAAATAAAAATATATGTATATATAATATATGATTATAATATTTATCATTCCTGAGGTTACATAATTTTAATTTATGTAAAATAACCAAAAAAATAATCCAAAACACTCTTGGAAGATGAAATTGTTAACAATAATGAATATCAATTTTATACTGCAATTATAAATAAATGGGTGTCGAAATGTTGTTATGTTATCATAAGTGATATTATATGTATATATATATTTTATTATTTATTATATTTATAATAAAACTCAATTTATAATATAGGTTGTTTTATTATGTTTTAAGGAATTCGATGGTTATGTTATGAGATTTCCGTCACACAAATTACTTATGTCACTATGGGAAAAAGGGTTTTTGCGACGGGGATAAATCCCATCACAAATAGTCCTGCTAGAAATTTATTTGCGACGGGGAAAGCTCGCCCGTTACAAAAGGTTTGGCGCGCAATGCGCGCCAAACCGTGGGAATGTTATTTGCGACGGGGGTTACCACCGGTCGCAAATAATCGGTGGCGGTAAAAACAATTTGCGGCGGGAATATACCCCCATCACAAATAGTATATCGGCAGGTTATTATTTGGGATCGGACCCGTCGCAAATAACTATTTAACAATTGACCATGATAAATGCGGGCTAAAGTATTTGCGACGGGACACCCGTCGCAAATAGACCCGTCACAAATAAGCTAACCTATAAATACCCCCATCTGTTTTTTTCATTCATTCCCAAACTCTCTCTTCTACTTCTCTCAAAACTCAATTTTTAGAGTTCAGAGTTTCTTATGTTTAATTTTTATTTCCGGAGTTGATATTGAAGTCTTCAACAACTATCAGAGATCAACCTTAGATCATTTTTAAAGTTATTTCTGTTCATTTTAATTTAATATTTATTTTAAATATTTTATTAGTTTTAATTATTCTTAATTAGTTGTAATTTAGTTATGTTTAGATTGTTTTGTTATTTAATAAATTTAAATTATTAGTATTAATTGTTCATAGTTAATGGTAATTAACTATAATTTATAATAATTAGAAATAACTAATAATAAATAGGAATAATTAATAATAATTAGTCATAATTATGAATAATTATAAATAATTAGTCATAATTAATAATAAATACTAATAATTAGTAATAAATACTAATAAATAGGGATAAATAGTCATAATTAGTAATAATTAGTATTAACTATTAATAATTTAGAATAATTTAGAATAATTAGGAAATAATTAGGAACAATTACGAAAAATAAGAAAAAATACGAATAATTACTAATAATTACTAATAATTATTAATAAACCTCCTCCATGCACACATTAACCTTTACAACTAAGCCATTTCATTATTTATACATTTAATGATATATCTATATATATATAGTTATATTTATTCATATATTAATATAGATTTATATTAATATAAATATATTTGGTTATATGAATAAATATATATATATATATATTTATTCATATATTAATATATATATATATTCGTATATTAATATATATTTATATCTATGTATATGTATATATATATATGTAGTTATAAATTTTTATTCGTATATTTATTTTTATATTAATATATATTTATCAACTTAGTTTTAAATAAATGTATAAAATATATTTTTTATATTTATTTATAAAGAAATAAATAAATAAATACATACATACAAGACACACACACACACACAGATATATATATATGTATAGTTATGAATGAATACATAGAAATGAGGGGGTGAAAATCCATCGAGAATGTTAAAACGACTATAACTTCTAATCTATAAGTCCGTTTCAACTCCACAACTAGTCAAATCTAAGAACATTAAATGATCTTCGATATGATATGCGGTACATGCCAAACGGACATCCGGATCGAAAGTTATAGCCATTTGAATGTTAAAACGACCATAACATCTAATCCAGGAGTCCGTTTTAGCTTGACAATCAGTCATATCAAAGAACATGAAACGATATTTGATATGATATATGGTACAGGTTTATAGGACATCGGGATCAGATGTTATAGTTGTTTGAATGGTAAGAAATTGGGGTACCCCGACTAAAAACTCAGTTTTAGAGTCCTTTTATGCCTTTTTTGGCATCAAAAATCCATTGAACCGGGCTATCCCAATCATAGAGACGTAGATCTTGTCGCAGGTTTTGATTTGATATATTGTAGAGCTCAAACGGAGTCCTGGATCAAAAGTTATGGACGTTTGAAGTTTGGGTTTCATTTTCAACTTATTTTGTATCTTTCATTAATTTTTTTATTTTTTTTTATATTCAAAGAGTTATTAAATGACTATTAATTGATAAAAATTACATAATTACTAATTAAAAATATTTTTTAATTTATTTTATATTCCACTTTTATTATATATCTTATAAATTAATATTATATTTCAATAGATCCTTTTAAAATCATATTTATAAAATAAATATTATATTTATATCAATATAAATATATTAATATATTTAAATATTAATAAATAATTTTTTAATTTTTTTTAATTTTTTAACTATTATTTGCGATGGGCCCCTCACAAATAGGCTCTTCGAAGAAACTATTTGCGACGAGAAAAGGGAACGTCGCAAATACTTTGTTGCGACGGGCCCATCGTAGAATTGTTTTAAAAAAACGAGAAATCTATTTGCGACGGGCCCTTTTCCTGTTGCAAAAAAAAGTTATTTGCGATTGGACCATCGAAAAAAAATTAGTTGTGACGCCGTTTTCTGCAACGGGTCATTTGAGACGGGGCCCCGTCACTATTGGCCATTTGCGACGGGACCCGTCGCAAATGACCCATCGCAAATACTTGTATTTCTAGTAGTGTGTGAGACACATTCCATTATACCCAAAAATTTAATTTATGTGGTGTATATACTTATCATGAATGGATTTTATGATAATTAAACATAAATTTTTTTGGATTTACATATCAGCTTTGTGATGTCACTTTAATGGGGCTTATGATTTTGAGTTACCGAAATTGTCATGTTTTTATGATATGTTATAAATGTTTTCAAGATTGATTATGTTTATGATTTCGATAGTGAAATACTAGGACCCATATCTTAAAGACTTCATAAATTTTATTCTCCACTAATTATTTCATTAGAGTACATGTTTTACCATCACTTTACTCTTATAATGTAATCAATATTCAACGTAATGTATTTAAAGTAATCATAATTTATTTCTATATTTGGATAAAAAATATTTTTATTCTCCTTCAAAGTTATATAATATGAATTAAAAAAGGTTTTATCATACAAAAAAATTATTAATGAATACTTTTATACTTTTATAGATATTTTAAAAAAATATATCGAATTATAATTTTGTTTTAAAAAATAAATAATGTTTAGTGTTTACCAAAAATCTAAAAGGGATATTTTTATCCCATTTGAAATGAATTGTGTTTACAACCACCATAAGCCCTAAAATATTTAAACATTTAATTATAATATTCCACTATAATTTTGAAATAACATTATTTTGAAAATGGTTTTTAGTTTAATTTTTTTATGTGTAAAGGATGTTTTCCTAAATAAATGATCTGAGGGATTTTTAATTCAAAATTATTTTCCATATAAGATGAAATCCTTTGATGTTATTATAATTTACTAAGGATATGATCCAAATTTAACATTAATTTTATAGTAAATGTTGTATGTTTATAAAGATAAGATCATTATTAAAACCCATTTATTTCCCACCAATCATGTTATAAGAAAATGATGAAATTATCATGAATCTCATTTCTTTTACATAGGTTATATTGTGATGAAATATTTAATTAAACCCATTTAAATTAATGTATTCTTATATGTTGAATGTTTTATGATATTTTAGCACATGTTTGTGTAATTTTCATCATGTGATGGATGGAACATATCTACCTCTAATGCATTGGGTTGTGATTAATGTTATATGAGATTATGGGGTAGCTAAATAGTTATACCAAGACCAAAAAGGGTACACTAATAGTTATCCAATGCACAAAAAGAGGGTACATGGGTGGTTATCCGAAGCCTGATTAAGAAGGTACAAGGTTGGTTATTCCATGTCTGAAAAGGTACACGGGTGGTTAGACCGTGTCTAAAAAAGGGCTTCTTAGGTGGTTATACCAAGTCCAACTCAGGGACACCAATGGTTGGCTCAATCCCAAAATGTTATGTATGTCTTGGTCGATATCATTGACATGATATTTTCTATATATTTTTGAAAATATATAAGAATGATTCTAATGTGATATTCACATGTCTCATTTTCATTAATTCCCTTATGATTCATGTCTTCGAAATAGACGTGATTTATTTAATTACTTACATTTTATGATCTATTATATTCATGGAATGGTTTTCAAAATTTTATTATAATGTTTTAATACCCTTATTCTCATGTTTTGTTTTTTCATCTCCTTTTTTTACTCTTACTGGTCATACAATATCACCCTTTATTATGTTTCCATTACCATGGTTATGAAGATATGTTTTAATTAGGGTATTTCTAAGATGAGTGCTACATGGAAGGATATTTTTGGGAGGTGTTTAAGATATTTAACCAAATATGAATATTATTTTTATAGTATCGAAAGGAACTAAACTATTTTCGTAGGATAAGACAAAGTAAAATATTATATCCTAAGTTTTTGGTATGGAAACTATTATGTGTTTTAACTACCAATACATCTTTTTCTGGTAACTGCAAGTTGATATAGTTCTAGAATAGATGTTCCTTGTGTCAATAAATATCAAAAAGGTGTGTCATAATGGACTCGATTGTTACCCTGTACATGATAACAAGCCTTACTATGAGCCTTATTTGACACACTCGAGGGATATGCTATAAAAAATTAGACTTTTTGAGTAATACTTTTTTCCAGAAAATGTATGTTATATTTTTTTCACACAATATAACTATATTCTATTAATAATGAATTGAGAATAATTTGGAATTTGACCTTCGATTTTCAACTATTTATGACTTTTATTCAATATGAGAGTTTGGAACTATACACTCTATAATAATATTAATGCTATCATTTATGTTTATTAGTAAAAGTTTGAAAAAGGATTTTTTTACAAAAATACGAGTGGATGGAATCAACTAGTAGAGTAATTCCATTTGAATCCCAATTGTAAGAGCATGGGATAGAGGTTTAATCATTCAGATTCTCTCTTGACCAATGCCAATCTAAGCTTCAACAAGTGATGGTTGAACAAAATCTCATATGGGAGAAGTTAATGTTATTTAAAAATACCACATGTTCGATGTTAATCGAGGCACACTACAAATATACCAACATTGAAGAACATACTCATTGGGTGTATGTGGATACTATAAGGGGTTATGTGTTTAGATCCTAGTTACATAAATTTGAATTAAGTTGTATAAATATAATTTTTATTTAAATATTTTCATTTTATGGATAATTTTTCTTCATAAAATTAAGATGGAATTTCCTAAATTGATTTTTGGATAGAAATAGTACTTTATAGAAAATAAATTATTATTATATTGAACTGAGATATTATGAAAAAGTTTTAATTAAATTAAATAGTATCAATTAAACAATCTTATTTAAATTTAAATGATAAAATAATTTCATTTTTCTACGCGTCAAAAATTTTATTATGCATTTTTAATATGCATTTTCAATCCTCTCTTATTTTTAATATATAAATATTTTGAAAATTAAAAGTTAAATTACTCATATTTGTAGATTTATTATGATAAAATAGATATCAATTTTGAAATTAAAATTTAAAAATTTTATTAGGGAGAATTTATGAAAATTTTATAAGATACTATAACTTTTTCTGAATAGTAACAATACAGTTGCATTTTTTTAGTATGCTTAATGAAATCATAATAATGTAATGAGTAATATAAAATTATTTTTGACTCTCATGGATTAAAATAACATAATAAAGGTCCCATGTGTGTAATACCATAGGATAATACCATTGTAAATCCCATGGTTTAATATTTACTACTAACTGGGTGTCTAAGGAAATTATTAAACAAATCATCATCTTTTTAATTAAATTCCCACCCATTTATCAATTTAAAATCACTCAAAGTTAATCATAAACGAATGTATGATAGTATTACCTCCAACTGAGTCCTCTAAAGGTTTACTCAATCCCACAAGGTCCCAATCATTGAGTTTTAGGAGTTACATTTCAATGTATGAGAAATCTCTACTTCTCTTTTCCTCAAGTTCCTGTTTTATGTGTTATGTCCTTAAAATTTCCAATATATGTTAGACATTCCATTTTATTAAATTTCTTTAATATATTAGGATTATTTTTTTAATGGGTTACCCTTGTACCATATCCTTGTAATGTTTTCCAAAACATTTTTTTATAAATGTTATGCTATCAAATTTTCTTCTCAAAATTACTCTTTTTTTCTCATGAAATTCTATTATTTTCTATTAAGAATATCTAGACCTCTTTAATTTTAATGGGTATTCACATATATTTCAGAAATATATATTTTATCCTGATATTTATATGCATGAAACCCACCTTCCATCTCTGGTTAATAATTTCATAATTGTCTTATCTTTAAACACTTCTTTTTAAAACAAAATGATTTTTAAATGAAACCAATTTCTATTATTCTCCCATGGTTATTTATGAAATGTATTTATTTGATTTTTTTTTTAAATTAATGATTAAATTTTATTGGTGCACCCTAATAGTTCTCTAATGCCACATGTAAATAATTTAATCTCTACTGATGACATGTTTCACGATAACTTGGTGAATATCCTTGGAAATATTTATTAAAAATCGATGAATAACCACAATGATATTATTATAAATGTTTTAAATAAAGTTTTTATGCACATTTATAAATTATTATTCACGTTAAAATAATTATTATATGCCTCATTTTCTCTTTTTCAATCCATAATGAAATTCTTCATGTTCTTATTGAATTTCCTACAGGTCACATGTAAACTGATTCCCTTTCTTTCCCTTACAAGCCCATATGATCACCCTTTACATTTTTCATTGTCCCTAGGTTGTGGGATATAGTAATTTTTTAATGATAATCCTTTTATGAATCATTTAAATTTCAGATTTTTTTTTAAATTTTTCATCTCTTATGTACATTTTTTACAAGAAATTAAACATTAAATGATCTTATGTTTTGTACAATGTAATGAAAGGTATATAATTAAAATATAGGATGCTATAGTTTGTGTAAATGGATGGTTTAGTTATTTTTGGAAATTATGGTTTGAAAAATCTACGAATAACCCTATATAATCTCTAAATATATTAAAAAAATGTTGGTATTTTGGTGAAATATTATGCAAGTTGTTTCTTTGAAAATATATCCCTGTTGGGATAAAAAAATGGATGTAGGTACTGTATAGATTTACTTAGGGGTAAACACTCCAATAAGGCGAATCTTCCCAGACTTGGTGTAACATATTACATGACAACAGGACTTGCTTCACTCATGGTTTGACACACTCAACATATATTTTTGGTTAAACAAAATTTTTTCATTAACCATTATGAATGATTAAGAGAAAATGTAATTATTATTGAGGAAATACATATTTATGAATAATGTTTTATGACATGAAATTATTATAGAATTATATGATTATTAAATGAAACATGTTACTCACTAAGGTTATCTTTATTTAGAAAATGGTGGGAAATATGATTAACTATGTAAATGGAGAGTGTAATGGGCTAGGCGATGATGACCTTCCGATTGAATCCTAAATGAAAAAATTCAGGATAATGATGAATCAACTAAATTGAGTTTTGGGAAATAACATGAATCCAACAAAGATACCGTATTCACTTCAAAGGGAACTAATATCTCTTGGTTCTTATATTTTTAAACGATGAACTTCGTAAAGTGGATCTACAAGACCATTGATTTCTAAACAATGGATACTATATTTAGAAAATATATTTTCTTTACTCCATTGTTCAGAATATGATAACGTCACCCTGGAAGTGTAACACATAGAGTTAAAAGCTGATCAGTAGTGGCCACTAATTATGAACATTATGACAAGAGGGGAGATTGAGGTAATGGAGTGGGATGTGGTCAAGGTAACCTTTTTCAAAAAAACCATTTCCCCTGTTCAATGTGTATGAAAATAGGGTTGGAGTTCGTATAAATAAATCAAATAGAAAATGAATCTATGAGAATCTATGTGATGATCTTTGTAAGGCATTCCTATTACATCTCAAGGTTTCTCATGGGTCCTAATGGGAATGTTGATAGATTCATCGGTCAACTAAAACCGCATATATATATATGAATATAGCCAACCAAAACTATGAAACTGTGAGGATATTGTGAAGAGTGTGATGAATGTTGAACTTGAGTTTGGAAATATGCAGTTTACCTTAAGATTGAATGAAAATAATATTTCTTTGGTGACAAAAAACGAGAAGGATCTTTGATTAAGTAAGTGAATGAAATCAGAGGAAAACTAGTGAACAAATTAAATGTGTAATAATCATTTAGGGAACTACTTTATTGAGATTTGTAACTGTTGTAAGTGTGAATGAGATGTCTATATTTCTCATAACTATCATAGTGAGGTGAAGACTAAAATTATCCACACTAATGAAAATGAAAGATGGAGGATGCCCCAATGAAAGTCCAATACCTCTTGTGTGGGAAACATGGGATCTATTCCAATCACTTTATAAATATAATATTATTGGATGGGAGTCACCATCTATCATAGCATAGGACAAGGGATCAAGGTTGTGATTTTCTATCACAATGGATAAAGTTGAATCTCCAAATGATGTGGTGGTAGGTACTCTAATTTTTCTCTTAAATCTAGAATGTATATTGTTTGAGTATATATCTGCGAATTCCTTTACTTCATAAATGTTTTATATTAATATAGAATCATTGCCTAATCTTTTATAAGTAGAGTTATCAGGGAAGAAACTTAAAAGGATTATCCAAGAAACAATAGTTTATAAAAACTATTATCTGTACATTGGGAGAACAATCTCATAAAAAATCTAGTAATCATTTTTTATTGTAATTCAACTTTATACCTGAAATGGATTTGCTCCCAAACTAAAATACCATGATCAACTACATCGGCATTGAAATATCAGTCATTTTGAATGGAAAATTATTTTTTAAAGGAGAGTCATTGAGACCTATTCATTATCTAGAATAACCACTCAAATCCTTCTTCATATAGGTGATCAATGATGATAAGGAATAATATGAAGGTATAGATATATAAATATTCCCCATAGTTCAGAAATACATTTTCGTATTTCTAGAGGAGTTACCTGGACCTCATATATAAAGAGAGGTATTGTTCTCCACTGAACTCATGCCTAGATCCATGACTATATCAATGACACTGTATAGAATAGAAAATCTGGATCTGGAGGAATTAATGATACAAGTACACAATAATTTGGAGAATGTTTTTATCCATACATGTTTGTATCATTTGGGAGAACCTATTCTCTTTTTGAAAAATAAGGTTGGATCAATGTATTTATTTATTTATTATAGATAACTTACGCAGATCACTTTGAAGAAAAGTACCCCCTTCCATAAATAAATGATTTATGCTACCAGCTTCATTGGGCTCAATTTAACTCCAAAATCGATCTTTAATTTAGTTATAATCAATTGAGGGTGAAGAAATATGATATTCCAAAGAATAACATGCAATCCAAGTATGAGCACAACAATTTTATTATTATGTCATTTGGCTTGAATTATTCTCCTCCTATTTTTACAGATTTGTTGAATATAGTCTTTAAGGACTACATTGATATCTTTGTGGTAGTTTTAATTTATTAAATTCCAACATATTCCAAAATTCTAGGGGAGCATGAGGATTATATAAGGGATATGTTGAAACTAATAAAGAAGGAGAGGATATTTATAATGTTCAGAAAATGTGAATTTTGGATAAAAAAATTTCTTTCTTGGGGAATAATGTAACCAATGATGGAATAATAGTCAATAATTCCATGAAAAAGGTTTTGGAGGAGTGGCCTTGTCCAATTATTTTAACTCATATTTATAGTTTCCTTGTATTATATGGATATTATTGGATGTTTGTGAAAAAGTATTCCCAATTTTATGATCTACTAACTAAGTTAACTAAAATAGGGGAAATGTTCATCAAGACAATAGAGTGTAAAGAATGATTCCATGAGCTGAGGAAGATATTGGTCACTACACCCATATTAACATTACCCTCAATCATAGGAGGATTCATTTCTTTTGATATTCATCTATGAGAGTTCTTGGGTGAATCCTAATGCAATATGACAAGGTGATTTCCTATCCATCTCCATAGTTGAAGCCTCACAAGCAGAATTATCCTATGCAAGACCTAGATCAGGCATCCGTTTTTTGGTCTAAATATAACAAAAGACTCTATTTTTGGGAATAAATGTGATATATACAAAGATCATCAAAATTTTATGTATATTTTCACACAAAATTAATTGGACATGAGATAGAGGAAATGGTTGGAACTTCTTAAAGACTATGATTGTTCAATTAAATATCATCCAAGAAGAGAAATAAATATCATTAATGAATTATGTATCAAAGGCCATATTATGTTAGAAATGATGAGGATTCAAGGAGATCATTTGATCAAATAACTAGTAAAACTGGACTTGGGAATTATAATGGAAGGGACATCATCAACCTTATCCTAAATGATTTCTTAAAAATAATTACTAGAGAAGATCATGAAATATCAAAGAGAATATCCTTTTCTACAAAAGAAGTTAGTTGAGTTGAAGAATGGCATGTGTCATGAAATATATATTGATCAAGAATGTGTACTGAAATTTTGTACAAGAAAATTTGTTCCATATATTCATGAAATAAAGACATAACTAATGAAAAAATATTATTTATCTAGTTTCTCTATACATCCCGGATACACTAAAATGGATAGGGATCTTTGTGATAATTATTGGTGGGATAACATGAAAAATGAGATTTATGACTACACTAAAAGGTACTTGGTGTTTCAAAAAGTGGTGATAGATAGAAAACTTATAAAAGGGTTATTACAACCACTACCCATAATGTCACAGAAGTTAGACAATATCACTATGGAATTTGTCACTAGTCTTCCGAGAACATCCAAAGGTAACATTGTGATGTGGGTTATAGTGGACCATCTCACCATGACTTCCCATTTAATATCTATTCAGGAAGATTTCTATCTTATCTATCCTGATAAGATTTAAATAAATAAAGTGGAGATGTTTCACGGAGTTCTATTTCATATATTTTATGAGTGTGATCAAAGGATTACATAAAAATTATAGAGAAGTCCTCAACATGATTTATGTATAGTTTTTAATATAATTATGTCATGTTACCCCCAAACTGATGGACAATCTGAAAGGACACTTTAGAAACTCAAGGATAGGCTGGTAACAAACTCAATGGAAATAAATGGGGGATTGAATAAAAATCTCCCATTAATTGTGTTCTCATAAAACAAATTCTTCAGAAAACACATAAAGGCTGCTCAGAGTCAAAAGAATATATACAATTAACACTGTTGAGGGGACATGGATTTTGATGTTGGTGAAAATTCCTTCCTTTTAATTTCACCTTGGAATAGAGTCATATGATTTTTGTTGAAATGTAGGCTCATCTCTAGGTACATTATCCCATATGAAATCCATTATTGCATACGAGTAGTGGCCTACCAGGTTTCACATCCTCCAAATCTATCATAGGTTCCTGATGTTATTCCATGTATATATCTTGAGGATGTACATACCAAAACCTTCTCTTTTACTAAATCCCTAGGTGGGAAAAATATAACATGACATATCTTATAAGGAGAATCTTATAGATATCCTGGACCGTATAGACATGTTTCTACCCTACAATACTTCAAAACTCATTAAAGTGTATTGGAAGAATCAAAAATATGAAGAACCCACATAGTAACTAGAGAAAAAAATGGGGCAAAAGTACCTGCACATCTTCTCAAAAGAAAGATAATGTTTAAATTTTGGTGTTGAAATTTTTATGGGGGGGGGGGGGAGAATGTAACCACAAGAACTTTTTTTAATAATAATTGTTTCTTGAAAATGTGTTTCATATTTCATGTACTCAATGTAACTATATCTCTTTAATATTGAAATGAGAATTATTAGAAATGCGATCATCGTGTTTTGACAGTTATATAACTATTTTCCCATAGGACCGATGGTCAATATGGCCATAGGAACTGTACTCTAGATGGTAGTTTTAATTTTAAAATTAGATTATAAGAGTAAATGTTTGAGAAAGGAAATTTGTTTCAGAATGAAGCGTCTATGGCCTCTACTAGTAGTTTCATTCCATTATAATCTCATTGTTAGATCCTGAGAAAGAGGTTTCTTCATTAGGGTTTGATCTAGGCCAAACCCAAGACATGATGTGTATATTTTTATAAGATATAATAGAAAAATTCATAGTAAAATAATAACATCAGGACCTTTCCTAGACTACGTTTTGGAGGATTAGACAAACCATACATTAAACCATCATTTTCAATAGTAATTACAGAATAAGTAATTGTATTTGTCTGCACTAACCCCTTAACATTCATTAGAACATATATAGAATCCTCAAAATAACATTTTAAAAACATTGGATGAGAAAGAATATCTTATTAAGGGAAATAAAAATAAATGAATAAATAATTAGTCCGAAAATATTTATAAAACAATTTTACTTGAACATAAACTTAATAACTTCACTTATGAAAAAAAGAGATTCCAGTAAAAGCATCACAAGTATAGAGAAAACATATTGGTAACATGGGAAATTACATACTTAAGATTGTAACCCTCATGACTCCCATATGAATTGAAATAACTTACCTTACATTGTCACCCTCATGGCTACATTAGTGAAACCCTAATGACTACCTTAAAATATAACCCTTACAACTACATTATAGTGTAACCATCACATTTACACATGGAGTATCAATATGGTCAGCTTCCAACATAATCATACTCAATACATTGGAAGAAAATATACGTCCCACCATTCATTATAATCAATTACCAAGAACCAGAACATAATCATACAACATTAATACTTGCATCATAAAAATCATTCTATGATAAGAAAATCACTTATTAAAGAAATATTGAACGAAAAAAAAATTAAGAAAAAATAATTGGAAATAACTATGTAATTATGTAAATATAACATCAAAAATTTTATAAAATTTTAAATTATAAATCATTTATTTACATATAATTATAATTATAAATAACATTATGAAAACGTCGACATTAAGTAGAAGAATAAATTATTAAAACATTTTAAAACAATGTTTTTGTTTATGAGTTTGTTACCTCAAGTTTGAATTCATAAAAACATGTTCGACCCTCATGTACAATTTTTTGGAGAGTGATATTGATTTATTAAAGAACTATAATCATGTTGATAATACTTTTCATTTATTCCATATAATATTTTCTAACCTTTTCTTAACAATATTTAGTTACTTCCATTGTTTCAGTGCATTCTTTTCATGGTTTACAAGGTTGATTTGTAATGGAATTCAAAGTAAAAAAGATATAATACAAAAAATAGACAATATATATATATATATATTTAGGAAATTATGAACAATTTTATGTGAATTTAAACTTCCCATGATTACAATATTAAGAAACAAAAACACATAGTCTACAAAGGCGGTGATATGAAACACCAAAAGAAATGATTTCATTATTTAAGAATAAAAAGAGAAGATGAGAAATTTCAGAATTAATATACCATTGAAAAATATATTACATTATTCATTTTATTATAGGTTTATTATTATTAATTGGATAGAAATTGAGGATAAGTTATATATGAAAATGAATTTAAATGAGAAGAAAATATAATCTTGCCTCTTGAAAATTTCTTCTTCAGAACCTCTTTAATGATCTTGGATGTAGTCTTTTTTAAGAAAAAGATAATTATAATGAAGACAGGGATGATTATAATGGATATTGACAGAGGTTATATGAAAAATATGGCCTAAGGTGAGGAAATTTATGAACGAATGAGTCCCTTTTTATAATTGAAGGGAGGGGTAACTTAGGAATTAATCAAAATATTAGAATATAATAAATTTATTATATTGTTAAAAATTTCAAAAAAGGCCTAACAAATAAAGTGGCTTAAATTTTTGGCCAAATTCTATCCCATATGTACTTATTAAATATTATTGGTATTTTAAAATAATTTAATAAAATATTTCATCCATAGAAAATTATTTCTATCAAATTACAAAGTATTCATAACTATGAATTTAAGCATATCAAAAAATATTTAAATTAGAATAAATATTTTTTTATATCTAATAGATATCAAATTATTATAATTAATTCATCAATTAGATTAAAAATATCAAATTATACTTATTTTATAATTTTTCTTATCGTTAAATTTAATTATTCATTAATTAAATAACTACTCTGCAATAATTGTTTAATGCATTAAGGTAATTAAATATTCACTAAAAATAATAAATTAAATTCTATGAAACATATAATTTTATTATATATTAAAATAATATTATTTTTTGGAAAAAACTTTTGGAAAAATTCATATAAAAATAGTATACAAACTAAAAGTTATAGTGTGAACAATATGATTTATGTTTAAGGAAAATATTATAAAGATCTTAATGTGCTTCATGTGGGTAAAAAATATCACAAATTAGAATAAAATTTTTACAATTGTCATAGTTTTACTATATAATTTTTTTCAAAAATTTGGGTCATTTTATAATTTTTTTAATTTTAAGAAAACATCTTACTAGTTATTCTTATGCATACACAAGCACTGCATCATCTTTTCACAAGAATTGATGCTAGTTATTTCATATATAAAAATTAAAAATAAATTATCACCATGAAAATAAAGTATTTAAATTAAAAATAATTATTTATATTCATTCATCATGTATATTTACTTATATCTTTATCAAGAAAACTTCTTTAATTTGTTAAACTTTCTTTTCTATGAATAAAATACTATAAATGGGTTAAATTCACCCAAATAGCTAAAATTAGTCCTAAAATAGACCAGTGGATGACTTTGGTTAAAACACACTCATCCAATGAATTTCGGTCAAGTGTTAGTGTAATTTTATAATCCATATCATATAAATTTTCTACTCAATTACACTATTTACACTTATCTATTGTAAAAAATTATTAAAGTTGGTATTCACCAAAAAATAAATTGTTCTTTTTAGACCAAAAATATCATACTAATTAAAACCTTGTATATTGGTTTTTTAAAATTTAATTAACGTAATTTGTGAAAGTTAATTTAAAATAATCCTGTTGTCGGATCGAGAAAATGGGGTTTATAAAAGTAAAAACATTCAAAAGTTTATAAAGTGTTTTTATCCATTTTAAAATTGAATTGGATTCCAATGACCTAAATTGGAATAATTCTTGAAAAAAAAAATTAATTATACTTTAAAAACAAAATAAGTTAATATAATGATATAAATAATATAGACGAAAGATTATTTTTGAAATAAAATGTACTATTTTTCACTCTTTATTAAAAATTAATGTATTTACAATAAATTATCAAAAATTAATACAATGATAATTTTTAAATTCTAGATAAAAAATAAACATAATTTTTCAAAATAAATTTCTAAAATTTCCAAAAATTATTTATAATATTTTTTCAAAAAATGATATAAAATTTCATTTTTGACAGAATCTTATTTCAAACGAATAAAATGACTTTAGAGAAAATTATATTATTATTATCTAAAAAGATGTTAATGAATTCATATTAATTTAGACCATTATAATTTTTTAGTAAATAATTTATTCTTATTCATACCTAGAATTTTAACATCTTTGTTATAAAGTTCACATAATAATATTTCGTATTGCTTTTATTCGTGATGTGGTAATGTGTTTCCCTTTAAAATCTTGTGATATTACATTTTCCCACTATAAATTAATTTAACCCCCGCTATTCAATATTGATAAATATTTTTTTAAATTTACACATTCAAAATCAATAAAATATATAACATATATACAAACATAATTACCTAGATATTCAAAAAGAATGGTATTAGTTATATTTTTTTGAAAAAATGACAATGCATAATATCCAAATTTATATAGACCATTCCTCAGATACCAACTACAAATAATTTAACCCACACTTCTAGGTTAAACACTAAAACATGATGTGTATTTATTTTATAACATATAATTGAAAAATAAAAAGTAACTTGATCAATCGAGGACCTTGTATGGTCTAGGTTTTTGGAGGATTAGACAAAGCATATATTAAATCAAAGTTTATAAAAATAATTATGAAATAACTAATTGAATATTCCTATTATAGCACCTTAATAGTCCTTTGAACTTACAAAGAATCGAGTGATTTTTTTAAAAACATGGGATGAGCACAAAAAAGCTCAGTAATGAAAATTAAAAATAAATATATAAAAAATTAGTTCACAAATACATGGACAACATTATCCTTTGAACATAAACTTAATATCATTCTTTATGAAAATAATATATTCCAATAAAATCCTCAAAAGTATAAATAAAACATATTGGTAATGTGGGATATTACATACTTTAGATTTTAAGCCTCATAGATACCATATTAATTGTAAACCTCATGGCTCCCTTATAATGTAAACCTCAAAACAATTGTACGTTATAACCCTCATGGCTACCTTACAATGTAACCCTCACAATGACTTAAATATGTAACCACCATAGTTACACTGGGAGTAATAATATAGTCGACCTCCAAAATAATCATATCCAAGGCATTGGATGGAAATATAGGTCTCAATATTCATAATAAACTATTCTCAAGAACCAGATCAGACTAATAATATATTATTACATACATCATAAAAATAATTCCACGAGAAACAAATCCACTATTAAAGGAATCCTACACCCATACAAATGGACACATTTTAATTGAAAATAACCATGTAATTATGTAAATAAAATGTGAAAACATATATGAATTTTAAATTATAAAACTTTTACTTCCATAAAATTATAAATATAAATAAAATTTTGAAAACATTGACATAAAATAGAATAATAATCGTTTAAGACATTTAAAAATGATGTTTAAGTTGAAAAGTCCCTTACATCATGTTCGACTTCATCCAAATGTGTTCAAAGCTCATATATAATGGTTTAAAGGGTGTTATAATTTATTATAGATCTATATTTATGTTTATAATAGCTCAAATTTAACTTTTTATAATATTTTTCGCTAATTTATTTACAATATTTTGTTATTTTCATTTTTTAGTGTGTTTTTTAATGGTTTCCAATGTCTTTTTATTATTGAATTCCTTGTAAAAAGTATGTAATTCAAAAGAAGTGATAAAAAATATATATATATATTTCATTTTAAACAATTATCAATCAATTTAAGCATCTTATGATTGTGGTATTTGGAATGGACAATTAATTGTCCACAATGGCTATGAATTGACACACCATGATCGATGATTTCATTGTTTAAGAATAAAATAAGAACTTGAGAGATTTTTTGACGAATATACCATAAAAAATCCATTATATATATATTTTTTAGATGTTATGAATCATGGTATAAGGAATTAGGATAAGGTATAAGTGAAAATGAATTTGAAAGAGAAGAAAAATGAATCTTACCCCTGGAAAATGTATCCTTGAGAACCTACTTAAGGGACTTAAAAGTGATATTTTTTAAAATAGATTAGCACTATAATACAGAAAGGGATGAGTATAAGGGTTATTGGTATAGGAAAGCTAAAAAATATGGCTTAGAGTGATAAAATTTGTGAAGGAAATAATCACATTTTTATAATTGAGTCGAGGTGTGACATAAGAATTAAAATATTTGCTAAACTATAATAAATATATTATAGGGTTTAAGTCTTCCAAAAAACCCTAAAAACAAAACAATATTATATTTCTGACACAATAATATCCCTATTGGAATTATTATTTATTTTCATAATTTTTAAATTATTTACGTAAAAAATGTATTCAGGAAAAATAATATATGTTAAATTAAGAATTATTCATAACTATGACATTAATCAAATAAAAAAAGTTTAAAATTCAAATTAAATTATTTAATTACATAAAATACATATCTTCGTAATATAATAAAATCATCAATTAGGATAAAAATATAAAATTATATTTAAATAATTATTTTTAATTTTCTAAATTGAATTTTTCATTAATCAAATTATTACTTCATCCGAATTGTTCAATACATTATGGTAATAATTTATTCCATAAAAATAAAAAAAATAAAATTCCATGACTAATATAATAATATTATATTTTTGAAGACTATTATTGTTTAAAAAAATATTCTTGAGGGCCTCATATTAAAATATGATACAAAATAAAATTAATGTTGTGGACAACTTGATTTTCTAATAACTAAAATATTATATTGGAAATAAAGTGCTTCATGTGGTTCCAAAATATATTTAAATATAATAATAAAAATATAGATTTCATAAAATTTATATTTAAAAGCTTTTATAAATATTTTTATCATTTACTAATTCTTATAATTTTAATATAAACATTTTATTTATTTTTCTTATGCTTGCATAAGAACTGAATAAGCATTGCACAAGGATTAATTTTAATTATTAAATTTATAAAAATTAAAAATAAGTTACCATTATGAAGATAAATTAATTAGGTTAAAAATAATTATATATATTCATTTATCTATTATATTTACTTATATCAATGTCAAGAAAACTTCTTTAGTTTGTAAAATTGGATTTTCTTGGAATAAAATACAATATATGGATTATTGTCATATAACTGGCTCATAGTGGTCCAAAAATAGCCCCATTGATTAAATAGGTCAAATAAAACTCATATAATAAAATAATTACATGTTTTAGGGTAATTTTATAATTCATATAATATTATTTAAACCCTTAATTACTTAATTTACCCTTAAATCTTGTAAAAAATATTAATGTTACAAATCATCAATATTGTAGTTATTCATATTAGACCCAAAATATCAAACTAGTTAAAAAATTATTTTTAGATTTATAAAATTAAATAAAAAAATTAGCTAAAATAAATATAAAATTATTCCCACAGATGGATCAAGAAATTAGTTTTTTAAAGTAAAAACATTAAACATTTCATAAAGTGTTTATAGCCAATTTCAATGTGAAATAGATTCCAATGACCCAAATTGGATTAAATGATAAAAAAGGATTTATTTATAATTTAAAACCAATCAAAATGTCAATATAATGATATAAGTAATTAATATAAGACTATTTTTTATCTAAAATGTAGTATTTTTCACTATTAATGAAAAAATAAATTTTTTTAGAAAATTCTCAAAAATACATTCAAATATAATTTCAATATGAGGAATTATAAAATGAATTTAAATTTTCCCAATAAATTTTAAGAAACTTATGGAAGTTAATTATAATTTTTATTCATAAAAATAAAAAATCTTTTTTGATGAAAACATTTTTCTGAGAATAAAATGACTTTACCAAAAATTATGTGATTATTATCTAAGCACATGAAAATAAATTTATATTAATTTGATAAATAACATATTTTCATTCATACAAATAAATTTAATGTCAATGTTATATTGGTCATATAATAATACTTTTTTGTTCATTTATTCTCAATGTGGCAAAGAACCTCCCATTAAAACAATGGGATGTTACAATGTATTCTGAGAAACCCTGTGAATCTACCTCTATTACACATCAAAATCTAATGATTTATGTGGGTATAATAAGGTTTTATGTGTCCATAACCTATTTACTTGATGTGTAATTCCATTTTATAAATAATATTTTTATTCCATCATTTCAATTTTAAGAATTTTTTTCTTAATGAAATTGAGATGGAATTTGATAAATTGATTTTTCAGTCAGAAATTTAACTTTCCTAAAAAGAAAAAATAATTAAAATAAAAAACGTTATTATGAATAATGATTATTTTAATTAAATGGTATCATTTAAACACTATAATTTTAATTAAAATGAAAATATATAATTTTTTAGTCTTATAAATTTTACAATACATATTCTATCTACTATTAGTTTTAATAAATATAGAATTTAATATTTAAAAGTTAATATTATCATATTTATAGAATTATTATGACAAAATAAATATCATTTCATTTAAATAATATGTCAAAATAGGTTTGGGTGAATTTATGATAATTTTCAAAAAGACATTATTCTTTCATGCGTAATAAAAATACAGATTGAGTTTTTCAGTATGTTTAATGACATCATAAGGATGTAATGATTAATAAAAAATTTTGGTAGTTTATTTTGAATTAAAATAACATTATATATGTCTCATGTATCCAATACCTTGGGAAATCCCCTGGGATTGCATTTACCACTACCTAGCTGTCTAACAAATTTATAAAACCAATCCTCATCTTTTACTATAAATACCCATACATTTCTCAATTTCCTTACAGTAAAAATTCAACCTCAACAAATATTTGGAATTTTGACCTCCCCAGGAGTCCTACCAAGATTTCCTAAAATCTTTAAGTTCCCAATATTTTAGATTTAGATGTTACTTTTCAAGGTAAAGGAAATCTCAACTTCTCTTTTCATTTCATCTTCCCTTTTTATGTGGTATTTACAGAAAATTTCCATACTACATTCTTGTTTAATTTTTAATCTATAAAATTATTCTATTAAGAATATTTTATGAAGGGGTTTCCCATTTCCCTTATCTTTTAAATTTTTTTGACACCATGTTTTATACCCGTTTTGATGCTGAATTTTCTTCTCATATTTTTTCTCCTTTTCTTATTAAATTCTCTTAGTTTCTTTTGTGAATAAAAAAAATCTTTATTTTATAGGGGTATTCATCCAGACATAAAAATTATATATTTTATTATGGTATTAACTTATATGAAACTCAAATTAGTTTTTCATATCATTATAATGATATAAATATCTTTCCTCTAAACACTACTTTTTTATACACCGTGATTTTTTTGTAAATTTTTTTTCTTTTATTCCCCTTGGGTTATTTATAAATTATTTTATTATGATGTATGTGGATTAAATTAATTATGTAATTTTAATGGTCATCCCTAATAGTGCTCCATTAGATTGTGTAATTAATTTTATATCCATATATTTTATGTTTTAGGAATCCTTGGTGAATAACGTTGGTAATTTTTATTACACAAAGATGAAAAACCTTGGTGATATGCTTATGAATGTCTAAAATAAATTCTTTACCCACATAAAAAAGTTATTATTCAAGTTATATTATTTATGATATTCCTCATTCTATCTTTTTTATGCCATAATGATGATCTTCATTTTCTTATAGAATTTCTTCAAGATCACATGTAAACTCTTTCCCTTCTTTCCCTTACTGGGCCTAATTCTCACCCATTACATTGATGTATTTTCCCATGTTATGAGATGCAATAATTTTTTTATTATGAAAATTTTATTAATATTTTCATCTTTAATATAAGAATGTTTTATTTTTTCATGTATTATGTACATTTTTTGGTAAATTGGACATGAGAAGATCCACCATTTTGTACAATGTAAAAAGAGTTATCTAATAGAAATGGGAATGCTATGTATGCTTCAATAAATCTATATTTTGTTAAAGAAAAATAATTAATTTTTTTAATAAAGGGTGATCATCTATAAAATATTTAAAAATAAGGGTTTCATAGATTTAAAATAAGGTGTCTGGATTTATACATCCTATAAATGATTATTCAGATTATGTGGTTTTCTAACCTGCTAAGTTCTTATCACACTATGATTTTTGGTTTTATTATATGGAGGTAACCATATGGAACTGGGTTAAAATTCAATGTGACATATTTTTTTTCTATTGAGAAAGAAAATGGGATAATGATTTTAGTATATGATATTATGAATATTCCAAAACAGTTATCCCAAAACAAGATTAACAACATGCTCTATAACCAACTTTTGGACACACAAAATAAGATAAAGATAGGGTTCGATGAAATATTAGGTCATGGGGACCCAAGAGGAAGGAATATTTATTTTTATATATGTTGATAATGTGGGAATATGAACTCAATAAATGTCTTAAAATAACATGAATATGTTTCATGTGTGGATATGGACATAGTGTATTAGTAATATCAGAGGAAAATGAAGAGGTCAGCTAACTCAATGTATTGGAATAGTGTTTCATCTAAATCATAACCAATATTTTAATGTTTTGAATGTGTAATATGTGGTAATTATGTAAATTTATTTCTTAGGGTGTAAGATCAAGAAGAATATTAGAAAGGTTTAATGAGTAATGGTTTTTCAATTGACGGTGAAGAGACTACATATGACAAATAATAGTTATGCTGTACAAAGGAATAAGATGATGAATCCTAGTTAGTCGATTAAGGATGGGGTTTAATAACTAAATTTTATAGGTATTTTAATTAAATAATTATTATCTTATAAATCATGGAATATATAAGGATTTTTTGGAACAAGTTTTTCAGGAAATACTTTCAAGAATATTTTAAATAGTACGAATGATCTAGAAAATTAAATTAATAGAATAGTGATATTTTAGAAGAAACGCATGAATAAGGGGAATATAAAACTTAATATTTTCCTCATGCTGATCTAATTATGTTAAGATAAACAAATGAATGACATTGGTAAGGTAAATTGGATAGTATTGATAAATTTGGAACTGATTAGTGATATTATGCCAAAGTGGTTGTGATATATTTAATATAGTTTATTGAATTTCTAGAATTATAAAATAATATTGGGATCTATTAAAAAATTAGGAAGGATTTAATTTTTGAAGGAATTCATGTTTTCATTAATGTTCTATATAAATTAGGGATATTACCATGTTTTAGGAGAATATCTGATAAAGGTATTTACATAATTGCTATGTGATATAAAGAGAAGCATTATGTTGGATGAGAAATTTAAACATATGTTTATTTTGAAAAAATAAATACCTTCATAATTTGTTTTTATTTTGGAAGGGTGTTAATATTTTCCAGTTTTGTAATGGTTTATATTAAATTGAATATATAGTTTTAAAGATTATCTCGTTATTTTATCAAATGAACAATTATCTTTATTGGATATCTTGTGCTAAATATTATGGATTTTATGATAACTAGAGATGGAAGGAATGAATTCTGATTATTTAATGGATCTTATTATCCATTTCTGCTTCAGGAATAAGAAATAAATATTCATTTATTTGAGTAAGTGTTGAAGTGGAAATTCATTTATTCACAACGAAAGTATTATACTATGCTTATGAAATATAAATAAACGAAGTCAATCTATGTTGTCATATTCTGTGTTTGGATAGTAAAAAATATTCACAGAACATTTTGAAATGTTTCTAGAGAAAACAATTTCTCATATTACCTTTATTTCTGATGGATCAATGACCTTTTTACTCATAATATATTAATGTATTTTTAGTGGTGAAATATAAAATTAAAATGTCATCAATTACTTCTTATTATTCTATGGGTGTTAGTTTCTCTTCCAAAACTATATTTTACCATCCCCTAATGTTCTATATATATGTAAAAACACTTATCTTGATGTAACCTTTTTATTTTAATATTTCCATTTTAAAGTTAATTTTTAATATTCATTCATATGATGTAGGTTTATATAAGTAATTTTCAAATGTTAAACTTTTAATGACTAGTATGAATTTTGAGGGAGAAATTAATTTTACGGGTGGTAGAATATAACATACCAAGAGTTTATGAGATAATTTTTTTAAATTAATTTATATATTTTGATATTTTTCAATGTACACAACACTATGTTTACACCTCGTTGCACACAACATTGAGGTTATTTAATAACATGCATGCAACACAATACCGAGCTTCAATGAACCATGAAATAATATTAATTTTAATATTATTGTTCAATCCTAGAATTTGAATAAAAATTTATGAATATTTTTAAATAATTTATGAAATATATATTTAAATTTCCTAATCAATATATTTTAATTTATAATTTCATACTAAATAATCAATCTGTTTTTGTAATTCAATTATATTCATCTAAACTATATTTTCTTAGACAAATATATTAATGATTTTTATGAAAAAAGATTAAAATTAATTTGTAGATCCTCTTAAAAACAATTTGATAAAAATATATTAGTTTTCGGAAACTTCAATTTTGAAAGTAACTTATTGTGATATTTTATATATATTGTGAAAATATTAATCTTTTGTGAATAGTAAGGTATACCGTATTTTGTAAAACTGTCTTTTCTATTCAATATATTATGAAATTTAGATGGGCCAATATGTTTTACTATAAATTATGAATTCTTTAGTTATATTTAATATACTTAATTACTTTTGAATCAAATTAATATTTTATTTTAGTATAAGATTATAATTGGCTTAAAAATTGAGTTTTCCTAAAAGTTGCTATAATGTGAATATTATTACTCCATTTTAAATAATTAAAATAATCCATAATGAGAAATGGTTTAAACTAAATTTATATATTATATATAAATAAATGAAAATGTATATTCATAAAATATTATTAGTATACATAATGTAAATATAAAATCATATTGTGCCTGAATAATACTCTTCTCAAAAACCCAATTTTTCATTACATTGGTAGTATTATATTTAGATTTTATTTTTTCACTATTTTAAATTCAATGTTAATAAAATGGATAAATATTTTTAATAAAAAAATTAATATTTTTTTCAATAATGTAAAATTAATTTTTTATCATAATGAGTAGTGAAATCGGTAACTAATATTTATTGTGGTTGAGGTAAAAATGGGTTTACTGGATGGTCAAACTAAAATGATTTGTTTTAGAAAGGAACAAAGAAATTTGTAAATAAAATAATTTCAATATATTTACATATTATAGATACCTAGTTTCAAACTAGGTTAATTTTGATGCTTTTTTCTATTTGATTGACTTTATAACTTTGGACTCTTTTGGGAAATTTCCATATATTTTCCATGTGGGTTTTTGTCCCCATTTATAAAGGGACCTCTCCTCTCCTCAACTCAACGTAGTCCAAAATAATTTAGGATAATAAAATACCGGATATAATATTACCCCCCATCATCCCATCTTATACTCTAGGTTTTTATTTAGAAGCACTAATGAGAATGATTTACATTTAAAATTAAATAGTTTCCCAAAGAAGAGGCATATTCCTTAACAATTATTTTTTGTCATTTTCTTTTTCCATGACCATAAAATAAAATTAATATTTATAATATAATAAAATAAGTATATCACTAATACTGAGAAGTTTTTATATAAAATAATTGTCATATATCGATATATATTTCCCTCAAATGGGAAACAAAGTTGTCGATTATTTGTATGGTAGACAACAACCTTGAGAACCGATGTAGTTAATTTTACATAATCACTTATCATGGATTTATATAATGAGGAATTTAAATTAAATATATATTATATTTTTTATAAATTATTATACTTCTATAATTTTTTTATCCTATATACCATTTTGTACTTTCCTTCCCATGATGAACATAATAACGTTGTTCATGTGTATAGTGGACTTCCACCTCATGGGTCATTCTCATTAACTCTTACCATGGATGGTAATAAAGATTGTGTTAATTAATGTATGTGATATATATGAAATCATAATGTTTCTTTAATGGTTAATAATTAGTAACATTCCTTTTGTTCCATCTATTCAAAGATGGAAACAATGTTCATGTGCACGTATAACCTACTATCCCAATGAAAAATGAATTTCATATATCTATCTAGAAACTTTATAAATACATTATAATATGTATATAATTAATAAAATTATAATAAGGTCAAATTTATCCTTATGGATATTATTTAATGATGATCAATTAATATTATTTAGAACTACTTAACCAAAACTCTCCTACAATATGAAAAAGTTAATACCCAAAAACAACGATTTTATGAAGTAATGATTAATAAATGGGTATGGAAATGTTGTATGAGGATAATATATGATATTATAATTATGTTTATTATTTTTTAATATATGTTTAATAAACCTATATTTATCATAAATAAGGCTCAAATGTGTACAAAAGAAGTTTTTAATTAAGGTAATGAATTTCTGTCTCAGTTTTCTACTTCTATGTGACTCTTTCCATAATCACAAAAAATTTATTTAATTTATGGTGTAAACTAGCCATGAATTTATTTTATGAATATTCACCAAAAAATAATTGGGATTTACATTTCTATTTGATGAACTCCATTTCATGGGGCTTACAGTTAAAAGTTACAAAGGTACAAATGGCTTTATGATACAATCTCATAGTTTATCATGATTGTTTATTTTTATTATTACGATGATGAAAAATTATGACCCATATCCCTAGAAAATTTTTAAGTTTATTTAACTATGGTTATTTCATGATAATACATATTTATGTTTATTTTTCTAACTTTATGTACTAAAGATTCAATAATAATATTTTTAAATTAAACAGACTTTATTTGTCCCTTTCGTTGAAAAAGCATCTACATACATATTTGTATTTTATAAAAATGTTTTTCAAAATGTTTTATCCTTTGAAAAAATATTTTATAAATAATATTTTACATATTTTATTCATTTTTTAAAAGGATCATTCAAGTAGTTCAAAAAATCAATGTCAGTTTGGATTATACCAAAAATGTGAATGGAATATTTGTTTTGACCCTTATGAAAGGAACAATATTTTCCACCTTCATGAACACTCACTATTTCAAATATTAAGTTATAATATTAAATTGTTTTATTTAAATTTATTTTTAAAATGGATTATATTTTAAAAGGTGTTTTTCATTGTGGACATGTTATTTTCCCGAGAAACGATCCATGTTTTTTTTCAAAATTAGTTTATATCCTATATGACATCCTTTTATGTTAAATATAATTTAATAGGGTAATGATAAATGGATATAATTTATATTTTTCCATGAATGTTAAGGTTTATGATAAAAATGTTTTTTGGAAACCCATATCTTTTCGATGGATTATGTTACGATGAAATAATTATAAAACTTATTTCATTTTTGTGGGTCATGATTTGATGAAATGTTTTATAAAGACCGTTTATTTTAATGTGTTATGACGCAATGAATTTTGTATAATATTTTGAATCCCATCTGAATAATATTAATCATATGATGGGTATGACCTATATCTTCATGAAATTCGTTAGGTAATTACGAAATATATATGAGATCAAAGGTCACACTGGTGGTTATACGATGACCATAAAAGAGAACATGAGTGGTTATACCAAGCCTAAAATATGAGGTTACATGGGTTGTAATACAAACCCTGAATAATAGGGCATATTTATGGTTTTCCTAATCCTGAGAAAAGGTACACTGGAGGTTTTCCCAAGCCTAAAAAAGACTGTACTTGTGTGGTTAGTCCATGCCGGATGTAGGTGCATGGATGGATAGCCCATGCCTAAAATGATATTAATGTATTCATAAATATCACTGATATAATTATTTCTACCATTATGTATTTGAAATAAATTCATGTCTTATGCTAATGTTACTTTCTCATGGATCATGTCCTTTGATTATATTATGATTCATGTCTTATAATCTTCTAATATTAATTCCACGACATGGGTTATATGATGTATGTTATGTTGGTTATGGTTTTCAATTTTTATTTTAATGTTTTCATACCTTTATGTTCATGTTAAGTACATGTATATCACCTTTTTACCCTTACTGAGCTTGTAAGCTCACCATTTCATATGTTTTATTTTCCTAGGTTATAAAGAATGGTTTTAAGTAGGGTAAATCTAAGAAGTGTAATTTGTGGGAAGATAATTGGGGTAAATTTAGTATATATTTCAATAAATAAAAATATAGTTTTTTTGAATGGTCCTAAACTATTACAGTCCCTAGGTGCGTACTTATGTAATGCATTGAATGTTCATATAAAAAGATGCAATATTTATTTTTTGGAATCATGGTTCATTATGTAAATGGTCTATGTAAGTGTATTGAGAAAAATAAAATGATATTTATGATATAATGATCATCACGGAAGTATAAAATAAAACTTACCTTCATTACATCAGGATCATTGAAAACTGGAAATGTTACACATATATACGTGGAACATACCACCTCCATGATTGAAACATACATCATATTTCATATCCATATATCATGGGTTGTTTTGAAAGTATAATTGATGTATAAATATAATAATTATATCATGGTTATTATTCGTTAGATAATCAAACAATGTCCCCTTTAACTGAGGTCAATACACCAATGTCGTTTTGAAATTATGAATTGAGGATTCTCAAAACACCCCACATGAATATAAATTAATAAATAAGAAAATATTACACTAAAATAAATGGATTAAGTATAATGGACTAAATATGGAAATATTTCATAAGAAAAATAATACTTCATATAATAATATTATACATGAAATAAATTGAATACACAAAATGTATTTGCCTAAGGTAAGGGGTTTATCTCAAAACATTCTTCATTGAGACATAGAACCTTTTATGGACCTAATTTATTTCAAAAAAAGTATATACTACCCATTAAATTATTATATCATGAATCTTTCATAAAAATGATATATTAAGTTAGAATTAATTTAATTAATTCATTGGTCTTATCATTCAAAAGATACCAATTTGGTTAGGGTTAATGTTTTAATCTCATTTAAATCGTGAATGTATATTCTTCATTTTCATTTTTAGGAAATTATTTTATAATTAACAAATAAATCTATTTATATACTTACAATATATTTATTCATGATGTATTCTTGTAATAGTACCCTTATTCACTATTTGGTACTTCAAATAATTGAGAAATTGTTTTTAATAGAAGATGGATTTATTTCCCTCTTCGACCAAAAATCATTTTTCTTTGATATATTAGTTTTTTAAAAATATTTACAAGAATAATTTTAACAATATCCAAAAGATTTATTAATGAAAATTTTAAACATGTTTGAATTTTTACAAAATGGTTTGAGTGGAATATTATTTCCATTTTCTGAATAGCTAACTTTTAAAATTTTTGTTATAGTATGAAAGGAATGTTTTTATCTTATTGAGAACGTATGGAATAACCCACCATCAATGAAAATATATTTTTAATAATTATTTGGAAATTATCCATGTGTAATTAAAAAACGTTTTCAATAATATTGTGAATTTTTTTAAATTTTATATAATTGATTCAAAATCAAAAATGTTATTTGTCTCGTGATGTATTCTATGTAATATTTTATATATATTTAAATTAATTAAAAATATTTAAATTCTGGATTATTTGTAAATTATGTATCTATTTTTCTACTATATATATACAAATCTTATTTTACTTTAATTTAATGGAGTAATACATTCATTATATTAATCTCACAAATGAATTCATTATAAAATATCCTTTGATTATGATACTAGATATAATTACAAAACCCATTTTATTTTTCATGGTAAATTATTATGTTTCTTCTTTATGATTAATTTATGTTTTTTGGCACACATAATTAAGAACATTTTTTATGGGAGGGCTTAAAAAATTCAATAATGCATTCGATAAAGGTGTAGTCTCATGAGGTTTCAGGTATGAGATTAGTATTTGAACCGAATCCATTATATGACATTATCCACAATGTGATATTGTCTTGGAAGTTATACTTGAGTCATGTTTATGTCATGTTATATGGTTCGTTCAAATTTCCTAAGATGAAATGATTTTAGGAAACCATAATCATTATTTTATTCTACTATGTTATTACTCATGATCAGTTTTTCATGATTGCATGTTATACCATTGAGTCACACATTATGATTCCATGTCATGTTTATTCAGTTACAAGGATTCCTATCTCTCCAATTTTTTCTATGTATTCCCCAGGTTATGCAATGTAGTTTTAGGAGATCAAAAGGGATTAAGATCTCATTATGGATAATAATGTAATGATGTTTTATTTTACTCTCCCATTGATGGATTATTAACCTACTCATCCAAAGACATTGAGACACATGAACATTAAGATATATTTCTTGAATGTTCATATTAAATTTCATGGAATAATATGTGTAAAAGGCTTGGAACTCTATAATTGGTTTCAAAGAAAAAAATATTTATTTTTGGGGATTATAACTATAATACTTATGTGAGATCCGTATGAACAAATTTAAGGATATGAATAATACAAAAAAAAAATCTTATAATTTTTATGATGTTTAGAATGATTGGTTTCCAAGAATTTAAATCCCTAGATAAATACTATGAGTGGATATGGATATAGTAGAGTGGTACCTAGGAGTATTAACTTTGAAAAATGTCCATTGATATTTAACATGATCATCACATGGTGTATAACAATGGGCCTTACTACACACCTGGTTTGACAAAATCGGGAGTTATTTTATAGAAATTCCCCAACTATTAAGGATCCATTATGAAGTAGTTGAATACATTTTTATGTTGAAATCACATAATAGGAAATATTATCATGGATAATATATATTGAAACCAAGATACTCATAAGTTATTTTTTAATTTTTTAGTAATTTAATCTAGTTTTATAAGTTTCTCTTTTGTTTGATAATTCATTCTCATGTTGATTCGTTTATTCCTTTTATACAGTTAAAGGAATTATGAGAATGCATGGTAATAAGCAACGTGATCAGAAATATAATTACATCCCAAATGGGATGTCTAACCAAATAAGAATGTCAGTTAGACATCTCCTGATCACCCCAAATAAGCTATATTGAATTATTATTATTAATAGGAACATGGTTTTATTTCCAAACACATAAAATATGATTAGTATATAATCTCATAAATGTGAATGTTTTAAAAATTAAAAATAAAAAAAGTTATAATTTTAAACATGTTAAAAACCTGTGAAGAGGCACCATGTAAAATGACTAAAGGAACTGGATGGTGTTTTATGTGTGGGAAAGGAAGACAAACAGTATCCAATTTCTAAATATAAATGGAGATATAATAAACAATATTGTGAGGAAATAATGTTCATCCTATGTCACCACTAACATTTTAATGTTATAGATGTGGTCAAATTGGTCAAAATCAAAGTAAAATCCCAAATCCATGGATTAATTCATATGGTCCAATGTAATTAAAATAATATTTGTGGACTGATATATGTGTTTAGTGTGGTATATTTAACAATAATGTTGTTGAGTAGTTTTTTAAGGGTATTCTTGCTATAAGAATCATGAAAATTGGAACGATTTTTCTGCAATAGTTATTCTTTAATGACTTTTTAGAATATGTTGAATGGGATTAAGGAACCAAAATACTTTATTAATGGTGAGGTGATTTTTTATTTAAGAACACATGATTGTGAAAAAAATAAGCTGGGGTAAATGTTTTTTGTTGAGGAATAATAGTCAATTGAAATTATTTTACTTTATAGAAATGAATGATCTTGATAGGAAACTATAGTGGTTTAAAAATTCATTTGATGACTAATGTTATTTAGGGAGATTCTCATATTATTATTGATAATTTTATACGATCATGGTTAATTATGGATAATAATATCACTTTTTCCATAGTTTTTGAAAAAATTGACTACCCACTAGTCGAGCAATGACTTGTCACACCCAATGTGGATGTTTGGTGTAAACCCAAAAGTAAAGGAAATCAAGGGTAAAATGCCTACCTTAGTCTTAATAATTGTACTAGTTAGTATGAAACTATTTTTAATTAATCTTTTTGATGGATATATATTATGTCAATTTTGGGAAACACATTTTTGGATCAAATATTTTTATTGTTTTTGGATCGGTGTCTAATGATATTTTGGAAATATTTCCATTAGATGGAGGTATATATGACCCTTATGTCTAACATTTGAGATAACCTGAGTGAATATTTTGGAATAGAAAAATTAAATCATTTAATTTTGGGTTTATTTTGGTTGTAGGGTTACTTATTTATGGAATGATTGATGTAGAACTTTCGATTTGTAGATTAATTAGAATACATAATAATTTAGGGAATTATCATTAAATTTTATTACCTTTTTTCATTTAGTTTAATGTCTAAATAAAATACAGAGATCTTAATATAATTTTGAGGAACCATGAGAACCATTAAAAGATAATTTCCGTGCTTGAAGAAGAAATAACATTCATATCAAATACTCATCATTGTGGGAGACATATGATATTTTTGTAAATAATTATTTAATAATAAAATTATTCTTTTCAAGTATATAACCTTGATTTAATATTCTAGAAGTTAAATGGGCCCCTTATCTTTAGGGAAACGATCTGGAAATAATAATGTTATACATTTCTTGATTAATTGATGGTCTCTTCTCTCATAAAAAATATATATAACATTATCCGCTAAATATATTTTCTTTTGAGATCAATATTTTTACTTCCAAACACTTTTCTCTTTATATGAAAACATGGTAGTGTGTTATTTCAGATAACCTTTTTATTTTCCCTTCCCTCTTTTTAAGAGGGATTTTTTAATCCTTTTTATGATTTAGGATTAACACAATAGAATTTATGAATGTAAAAACCTTAATAACTAAATAAAAGATAAAATTGTGGGGTGGGGGAATTATTTAAGGCGGTATAATGTAAACAAAATTATTTTGAAAGAAGAACATAGTGTTATATTCAATAAATGACATATAACACCAACATTAATTTACTTGTAAAATATATTTCCATTATAAAGAAACCATATAATTTGTTGGTATGAATTTTATTAAATAATTCATGAAATTTATATAAATTTATAACTCAATATAAGATTATTGATAAATACAAAACAAAAATATTAACTCGTCTTTAAATAATGATATTTTATTCTACAGAAAATATTTTCCTAAAAAATTATATTTCTTAGTTATTATGAGAAAATATAAATAATAATTTATAGAAATATAATATTTTTTTATAAATTAAATATACTTTTTAAAATCATCATATCAAAATTAACATAGGGTTAATTTCACTGATTTTCTAAAATTTGGATTTTTATGTAAATATTGAAAGTGGCCCATTTTTTGAAAAACAATCATTTTATTTCATTGATAACAGTTATTTAAGAATTTAATTGCATATTTAATTTGGTGTTAAATTTAAATATTAAAAAATTTATTTTTAATAATATAAGATATTTCATTTGAATTTTTAATTTTAATTATTTTTGTATATATTCATTATTATTCTTAAAAACAATGTTTTCCAAAAATATATTTAATTGCATTATGATTATCCCTTTTAATTAACTAAAATAAAACCTAGAAAAAAAATATTTAAATTAAATTCATATATTATAAATCTATTTATATGAACTAAAATTCATATAAATATTATTTATAGCCTGAGATTAAATGTAATATTAGTTACTTTATGAAAAATTCTTTTCCAGAAAATCTTTTCATTGATATGATTTGTGGGCTTAATTTTCAATTAACATTTTACATATATATGAATTTAAATTTATAGAATTGAATCAATATTTTTAATCATATAAATTAATACTATATAATAATTTCCTATAATGTTTTTATCTTAATGAATAATGAAAACATTTAAAATATTTCATCACAGGTAATGTTGAAACTAGTTTACCTAGGGGTTAATATAATGTTTTAAAGGAAGTAAAATGTTTAAAATATATTTCTGTTTGAATAGTGGATGTCTTCATGGAACATATAACCCCTTAAATCAATTATTTATCAATTTTCGAGGTAGATGCCATAAGAGTGACTTCTCGTTTTATATTGGTTTGGGTATTTACAAAAATTCCCCTCCTCAATTATAAAAGGAAATCCCACCACCACAAATCATCACACTTATCATGCCATTTTTATTTTCCAAACACTGAAAAGTATTATCTCAAAAATCCATAGACACATTATATATCTTCTAGAATTTCCAAAAATACCAATATTATCGTCTTAAATAAGATATACAATGGAGGTTTTTTTAATAAGAAGTTATTATCTTCACATAACACCATCTTTTTTCTTCTTCAATTCCTACATAAAATCAAGAATTAATAATTAAAATATAATAACAAAATTATATAAAAATAATTATTTATTATTATATTTATGGACTAATATTTATCAATCTCCTCTTCAATAAAATTTTAAATAAAACGTAGTTCTTGTGTACAAAGGATTAGCACCTAGAAAGCTAATGAAATTCAATTTCCATGATCACATATTATGACTATTCAATATATTGGATTTAGTTTTTCTATTTGATATTCATATTGTATTCATATTTTGGTAAAATAATCATATCACATACATTCCTACCTTACTATACATTGAAAAATGCTAACATCCTTCATGTTTACAGTGGGATACCGCCTCATAAAGTGATGCCATTATTTTTTTGTTACCCATCCCATGGATGGTGTATGAATGATTGTTTTAATAAATAATATTATTTTTACCATATAATTATTAATCCTTAATTATAAAATATCACTTACATTATTTCTATCATGTTTGTTGAAAAAATAGAAATGTTATTTATATGTACATACAACCTAGTATCTCAAGGATTGAAACATACAACATTTTTCATAACCATACTTCATGGTAGGTTTTAAAAGTAATTATATTGTATAAAAATGATAACTATATAATTATTTTTATTATTTTAAAAATGTAAAAATGAACCCTTTGAAATTGGTCAACACACCAATATCGTTTTGAAATTATTAACTGATCATCCAGAAAACACTCGACAGGGGCATAACTGAATGAGTAATTAGATATGTAATTAAAATAAATGAATTAAAGGGTTTAAGTATAAAATTATTAAACATTAAAATGATTCCTAATAAAAAAAATATTATATAAGAGTTTCTAATACATGATATAAATGACCTACACGAAAATTTTGGACTCAAGGTAAGTGTTTCCTCTCAAAACATCCTTCTTTAATGACCATGTCATTTTATACACACAATTTCTTTAAAAAAATTTATATACTAGAAAATTGTATATTATCTC
This sequence comes from Viscum album, assembly GCA_963277665.1. NCBI lineage: Eukaryota > Viridiplantae > Streptophyta > Magnoliopsida > Santalales > Viscaceae > Viscum > Viscum album. Next base: position 31,665,686 of record OY728166.1, on the reverse strand, counting down.
ATGAATCCTTGATTACTCATGAAATTTTATATTACAAATAATTTATTCATTAATAGGAGTTATGTTCCTATAATTTTCAAAGTGGTAAGGGATTATGTTTCCATCTAATTTTAATTAGGATTGTTTATGCTTGAATTTTTAATCTAAGAAATTATTTGGTAATTTTATAATAGAACCCTGTATCTTTCTTATATTATGGATATTTAGGAAATTTTTCTTCAATATTACTATTATTATCTACTTGGTACATAAATTGATTGAGTATTTTTTTATTAAATGCTAACTTTATTTTCCTCTTTGGTCGGAAATATTTTTTTTATCCATATACATGTTTTATTAAAACAAATCAAGTATATTTTTTAAAATTATTAAAATTATTTACTAGATAAATATTTACCCATGTTTATCTTTTTATAAGCTTGATTTAAAAGAAATATATTTTCTTTTTTGAATAAGGTACATATTAATCCTTTTTAAAATAGTGTGGAAGGAATGTTTTTAAATTATTTTAAATTTATATAATAAATAACTATAAATACCAATAAATTATTAGAATATTAATTTTTAATTGTTCTTTTTACTCATTTTTTTTCAATAATAAGTTGTAAATATCTATATTTTGAAAAATTGTTTTTAAAATGAAATAAGTATTTTTCTCAAGAAGTATTCCATGTAAACCTCTAAATAAATTTTCATAATTGAATAAAACCATTTATTTTATGGATCACTTATAAATAATGTATATATTTATCTCACATATAAAATGATATTATTATCCATTACAAGGATAGGTTAATACATACCTTATATTCATCTCTGAAATTTCATCATTATGAAATTTGGTTTGATTATGATATGAGACTAGATTATTAGACCCATTCTATTTTCATGGGTAATTCTTATGCTTACGAAATATATTTGATTTCCATTTTATGGATCAAATATTCAAGAACATGTTATAATGGGTGTTCCTAGATAGATATTTGATACATCTTTAGTTTCATGAGGCATTGTGAATATGATTAATGAGTCAAACAAATCTATAATGGGATATTTTACACCCATTTAAATTATTTAGGAAATAGTCCTTAAAAAATATTTATATAATGATATATGTTTAATCCACATATTATATTATTTCATGATCTTTTGATACTATGATTTGATGTTATTCACCCTTTTTATTAATATTGAGACTTATTTTTGTGATTTCATGTAATACTTTTGTCTCACACATTATGAATCTTTATCATGGTTATTCCCACATTAGGATTTTAAGATTACCCCATTTTTCTATTTATTTCATAGATTATCCCATGAATTTGTAGGAGCTGAAAATGATTTAGGAGCTCATTTTTGGATAAAAATTCAAATATTTTTATTTTGTTCTCATTTTGATATATTTTAACCTATTAAACAAAAATATAATGGGCCACATAATATATGGGCTTTATTTATTTTATTTTTATGTTAAAAATCATAGAATAATATATATTAATTCTTTGGGAAACTATAGTAATGATTCCCATTAATGAAATAAATTTTTGGTTGTTTTTTTATTTTTTTTTGTGTAAAATACTATAAAATATAATTTAACAAATTTTTATTTTGGAATCAAATATCATTTATAACATCTAGGTCGTTAAATCACCCCTTTTTTAGTATAAATTTAACTAGACCATAAAATGTATAAGTATAATCTATCTAAATGATTATATTTTATAAGAGATCTTTCAAAAAGTGTCTAAGATGATTATAAATTACGTAGTAATATATATAATATAAAAAAGTTCCATTAGTTGAAAAAGAAATTAGTTTTTTTAGTTAATTTTATCTCTTCATTATCCTCAGTGTGCCTCGATGGCGTGGATTTGGTGAGGCATGCAAGCTTTATCATGGTTCGTCATCCTTGGTGCGACGGAGTGCTTCAGGTTGTCTCTGGGGGCGAAAAACTCTGCTAGATTCGGCCTCGGTATAGTAGAGTGGATTCGGTTTTTTCTAGCATTCCATGACAGCTTTGACATGGATCATCGGCCTCGTCGTGGTTCTGGTGGTCTCCGGCCTTCGCTGCTTTACGACGACGCGATCTACAACGGCTCCGGTGTGGTCTTCTGGTGTGGCTCGCCATCATCTACTGAGTGTTCCAGAGGGAGGGGAGATCTCTTTTATTCTGGTGTTTGGTAGCTTCTTGAAGGTTTTATGTTTGCTGATTTTCAATGGTTTTAATTTTGGAGTTTTTTGGTGTGTTTTCATCGCATCTCTGTGTGGTGGAGGTGCTGCTGCTCGTGATGGCTTTTGGTGAATGGTCTGTGAATCTTGGTTGGTTTTGTTTGAATGGTGGAAGTTGTTTTCTTCGATGGTTTGTTTTCGAAGGTTGGAAGTCTATGGAACTAGACTTGACTTTATGGTACTTTTTTTCAAAGGAGGATCCAGAGCTGAAGATCTATCTTGGCAGAGTTTTTTGGATTTGGTTGTTTGAGAGGTTATGGAATCATCCATCGGATCGGGCATGTGCTTTGACATAGGACACTTGTTTGCCGAATGAACATGCAATGATGGAGAGCTTCATCACGATCAAATTCTAGGGAGGAGCTGGCTCATGTTGTCATTCTGGTTTTATTTTTTCTAACTTTTGAGTGTGATTTGTCCTATGTCTATGAAGTCTGTATGGGTTTCACCCCCTTCATCCCGTAAAAGGGGGTTTTATCTTATAATAATAAATAATTAGTAAGGCCTTCATGCCGTTGGATGGACTATAAGTAAAACATATTGAGAATATTTTATAATGTAATATTTCATTTAATTCATGCAATTAAGAAAATCAGATCCATGAGGCAAGATAATTGGTATGAGAACAGATTTTAGATAAATTTAGATATTATTATGTAATTAGTTGAGGATTTAAATGTCATTTAGATGAAATATGTTGGGATTTATTATAATTTTAAAAGAATATTTATTAATTTAGGATAGTTTCATTATTATTGAATAATTTAAGGATTGGGAAAATAAAAAAAATGTGAAATCCAAATTCAAATGTTTAAGGGATTACTATAATTATTTGATATCATACTATAGATTTATTTAAGGGTATATTTTCCTGTCCTCATGGAAATTAAATCCATTTTAAGATACAAGAATGTGGATGGAGTTGTGTTACCCACGCACCGATGGGTAATCACCCTGGAAACAATTTCTTGTGTATCAACTCAATATTCACTCTAACAATCAATGAGTTGGCCTAAGAATATACAACTGATGAGACACTCCTTCTATATTCTCATTGGATAATCATATTTTCATTACAAGACATTATGTACGAATTATTTCCAAATTATATTAATGGATTTTTTTTGGAATTATGAGATGACACATCTTAAAGCACCCTGGGATTGACCAAGAGAGTTATAGGAAAAAAATGTTACATACTTGATATAAATGATCATAGTTTTTATTGAAGGTTTCATTGGACAACAAAAATTCAGATTCAAATTTAATATTCATATGATCATTTAATCTGATTTAAATGGTTATTTTTATAATTATGTTGTTTATAACATATTTTTTTGAAACACAATATTGAAAATTGAGATATTGAATATATCTCTCATGAATCTATTATTAATTATATTTTGAGGAATATTTAGAATTTGAAACACCACATAATTCTAAAAATATATATCTTATTCTATAATGTATGTGACATAAAACACTAAGATTAAACAAATGAAGAAATATATTTCTTTAAAATTAATTTCTTCAAAATATTTCCAAAAACACAACCCTATGTACAAATGATGTAACACCCCACGATTTCATGGCATGTTATTTTCTTTAAATTCAATAGCTTATGTTACACGCAACACTGAGTTCGAGCGCACCACGACATACCAAACTAGCTGTTCAAAAGCGGTTATGAATATTATTAATTGGATTTTGAATTTTATATGCTCAATTTTATTTTAACTTATTTATTATGTGTTTCTTAGACATATTATAAGAACCAATTCTATTTTTCAGGTAAAAAATGTTTTTTTCAAAAAAATCAATTTTACCACATTTTAATGGAGAACCCTTTTTAAATCCAATATTTTACCATTTTACGTATTCAAATTTAAAAAATAAAATACCTCTTTAGAATAGTGACATCAAAATTTACTTTGGAAGAAATTCTGGTATTTTTCTAATAATATTCATTTTTTATGAATAGTCAGAAATACTATATTTTAATTCAAAACTACCTTTTAAACTAATTTATTTATAAGGTATGATTATATTTTAAATATATTTTGAAGTGTAATTATATTATATTGTAACCCTTTAATCCAATTTTGGTCATTTTAATTAATTTCACTTTGAAATTATACATAAACAAGTGTCAATATTTTGATATTTATTGTTTCTTAAAAACACGCTATTTGTTTTAACAAAGAGAATTAATTTTAAATTAATTAATAAAACTTCTATGTTTTTAATTTGGAAAAATAGACATCCTTTTTGAATTCAGAATATCAAATATAGGTTAGGATGATTTTTTCATATTTTTCTGAAAATCATCAATTTTTAATGAAAAGTGAAACCACTAAATAGTAGTTAAAAAATCCGACATTTTCATTTAATTGAAATTTTTCCGCTTATGTGAATTGAATTTGGAAAATATAAGATAAATGGTTGTTATTATTAAGTAAAATATGGATCAATAAGATGAAAATAATTTTTTTGTGAATAGTAACTTTTGACTTTTATTTACAGCTGTTATAGGTAAATAGGGTAATTCAAGGTAAAAAGAATATTACAATAAAACAAAATTACCATAACACTTATATTAACCTTATTGGATGAGTCAGGCCATATCATGGGAATCCTTGGGTAGATTTTGGCACCCCATGGAGCCACTTATGAATGATAATGACCACTTCATTTTGATTAACATAAAATAAATGCAAAAATTACATTAAGAAATATCTTTTAGTAAATAAATTTTTACATGGGGTTATATAAGTGATATTTTATGCTATAAATAAAATTGTAAATATAAAAATATTTCATACATTATAGTATTTTTTTTATAATTTTCAGATATCAAATAAATTAAATTATTTATGAAACAATAATGATGTAGTATTTACCTCATTACTAAGTGATTTAAATAAATAAGATTATTAATATTAAAAAAATATCAAAAACATGTCCAATTATTGTTGGATGATTTTATTTCGACCATTAGTCCTCCTATATATGACTTTAATTTGTTTTGGACCTCTAGAAACCGAATATCAATATATAATAAAATATAATTTCTACACTTTCCTAAAGAGCCCCTCCCCCCCTTAAAAAACAACACCACTTCTAACCCATTCTACACACCTCTGAAGCCACTTGGCTCGTCCAAAAATTTCTCAAATAAGCTCTCATGATCCCTATATTACACCACAAATCCTTACCTTAGGCATAACTCACATCAAGAAGTCCTTTTGGTTCATACCAAAAGAAGTTACCCAAAATAAAGGTAATTGTTTCTTTTAAATTATATTGTTTTATTTTGTTATATTTTACTTCTCCAACCCCCCAAAATGATTTTTATTCCTTCATTTTATAACAAAACTAGTATCTTCAATATACTAGTATTTTGTTATGAGATGTATTAGAACTACACTTACACACACCTCCATCTAATGGGAAAAGAACATATTGTTTCTGTATATGGAAAACTAACGCCTCATGAAATGATGATTGTTGAATAATATACTACCACCACTTTTGGTGTCCGTTAAGATGTAACTATATTTATATATGATATATATTATGTTTATGTTTTCTTTAATCATCCTTATCTTCCATTTTTATCATTTCTTTTATGGTTTCCATTTTGGGTAAAATGCGATAATTTCATTTGGGGAAGTGCAGACTACCGCCCACACAAAGTGTTAAGACTTGTTAATGCCTTATGTGGGACATATAATGTATGGAATAATGATATTATATATGATATTATACTGTAATTATAATATACCTATGTATAATTATGTTTTTATTCCTTTAAAATACAAAATAGAAATGAAAGTAGTCTTCATGTGTACGAACGACTTACCGTCTCCATGAACGGTACATTTCATTTCTTATAACATAATGTTATGTACTGTTATAAATACACACATATATATATATATATATATACTGGATATGTAATATATATATGATATCTAAATCGTTTATATCATTCTGGAGATAATGGACTTTTGACCACATGGAAAAATTGTAATTATAACAAGTTCATTTTTGACTAAAGTTCCGAACATCAAAAAAATATCCAATAGGAACTAAAATAATTAACTAATTGTTATATCAAGGTAATAAGTGATATATAAGGAATAATAAAATTTAAAAATTTGCTTAATCAAGTATAAATTAACTTTAGTTTATTATTTAGGAAGAACAATGAACATACAAGACATGTCGGACTTGAGGTAAGGGGATTCTTATCTCACTAATAATTCTGTGAGATTTCCATTATTTTCCACTTATTTATTGAATGTGGTGTATATTGTAATGAAATTTGATATATATTACAATGATTATGTTTATATTCATGTTATTATATGATTTATTTTGTGGTTATTAACTTTTGTTCATACGACTCGATTGATTACAAAGGAGTAAGGGTTTTTCACCACACTTTTATTCCTAAGAGATTCATGCTATATTGGAAACTATTTCATTCTATGTGGAGTATTTACTGCCTATTATTTTATTCTTTTTTTAATATAATTTAATTCATGGGAATTTATATTTTCATTGTATGAAACTTCTTTGATGGGTTGTATGTTTCATAAGTTACCAAATCGATAAGGGAATTTCAAATTTCAATTTCCACTCATTAGGCTTTACACACACTTCATTGATTATTTTACTCCATGATTATGTATGGAATAACTATTTATTTTTTGTGAAGTATTTTCCATTCCCAATTCTATGGATATACATTTTATCCACATAATAACTCCATTGATAAATTATCAAGTCATCGATATGAACTTGATGAGAATAATTTTAACTCAATATCTATTATTGAGTAAAACATCCAATTCATTTGTTTGGTTTTTACAAGAATTGGTGTGAATGTTCTCTGATTGATCCAAACTGAATACCCAATCATATTAATTTTATTTTTATTTTTCACGGATAATTATGTCATTGATTTATCCTTAACCTAAGGATATAGTCTTTATAAGATATTTAATCTCAATTTACATTCCATTGAGACTTCATTGTTGTTATACGCCAATTCAATTTTATATGGGGTATATAATATACATTGACATAGTATATTAGGAATCCATTTATTCTCTTGATATTGTAAATTTTTGATTACATCAATTATTTGTATTCAAGTTTCTCTCTTTTGGTTAGGAACTCTAAATAAAATATCATTTTAAATGTTTTAATGATTTATTATTCTAAATCATTCTTATTAATTTCCATGTTTTAAAAATGGTTTTAAGGATTTATTTATATGGACAATAAATTTCTAAAATAAAAATTCCCTTTAAATGTTTCAAATTGGTATGGGACACATTGATTCCAAAATATATTTGAAACGGCTTCAGGAAAAATAGTGAGACTTTTAAATGTTTGCAAGAAAAAGGAGTATATTTCACTCAAATATTTTTTATGATTATTTTCATCTATGTCAATATCCTTAATTATTCACTATTTAGGTTTATCTATTATAATACAATCTTCCATATTATATTTAATGAGTTTTGTTGGACTGTGGATGTGTTATTTTTAGGCCCTTCATGGTTTGTTGTTATAATATTTTCATTTCGAATTCTAGTTTTAAAACGAATGTCCATACTATGTTTCAACCTTTTCATATGAGGAATGAATTTGACTTAGTAAGTGTTGGGTGTAGGTTGATATATCTCTTCAATGCATCAATTGGTCTCATGAGAGAATTATGCGTGGAATCGGCAGAGGCCTTTTCCAATTTTTGGTATATGGTTTTGGCCAAGGCCTTAATCATTTTTAGACGTCTTGGCTGAGGCCTTGACAAAATGTTTTCAGAATGTCCAGAATGATGCATTCCATCATTATGAGAATAACTATTTATATTTCATGTGGTTATTCGACTAGTATAACACCTATGGCTATGTTTTATTATGGCATTATTTAGTCATCTCATATTCCTTACATAAAGTGCTCCTGTTTATTATTCATTAAGGAATGTGCTTTCTATTATTCACCATGCCTAATGTTTATGTTATCTACCCCTATATTTCTTACTCTTACTGAGAATCTAAGCTCACCTCTTTCCCATGTTTTAATTACCCAGGATATGATGAATTTAGTTATGAGTGACTGAGAGGATTAATCTTGGAATCTAGGATGTTTCTAATGGAATAAATTAGTGTTGTTTTTATTTTCAATTTGTTATGTTTAACTAAGGCATGTATCTTGTTTCCAAGACTACTAAACTAATCTGTCCTTCAGGAAAAAATTCCATGTAATCATTCCACTGTATTAAAATAATGCACTGACTCCTGGATTTTGGGGTCGGGGCGGTACAGTTGGTATCATAGGATGTTTAGTACAAACCTTGGAAACTAGATTTAGATAAACTCTGATTAGACCACATTACCCTAAGATATACTTTGAGGACAATTATAAGAGAACTTCTAGAATTTCTAAAATGTATAAATTTTGTTTATTTTCCAAGCAATAAATCCATGTCTGGATACGAGCAGGTAGAGGTGGCTCTAGCAGAGATGTACTTAGGAGTGAAAACTCTGACAAGAAGTTTTAGGCATGTCCCGAGGTATCCAGGTACATGAAAATGGGTCTTGCTTCACTCGTGGTTACAACACTCCCGGTGGATTATCTTAGGATAATTTACATTTTCCTTACAAACCGATTAGAATGATTTTAATATAAGAAGAAAATAAATGATCTTGGTTGAACTAAAGGTCTATTAAATTAAAAAATAATATGTCACGATATTTCAAAATAATTTTATAACTACTATTACTCACACAATGCTTTCTTGTTTTAGTCAATGTCTGCATTCCAAGGAAGTCATTGTAACTTTGAACATGATGTACTAGGTGGGAACGATGGTGAAAATGGGCAACAAAATGAAATGTTGATAGGCGTAAACGATATCATGTTAATGCCAAATCAGTTTTCCAAAAATATGATCAATGAAATATATATTAACCAACTCCCCGACTCAACAAAGAAGATAAAAGCAATAAATGATAAGATCTCCAACAGTGGAGACCATGGTGAAAAGAAACCTAAATTTCTATCATGTAGGAAATATGGAAGGAGAAACTCAGGAATGTGTCTCAATGGAACAATAAAATGCACTACGTGTGTGAAAGAAAGACATAAATTAAAGAATTGCTGAGGAAAAATGAAGTGTACTATAGATGAAAATAAAAATGGTCCCAAGAATCCATTTACAGTCATTTTCCTTAAATGTATGGAACCTATACATTACCCAAGTGAATGACCTATTCTATAGGATATACTTTTGGTCATTAAAGTAGTTATTTTGAAATAAATGGATGGTGAAATGTTTAAAAATTATTAGTGCTCTTTGTTGATGGGATTACTTTGGAAGACTTTTCTCTTGTATTTGTAACCCTGCTGTTTTCATGTGAAAATGATATTTTAGGAAGAATTATCTTTTCTCTTGTGGTTATAGTTATAAATAACCATTTTGTTATATATGATAATTGATTTTGTGGCAATAGAAAGTTAATAAATTTTGGGATGAAAATGTGAGGTATGAGATAAAATTTGTGATGAAATTATGTTATAGTTACTTGGAGGAATCTATCACATTTTGGGGAATATTATAAAATTACACATTTAAAAAAAAGGAAAACATAAAGACCATGTGACAACCCATCATGACAGAAAAAGCTGTGGGAATCAAACCCATAACCATAGTGAGATTGAGATTTATCACCTACCACTAGACTATATGATGTCACTAGTTAGTGTGACGAATTATTTTTAGTTAAGTGATTTTATTGATAAATAATAATTTGATTAGGGATCTTATGTATTATCAAATGGATACCCTTAGTATAGAATAATTATTTGGTGATTAAGTGATAAATGTTATCTTGGAAGACGTTCGATCTGTTGTGAACAATATATGCATAAGAAAAATTGAATACTATGTGATTTTATTTGAGGAGAATTAGTGGAATTTTACCTATGTTTTAATTGAGGATTTATAGAGATTTGGGTTTTTAGGGTAATGATTAACCTATCATAGAAAATATGTGATCAGATTAATTACTTTAAGTATGTGACTTTAATAGTAGGCGATGTCAGTTGGAGAAACAATTTAACGTGGAAGACTACATAATAAAACTTTTCTAAGATTTGTGTTTCAATATTAGTTTTGAATATATTTAAATATTTTATGAAAATTGTTTATTGAATGGTATTTATTTTACATCGAGGTATTTTTGGTTTAATTTTAGAAATTAAGATTAGTATTTCTTTCTCTAAAGGATTATCCTTTTTAGAGATCATCTGATCTTGTACCAACCATTTGGGTTTTGGATAATCTCTAAATACAAGGTAAATATATAGTTTATCCTTTGTGGTTCATGTGATTCTCTGGATATTGATTCTAGCTCTTTCAAAGTGACCAAGTCATCTTGAATACTCATCGTTTGAAAAAACAGATGAGTTAGTGGTAAAAATTTATTAAAGAATGAAAATCTACAAAAAAAGTAAGTATTTTTTATGTTATTAGTCAATCTCATAAATTCCTCATCTTTTTGAAATTGAACATAAAACAAAAAAAAGATTTTCATTTACATTTCCTACTGGGAAACTAATGACCATTTATCCCATCATAATTTTGTACATTTCTCATTGTTAACTATCTCCTAATAATTTTTTCTATCCCTCTCTATCAAAATTGACACTTAGTTTATCTTCCAAATCCGTGTTTTCCTATAAGAAATCCTAGTATAGGTTATCTTGGGTGACCTTTGTACTTCTCTTTCAATCTTTTAAATTGATAGTTTTATTAAATCTTTTATTTGATGTGGGACTTTCAATTAAGTTCCCAAGCCCAATTTTAAAAATTTCAAGAATGGAATTTCCAAAAGGGGGGAATAATGTAACACCCCAAAGAATTCATAGTAATTTATTTTCATTAAATTCAATATCTTTCTCTACACGCAACACCAAGTTTGAGCGCACCACGACATACCAAACTAGCCGTTCAAAAGGGGTTATGAATAGTATTAACTAGATTTTGAATTTTATATGCACCATATAATTTTAAGTTATATATTATGGGTTTCTTAGACATATTATAAGAAAAAAGTCAATTTTTCAGATAAAAATATATTTTTCAAAAAAATTCAATTCTACCACAATTAAATGAAGAACCCATTTTAAATACAAAATTTGACCCTTTTAAATATTCAATTTGAAAAAATGAAATTATTATTTAGAATTGGAACATCAAAATTTACTTTGGATGAAATTCTAGTATTTTTCTAATAATACTCATTTTTTTATGAATACTGTAAAATACTATATTTTAATTCCAAACAACTTTTTTAATCTAATTTATTTATAAGGATAGATTATATTTTAAAATTTTTTGATGTGTAATTATATTATATTTTTAACCATTAATCCAATGTTGGCCATTGTAATTAATTTCACTTTGAAAATATAAATAAACTAGTGATAATCTTTTGATCGTTATTGTTCTTTAAAAAACACGCTATTTGTTTTAACAATGGGAATTAATTTTAAATTAATTAATTCAACTTCTATATTTATAATTTTCTAAAATATGCATTATTTTTGAATTCAGAATCACCAATATAGCTTAGTCTGAATTTTTGGTATTTTTCTGAAAAACATCAATTTTGATGAATAGTGAAACCAGTAAGTAGTAGTTAAAAAATACGACCTTTTCATTTAAATGAAACATAAATGCATATGTGAATTGAATTTCTATGATCCAAGATACATCTATGTTATTATTAAGTAAAATGTGGTTTAACAAGATGAGAATAAACTTTGGCGAAGAGTAACTTTTGACTTTTATTTACCATCGTTATTGGTAAGTAGGGTAATTCAAGGTAAAAAGAATATTATAATAAAACCAAATTAACTGAAAACTTGTTCTAACCATATTATATGAGTCATGACCGTCAATGGGAATCCTTGGGTCGATTTGGGGCCACCATGGAGCCACTTATGAATGATAATGACACATCATTTTAATTAACTTAAAATAAAGGCAAAAATGACACAAACAAATATCTTTTAGTAAATAAATTTTTACATGGGGTGATATATGTCATCGTTTCAACTATAAATATTCATTGGAAATATAAAACTATTTCCTAAATTATCGTATTTTTTTTATAATTTTTAGATATTGTATAAATTAAATTATTTATGATACAATAATGATGTAGTATTTACCTCATTAATAAGTGATTTAAACAAATAAGATTATTAATATTAAAACAACATCCAAAACCTGGCCAATTCTTATTGGATTAATTTATTTTCTCCAATTTTTTCTCATATATTTGACTTTAATTAGTTTTGGACCCTTAGAAACCGAATATCAATATATAATAAAATAATATTTCCACACATTCCTAAAGAGGCCACCCTCCCCCTTATAAATGAACACCACTTATAACCCATTCCACACACCTCTCAAGCCCCTTTGCTCATCTAAACACTACCCAAATAATCTCTCAAGATCTCTCTATTACACCAAGAAGCCTTAAATTAGGCATAAGTCACTTCAAGAAGTCCTTTTGGTTCAAACCAAAGGAAGTTACCCAAAATATAGGTAATGGGTTCACTTAAATTCTTTTGTTTTATTATGTTTTATTTTACTCTTCCAACCCCCTAAACTCTTTTTTTCCTTTATTTTATTACTAAATTGTATCCTAAATATACTAGGATGTTTTCTGAGAATTATTATAAGTACACTTACACACACCTCTATCTAATGGGTAAAAAACATATTGTTTCTGTGGATGGAAAACTAACGCCTCACGAAATGATGATTGTTTAATTCTATCCTACCACCTCTTATGGTGGCTGTTAGGATGGAATTTTATTTATATATGATATATATTATGTTTATTGTTTCTTTATTATTCTGTATTTTCCATTTATATCATTACTTTATGGTTTCCATTGTGGGTAAAACGCGATAATTTCATTTGGGGAAGTACGGACTACCACCCCCCTCAAAGTTATATAACTTGTTAATGCCTTATGTGGGAAGTATTAAGTATATAATTTATGATATTTTATAGGATATTATTCTGGAATTATGAAATACCTATTTATAATTATGTTTTAATTCCATTTAAATAAAAAATAGAAATGAAAGTAGCGTTCATTCATACGTACGACTTACCGTCTCCATGAACAGTTCATTTCATTTCTCATCCTCAAATGGTATGTACTATTATAAATACATATATACATATAAGATATATAATATATATATGATATCTAAATCATTTATATTATTCTGGAGATAATGGAATTTTGACCACAGGGAAAATTGTAAGTATAACAAGTTCAGTTTTTACTCAAGTTCCGAACATCGATAAAATATCCAATATAAACTCAAATAATTAACTATTGGTTATAGCAAGGAAATAAGTTATATAAAAGGAATAATAAACATTAAAAATTTTCTTAATAAATTAGAAATTAACTTAAGTTTATGATTTAGGATGAACAAGGAACATACAAGACATGTCGGACTTGTTGTAAGGGGTTTCTTATCTCACATTTAATTCTCTGAGATTTCCATTATTAGCAACTTATTTATTGAATGTGGGGTACATTGTACTGCAATTTAATATATATTACCATTATTATAGTTATATACATGTTATTCTGTGATTAATTTGGTGGTTATTATATTTTGTTTATACGACTCAATTGATTACAATGTAGTAAGGTTTTTTCATCACACTTTTATTCCCATGAGATTCATGCTATATTGGACACTATTTATTTCTATGTGGAGTATCTAATATCCATGATTTTATTATTTTTCTAATATACATTAATTTATGGTTATATAAATTTTCATTTTATGATACTTCTTTCATGGGGTGTATGTTTCATAAGTTACCAAATCGGTACGGGAATTTCGAATATCAATTTCCACTCATTGGGCTTTATGCACACTTCATTGATTATTTTACTCCATGATTATGTGTTGAATCACTATTTATTAATTGTGATGTAATTTCCATTCCCCTTTTTATGGATATACTTTTGATACACATAATCACTCCATTGATAAATTCTCAAGTCATCGATATGAACTTGATAAGAGTAATTTTAACTCAATCTGCATTTATTGAGTAAAACATCCAATTCATTGGTGTGGTTTTACAAGAATATGTGTGAATGTACTCTGATTGATATAAACTAAATACCAAATCTTGTTGAGTGTATTTATATTTTTCACACATAATATGTCATTGATTTACCCTTAACCAAAGGATACAGTCTTTATAATAGATTTCATCTCAATTTAAATTCCATTGAGACTTCATTGTTTTTATATGCCAATTCACTTTTATATAGTGTATATAATGTACTTTTTCATAGAATATAATGAATCCCTTTATTCTCATGATATTATAATGTTTTGATTACCTCAATTATTTGTATTCATGTTTCTCTCTTTTGGTTAGGAACTCTAACTAAAATATCATTTTAAATGTTTTAAAGATTTATTATTCTAAATCATTCTCATTAATGTCCATGTTTTAAAATTATTTTTAAGGATTTATTTATATTTACATTAATGTTTTAAAATTAAAATTCCTTTTAAAATTTTCAAAGTGGTTTGGGACACTTTGACTCCAAAATCAATTTGAAACGGCTTCTGGATAAATAGTGAGACTTTTAAATGTTTTCATGAAAATGGAGTATATTTCTATCAAATATTTTTGATGATTATTTTCATCTATGTTAACATCTTTCATTATTCACTATTTAAGTTGAAATATTATAATACAATCTTTCATATTGTATTGAATGAGTCATGTTTGATTGTGGATGAGCTATTTTTATGCCATTTATGGTTTGTGGTAAAAATATTGTCATTTCATATTCTAGTTTTAATATGAATGTCCATATTATGTTTCAAACTTTTCATATGAGTAATGAATTGGACTTAGTAAGTGAAAGGTGGAGCCCGCTGTAGCTCCTCCATGCGTTGTTAGGTCTCATGAGACAATTAGACGTCGAATTGTCACAGGCCTTTCCCAATTTTTGATATATGGTTTTGGTCATGGCCTTAATCATTTTTAGACGTCTTGGCCGAGGCCTTAAAAAAATGTTTCAAAATTTATGGAATTATGCATTCCATTGTTATGATATTACCTATTGATATTTCATGTGGTTATTAAACAAGTAGAACACCCTTGGCTATGTTTTATTATGGCATTATTTACTCAGCACATATTCCTGGAATAAAGTGCTCATGTTTATTATTCATTAAGGAATGTTTTTCAATTATTCACCATTCTTAATGTTTATATTATCTTTTGAAGTATTTCTTACTATTACTGAGTATCTGAGCTCACCCCTTTCTCATGTTTTAATTTCCCAGGATGTGAAGAAGTTAGTTATGAGTGACTTTCAGGAATAGTCTTTGAAGATTGGATGTTTCTAATGGAATAAATTAATGTTGTTTTTCTTTTCATTTTGTAATGTAGAAATGAAGTATGTATATTGTTTCCCATACTACTAAACTAATCAGTCCTTTGGGACAT
Organism: Viscum album; assembly: GCA_963277665.1. Lineage (NCBI taxonomy): Eukaryota > Viridiplantae > Streptophyta > Magnoliopsida > Santalales > Viscaceae > Viscum > Viscum album. The sequence continues at coordinate 31,649,853 of OY728166.1, read as the reverse complement.
GATTCCTTATAATCCTAAAAATGTATTAAAATAATGCACTGACTCTTGGATTTTAGGGCCGAGGCGTTACAATTGGTATAAGAAGAATTTTAGTAAAAACCTTGAAAAGTAGATTTAGATAAACTCAGATTATATCACATTAGCCTAAGATATAAAATGAGGATTAGTAAAAAATAACATCCAAGAATTTTTGAAATGTAGAGATTTGGTGAATGTTCAAAGCAATGCATCCATGTCTAGATATGAGTAGGTAGAGGCAGCTCTGGCAAAGATGTACCTAGGAGTGGAAACTCTTACAAAGAGTTGTGGGCTTGTCCTGGGGTATCTAGGTACATGAAAATGGGCCTTGCTGCACTCTTGGTTACAACATTCCATGGGGACAATCTTAAGATAATTTACATTTTCATTACAAAAATATTTGAAGGATTTTGATATAAGAAGAGAATAATTGACCTTAGTTTATCCTAAGGTGTTTTAAATTAAAAATATGGTGTCATGATATTCTATAAATGATTTTTTGACTATTGTTACTCACAAAATGCTTTCTGGTTTTAGTCAATATTTGGATTCCAAGTAAGTCATTGTAATATTGAGCATGATGTATAATGTGGGAACATTGGTGGAAATGAGCAACAAAATGGAATGTTGATAGGAAAAAAAGATATTGGGTTCATGCTGAATCAGTTTTCCAAAAATATGATCAACAACTTATATATTAACAAACTCTTAGACTCAACAATGAAGAGAAAAGCGATGAATGATAAGAGCTCCTGTAGTGGAGACCATGGAGAAATGAATCCTAAATTTCAATCATGCAGGAAATGTGGAAGGAGACACCCATGAAAGTGTCTCAATGGAAAAATTAAATGCATTATGTGAGGGAAAGAAAGACATAATGCAAATAATTTCCAAAGAAAAATGATGAGTACTATGGAAGAAAATAGAAATGGACCCAAGAATCCATTTACAGTCATTTGTCGCAAATGTAGTGGACCTGTCCATTAATCGAGTGAATGACCTACTCTATTGGATATCCTCTTGGTCATGGAAGAAGCTATGTTGATATAAATGGATGGAAAAATGTTTAAAAAGTATCAGTGCTCTTTGTTGATGGGATTACTTTGGAAGACTTTTCTCTTGTATTTGTAACCCGGCAGTTTGCCATGTGAAAATGATATTTGAGGAAGAATTGTCTTTTCTATTATAGATATAGATACAAATAACAATTTGGTTTTATATGATCATTGAGTTTGTGGTAATTAAAATTTATTAAATTTTCGGGATGAAAATGCGATGTATGAGATAAAATTTGTGATGAAATTATGTTATAGTTACATGGGGAATCAATCACATTTTTGGGAATATAATAAAATTATATAGTTTTTTAAGAAGAAAAACATGCAAACCATGTGACAACCCATCATGTCAGAAAAATCTATGGGAATCAAACCCAAAACCATAGTGCGATTGGGATTTATCTCCTACCACTGAACTACATGAAGTCCCAGGTAAGTTTGACTAATTCCTTTTAGATTAATTTTTTTATTGATCAATGATATGTTTATTTGGGATCTTATGTATTATCAAATGGATACCATTACTATTGGAAAATTATTTGGTGATTAAGTGATAAATGTTATTTTGGAAGATATTCTATCTTTTGGGAACCCTATATGTCTAATGAAAATTGAATACTATGGGATTTAATTTGAGGAGAATTTGTGGATTTTTATCTATGTTTTTATTTTGGATTTATAGAGATTTGGGTTATTTATGGAAATGATTCACCTATCATAGAAAATATGTGATTAGGTTAATTACATTTTTGTATGCCACTTTAAGAGTAGTAGATGTCATTTGGAGAAACAATTTAATGTGGAAGACTACATAACCAAATTTTTCTATGTTTTGGGATTCAATATTAGTTTGGATTATATTGAAGAATTTTAAGGTCAATTGTATAATGAATGGTATTTATTTAACTTTATGGTATTGTTGGTTTTATTTTACAAATTAAGATTAGTATTTCTTTCTCTAATGGATTATCAATTTTGGGGATCATCTGATATTGTACTAACAAAATTTGTTTTGGTTAATCTCTAAAGACAGGGTAGATATATAGTTTATCTGTTGTGGTTCATGGGATTCTCTGGAAGTGGATTCCATCTCTTCTAGTGTGACCAAGTCATCTTAAATAATCATCTTTTGAAAATAAAAGATGAGTTAGTGGTAGAAATTTATTAAAGAATGAAATTCTACCAAAAAAAGTAAGTATTTATTTGTAAGTTATTATTCAATCTAATAAATTCCTCAACTATTTGAAATTGAACTTAAAACAAAAAAATGTTGTCCATTTACTTTTCCTTCTAGGAAACTAATGACCTTTTATCCCTTTACATTATTTTTTCATTTCTCTTTGTTAACTTTCTTTTGATCATGTTTTCTATCCCTCTCCATCAGAACATGACACTTAGATTATCTTCCATATCCATGTTTTCATATAAGGAATCCTAGTACGAGTTATCTTGGGTGACCTTTGTACTTATCATTATTTCCTCTAAAGTGATAGTTATATTGACACTTTTTCCGATGTGGGACATTCAATGATGTTCTGAAGCCCAATTTTAAAAATCGAGGGGACAGATTTTCCGAAAGGGGGAAGAATGCAACACCCCATGATTTCATAGTATGTTATTTTCATTAAATTCAATATCTTTCTCTAAATACAACACCGATTTCGAGCCCACCACAGTTTACCAAACTAGCCTTTCAAAAGAATTTATGAAAAGTATTAACTAGATTTTAAATTTTATATGCTCCCTATAATTTTAACTTCTGTATTATGTGTTTCTTAGACATATTATAAAAAAAATCAATTTTTCAGAAAAAAATGTATTTTTCAAATAAAATCAATTTTAGCACATTTTAATGGAGAACCCTTTTTAAATCTAATAATTTACTCTCATAAATATTCAATTTGAAAGAAATAAAATTCTTCTTTAGAATAACAACATCAAAATTTACTTTGGAAGAAATTCGGGTATTTTTATAATAATATTCATTTTTTTATAAATACTGAGAAATACTGTATTTTAATTCAAAACTGCCTTTTAATATAATATATTTATAAGTTTAGATTATATTTTAAATTTGTATTGAAGTTCAATTAGATTATATTTTTACCCTTTAATCCAAATTTGTTCATTGGAATTAATTTCTCTTTGAAAATATACATAAATAAGTGTTAATCTATTGATAGTGATTGTTTTTTACAAACACGCTATTTATTTTAACAACGAGAATTAATTTTAAATTAATTAATTCAACTTCTATGTTTTGAATTTGGTAATATAAAAATTATTTTTGAATTCCGAATATCAGATATAGCTTAGTATTAATTTCTGGTATTTTTTTGAAAACATTAATTTTTGATGAATAGTGAATCCACTAAGTAGTAGTTAAAAAATCTGACATTTTCATTTAACTGAAATTTTACCACTTCTGTGAATTGAATTTCTAAAATCAAATATATATGGTTGTTATTAGTAAGTAAAATTTGGTTCAATAAGATAAAAATATTTTTTGGTAAATAGTAACTTTTGACTATTATCTACCGCCATTAAAGATAAATAGGGTAATTCACGGTTAAAATAATATTATAATAATAGAAAAATACCATAACACTTTTTCCAGCATTATTGAATGAGTCATGGATGACCATGGCCATCCTTGGTCGATTTTGGGACCCAATGGATCCACTTATGAATGATAATGACACTTTATTTTAATTAACTTAAAGTAAAGGAAAAAATGACAAAAAGAGATATCTTTTAGTAAATCAAATTTTATGTGGGGTTATATAAGTCATCATTTTGACTATAAATATTTATTTGAAAGATAAAACAATTTCCTACATTATCGTATTTTTTTATAATTTTTAGACATCAAATAAATTAAATTATTTATGACACAATAATGATGTAGTATTTACCTCAATAATAAATGATTTAAATAAATAAGATAATTAATATTATGTAAATATCGAAAACCGTTCAAATTTTTATTGGATGATTTTATTTCGACCATCAGACATCTTATCTTAGACGTTAATTATTTTTGGACACTTAGAAACTGAATATCACTATATAATAAAATAATATTTCAACACTTTCCTAAAGAGCCCCTCTCCCACCTTATAAAAGGACACCACTTCTAACCCATTCCACAGACCTCTCAAGCCCCTTGGATAATCCAAAACCATACCAAATAAGTTCTCAAGATACCTATCTTACACGTATATGTCTTAACTTAAGCAGAAGTCATTTCAAGAAGACATTTTGGTTTAAACCAAAAGAAGTTACCAAAATTAAAGGTAATAGTTTCTCTTAAATTCTTTTGTTTTATTTTGTTTTATTTCAAATATCCAACACCCCTAAACTATTTTTATTCATTTCATTTATAAAAAAATAAGTATCCTAAAATTAATAGGATGTTTTTATGTGATGTATTTGAACTACACTTACACACACCTCCATCTAATGGGTAAATAACATATTGTTTCTGTGGATTGCAAACTAACGCCTCACGAAATGATGATGGTTCAATTATATCCTACCACCTATCATGGTGGCCAAAAAGTTGGAACTGTATTTATATATGATATATATTATAATAATTTTTATTTTATGCTTATGTATTTTCCATTTATATCATTCTTGTATGGTTTCCATTGTGCATAAAACTCGATATTTTCATTTTAGGAAGTACAAACTACCACCGCCTCAAAGTGTTATGACTCATTAATGAATTATGTGGGATGTATAAAGTATGCAGTTAATGATATTATATATGATATTATACTGTAATTATAATATACCTATGTATCATTATGTTTTAATTCCATTAAAATACAAAATAGAAATGAAAGTAGCATTCATGCATACATATAGTTTACTGTCTCCATGAACAATGCATTTTATTTCTTATCTTCAAATGGTATATAAATTTATTAATACATATATATACTTCATATATAATATATATATTATATCTTAATCATATATATCATTCTGGAGATAATGTACTTTTGACCACATGGAAAATTTGTAATTATAACAAGTTCATTTTTGACTCAAGTTCTGAACATCGATAAAATATCCAATATAATCTGAAATAATTAACTAATTGTTATAGAAAGGTAATAAGTGATATATAAGGAATAATAAACCTTAAAAATGTTCTTAATCATGTTTAAATTAACTTAATTTTATTATTCAGGAAGAAAAAGGAACATGCAAGGCAATTCGGACTAGAGGTAAGGGGTTTCTTATCTCACATTTAATTCTATAAGATTTCCATTATTCACCACTTATTTATTGCATGTGTTGTATTGTGTACTTCCATTTGATATATATTATCATGTTTATCTTTATATTCATGGCATTTTGTGATTCAATGGGAATTTATTAACTTTTTTTTTCACACGCCACTATTGATTATAATGAAGTAAGAGGTTTTCATCTCACTTTTATTCCTGTGAGATTCATGATATATTGGGCACTATTTCCTTTTGTGTGGAGTATGTACTTACCATTATTGTATTATTTTTGTAAAATATTTTAATTTATAGGTATTTAAATCTTCATTTTATGAAACATCTTTTATGGGGTGTATGTTTCATAAGTTTCCAAATTGGTAAAGGAATTTCAAATTTCAATTTCTACTCATTGGGCTTTACGCAAACATCATTAATTATTTTACTCCTTCATTATGTGTGGAATCACTATTTATTATTTTTGTATTAATTTCCACTCCCCTTTATGTGGATATACTTATGATTCATATAATCACTCCATTCATAAATTCTCAAGTCATCGATATGAACTTGATAATAGTAATTTTAACTCAATCTCCATTTATTGAGTTAAACATCCAATTCATTGGTGTGGTTTTTATAAGAATATGTGTGAATTTATTATGATTTATTAAAACTGAATATCCAATTATATTTAGTATATTTATATTTTTCACACATAATTATGTCGTTGAATTATCCATAACTTAACGATAGGGTCTTTATAAGATATTTCATCTCAATTTACATTCCATTGTGAGTTATTTGTTGTTATACACCAATTCACTTTTATATGGTGTATATAATGTACATTGACATAGTATATCATGAATCCCTTTATTCTCAGGATATTATAATGTTTTTATTACTGAAATTATTTTCATTCAAGTGTCTCTCTTTTGGTTATGAACTCTAACAAAAATATCATTTTACATGTTTTAAAGATTTATTATTCTAAATATTTCTTATTAATTTCCTTGTTTTAAAAATGGTTTTAAGGATATATTTATATGTACATTAATGTTTTAAAATTAAAATTCCTTTTAAATGTTTCCAAGTGTTATGGGACACTTTGATTCAAAAATCTATTTTAAACGACATCTTGATAAATAGTGACACTTTTAAATGTTTGCAAGAAAAAGGAGGCTATTCCTCTCAAATAGGTTTGATGATTATTTTTATCTTTTCCAATATCCTTCATTATTCTCTATTGAGGTTGATATATTATAATAAAATATTCAATTCTGTATTTAATGAGTTAGGTTTGAATACAGATGTTCTATTTTTATGCAATTCGTGTTTAGTGTTAATAATGTTGTCATTTCATATGCTAGTTTTATTACGAATGTTCAGATTATGTTTCAACCTTTTCATATGAGTAATGCATCATACTTTCTAAGTGATGGGTAGTGCCCACTATTTCTCCTCGATGCATCGAAAGGTCTCACGAGACAATTAGACGTGGAATTGGCCGAGGACTTTCCCAATTTTTGATATATAGTTTTTTCGAGGCCTTAATCATTTTTAGACATCTTGGCTGAGGCCTTGACAAAATGTTTCAAAATTTCCAGAATTATGAATTGCATAATTATGAGATTAGCTATTGATATTTCATGTGGTTATTCGATTAGTATAACACCCATGACTATGTTTTATTGTGGCATTATTTACTCAGCTTATATTCCTACAATAAAATGATCATGTTTATTATTCATAAAGGAAAGTGTTTAAAATTATTCACTATGACTAATGTTTATGTTATCTTATTCTATATTTCTTACTCTTACTGGGCATCTGAGCTCACCCCATTCTCATGTTTAATTTTCCCTGGATATGAAAAAGTTAGTTATGAGTGACTTGCAGGAATATTCTTGGAAGCTTGGATGTTTCTAATGGAATAAATTAGTGTTGTTTTTCCTTTCATGTTGTAATGTTGAACTTAAGAATGTATCTTGTTTCCAATACTACTAAAATAATTGGCCCTTTGGGACTTGATTTATTTTAATCATGATAATGTATTAAAATAATGCATTAGATCTTGGATTCTGGGGTCAGGGTGTTACTGATGAACCATAATAAAGTATTCTATTTTATCCTTGATGTTAAATTTTAGGATAAGAATAGTAATATGTCAATTATGAAACTTTTATTATATATTTTTTAGATGTCAAATAAGAATAATTAGAAATTAATGTTGTCATGAACCAAGCCGTATCGTAATCCATATCGGCACCTAGCCCTATTCATGGAATGACATGAAGGACGTTCACAATCTCCATGGTCCAGCACACGTGCATGGGTATCAATATCAACACATGTGAACAATTTACCCAAATATAAAATAATATAACATCCAATAATATAAAAAAACATACCAAAATGTCCAAATCAAACCTACAATACATAATTTCCATATTTGAGTAGGCAACATTTATAAAAAAACCAAAAAGGCTACAACTAAGGGAAAAATATCAAAAAACCACGAAATAGAAAGAGGAGTGTCACCCTAAACCACAATCCCAACACTACACCAAGGATGAATTCTATCAGCCCGAACCACCATCTAAAAATATTTTCCCTAAAATGTATCAAACATTACCAAGTCTACTTTCACCCAAGGGTGTAAGTAGGGTGTGAGGTATTTCCCAGTAGGATTAGACCCAAAATAGATTCCATTCTCTAAACACAAAATTAAAAATAACTTTCAAGTTTTATAAATAATGGAATAGTTTGGAAACATTTTACGGAAAAAAACTATTAAGAAGAACGTCTTTAAATGAAATAAATTTCAAATTAAACAATTCTTGATTTTGAAATTACAAACAATGTCATATCGTATGCCAACGATATGTTTAATATAGCTAGAGAGAACTAATAATGGGAGAGTCCATATAGGAACAAGCTAAAATAAAACTCTAAAACCATAAGACTTAGTGAAAAATGGACTAGAAACCATGACCATAGGCATTCTCATGCACGAGCCACTAGTAGGGGATGCAGTAATGGCCTAGTGGTCTCCAATAATCAAACTTGTTTTTGTAATAGTTTAACTATCATTCTCAATATGTGAAACTATACTATATCCACATCTTTATAACTATCAAACTAGTTATTTTTCACCCACCTAGTTACCCATACTTCCCTTTTTGTGCTCAATCATGTTTTAGATGCCACAAAGATACACCACATTCACACACACACAAAAGAAAAACAAGGCATTATAAAAACCTAATGCCTCCATTTTTACAACCGAATCAAATTTTAAAATCAAACTCACACCAAAAATATTACAAATATTAATTTCATCACATAAACCATTTAATAAATCATTCCAAAAACATATACTATTCAAATAAGTGACTAAATAAGGGTTTACACATAAATGAAATCACATTTCTCCTGAAAAATACATTTTAACACCAAGATCATATCAAAACCTTACAAAAAGAAAATTTACACCACACATGATAATCACATGACAATAAAAATGCACATTATAGAATTACACATTCATCAAATAATGTATAAGCATAGAACCACTTACCTAGGGTGTATAATGTTTATGAAATCCATGTGGAACTCCAACCATACATCCATCACACCATAACAGCGAAAGGAGTAAACCAAATCAAAGAGATCAAACCAAAATAATCATGATCAAAAACTAAATGTGACAAACTAGAAATTGGAGAAAGGGATCCCCATGAAAAAGAGTTGAAAACCCAATAATGGAGGGTGATTAGGAGGAAGAATAAACAAACTTGATGACTCGAGAAGAAAGCACCCTAAATTTTGCTACAAAATCGAAGCCCTAAGGGTGGTAAAATGAGGGAGAGGTGCTCATAGGGTAAAAATTTATGATGTTTGGTTAGAAAATGAGGGTTTTGGGATTAAAACTGAGAGGAGAGGGAAAATGACCAAATTTTTAATGATATGGATAGGTCACATGGTTAGTAAAAACATGCGGAAATCACACTATTGCCACTGTCTACATAGGAAATTCCACAAGGTTAGAATACATAGTTTGAAAAACTGTGTGGAGATTTTGTGGTTTCCCACTACCCAAATACCACAGTCCACACAATTACATGGGCTAGGCCGCACAATTTGGAAAATCGTACACCAACTGTACACCTCAATATGATTATCCAAAAAACATTCATTTTTCATCAAAATTCAAAAGGTATCCTTGGGGAAAATCATGGGCCAAAATAAATTATAAAAATACTTGAAAATGTGATCATGGGTGTGATAATTAACCCCACCATTTAATTTTTTCTCCCACATAATGTAACCCTAATGCATGGGTGGAAAATAAAAATAGATACTCTTTCTCAAACCAGGATTTCTACTCCCAAATCTCTATTTTATCATTACCATTCTACCAAATGATATATACCAATAGAATAGAATTACCATGAGGAAACTTATCTTGGAAATCCACCATCTATATTAGCTATTCAAGAACAGATAAATCAAGCTCTATATCCACATCTTCCCAATTCAACACATGAGAAAGATATGGACTATAATTCTTTAACTGAGATACATAGACCACTTCATGAATTAAAAACAACTAAGAAGGAAAACCTAATCAGTACTCTACCATTCTAATCCATTCATTGATTTCAAAAGGTCTGACATACTTTGGAGTAATCTTTTCGTAATTTCCCCAATGATGATGACCTACGAAAGTGTCTGCATTAAAGAATAACCAACCACCCACTAAATAATCATGATCCCAATACATCTTGTCAGGATAAGATTTATGGTGACTCTAATATGTTAATACTTTCTGCCCGATTAGCTTGAATTTCTCAAATGACTCTTACATGAGCCTCAGTCCCAAAAGTGAGGTCTCACCTACCTCATCACAACACAAAGGAGATCGACACGGTCGACTATAGAGCACCTAAAAAGGAACCATTCGAATAGAGGATTGAAAACCATTTTTGTAAGAAAATCCAACTATTCCCAAATGGATATCCCATGAACTCTCGAAATAAAAAACTCATGCATGGAGAATATCCTCTAGATTATGGTTTCTACACTCCATATGACCATCTGATTAAGGGTGATATACCATACTCATATTGATATGTGAACCCAAAACCTTCTGAATGCCATCCTAGAACTGACAAGTAAAGCATGGGTCCATATCAGAGACAATTATTGATGTCATACTATGTATCCTGATTAATTCAAGAACATACAATCGGCCAACTCATCAATATTTTATGAATCATTGGCTGGAATTAAGTGGGTTTATTTTGTCAAACGGTCAATTATTACCCAAATATCATTCCATCTTCAAAATGTGTGAGGAAATCCAATAAATAAATACATGGTGAACTCATCCCACTTCTAAGTAAGAATTGGTTATAGTTGTAGAAAACCATAGGTCCTTTGATATTGTGCTTTCATATACTAAAACGTATAGCACCTAGATATGAAGTCAGCTATGTACCACCTCATACATGGCTACCAGAAATACCGATGGACATCATAATACATATTTTTAGCTTTAGGATGGATGAACCACTGAGAAATGTGGCCGTCCTGCATCACCACCTTCATTAAAGATGAAAACACTATAAGACCTCCCTTGATGTACAAGATTCTCTCAGCAGACAATGACTAATCAAAAGATATCTCTCCACCCTAATGGAACTGCATAGATTGCAAGAAAATCTCATAACCATGATTCTCCCACAGAATTATCTCCCGAAGATACAGAACCAACTCCTCACTATCCAATAATATACCTCCAATATGCTCCTAGGTCTCCAAATGTATCTCGGCATAAAGACCCATCAAGTTGTACTTGTCACTGAACTTCCTAAATGTTTACAAAGGGACTTTTTCGATCAACGTGTTAGACACCACATTACCCATTCCTAGGGTATAGATAATTTAAAATTCAAACCCCTATAGATACTAAATACAATATAGCTACCTCAAATTGAGATATATTTAGGATAATAAGTAAGATAGGCTCTTATAGTCATAATAGACAAAAACAATTTCCCATAAAATATAGGGATTCCAGATTTTCAAGTCATGAATCATTGTTGCTAACTCTTGACCATTGTTAGGGTAATTATTTTCATGTGGATGGAGTTTTCGGGAACTATACACCAGAACATGATCATCTTGCATTAGAACGCATGGGAGACCCATACATGAAGCATCAAAATAGACCCCACACCCATTCCCTGATTCGTGTAAGATCAATATGGGTATGGTGGTAAACTAATTCCTCATATCTTCAAAAGAAGCCTCAAATTTTGGGCTCCATTCAAACCTCGCCCCTTTCCTGGTGAGCGTGGTCATGGAGGAACCAAGTCATGAGAAATACCAAACGAACCGCCTTTAATAATGCACTAGGATGAGAAAACTCTTGATCTAATACACATATTTTGGATGCACCAATGTCATTAAATCACTCATCTTCTCTGGTTCCATTGAAACCCCTTGATTCAAAATAGAATGGCCCAGAAACATCACTTCATTGATCATGAAAGATCACTAATAAAAGTTTCCATAAATGAAAATATTCCACAATTTTCCCAACATGATCCACAAATGATTCTCTTGCTCTTCCTCTTATCCAATAATGTTTATGATTTAATTATGGAATACCACAAATAAATAGTTGAGATTTTGGTATAGTACCATATTCACAAGAATTATGAATACTGTTGGAGCATTTGTCAATCTGAAAGGAATGACCAAATACTCGAAGTGTACATACATTTTTTAGAAATCCATTTTCAGGAGATCTACCTCGTTCACCTTGAATTGGTGGAAACTGGAATGCAAGTTGATCATAAAAAACCACCTTTCCACTTCTATATTGTTAAAAAATTGTCAATTCAGGGAAAAGAGTACTTGTTCTCGTTTCTTACCTTATTTGGGTTCTGATAGTCAATACACAACTGGGGATATCTAGCAGTCTTCTTTGTGAATAGAATTGGAGCGGCCCAAGGGGAGAAGCTGAGGTGAATGAACCATTTAGATTACCAATCTTATATAAGAATATTTAATCCCATCAATTGGGGGGACATGAGATAAGAGGGAAGAGGTATTGGATATGTTTCCATCACCATATCGATTGAGAACTCTGCATCCCACTTTAGGGGAAAACATGAACAATAATACCGAAATACCTCCAGTAACTCGTCAACTACATTATGTAATCAACCCTCTAGAGCACCACCACCTTCCAACAACACAAGATGAAATCATCCAAAAGCATGATTATCAAACTCTCGGAGTGGAGGTCCAGCACGACCTGATTGAGGATCTCATTCTCTGAGAAAATCATGATCACTCCCATTAGGTGTCATGAAACATACTCACTAATGATAACCATCAATGTGTTCTTAGAAGAGAACCATAAAATCCATGCCAAGGATCACATCAAATAGGCTCAAATATAGGACTATGAAATCCCACTCCATCTCAACCCCTGACATAGAGAGTGTACAAGATGGGGACCAAAGACCATGCTCCTTTATATTACCCAACAGTGTAAAAAAAACCCTCATAAAAGTGAACAACTCGAATTCAAAATTTAGAAAATTTGGGAAATGGGAAGATATAAAAGAAGTAGATGCATCTGTATCAAAAAAATGATAGCTATAGAATATGAAATCAGAATGGTACCTTAAACTATCAAGGACCCTATATCCAGACCCACTATTGTTCCATCCACAACATGAAGACATCTGGTCTCTGTTTTAATTTGAACATGACCACTGGCCTATGGACTTTCACTAAATAGATTCTGACCAGATGAAGATCTGATTCTTCCACCATAACCCCCATACTTGTTTCCTACCATCTGGGATGGGTTCGACTGATCAGACACCCCCTGGAAGTCATCGATACCTCCACACACTGATATGGGTGCATGATGTTATAGAAATGCTAAAAATATCCTACAACTCCAAATTAGTATCCATGATTAAGAGGGGTGAGAAATGCCTTATGAATGATCCCTACATTATGAAACCTATGGAAAAAAACATAACATGAATCATAATCCATGGATGTAGAATGTCTTGATGGATGTTCCAAATTACCAACTTCATTTTCCCTTGCTCTTCTTGCCTCCTCTTCTCTCCGAAGAAATACTGCTTCCCATTGTAGAATTGCTCCAGAGGAGGATGACCTTCCCATATGTTCCATTTCTATAATACAATATTGGTCAAACACTCCAGCATAATGATTCATCTTAATCAGAAAAACATGAGATTAGATTTTTGGCCACATCCCCTTTTTAATCATTTGAGAATTAATTTTCTCATTATGAACTATTTTAGGGCCATATAGAACTAGCTTGGTAAAGTGATTGGAATATTCCTTCACTGATTGGTCCCCATAAAAAAATCCTTAGATTCCTAGGATCTACCATATGCCAAGATTTCCGGGAAATATTAGTTATTAAAGACCTCCTCGACCTCCATCTAGAACATCGGCTCATGCTTCATATCCTGGATCATTGAGTCCCCCTAATTTGACATGGAAATTCTATAAAAAAGTAAGTACACTTCACCCAAACCTCTTTATGAGTGTCCACAAACTCAAACATGCACCCTATCATCTCGATCCATTCCATTACTACATTGTTTTTCCTGAAGAACTCATGGGATTTATCCTTCCATGAACCAGGTTCAGCCTCTATAATTGGGGTAGGTATAGGACTTACCCCCTAGACCAAATCTTGAAGAAACCAAACCATAGTAGCTACCAACCAATGATTATATGGTGAGGGAAAACACAATCCAGATTTTTCCCTTGGTTGCATGTGAATTATATTGGGAGAAATGGTTCTATAAAAATAAATAGTCACATGATAAAATCATTAATATAACAGTTCTGAAACATTCACACATAAGAACAAGTCTAATTTATCTAATATGACATGGAAACATAAAAACACATCACCCACACCCGATATCCAAGCACAGGGTGTAGCATGCATGTCCCACTAGGAATAAAAGTCAAACAACAACCATGAAATCCAATGGTGACTCGAGGTATGTCACGAGGTGTGCTATCTAGGAACCTAAATTGCAACCAGAATTCTTATCTCCAATAATTCTAGGTCCAATCTATCCAGACTCATCCCCGAATAAAATGAACCAGTGATCTACCATAGCCAAAATGGTGCCCGAAAAGTCCAAACTAGTCTGAACTGGTGGTCCTATCGTCATTCGAATTGGTGCCTGAACTAGACCATGTGTAACACCCTGAGCTTCCATGATACGCTTCTCATTCAATAATGTAATAGCTTGCATTGTACGCAACATCGAGTTCTAACACACTGTAACTAATCAATGTAGCTATTATGAATAGTAATAACCACTTTTTAAATTTATAGAAATTTTATATTTCAAAATGGACTTCATTTTTGTATTCCTAATATTTAAATTAGCCTATGTTGAATTTTTTGTAATTTTCTGAGAACTTCAAAATTTTTATGAATAGTGAAAAATACTTAAAACAACTTTTTTAATCAAAATAATTTATAGTGATAAGTTATACTATTGAGTGGTTTTAAAGTATAATTAGAATATATTTTTACCATTTTTTCCAATGGTGGTCATTATAATTAATTTCACTTTGAAATTGGACATAAACAATTGTCAATCTTTTGATATAAATTGTTTCTTAAAAACACGTTATTTGTTGTAAAATCGGGAATTAATTATAAAATTAATTAATGCAAATTATTTGTTTGGAATTTCATAAAATATACATCATTTGTGAATTCGGAATATCAATTATAGCTTAGGGTGAAATTTTGGCATTGTTCTGAAAAACTTCAATTTTTGATGAATAGTGAAACCATTAAGTGGTAGTTAAATAACTGATTTTTCGTTTAAATGAAATATTACCACTTCTGTGATTTGATTTTCAAAAATCCGACATACATGGTTTTCATTAATATGTAAAATTTGGTTCAATGAGATTAAAATAATTTTTTGGTGAATAGTAACTTTTAAGTTCTTAATCGCGATTAGAGGTAATTAGTGTAGTTTAAGGTAAAAATAATGTTTTAATAATATGAAATGAGCTTTACACTTGTCCTACTCCTATTGGATGATTCATGTCCGACCAAGACAACCCATGGGTCAACTTGGGGACCCCATGGATCCACTTTAGTTGGAAAATGACATTAATATATATTTATTTAATGTTAAAATTAAATTGACACAAACATGAGTTGTTTTACTAAAACAGTTTTTAAGTGGGGTTAAACAGATCCAAATTTTGACTATAAATATTCATTAGAAATATAAAAATATTTCCTACATCATAGTATTTTTTTTATAATTTTTAGACATTAAATAAATTAAATTATTTATGACATCATTATGATGCAGCGATGAACTCATTATTTAACGATTTAAATAAAATGAGAAGATAATGTAAAATCCAAGGCTTACACTTCTCCAAAGCCTATTGGATGAGGAGATTTCGAACCCTTATCACCTTAGCCACGAATTATATAAGTGTGGGACCTTTAGAATCCGAAAATAATTGTATAATAATGTAACATTTCAATCTTTCCAAAAGAGCCCCTCCTCTCCACTTATAAAAGGCCCCCACCTCTCCCACCTTATTCACACCATCAAGCCATTTGTCTCGGCCAAACTCTGCCCAAATACTCTCCCAAATTCCCCCTCTTACTCCTAGAAGCCTCACTTTGGCCAGAACCCTTCCCAAGGAAGCCTTTGGCTCAAATCAAAAAGAGTTACCCGATTTTGAGGTAATGTCTTCTCTAATGTTGTTTTGTTTTATTTTTCTTCTCCAACCCCCTAAACTCTTTTTATTAATTTATTTTGTAACAACACCAGTATCCTCAATATACTAGTATGTTTTTATAAAAAGGATTCGAGCTACACTTACACACACCTACATATAATTGTTAAAGAACATACGGTTTCTGTGGATGGCGAATTTCTGCCTCACGAAACGATGATTGTTCAACACTCATATAACACCTTAAAAGGTGGCCATTAAGATGTCACAATATTTATATATGATATATAATGTGTTTACGTATTACTTATTCTTCTGTATTTCTCATTTATGGCATACTTTATGATTTCCATTATGGGTAAAATGCGATAATTTCATTTTAGGAAGTGCGGACTACCGCCCCCTCAAAGTGATTTGAATCGTTAATGCCATATGTGGGATGTATAAAGGATGGATTAAATGGTATTATACACTATATTATACTGTAATTATATTATAAATTTATATCATTATGATTCCGTTCCATTAAATACGAAATAGAAATGAAAGTAGCGTTCATGCGTACGTACGGCTTATCGTCTCCATGAACGGTGCATTTTATTTCTTACCTCTAAATGTTACATGACATTATGAATGATTGTATATACTATATATATATGATATATATGATATCTACATCATGAATATAATTCTGGATATAATGTATATTTCACCACATGAACAACTTGTAATTATAAGAAGTTTATTTTTGACTCAAGTACCAAAGATCGACAAAACGACCATTATTAACTTAAATAATTAAATAATGTTCATAACATGGTAATAAGGGATATAAAAGGAATAATGAACATGAAAAAGGTTCTTAAGTAAATATAAATTAAATCTAGTTTATTATTCAGGAGGTTAAAGAACGGTCGAGTCAGGACATGACGCAAGGTAAGGGAACTTCTTAACCCAACTTCCATTCTTTGGGTTAATCTCCTACTTTAAAATTATGTCATGAAATTATTATGTCTTATTTTGTATTCTTTATGTGTACATATAGTGAATACACATAATATATCTATTTTATTTTAAAAATGATCTTTGTAAGGACTTCGTCTCAATCTCCGTTCATTGAGGCATATTTTGTTTTATACAAAAATTTCTTTTATACGGTGTATAAACCACTTTGGCTTTTACATTTATTCAAAAGGAATCTTTTTTATACGAAGCATTTACTAAACGACAAAAGGGAATGTTTTTGTCGTACGTATTCGGCGACAATGACTTCTCTGCCTCCGTGACCACTATTTGAGTTTCGGCTTCCTCTACAAGCCATACCCTTTTTTTTGAAGAATAAATACCATGTTATACTTTTCTTTTATTTTGGTATTGAAAATGGCTTTGAAAGAGTTTTTATTATATCAATGTGTTGTATTGATATCTTGTGATTGAAATGTGGAAATTTTATGTTTCCTTTATGCATGTTTTATGTGATACGATTATGTTATGGTTTATGAGATGTTTAAACCTGTTCATATGAGGAATGTATTGGACTTAATAAGTGACGGGTGGAGCCCGCTATAACTCCTCGATGCGTCGGTAGGTCTCACGAGACAACTAGACGTGGAATTGGCCGAGGCCCTTTCCAAATTTGATTTATGGTTTTGGCCGAGGCCTTAATCATTTTAGACGTATTGGCCGAGGCCTTGACAAAATGTTTCAGAATGTCCGGCATTATACATTCCCTCATTATGAAAGTGGTTATTGATATTTCATGTGATTATTCGTCTAGTAGAATATCCATGTGAGTAAGTAATGGCATTGTTTTATTTTACTTTTTCCATATTATGCTGAAGTTCAAGTTCAATAAGTCTTTTTTTTAGTTATACATTGCCTTAAATGCTTATGTTTTCTTATAAAAGCTTCCGCAATATTGTTATCCTTACTGAGCATCTGAGCTCACCCCTTTCAATGTTTTAATATTTTCCAGGATATGAAGAAGTGTATTATGACTGACTTGCAAGAATAGTCAGTGAGGATATGAGTGTGGACTATGAAGACCATGTTATTGTAGTTTGTTTACTTTTTGATGTAATGAAAGACTTATGAATGTATGTAGTGTTTCCAAGTCTACTAAACTAATCAGTCTATCGAGACTTGATCTTTTGTGATCATGCCAATGTTACGAAGTAATGCACCGACTCTGGGTAGCTGGGATCGGGGCGTTATAGTTGGTATCAGAGGCAGTTTAGTACTAACCTTGGAAGCTAGATTTAGATAAACTCTGATTAGAGCACATAGCCTGAAGATAGACTTTGAGGATTAGTATAGAAGAACTTCCTAGAATTTTGGTATTGTAGAGATGTTGTGAGTTTTCTGAGCAATACATCCCTGTCTGGATACGAGCAGGTAGAGGCGGATCTGGCACAGATGTACCTAGGGGTAAAACCTGAAAACACCGCTTTGAGCTAGACTCGAATGGGAACTCGTGCACGACAACGGGCCTTGCTGCAATCTTGGTTACGACACTCCCGGGGAATATGATTTGGATAATTCCCATTTTCTTTACAAACCACTATGAAGGGTTACGAGTATATACTTCCTCAAAGAAAACATTTTTATAATTATGGATTATATCCATAATTAGTTCAATTTATGTTAAGTGTTTTACAAGTATGGAATTATGTATTTTGATTCATGAACTAATCTAGTTTATGCCATTATTTAGAAATGGCGCCTAGTGGAAGGAATGGAAACCGTATCAATGCACGCACTCCGTGTAGGGATTGCCCTCCTGCTCAGGATAATTATGGTGGAGCTAGTGATACAACTGGTGTTGATCAGCTTCTCACCGTACTGGGACAAATCACGCAGGTTATGAATAACAACCTTACTCGTATGGAGCACCCTGATCCGCAACGTGGAGGATCAATGTTAGACCGCTTCATGAGGAAGCAACCACCAACCTTCAATGGGAGTACAAATCCTATAGTAGCTGAGCAATGGATAAATTCCTTAGAGAAAATATTCCACCCCTTGGGGAGTAGTGAAAGGGAAAAGGTTATCACGACAATTTACCGCCTCACTGGCAATGCTGATCAATGGTGGTCATTGATTCAAAACACAAAGGAAGATGATGACATATCAAATATGGAATGGAGGGAGTTCAAAGATCTTTTCTTAGAAAAATACTTTCCTCATGACTATAGAGCAGATATGGAAAGACAATTTCTGAGTCTGAAACAAAAGGAGGATGAGAATGTCGCAAAGTATGAGGCCAACTTTACCAGGTTAGCGAAGTATGCTGCAGATTATATACGTAACCCAAGAGGTAATATTGATCGTTTCTTTGATGGGTTAAAACCATTTCTCCATCGAGCTTTGGTATCACAGTCGTTCTCAACATATGAAGATATTGTCTCATGTGCTATCAAGGCAGAAAAGGAATTCTCTAAGTCTTATGATAACAAAGTAAAGAAAGAGAAGAAGAGAATGGTGGAACAAGAGACAGATAAAGGGAAAAAGGGAAAGAAGGATTTTCCATTATGTGATAATTGTGGGAAGAATCACCCTGGTACTTGTCTAAAAGGAATGGGAGTTTGTTATAAATGTGGGGAAAAAGGTCATCATGCGCGTGATTGCAAGGGAAAGAAAGAGGCTATCAATGTTGAATGCTACAATTGTAGGGAAATGGGGCATTATGAAAATGAATTCCCTAAGCGTCAGGGAAACTTACCTCAGAAAAGGCCAAGGGATCAAGGACAATATTATTTTGTTACTACAGTTGAAGCCAAATAATTAATGTATTGGTGCCTTTGGACTCATGGATTATAATCTGGTTATTAGAATAATGTGATATATATATATATAAGGATTGTACTGCAGTACTTTTTGATTTCAGTAAGGTTTTTATATGATTAAGGTAATCATATTTTTAGTATGTGACAATAAGAGAAACTTTTCATTGTTTGGGGAATCTGATGTTAAAATTGATTTTGGAATTTAGAGACCTTTTAGAGAAAGTCTGGATGGAGGTATTTTGGATAACTATTAAGGTTGGAGTGGATTAAGTTGATCTTTGGATAGTATTGTTTAAGGTTAAAAAATTAATGAAGATTATTTTTGGAATATTATGATACTATAGTTTTAGGAAAAGGACAACCTGCAGGGTGGGGCATAACCCGTCGCGTTGTACAAAGCTACAGGAATCGAACCCACAACCATAGTGCGACAAGCCTTTATTTCCTACCACTAGCCTACAGGATGTCCCTGGTTATTAAAAAATAGTTTTACTAATCTAAATGGCATGTGTTAATATTTGGAACCTTATACAATTTGGATAAAAAGAATATTTTTGAGTTCCGTTACCATTTGGAGTAAAAGATGGGTTTGTGGTAAAAATTTATTAACGAATGAAAGTATACATAACAAGTATGTATATTCCCTTACATTCTTAGTAAATCTCCTAAATAAATTCCTCAACATTATAAAAGTTAACTTAAAACAAAAATGTTGTCGGTTAACTTTTCCAGCTGGGGATTCAATGACCGTTTAACCAATCACAAGTTTCTGATTTTCTTGTGGTTAAACTTTCTCCTAATCCTGTTTTCTATAACTCTCCATCAGACCTTGATGGTTTTTTTCTCCTCCATATCCATATTTTCATAGAATCCTAGAATGGGCTATATCGGGTGACCTTAGTACTTATCTTGCTTTCTTTTAATGTTATATATTTATTAACCTTATTTCCGATGTGGGTTTTCGTCAAAGGTATTTTATCTTTTCAACCTTTTATTTTCAAAGAAAAATTTCAAATTGCGAGGACTCAATTTATTGAAGTAGGGGAGAATGTAACACCCCGAGCTTCCATGATACGCTTCTCATTCAATAATGTAATAGCTTGCATTGTACGCAACATCGAGTTCTAACACACTGCAACTAATCAAAGTAGCCGTTATGAATAGCCATAACCACTTTTTAAATTTATAGAAATTTTATATTTCAAAATGGACTTCATTTTTGTATTCCTAATATTGAAATTAGCCTATGTTGAATTTTTTGTAATTTTCTGAGAACTTAAAAATTTTTATGAATAGTGAAAAATACTTAAAACAACTTTTTTAATCAAAATAATTTAGAGTGATAAGTTATACTATTGTGTGGTTTTAATGTATAATTAGAATATATTTTTACCATTTTTTCCAATGGTGGTCATTATAATTAATTTCACTTTGAAATTGGACATAAACAATTGTCAATCTTTTGATATAAATTGTTTCTTAGAAACACGCTATTTGTTGTAACATCGGGAATTAATTATAAAATTAATTAATGCAAATTATATGTTTGGAATTTCATAAAATAGACATCATTTGTGAATTCGGAATATCAATTATAGCTTAGGGTGAAATTTTGGCATTGTTCTGAAAAACTTCAATTTTTGATGAATAGTGAAACCACTAAGTTGTAGTTAAATAACTGATTTTTCGTTTAAATGAAATATTACCACATCTGTGATTTGATTTTCAAAAATCCGACATACATGGTTGTCATTAAGATGTAAAATGTGGTTCAATGAGATTAAAATAATTTTTTGGTGAATAGTAACTTTTAAGTTCTTAATCGCGATTAGAGGTAATTAGTGTAGTTTAAGGTAAAAATAATGTTTTAATAATATGAGATGACCTTGACACTTGTCCTACTCCAATTGGATGAGTCATGGCCGACAAAGAAAACCCATGGGTCAACTTGGGGACCCCATGGAGCCACTTTAGTTGGAAAATGACATTAATATATATTTATTTAATGTTAAAATTAAATTGACACAAACATGAGTTGTTTTACTAAAACAGTTTTTAAGTGGGGTTACACAGATCCAAATTTTGACTATAAATATTCATTAGAAAGATAAAAAGATTTCCTACATCATAGTTTTTTTTTTTAATTTTTAGACACTAAATAAATTAAATTATTTATGACATCATTATGATGCAGCGATGACCTCATTATTTAACGATTTAAATAAAATGAGAAGATAATGTAAAATCCAAGGCTTACACTTCTCCAAAGCCTATTGGATGAGGTGATTTCGAACCCTTATCACCTTAGCCACGAATTATATATGTGTGGGACCTTTAGAATCCGAAAATCATTGTATAATAATGTAACATTTCAGTCTTTCCAAAAGAGCCCCTCCTCTCCACTTATAAAAGGCCCCCACCTCTCCCACCTTATTCACACCTTCAAGCCATTTGGCTCGGCCAACCTCTGCCCAAATACTCTCCCAACTTCCCCCTCTTACTCCTAGAAGCCTGACGTTGGGTAGAACTCTTCCCAAGGAAGCCTTTGGCTCAAATCAAAAAAAGTTACCCGATTTTGAGGTAATGTCTTCTCTAATGTTGTTTTGTTTTATTTTTCTTCTCCAACCCCCTAAACTCTTTTTATTCATTTATATTGTAACAAAAACAGTATTCTCAATATACTAGGATGTTGTTATAAGAAGGATTCGAGCTACACTTACACACACCAACATCTAATGGTTAAAGAACATACGGTTTCTGTGGATGGCGAATTTCTGCCTCACGAAACGATGATTGTTCAACACTCATATAACACCTTCAAAGGTGGCCATTAAGATGTCACTATATTTATATATGATATATAATGTGTTTATGTATTACTTATGCTTCTGTATTTCTCATTTATGGCATACTTTATGATTTCCATTATGGGTAAAACGTGATAATTTCATTTTAGGAAGTGCAGACTACCGCCCCCTCAAAGTGATTTGAATCGTTAATGCCATATGCGGGATGTATAAAGGATGGATTAAATGGTATTATACACTATATTATACTGTAATTATATTATAAATTTATATCATTATGATTCCGTTCCATTAAATACGAAATAGAAATGAAAGTAGCGTTCATGCGTACGTACGGCTTACCGTCTCCATGAACGGTGCATTTCATTTCTTACCTCTAAATGTTACGTGACATTATGAATGAATGTATATACTATATATATATTATATATATGATATCTACATCATGAATATAATTCTGGATATAATGGATATTTCACCACATGAACAACTTGTAATTATAAGAAGTTTATTTTTGACTCAAGTACCAAAGATCGACAAAACGACCATTATTAACTTAAATAATTAAATAATGTTCATAACATGGTAATAAGGGATATAAAAGAAATAATGAACATGAAAAAGGTTCTTAAGTAAATATAAATTAACTCTAGTTTATTATTCAGGAGGTTAAAGAACGGTCGAGTCAGGACAGGACGCAAGGTAAGGGAACTTCTTAACCCAACTTCCATTCTTTGGGTTAATCTCCTACTTTAAAATTATGTCATGATATTATTATGTCTTATTTTGTATTCTTTATGTGTACCTATAGAGAATACACATAATATATCTATTTTATTTTAAAAATGATATTTGTAAGGACTTCGTCTCAATCTCCTTTCATTGAGGCATATTTGGTTTTATACACAAATTTCTTTTATACGGTGTATAAACCACTTTGGCTTTTACGTTTATTCAAAAGGAATCTTTTTTATACAAAGTGTTTACTAAACGACAAAAGGGAATGTTTTTGTCGTACGTATGTGGCGACAATGACTTCTCTGCCGCCCTGACCACTATTTGAGTTTCGGCTTCCTCTACAAGCCATACCCTTTTTTTGAAGAATAAATACCATGTTATACTTTTCTTTTATTTTGGTATTGAAAATGGTTTTGAAAGAGTTTTTATTATATCAATGTGTTGTATTGATATCTTGTGATTGAGATGTGGAAATTTTATGTTTCCTTTATGCATGTTTTATGTGATACGATTATGTTATGGTTTATGAGATGTTTAAACCTGTTCATATGAGGAATGTATTGGACTTAATAAGGGATGGGTGGAGCCCGCTATAGCTCCTCGATGCATCGGTAGGTCTCATGAGACAACTAGATGTGGAATTGGCCGAGGCCCTTTCCCAGTTTGATTTATGGTTTTGGCCGAGGCCTTAATCATTTTAGATGTCTTGGCCGAGGCCTTGACAAAATGTTTCAGAATGTCCGGCATTATACATTCCCTCATTATGAAAGTGGTTATTGATATTTCATGTGATTATTCGTCTAGTAGAATATCCATGTGAGTAAGTAATGGCATTGTTTTATTTTACTTTTTCCATATTATGCTGAAGTACAAGTTCAATAAGGCTTTTGTTTTAGTTATACATTGCCTTAAATGCTTATGTTTTCATATAAAATCTTCCGCAATATTGTTATCCTTACTGAGCATATGAGCTCACCCCTTTCAATGTTTTAATATTTTCCAGGATGTGAAGAAGTGTATTATGACTGACTTGCAAGAATAGTCAGTGAGGATATGAGTGTGGACTATGAAGACCATGTTATTGTAGTTTGTTTACTTTTTGATGTAATGAAAGACTTATGAATGTATCTAGTATTTCCAAGGCTACTAAACTAATCGGTCTTTCGAGACTTTATCTTTTGTGATCATGCCAATGTTACGAAGTAATGCACCGACTCTGGGTAGCTGGGGTCAGGGCGTTACACCATGGCATTTCCCATAGAGAATTTCTAATCCCCATAGGCTAGAACATGTTCTCGGGTACCAATATAAACATGTAGGAATAGATTATCCAAATATTAAATAACAGAAAAACCGATTATATTAATAAACTGAAACTGAAAGTTCAATCCAAATGTATAATACATAATTTCTATATTTGAGTTCCCCACATTTAGAAAAAAACCCAAAGGACTACAAACAAGGGAAAACACTATATAAAAAACAACAATGTCAAAAGTGGATTGTCACCCAAAACCACCCTCATAATGCTAGACCAAGGAGGACCTCTACCAACCCGAACCACCATCTCCAAACCTATTACCCCATACCTGTATCAAACACTACCAAGTATTCTTACACCAAAGACTGTTAGTAGGTTGTGAGATATTTCCTATTAGGATTCCACCTGATATTGATTTCATGCTCTAAACACTAAATGAAAAATAATGCGAATGTTTTATAATTAAAGGAATTTCTAGTAACAATTTTAAGGAACACCACTTTCAAGAAAAACAACATTAAATGAAATAAAATACAAATGAAACTATGTTTTCTTTTGTAATTACAAACCAAATCATACCATATTCTAGTGGTATGTGCGGTATATCCAAAGGGAACTAATTGTGGGGGAGGACCTATAGGTACTAGAATGTAATGGGACACTAGTACATCATATCTCTGTGAAATGTGATAGAGAAACCACGACTATTATCATTCTCATTCAGAAGCAACTAAAAGGGGACACCCAATGTCATAGTGTTCTCCAATCATCATCCTTGTTTAATTATAGTTATTATCTCTAATCATTTTAATTGAATCATGGATATATCCACATTATTACAACTATCATAGTAGTCCTAGTTCACCGACCTTGTTACTCAGGATTCCCTTTTTGAGCTCAATAATTTTTTACATACCATAAGATAAACCACATTCCTACCCACACACAAGACAAACAAGGAACTACACACAACATGTGCCACCGTTTTCACACCTAAATCCTATTTTAAAATCATATTCAAATGAAAACCATTCCAAAGAATTATTCACATCTCATAAAACATTTATAAATCATTTAAACAATTTATAAAATGTGAAAAAGTGACTCAACATGGGGTTATATATGAATCACATCCAATTTATCATGAAAAATACAATTTAACTTCAATAGAAAATATAAACCTTTCATAAACCAATTCTCACCACACATGATAATCATATAAATTGGAAAATGTCTTACGAAAGCATTATAAATTCATCAAAGAATGTTTTCGCATTGAATCAACTACCTGGGGTGTGAAAAGTATCGAAATCAATGCGGAACTCCAACCAAACCTCATCCACACCACAAACAAGCAAGTAAGAAACCCTAATCCAAGATATCAAACTAGGAGACTCAATAATAAACCCTAAAAACCTTAACTTCTACAGAAAGGGATCCCCAATAAATCAAAGAGAAATGACAGAATGGAGGGAGATTAAGAGGGAGAAGACACTCAATTAATGATTCGAGGAAAAACCATGCCAAATCTTCAACAAAATCCAAGCCCTAATGGAGGTGTAAGGAGTGGGAGGAATACATAGGGTGAAGAATCCCAATGGTGGGTGAGAAAGATAAATCATTTGTAAATAAACATGACCACATATTCTTATCTCACACGCCAAATGAATCACCAAGTGAACTATTAAATTAAAAAGTATTTTGGAAATTCATTACTAGTTGAAAAGTATAAGAGAAGATTCATTCTACAATAAATCAATAAAATTTGGATCAACTAATTTGTTGTAAATGGATTTGAAAAAATCACATAACATAATATTCTTCTTTACAGCTATAAATAATATACCAAATAGTGCGGTTGGTAATAGTTGTTGCATAAATACATTAGAGTCACGATATTTGATACCTATTAATTTATAATAATTCAATGACACTAAAATATTCACAATTAATGAATATAAACTAGGTACTTTAATACCATGAAGACACTAAAACAATTCATCTTCTCAATCTTTATTAATGTGTGGCAAGACAATGTTATATATATTCTATTTCATTTCATATTGGAAGCTAAGTACAAACATATTCAAATTAATTCCAAGTCCAATATAGCATAAAATCTATATTTTTATCATTAATTTTATCATTAATATTGATCCAATCAAACTATCAAACATTTTTTATTAATATTAGTCATATCATTGTTATTTATTAACACAAAAAGTTTCTAGTAAGGTATTTTTGAATAGATTAACTGTTTATTACAAATATTTTTCTGAAGACCAGTGCTTATTTTATTTCCAAATATCATATCCATTGTTTTAACCATATCATAGTGTTTTTTCATAGAAAATGGTTGTGGGGGATGATTTTATAACTATTTACCATTAAACTATTTTTTCAATATATGATAAGGATTGTCAAGTTGAAAAAAAAACAGGGACGTCTCAAGTACATTTTATTTCTTCAATTATTTAACTAATAATGTGAAGTGTCTTCCTCAAGAATTGGATATTATTTATATCCCTAAACACTGTATCTAGATATGTTTCTCCAAGGAGGAATGACTTTTATAGTGAACATTATCATAGAACATAAAATTAAATCATGTTTATTGTATACATTAATATCAATAACACATATATCCCATTTATTTTAAAAAGAATCAATTGACTGTGAATGACACAGATCAATATCATTTCCATATTTTTTTTATTCCAAAAATAATCCATCCCATCATAACATATTATTTGTTTATACATATTTGTGTAGAATAGTTGTAGACTACTAGAAATATAGGTCATGAACTTTGTTGGCTATAAAGGCTCTGATGTAAATTCATTCTCTCACTACACAATCCCAAAATAATATTCTTTACTTCACTTACAAAATCCAAAAATTGTATATAAAATCTCTCCCACAATAGTTAATCAGTAGGGTGATGTCTGTACTATTAGAGATGTACTCATCTGAGTGTCATTGAACCATAAATATTAATTTAATTTTCAAACAAATGCTTCAAATGAGAAATTTTTTGAATTTACCAAATTTTTTTAGTAGGAGTTTTGATTTTGGTTCCTAAGGATGAATCAGATTTCAAGTATTGGAATTACATGAAGGAATTATAGGATAGAATTATCAGAGAGTAGCAAATTGATTTATCATGAGATTTGATGATATAACATGAGAATGATTATAATTTTTATTTTTCATCCATCTTATACCTTGATATCCCAAATATAAAAAATTTTGATAAATATTAATATTACATATTATAAAACAAAAAATCACTAGGAGAATCATGTATTTTTTTATTCCCCGATCCCATTTGGAATAATATTTTTTGGCCACATAATTAGAATATGGAAGTCTGTTTCCTCCTTCAAGTAACACTTTTAAAAGATCACAAAAGTTAGCGAAACTTTTATCACTCTACCAATTTATTGAAATCACTTTATCTAATATAAAAACTACTGATAACACACTATATTTATTGTAACAAGGGATTGATTTTATCATAGAATCTCTATACAGTCATTAAATTGTTGTTGTTTTTTCTATGGTTTAAAAACATAAATCATGAAATAATTATTCAACATGATCCTATTCCCCATTCTAAATATTTTCATCAATATTAGATGTTTAATTTTTAGTTATTTTATTATCTAATATATAACATGTATAATTAAGTCTAAAACCCTAAAAAATGTGATGATATTTTTTTCTCAAGAATTTATCTCTCTCAAATTCCAACACATCACACATAGAATGGACATAAAATATATTATTTCAAGATTTCATTTAAAAAATTAGATGAAATAATTAAAACCATTTTTATATTCACTGCTACTACTTCATAAATTTAACTAATAATATTCCATTTAATTGATGATATTAAAATTTTAAAGTTGAAGATTTTAAAATGTATAGAAATTTACATATAAAAATATAAAGAGATATATTTTAAATGTTGAAACATAGAGTCAAAATGATTTATGATCAGGAGTGAAATATCAATTATTATTAGTGTTGGTTGTAGTAGAGTACTCGGGGGGGGATTGATTATGTATAAAAATTTTGGTTAAAAATTCACTTAAGAACATTCCATAATAAAAATTAATGCATGCCAGCTAATCAATCTTATATGGTTATAATAGATTGAATATTCAAATAACATGTAAAAAGAAAAATTAATTCTCAGTAATATCAATGTGATTTTTTGATTCAACATTTGAAGCTATTCTATAAATAAAAATAGTTATAACTTCTATCGAAGAATAACTATAAATGTAAAATCTAATTTTCTAAAACATATAAGAAAATAGAGAAAAACTAAATTAAAAGAAAATTTGGAGAAAAAAGTGGTTTAGTCTCAAGATGAGACTTAATGCACTACACATGGTGATCACCTACCCACAAGCAGTTTATATTAATAAACATGATACACACCTTGGATTTGGGTAAACAATAGTGCATAGGATTATCTAGGTCACATGACCTATTCCACTATTCTTTAGGGGAATAAAATACAATTTCACACAAGGACCTATTCCACGCATATCCCTAGGAGTAAACAGATGTATGAAGATGTGAGATAAAGGATATCTTATATCATTCAGTTTAATATAGGAGACAATGTGTGTTTTTATAAAGACACACACACAGACACTGCTTGAAAGCTAAAAAAAGTAGACAATAGAGAAAAGATAATGAGAAAGGAATAGAAGCACTCATAGTGATATTCTATGATGATCTGGACTTGTAAGATGAAACATATGAATTTATCTATTCCTCTTCTGAAAAACAGTGTATCGAAAGTCTGGTGATCTGGTTTCCAGTTCGATGATGTGAAATATGTAGCTCATGTTCTTCATTTAGTTTATAATGTGAAGATGTTTGAGGCTCTAATATATGGTAGTTTAACCATTTGGGATCGATAGTGCTTCGTGTTTTCTTTAGTGGTATGTTGTTTCATGAATGAGTTTTCTTTTTCACTATTATCTTCTTCATATTTTTAAGCACAAATATCTTCCTTTTAATTAGTGGTACACATGTTGATGTTGACAGAATTCATATATTTTGCACCTTGTACATCATACTGCGAGTTATTTTTCTCAAAAACATTAATGGTCTCTATTTCATTTAAACATTGGAATATGACCACTAGAAATTAAATTGAAAATGAAATAAAGGTTAATGAACGGTGTCAATGATTGTCTTGAAATTATGTCACCTAGAAATAGCGTCACTAAAAATAATGTCTTTTGCCTTTGATTGGTGAGATTGTTATAGTACCAAAACTTCATGAGATCTGGAACCATTAGAAAATATGTGGTGTCAGAATCACTTTTTCTCTAGTTGCACTATCTAGTCCTTTGTTAAAACATATACTGGTGATTGCGTCATGATATCTAAGAGTACGGTGTGAGGGTCACAATGTCTGGGTCATGGTGTCTGGGTCACGTTGTCTAGGTCACAGTGTATGGGTCATGGTTTCTAGGTCACAATGTCTGAGATATTTCCAAAATCCAGAATCGTAGTCAGACTTATGTTTTCTCAGACTTAGCCAAATATCTATAAACATTATTAAGTATTAATATTCACCGAGTGGATGAAACTCGATTTTTAGTATAATGAAACATAATAGTACAAGATTAAGCATGACTTGTAAAATTCTTCATTTGAATAATATCATCATAATTATCCCGATTTTCATGATTTGTGAGCATTAAAACATGATAAAATATAAGGAGTCCAAAAATATCCCCTATTTTGATGATAAGAAATCATGGCGTGTATGAACTATCAAAAAAGTGAATAAATCCTTTCATTCTTATTTATCCTTCTTTTGGGATTATCAAAAAAAAATATGAAGCACACATAAAGTGTATGACTGAACTCAAACATTAATACGGAATATTCCATTGAAAAAAGAAGATATGATCAAGTACATAAATAGGATAAAATGAAAAAATGAATAACATTGTTATCAAATAGACATCCATCAATTCTATTCAAAGGTTGTAGGATTCTCTTTTACCTTGAAAAAATATACAGGAGGGGCTACAAGAGTAGAAGAGGAGGTGGTATCAGAGTGTGATCCAATGGTGGAAGAAAGAAAGGACACCCATTCAAAAAAAGAAGGTGAAAGAGTGGGTTTCATAGAAGACTAAGGCTAGGATTTCTCAATAATAACAAGTCTTATCTTGCTCAAAACCTAATAGATAGACATGGTAGTAGGGGAAAAGGCAGAAAAAGATGAGGAAGATGAACCATGCCTCATTGGAGAAGTTGTAAGAGCCACTATAGTAATGCTTTGCACATTCAGATAGGGCTTCAGAAATTAGGAGAAATCAGTGATGAAGTCACCACCATACTACATTTCTTTATCAAAATCATCTTTATTCTCAATAAATGATTCCATGGTAGTTTTCAACACTATTATTTTCTTCACTTGGTCATTAAGAACTTAATTAAAAATAAGAATGTTCAAATTCTATGTAAGAAACATGAAATGACTAGTCAATTGAATCATTGTATATATTATTTTAATGAAAAAAAACCACCATAATTATAATCTCATCATAGGCCATAGAAGCTTCCTGGGAGTATTTTTAAACAATTACATGGACATGTTCACTATTTTGAATAATTTTGGAAATAATTTCTAGAACCAATTGAAATCTCAACAATTTATTCTTTTCAGGAATAACCTTTCCCAGAAACTCACTTTATGATTATTGAGATTATTGAGTAGGCATGGATGATTAGGAAGGATAAAAAATTGTTGTAGATGGTGAAGGAAGACCTGTTACAACAGTTTCAATAAATTCCATGATGATTTGAGAAAATTCCTTCATCGATTATGCCAATTTTTGAATTTCTTCGACCAACTTGTCATTGTTTGCTATTATTTTCTCATAAAAAGAGACTAGATTTGGCTGGAGTAGTGTTGCAACCTGTTTTTCTAGCTTGTCATAATCTTCTATGCTGAATTGTGCAACATGAGGTTCTATAAATTCAAACTATTTATTCAGTTCCACTACCAAATACCATAGATATTTTACTTTCTTCACTTAGCTACCCATTTTCAATTCATCTTGAATTTCATTCAACATCTAAGGTTGTTTTCGGCAAATAATATTCTCCAAAAGCAGACTAGAATCTATTTTATTTAAACATGTTATAGGAAGAGATTGCGATTTTAAAATCTATTTAATGACAACCAACATATTTTTACCAAAACTTTTACATCCACATAGATTACATAGCTTGGATATTCTTGTGAAATCTCTTATCCAGAAACCATAATAGATTACGGATCCTTAGCAGGTATTTTTCCAGGTAGAGAAAAATATTTCTATTGAAATGTTTTTGTAATATTGTTTCATCTCATTGAGTCCACTAGAGATTTTAAGAAATAAAAATAAATGGGTAATTTATACACATTGTCCATTGGACTTGTCTCAATGTTGCTTTTTTATTTGAGTACATACTAGAATGGTGTTTTTCTCCCCTTAAATTTTTGCATCTTCTCTAATAGTGAGAGACGCAGTCTTTTTATCTATTCCTATACATGCATAATTGTTAGGCTCAACCATCTCTATTCTATCTTTTTGAAAGTCATTTTACATTACTAATTCAGCTGGAATTATTAATTTTGGATAATCTAGTTCTTCAGACCTTTCTACAAATGTAGGACCTTTCTCAACAAAAGGTTCTTCTTGATGTTCCTTAAGAACAAAATTCTCTTCCAGACCAACAGTAGGTCATTATTTATCAACAAACCCTTCATCGTTTATTTCTTCATCAACTTGTTGTTTATAAACTTTTTTATTTAATACATTGCCTTCTTCTTTAAAGACTGTTCTATACACAGATGCATCTTCTGCATCTTCTTATTCATGATTCGATTATTCCACTAAAAAAACATATTCAAGGCATAGGTCATGCTTGTCCTTAGTCCTTGAGGAATTTTCAATGGGATTGAACTTTTCATACAACCTTTTATTTCCATTTACCCAAGGCTTCTTCCATAGATTCTATCATATCTTTATTATTCTAATGTATCCTTTGAAATATTGAACTCATAATATTTGATGAACACTTTATTTGGTTTATCCACTCATTTATCAGACAACATCATAGAGATTAATCTAGAAAAGAACAAAGAGGTAAATTTAGTTGTTGTCTTGATCAATTCACACATTTGAAGTACAATATACTAACATAGATTAATAATTTTTCCATTTTTCAAAAGACGTATCAACAATACATCTTGATACTTAAGAGTATAAAAATCCTATTTCCTTGGACTAATAATATTCTGGAAAATCTTAAATTTTAACCTTGTATCACCATCCAACTCACAAGAAATTTCCTTTCTTTTCTTCTTATTTTGAGTTAGAATTCCCAAGTATTATTCTAAGATAAAAATATCATTGGGAGGAGCAGGTTCGTGTTGATGATCCTCAAATAATCCTTCTTGAGGTATCCATAGGTTTTCAGCCCATAAAAAGAAGAAATAAGTATAACATTGGTAATTAATCTAGATTCTTACAATAAATTCAGCTTCAGCAATGAATGAAAACTGGTCATACTGTTAAAACTGAGAAACAAGATTCTGATAAATGGGTCATTTTTCTTTAGTAAAACTATCCAAATAGCTATGTTCAGTCAGAACATTCAAAGGCAATAACTTACTTGATAGTTTACAATTGTGACATACTTATTTTTTATGGCTTTAATATTCTATTTACAAGACCAGGATTTAGTATTCCTTCAGGCACTAGTCAGGGATCCTTAAATTCTTTCTTGTAAAACCTTCACTTCTCAAGTATCGATGAAGAGGGTTTCTTGATTTTGGGCATTGAACATCCAGTTCAATAAGGAGAAATAGTGGAAGAAGAGATGAAGATTTTGTAGGAAAGGGATTTGGTTTCAATAGTGGAAAGCTTGAGTGAAGAGGAAAATGAAAAATATTTGGTTTTTATTAGTTAGGAAGTACAAATGTCATAAAAATCATAGAAAAATAAAAATAAAATAATCAACACATCGATATGAGAAATAGAATTAATGAAAATAAATAAACTATGTTTTTATGGTGAGACCAGAAGGGATCATCACGATGGGACCTAAACATATTTTCATAGAGTCATCCTTATAGTGTGACTTGAAATGGTGTAACCATAATGTTGAGACAAAAAGTGTAAAATTGTGACTTGTGAAACTATGAAATTGAAACCAGAACATGTGTAATAGAGAGTTCCAGACCATAATCTTTTCACATAAAACTTATTATCCATAATGCATGTATTATGTAATTTGTCCTTTCAGAATTTAATGGGTTTGTGAATATTTCAAGAAGAAAATATGTATTGCTAATGAATTCCAAAGTGATATCACCATTTTGATAATGACCTCTCAATAAGTTATGTCTTACATCTATATGTTTTGTCATGGAGTGTGAAACAAGATTGTTTGAAATGATAATATCACTTGTACTATCACAATTTATAAAAACATGAAAAAATTGATATCCATAGTATAGTAATATGGGTTTCATCCAAAAAATTTGTGCACAACAACTACAGGAAACTATGTATTCAACTTTGGTAATAGATAATGCAACAGAGTTTTGCTTCTTACTACACCCTAACACTAGATACTTGCCTAAAATATATCATGATCCATAGGTTCTTTTTCTATCTAACTTAAAACCACATAAATCATCATTATAATAGATAAAAAACTCAAATTATCTTCCTCTAGGATAGAATAATCCATGATTTGGTGTATGTTTGAGGAATTTGAACATCCTTTTAACAACATTTAAATGAGTCTCTTCTAGGTTTTCTTGAAAGTGATCACACATATATACACTAAACATTATATCAGGTCAACTAACAGTTAAGTAGAGTAGGTTTCCAATAATTCCTCTATAAGTGGTTTTATCAGTAGGTTTTCAATCTTCATCAATATCCAACTTGAAAGTAAAACTCATTAGAGTATCACTAATTTTAGTGTTTTATGACACAAAATGATTCAGAAGATCTTTAATATATTTTCATTGATTTAAAATAATACCATCGTTATTTTGAATGGTTTGAAAACCATGAAAGAATTAGAGTTCACCCATTAAACTCATTTCAAGTTCATTTTTCATCATTTTAGAAATCTCAATTAGAACTTATTTTTTGGGGACCCAAAAATAATATCCTCTATATAAATTTAAATTACTAAAACAACAAAATAAATTATTTTTATAAAAAGTGTAGGATCAACTCTACCTTGTTTATAACTTTTAAAAATAATAAAAGTACTTAATTTGTTATACCATGCTCTAGGATCAATTTATAAACCATATTATGGTTTTTATAATTTAAAAACTTGATTTTGAAATAAAGGATTTGTGAAACTAGTGGGTTCTTCAACAAAAATATCATTTACTATATAACCATTTAGGAATGCACTATTAACAACCATTTGATATAGATTGAAATTTAGATGTGCTGCATATGCAAAAAAGATTCTAATGTTTTCAAGTATATCTATAAGTGAAAAGGTCTCCTTATAATAAATTCCTTCTTCTTGATTATAGCCCTGTGCAACTGATGTACATGGATTTTCCAAGTATTTGTATAATTGTCTAACATAGTTTTAATTACTTTGTTTAACCATTTATTATATTTTTAGTTTATTTTTGTTGTTTTGTAGTAGTTTAGATATTTTGATAATTTTTAGTCAATTTATATACTAATATTAGTAATTTGGTATTTCTATTAGTTATATTAATTTTATATATTATATTTAACACTATATTATTATTATTAGTTTCTATAATTTTAGTATTGTTAAGTTTATTAAATTTTATTAGTATGTATATTTTAATTTTTATTCTATTTTATTTCATTATTTTGTTGCATTAAAAAATAATATTTGTTATTAGTTTATTATTATATTTAATAGTAATATTATATTTAATTACATGTGCGTTAATATATTATTATTTATTAACATAATTTTTTAACTTAATTAGATAATTAGTTTTTTTTAATTTGAAATTAACATTTTTTGTTTTATTTTTTTATTCCCCCCTAACTACCCACAATTCCTCTCTCCGATCCCATCCCCCCATTTGTGACCTCCTCCCCTCTCTATTCCCATGCCCCAATCACACTTTGACCTATTCCACCCTCTCCCTCTCTCCATTCACCCTTTCCCCTATTCCCTAGCCAACCTCCCCCTCTCTCCAATCCTCTCCTCCCCAAATAGCTCGCCTCCCCTCTTTCCATGGAACCGTTCCCTGCTCCCATCCTCTACCCACCGCCCGTCATCTCCCGGGACCCGCCGACCTCTACCCTGCCTACCCGGAGCTCCCCATTCCCTCTATCTACCTCTCCCCATTTTCATACACGAGAACCCCACCCACTATATCTGACCTACTCCCCCTATCTCCTCTATCCCGCTGACCCGCATCGCCTCCCCATGCCCTCACCTGCTCGACTCAACACCTTCGCTCCCCAATCCCTGCTCCCTCCGCTCACACTGACCCGCTCTGCTCACTACCCCACTCCCCTTCACATCTACTCCCCATCTGAGCCGCTAACCC
The DNA here is from genome assembly GCA_963277665.1 of Viscum album. Taxonomy (NCBI): domain Eukaryota; kingdom Viridiplantae; phylum Streptophyta; class Magnoliopsida; order Santalales; family Viscaceae; genus Viscum; species Viscum album. The sequence goes on along the minus strand of OY728166.1, from coordinate 31,613,525 downwards.
CATATACCCTATCTACCCCCTATTAGACAGGTGAAAAATAGGCCACCATCGACACTGATGTCTAGTTGCTCAGCACAACATCCATCGACCACCCCTCCTCCATTTCAAAAGCGCAGCGGTGGTTTGGACACATCCTCGATGTTCATGGCGGTTCGATTGGACTTCTGGAGATTGACATCGCACGATGAGAGTGAGTGCAAATAAACGCATATTTTCAGTGGAACGGTGGTTTCATTCGGATGTGGAGTCAGGGAATGCAAGAAGCGGAGCGATGATTATTAATTTACGATCATTGACGGCATCTTGTGTTGACCACCGCAATTAAACGAGCACAGTGATATTTCTATTTATTATTTTATGTGACGTGTTGTCATCATGATGGTGGGATAATTCATTGGTGTCAAAATTATGATGAGTGTGACGGTGAATTCATGTATTTAATTTATTTCTATGTTCGATTTCCTTTTGATTTAAATTCATTTGAATGTTTATTTATTTAATTTTATCAGAGTTTAAATGAATTTCTATTTGGGCTCTGCATACATTCTTTGGTGGTCGTTCGTTTGATACCTAATAAGTAATCATGAATGAGAGTTCATCAGAGAATTTATTTATTCTGAATTCGAACATGCGCGTGAGAAAATTATGAATAAATAAATATATTAATTGGAAAATTAATATTTTGTGTGTGCATTTATTCAAACATGTGTGAGTGATAATGAATAAGTGATCTAATGTGTGAAAACCCGACGCATGTAGATACTTCGACTTTGTGAGAAACGGGTCATCGTATTTCACCAAGTAATTCAGTGCTATAATGACGTGCAAATTATTCGTCAGGACAGAGAACAAAATGACGGATAATTTGTGTAATCACTAACGTACTGTCTAACATCAGAGAACAAGACCAGATAGTATTTTGATTAAAATTGGAATCTGTGATAATTGAAAAAAAATATTCAAATGTGGGATTTAAATAATTTTCATTGCATGCACTTGAACGAACATCATGACTATGACACTTCCATCTCTACCAGTTTCATTCATATCTTAGTTCACTTTGATAGTTTTAGTTAATTTAAATAGTAATTTTTAAAATAATCATTTAGTTTTTAGAACTTAGTTGTTAATCACACAATTAAAGCCCATCTTCCTGAACATTCCTCCAAATGGACATTGCTAGTGTCTACTCACATTCTCTCTGTGTTTCGACCCTGCTCTCCACTTATACAGTAGTTAGTTGGTAAATAAATATTGAAAATTTTTACGCGTCGCGATGCACGTTCCAAATTTCTAGCGTCATTTCCGGGGAGAATAGTAGCATTAGTGATTCCTTCAAAATAGTGATTTAGGTCAAAAAACATTTTACTACTCTAGGAAATTTTGATTGAAGGGATTTTCAAGACACCTAGAAGTTCAAAATGACATGGGCCGCACCACACAATTATAACCAGTACACACCCTACGTAGCCCCAACTCAATGTATGACATATAATGATTCACCACACATGAGTTATACAGGTAATCCCATTTATTTCAATGATCCTCATTCAATTCCATTCTATGATCTATAAGATAATATTTCTCCATGCTATGAAACAAGTCCTTATACATCTATTGATCATTTTCAAAGTCAATGCATTCCTGAAAATTTAGAACTTGATAATTCATGTCAAACAAATGATTCAATAATTGAGCACATGCTGCATTGTGTTATCACTAAGACCAATCAGAGGTTTGAACTTCATGATGAACGCAATGAAAAGGTTCTTTGCTCAAAAAAAGATCTAGAAAATCAATTGAATAATTTAGTAAATCAAATGAGTAATCTTTCCAAACTAACTACTTCATTACCACATGATTGTCTAATGAATCATATTTATGAACTAACCGCTTCATTACCACTTGATTATCTAATTCAAAAAAATTATTTTTAGGAGATTGAAATAGAGGTTCCATTCGAACAACATCCATGTCCTGAGTCTGATAATGAGATTGATTTACCTTCTTGTCATAAAATTGATGACTCCCCTCCATCAAAAAATAATTCTTCCAATCTAATCACATTTCAAGACTATGATAGTCTGGTCTTCCACCCTGTTGAACATAATGGTCCCTCAAAAAATGTGATTTCATGTAATTCTTCTATGAATTCACAACATAACCATCCAAAAGTGAAAAATGACATGATTAATGTCTATCAAATCACACCTTTTGAGGATGAAGAGGATATTTAACTTGGACCATTCTTTACTATGATAGATTCAGAATTGAACCAAGAGACAATAGATTGCCACATTGAAGAGGACATCACTTCAAATGACATCGAATAACCTCTTTTTGAAAATATTTGTGAGTCTGAAACTTTTTCTAAAATGGACACATCTGAAACTTTTTTGGAGCTAGAGAATTAATTAGCATTGGTGGTAGAGAACACTCATAATTATCTAGAAACAGTGGAGGAATGGGATTTCTTGGAGGATCCTCAGTTTGCGATGAAACATATACCAACAGAGAAATATGATGAGGGTGGTATAGAAGAATATTTTGAAAAAGATTTCATTCTTGACACAATGGAGTCATCTTATCCAATTGATCCTATGCCACTTGCTCCATGCGTCGAGGTTAAAAACAATTCACTTGAAATACACACATATGCTAACAATATTTTTGACCTTGGCATAATCAATGAAACCATCAAGAATGAATTGAGTTGGAAACCAGTAAATTTCCCTGTGCTAGTGGTTGGGTGTGAAAACGAATTAGGATACATCGTCAAACTAGATACTGCATTCAAGGATGTGATGGATATAAGCCGACCAATGAAGGATCCTAGTAAAGGTATTTTTTCACCTGTGAGCATTCAAAGAGGTAATCTTCTTGATATTTCCACTGACGACATTTTCACAAAATTCAATTATTCTATGAGTCATTCATCGGGAAAGGTATATTCATTCCATTGTGATTTAGAATATTTTCATTTCATTGCACACATCCATTATTCTAACATGATTCCATTGAGATTTTTTACAGCTTGCAGGATAAACTCATCTTCAATGAATGGATTCCACACTCAAACTGAAAAAGAAGCATATGCATGGTTTACATTTCCGTTCGATCCTGGGAGAGTTTCAATAATTTCTGGCTGAAGGCGAAGTAAACATAGAGCTCAATGGTAGGCAACCCATCATTTGTTTGTTTTCTTTTCACTGCATTTAATTTCATTTCATTTATTTTTATTTTAAATAAAATGGCATGCATTTACAACAATATGTTTTCTCCTGGAATATTAGTGGATTTAAATTCATCATCAATATCTTTATCATCAACATTATTTTGATTATGGTGTGACTTATTTCATATGATGTGATTATGTGCTGTCAATGTGTAGGTTTTATAGGTATACCATTTCTGGAGCTTCATCAGATACAAACAGCCTCTCCGCGTCAATCTGTACTTACACATGGAAGTGTTTTATTTTTTCTATAATTTATGCTTCCATAAACATCAATTAAACTAACAAAAAAACAATAAAAATAAAATAAAAATTTGAATAATGAAAAAAAACTAACAATCCAGTCATTGATGAACCCACATGAAATCCACTGTGTTTTTGTTGCGACATAGTCGGGAACATACCACTTGTGTCACCAGGCAGTTTTAGCACTTGATTGTTGTTTGGAATTCTTTGATCCTTGATCTCATGATATAGATGATTGTAGATATTGTTTCATTCTTCAAAAATGTTTTTTTAAAAACTTGTATATTTTTTAGACACATATTTGCATTCATGATCATCTGTGCTGTCCAAAATTATATTTCCATACCCATGAGGACTTTGAGCCATTTTAAATCATCTCTTATTTATATTTTTCTTGAGGGAATATCAACCATGTTATGTCTTCTATAACTTGCTATGTTTATTCAACAAAGTGATAAAAAGTTTTAAAAGTTTCAATAAAATGATCGAGGCATCTGTTTTATTATTTATCCCCATTGACACACTGAGCCACCCATACATTTTCTCCATCGTGTAGCCCTTAGAAGCCATGAATGATCCTTTTAAGATGAGCCCAAACAATACCCTTCCCTACCCATTTCTTGAATTTCTAAATGATAATTTTCAATATAAGTGTGGGGGAGAGATTTACTCATGGATAGGGTTCTTCGAGGGGTAGTGAGTCATTTGATGTACATGGTTTGAAATTATCCAATCCTGATCATATGAGTTGTTTTTCACAGTAGACACATTCATTACATATATTTTGATATAGGAATATACAATCCTTTTGGTTCCAACAATGAGTACATTGGTGATCATTACGCGGTAACCCTCCCTTTTGGGGATACCTATAAAAGTGATGATCCATTAATCCATGAACTAGAGAGTTTTCTATATGTCCTACCTTCATTTAGATGTTACAGCGTATACGCTACAAGTGTACCATTCTTTGGGATTATTTTCTGACATTCATTTCATGGGGTTTTTGAGTTGATACTCACCAGTTTTTCCTGACCATATTATTTGAGTGAGTTGTGTTTTAAAAAAATAGAGAGAAAAAAATAGTGAAACATTGGATTATTACATTCTTGGGTACAAGCAGTGTTTTAAGTGTGAGGGAGCGAGACCGTTTAGGGATACCTTTTTATTGACATATATCATGCATTTATTTCAAGATTCAACCCTCCTTTTTACTAAAAAGATGTCAATTTTTTTACCCACTGTCCTACAACCTCGGAGACATTTGAACCTCATTTAATGTCCTTGAGATTGGTGCATTATTTTGATTTCCACTAGTAGAGATTTGAAATTAATGGAAAGAATATAGTAATCTTGCATGTGTTTGAGAATTGAGTAAAACTTTGATCATATATTTGGAGAGATGAGAGTGATGGCAAGGTAGGTCACATGATACATGAGTGTAAGTACTTTTTTTGGAAACAAGTCACGTGGAATAAAAATGAATTTTAAAAATTGGAGCTTTAAATGAAGCATAATATTTTATGGGTAAATGAGATTGGAATTTTCCGAACATGTAATTTTGATGTTTTGATTTGTCTGGGGCCACTTGTGTTTTCTTTCTGATTTTTTTTTCCCAGGAATGAAAAAGTTTAATCATGGGGGATTTGAGGTACATGGATTTCGCATGTATTTTTATAATTTTCAAACTTAGTTTTAATTAATTAGATTAGCCATTTTTTATATTTTTAGTTTATTTTTGTAGTTTTGTAGTATTTTAGATATTTTGATAGTTTTTAGTTAATTTATATGATAATATTAGTAATTTAGTATTTATATTAGTTATATTAATTTTATATATTATATTTAACACTATATTATTATTATTAGTTACTCTAATTTTAGTTTAGTTGATTTTATTAATTTTTATTAGTATTTATATTTTAATTTGTATTTTATTTTATTTCATTATTTTGTTGCATTAAAAAATAATATTTTTTATTAGTTTATTATTTTATTTAATAGTAATGTTATATTTAATTACATGTGTGTTAATAGATTATTATTTATTAATATCAATTTTTTAATTTAATTAGATAATTAGTTTTTTTTAATTTGAAATTTACATTTTTTGTTTTATTTTTTTATTGCCCCCTAACTACCCACACATCCTCTCTCCAATCCCATCACCCCTTTTTTTACACGCTCCCCACTCTATTCCCACACACCAATAACCCTTTGACCTATTCCACCCTCTCCCTCTCTCCAATCACCCTTTCCCATATTCCCTCGCCAACCTCCCCCTCTCTCCAATCCTCTCCTCCCCAATTAGCTCACCTTCCCTCTTTCCTTGGAACCGTTCCTAGCTCCCATCCTCTACCCTCCGCCCCTCATCTCCCTAGACCCATTGTCCACTACCCCGCCTACCCAGTGCTCCCCATTCCCTCCGACTTCCTCTCCCAATTCCTAGACTTGAGAATCCCACTCCCTCTATCTCACCCGCGCCCCCTATCTCCTCTAACCCGCTGACCTGCTGCGCCTCCCCAGGCCCTTAACTTCTCGGCTCAACACCTCCACTATCCAATCCCTTCTCCCTCCTCTAACACTCACCTGCTCGGCTCACTACCCCGCTCCCCTTCCCAGACACTCCCCTTCTCAGCCGCTGAACCCATATACCCTATCTCTCCATGTTAGACAGGTGGAAAATAGGCCACCATCGACATCAACGTCCGGCTGATCCGCACAAAATCTAGCGACCACCCCTCCTCCATTTCGGGAGCACAACTCTGGTTCAGACACATCATTGATGTTAATGGCAGTTCTCTTGGAATTCCGTAGATTGACATCACACGATGAGAGTGAGCTCAAATCAAAGCATATTTTCAGCGGTGCGGTGGTTTGATTCAGGTGTAGTGTCAACGAATGCACGGAGCGGAGCGATGATTATTATTTTTTGATCATTGATGGAATCTCACAGTGAACACCGCAACGACACGAGCACATTCATATCTTCTATTTATTATTTTATGTGTCGTGTTGTCGTCGTGATGGAGGGATAATTCATTGGTGTCGGAGTTGTGACGAATGTGACAGTGAATACATGTCTTTAATTTATTCCTATGTTTGATTGAATTTTGAATTAATCTCATTTGGATTTTTATTTAATTAATTGTATCTATGTTTAAATTAATTATCATTTGGGCTCTACACACATTCTTTGGTTCCTGTTCACGTGATACCTAATAAGTAATCATGAACGAGAGTTCCTCAGAGAATGTATTTTTCGAAATTCGATCAAGCACGTGAGCGAATTTTGAATAAATAAATATATTAATTAAAAAATTAATATTATGTGTGTGCGCTTATTAAAACTTCTGTGAGTGATACTGAATAAGTGATCTCATGTGAGTGTACCCGATGCAGGTAGATACTTCGACTTTGTGAGAAATGGGTCGTCGTATTTAACCATGTGATTCAGTTCTATAATGACGCACAAATTAATTGTCAGGACAAAGAACGAAATGACGAATAATTTGTGTAAAGATTCAAATACTGTCTAACATCATAGAATGATACCAAAGAGTATTTTGATTAAAATTTCTATTAGTGATAATTGAATAAGTTAATATTCAAATGTGGGAATTATATAATTGACATTGCATGCACTTGAACAGACTTCATGACTCTGACACTTTCATCTCTGCCAGTTTCTTTCATATATTCGTTCACATAGATAGTTTTAGTTAATTTAAATAGTCATTTTTAAAATATTCATTTAGTTTTTAGAACATAGTTATTAATCACACTATTGGAGCCCACCTGCCTGAACATTCCCCCAAAAAGACATTTCTAGTGTCTACTCACATTCTCTCTTTGGTTCGACCCTCCTCGACACTTCTAAAGTAGTTAGTACGTAAATAAATATTACAAATTTTCATGTGTCGCGACATTTTCATTTGGTATCTGCACACATGCTATGGTTCACGTTTGTGTGATACCTATTAAGTAATCATGAACAAGAGTTCATCATAGAATTTATTTATTCAGAATTCGTTCAAGCGCATGAGAAAATTCGGAATAAATAAATATATTAATTGGAAAATAAATATTTTTTGTGTGTGCTTATTCAAACTTGTGTGAGTGATACTGGATAAGTGATCTCATGTGAGCGAACCCGACGCAGGTAGATACTTCGACTTTCTGAGAAACGGGTCGTCGTATTTCACCAAGTGATTCAGTACTATAATGACGCCCAAATTATTCTTCAGGACAGGAAATTAAATGACGGATAATTTGTGTAAACATTAAAATACTGTCTAACATCAGATAACGAGACTAGATAATATTTTGATTAAAATTGTAATCGGTGATAATTGAATAAATAAATATTCAAATGTGGGAATTAAATAATTGAAATTGCATGCACTTAAACGTACATCACGACTCTGACACTTCTATCTCTACTAGTTACATTCATATATTAGTTCACTTAGATAGTTTTAGTCAATTTAAATAGTCATTTTTAAAATCTTCATTTAGTTTTTAGAAATTAGTTGTTAATCACACAATTAAAGCCCATCTTCCTGAACATTCCTCCAAAAACAAATTTTAGTGTCTACTCACATTCTCTCTGTGGTTCGACCCTTCTCGCCACTTCTACAGTAGTTACTAGGTATATAAATGTTGAAAATTTTCACACATTGCGACGCACGTGCAAACAACCAATCTATACATATTTCTAACTATATTACGAGCTTCATCTACTTTATTTCTAAACACCCAATTACAGCCTATGGTAAAAATGTGTTTGGGTCTCTCAATAAGTTTCCAAACATTGTTCCATTCATACTCAATATGTTGTTCTTGTATATCCATCACCCAAAATTCCTCATTGATAGCATCAGTGATGTTTTTAGGATTAATTTTTGATAAAAAATCTTGATGTTCAAGATGATTTCTCAAAAAAGATATCATTTGTGTTCCTCTATCTAGATCTCCAACTAAAACATCTAAGGGATGGTTCTTAAGGGTTATAGTTTGTCTATGAAAGGTAATTCTAATTATTTCCGTTAAATAACTTGGTTCTAGTTAATTACAACTTGAATCTAGTAAATTTCAAAAACATGATTTTTATCAAATATTCCATTACAGGATGGTTATTGGTTTTTCCATTAATGTCTAGATTTAAAATATCATCCTAATGATTCTCTAGAGAGGTCTTAGGATCATTTGGATATGTCTCAAAAAATTTGACCTAGATGGATTCTACCACACATTTATTTATTTAGTAAAAAGCTATATACGATTTTCTAGAGTATAAATATCCTAGAGAGTTACCTTAATCACTCTTGGATACAATGTTTTCTTGATTTTCCTTGGAATTAATAATATAAAATTTTCAACCAAAGTCTTTGAAGTAGTTCACATTGGATTTTATATTATTCCACAACTCATATGGGGATTCAATTATGATTTGGACTAATCAACACTCTATTAATAATATAGCATGCTGCATTTACAGATTCAAACCAAAAATAAATAGGTAACTCATATTCACTATGTATGGTTATAACAATTTCTTTAAAGGTCCTATTTATTATTTCTATGACTCCATCTTGTTGAGGTGTTCATAGAGAAAGAATTTATGAATATATACATTTTGTGATGAAAAGGATTCAATATCTTTATTTTAAAACTCATCAACATGGTTTCTTTTTAGAGATTTCATTTTATGTCTAATATGATTTTCTACAGTTTAAGCATACTTGGTGAAATGATAGCTGGAATCACTTTGGTGAGCCAAGAAGAAGACCCAAGTATACCTAGAAGTTTAATCTGTGAGAACATAAACATAGTGTTTCCAATTTAAAATAGAAACTTTAGATGGTCCAATTAAATCCACATGAACATACATGAGAGGTCGATAAGTTGAAACATATTTCTTTGTATTGAAGGAAATTTTGTGTTATTTTCCCTTTTAACAAGGATTACACAATTTATAATTTGGATAATTTAGTTTGGATAGATCATTGGCCTAACTTTTTCATGTTATCTTTATAAGGGAGCTAATATTACAGTATCCAAGTCTTCTATGAAAAAGCCAACAATTCTTGTGAAATGGACTTAAATATGAAGAATTTTGAGAAACTAAATTATATAGGTAAATAGAATTTACATTTTTATTTTTTAATTCTTAAAATACTATTTTAATTTTTTAATTAAAAACATTGGAAGCTAAAATTTTAAATTTAAAATTAAATCCATCATCAAATGGTTGTGAAATACTATGAAAATTATATTTTAGTCCATCTAAAAAAGGTACTTTAGAAATTAAAACATAGTAAGAGTAACCGATTTGACCTTGGTGAATGATTTTTCCTTTAAAATTCTCTCAAAGGTGACATTCCCACAATAAACCATTATTATGTTCTTGAAACATGAAAAGTATCATATCATGTGTCTTTATAACCCACTATCTGAGAACCATAAATTTTATAGGAGCTCTTAAAATAGTTTTCCTACAAAATAGTCAAATAAAAATAGACTTTGGTACCCAAATTTGTTTGGGTCCAGTAATATTAGAAACTAGTGTTTTAGAAACCCACATATAACTCCTTAGTTTCATATAAAAATTATGTAATTTAATTGAGATATAAACTTCATTTGGTTTACAAAAACTAGAAATAGTAGAGAATGTATCATAGTTTGAATTAACAGAATTTTTTCCTAAAATAGGAATAAAGTTGTATTTTCTAGATCTGGAACCAAACTTGGTTTTTCTAAAATTTCTTTGACAAGATTGATAGCCAATACAAGTAGTGTATTTAGGGGATACTTGTTTACCTAGTATTTTTACCAAGATATATTTACCTTTAGTAAACCTTTCAAGGTCCTTTTTCAATTGGTCATTAAATAGCTTTAATTCATTATTTTCATTTAATATTTGACCATTTTTTCACTCTTTCTACAATAATTTTAGATTTAACAGTTTAGGAAAGTGCATACTGTCTCTTTAAATACTTGAATTTTTCTTTTAGTTCATCACATAAATCCTAAATCATATTTCAGTACTCATACATTTCTTTTTTATAAATATTTTCAGAATACATTTCATATCAAGAATAATAGAAATTTTGATTTGATGATTCCAAGGTAACTTCAGATGTGTTTTTAAGGAAACATATGTTTTATTTTTTAGCATATTTATCATGTCAAGTCTCTAAGTCACATGAACTGTCCTTAAAGGAACACAAATTTTCATTCATTTCATTTTCATATATTCTATATTTGTCCTCATATTTCCTTTTTTACATGAGCTTAGGATAATCAGCCCTTACATGTCCCTTTATCTTACATTCATAACATACTATCTCCTCATACTTCTCATATATTTTCCAATCCTTCTTCCAACTTTTTTTTGATCATATCTTCCTTTGAAGTTAGGCTTTGTAAAGAATATATTCCTTTTGTAAAATTTCCTAATCCTTATTGCTAATTGAGACATCTTATCATCACTGTCGAGTAATGATTGTTTATTGGAAGAACTTTCTACAAAGGCTTGTAGTTTCTACTTTTATTTGTGTTTAGAGGTAGTGGTCATAATTTCAATATACATTCTTTTGGATTTCTTCCCCTCTAACTTATGGACATTTAGGTATTCATCATACATCATTAGTTTCCCAATGAGTACTTTGATAGGAATTTTGCTTATGTCACCTGAATATCTAATAGAGAAAGAAGTTCCTCTCCATATGTCAGGTAACCATCTAAGAATCCTCATGATTAGTTATTTGTCTATAATTTCTCTTACCATAAAGATCATTATGTTTACAATTTCATTGAACATGAGATACATATCAGAAATAGGCTCATTAGTATTCATTTTAAAATTACCATATTTGATAGTATAAGTGTTAATTTTCATTTCTTTCACATTAGTAGTTATATCATGTGAAACTGACAAAGTATCCCAAATTTACTATGCAATTTTAAATGAACAAATTATGTTAAATTCCTCATCTTCTAAGGCACAATATAGGGAATTCATTTCTTTACAGTTATTATTATAAGCAGTCTTACTTGGGTCATCCCCTATAGTTCTATCAGTAATAGGAATTTTATAATCATCTACAATTGATAATAATATTTAAAAATTCATTCTTTATAAAAGCATTTTCATTTTAATTTTTAATTGGGCATAATTAGTTCTATTAAATATTGGAGGTATGTCTATTTCATCACCTTCTATTATATTATACATAATAAAGAATTACTTTTAAATAGATATAAATTTAGAACTAACTAAAATTTATACATTATTCAATTTTTACTAAAATCACAATTGAATTGATTTTGAAACAGAGAAATAAACAAGAACTAATTCCTCTGATAACAAATTTTTTTCGAAGTATAGTACTCAAGATGGTGCGGTGAATTGAGTATCTATAAAAATTTATGTTTAAAATTTACATAAAAATATTCCCCAATTAAAAATGAATGCATGATAGTTAATCAAGGTAATATGGTAATAATAGTTTTTCTATTAAAATTACTTCTCATAAAATTGATTAAATTGTTTTAATATCAATGTGAGTTATTGGTTCTACTTTTGAGGCTATTATAAAAAGGAAAATAGTTATAAATTCTATCTAAGAATAACTATCAAAGTAAATTCTAGTTTTCCAAAACATATGATAAATAAGAGAAAAATTAAATTTAATGGACATAGTGGATAAAAAAGTGGTTCAGTCTCAATCCATGACTTAATACACTCTATTTTGTAATCACTTGCCACCAAGAAGTTTATATTAATATACTTGATCCACACCTTAGATCGAGGTAAAATATAGTACACAGGATTCCCTATGTCACATTAAATCTTCCACTATTCTTCATGGTGATAATCTACAAGGTCACACAAGGACTATTTCCACACTTATCCATAGGGGTAAACAGATGTAATAATGTGTCAGAGGAAGGGTATATTTTAACATTCAGTTTAATACAAGAGAATGTGTATTTTTAGTACATAAACACACAAAAAAAACATTAATCGAAATCTAAAAATAGTACACAATATATTAATGATGATGAAAAGGATTAGAATTCCTCTGAGTGTTATTCTATGTAGCTCTAAACATATAAGATGATTCAGATGCACGAATCGAGTCGTCATGTGAATAACAGAGTATTGCAAGTATGGTGCTCTGGTTTCTAGTTTGATGATGTGAACTATATAGATCATGTTATTCTTTTATAGGATACTATGAAGATGTTTGAGGCTCTGATCTATGGTAGTTGAGACTTCTGGGATCGATAGTGCTTTGTGTGTTCTTCAGAGGTATGTTGTTACCTGCATGAGTTCTATTTTTCATTGTTATATTCTGTATATTTTTAAACCACACTTATCTTTTTTTAATTAGGGGTGAACATGTTGAAGCCAGTAGGATGCATCTATTATGATCCTCATACCTCGTAATATCTGTGACATGTCTAAAAAGAAACATTGATGTTAGTGCCATTTAATTACAAAAATATGATAGTTATAAATTAAATTAAAATCCAAAAAAAAGATTAAATAAGGGTGTCAATGTTTGTTTAGAAACGATGTCACTTGGAAACGGTGTTCCTAGATATGGTGTCTTTTTTCCTTTGATTAGTGAGTCAGCTGCGGTGCCACAAATGCATTGAGATCAGGAACTGATAGCATAGATGCAGTGTGAGAATCACAGTGTGTCTGGTATCAGTATCTAGTCCTTTTTTAAAATTTTGAACGTTTCCGGAATCATAGTATCTTGGAGTACGGTGTCAAGGTCACAGTGTCACGGTCATAGTGTATAGGTCATGGTGTCTCAGGCAGGGTGTCTGGGTCACAGTGTCTGGGTCACGGTGTCTCGATCACGGTGTCTGGGTCATGATGTCTAGTACTTTGTCAAAATCTAGAACCAGTGTCAGAATTATAGTTTCAAAAACTTACCCAAATATCTGTAAACAACCTTAAGAAGTAATATTCATAAAATGGATTGAACATAATTATTGGTATAATAAAACATAATAGAAAAATATTATTCATAACTTTTGAAATTATGCATAATAAGGTAATTAGCATAATTATCTTGATTTCCATGATTTTTTAGCATTAAAACATGATCAAATAGGAGGAATCCAACATTTAGGAGTATGAAAAAAACAATTACTCTAGGTATTTATTTTATATAAATAAGTAAATATAAGGTATTTTTAATGATCCATGTAATGAAATAGGGATACTTATTTCATGTTTAGGTTTATTTTTTAAATGACGGTCACACAAAACTTCTTGAATTCAATTTCACCTCTTGTTTGATGGTTTTGATATTATGAATTTATAATAATCATGGGGGATGAAAAATTATTCTATCAAACATTTAGAAATACAGAGAAAATTTGAAAAGTTTTTTAAATGTATAGATTTAAAAAAAATCAAATATAGTGGTAAATAAATTACCTTGAACACAATATATTCCTATACATTTCAATGAAATACATGACATTATGTGAGCTAAAATTTATTCTGTAATATATTCCTGTAAATTTTATTGAGATACAATAGTAGATATTATAGCTAACAGATGAAGGACATGACCATTTATTCCTTAACATTTCAGTACCTGAGATAGATAACAAAAAATGAATTATTAAATAAATGAGTAGCTATGTCTTATTTTCTAAAATATCCAGATAAATAACTGGTCATGTACTCTAATAGTGTTAAGAAATTTCAGCACTACCTAGTATTTAATAAAATGATAATTTATAGTAGTTTATAGAATATTAAATGGGAAGTATATAATAGACATTAATATTAAATTAATGTTTTAAATAGTAGACATTAATGAAATCACTATTTATAATAGTAGACCCTATAAAATGATAGTGTATAAAATTAGATATTTAAAAAATGATATTTTATAATACTGGATAATATTAAATAAAATATTATTACATTAGACATTAAAAAATAATGTTAAATAACAATAGATTTTTTTCAGTGATTCTGCATAATAGTAGTCATTAAAGAATGATAGTTTATAATAGTAGATAGTTTTAGGCGGTCATGTTTTATCATCGTGCATAATGAATTTTTCACGAACAACTAAATAATAAATTACAAAGGAATATTTGACCATAAAAAATTTAGTTAATATAATATGTGCTGGATTAATATAATAAAAACTAAAATTATAGTTTAATTCTCACTAAAAATATATCAATTAGAGAGGGAATTTATGTTGATACAAATAATTACTGAATAATGAGAAAGTAATGATAATTTTTTAGTCATAAAAAAAAATAAAACCATCTAAGAGAGTAATGTTTTTATGAAAACTATTCTAGCATATTTTCTATTCATTAAAGTTGTCCTGTGAAGATATGACAGGGATTGAGTTTGATGTAAGAATACTTTTATTATTGTGAAATCTATTATGAAACAGAATATCATAAATAATAGAAAATAATCAAATGTATATAAATTATTATATAAAAAAATAACCTTTTCATTTATCAATATTCATATGGCTCGAAATTATAGTGTTAAAAAATATAAATAGTCAAAACTCGATAACTGGTTGATGTCAGAGACACCAATTGGACATTAGATGCTAAAAACCATGGTTATATAATCATATGTATAATGAATAAGGAAAATGTAGAGAAACCATAATAAAATAATGCATCCTAGAGAAGTTCTATAAAGGAATGCATCCAGAAAATCCAATTTTAGTCAAAAATTAAAAGTCAATGATGAAATAAAATATAAAAAAAATTAAATGAAATTTAGACCTGAGTACTACTAAGAGGCACCAAGATTTAATGGTTCCCAAAAGTGCCAAGTGGCGGTTAATATAGAAATGGAATGGGATATGCAGAGATGGTTGATAGAGATAGAATGATGTATAGAGGCAGAGGCAGAAGAGAATGCAATAGAGGATGAAAAGATGCAATTCTAACTCTTTGAACAATAATGGAGAAAAGGGGAGATGAAGCTATAATTCCAGAATCCAAAGTATGTAGATTATTTGGGTAGAGTTGTATCTTTGAGTGAGGTGAACAAGATAAAACATTGAAGAATCAAGGGAGAATAATGGAATACAAGGAGAATATTGGTTTTACATGGGGGATAGGATGAGGGGGTTGTGGGGATAAAAGGGGAGAGGAGGATAGGGTTTTTTAATTTTTTTGTGTCCATATATACATAAACCAATGAAAAAATATACTTATTTAAAAAAATTCATCATTTTTTATTGAAACTAATAAAAAATGTTTTCATTTATGTTTTGGTGTCAATTTTTCCAAAATCAGTGAAGAAACTAGAAATTCATATTTTTTAGCAACATTTGTATCTAATTGTGACACAAAAATAAGAAATGAATCATTTTTTCATCAATCTTTGACAAAACTAATGCTAAAATGTCTATGTAGACCTTTTTTGTATCATTTTGTAAGAAACGGACACTATATATCTGATTTTGAATATAGTATTTATATTAGTGTAGGGATCATAACCCTTTGATGGATTTCAAGGATAAATATATTAAAAAACAATTTTTTTGGTAAATAATATATTTTCTGGTTCTTACATGAAATTTATTGATGCCTAGAAACAATAAGTGGATATTGTTCAAGATTAATTATACATAGATTATATAAATAGAAAAGGTTACATTGTGCTTCAACGGATCATCACCTAGTGCATGACAACATGACATACTACACAACCAGTTTGAAACTCCAGTGGGATATTCATAGGATACATTATATTTTAATTACAAACCATTATGATGGATTTGAATAGATGATGAAAATTAATAGACTAGATTTATACTAGGGTCTATTATAATTAAAATAATGTGACATGATATAGAGATCCAGTAAATTATTATATGTTTTTTCCATCATGATTATTGTTACTCTCACTAGGCTTTTTCATATTAGTCAATGTATTTCACCCAAAGGAATCAGGTTAACATTGACCATAAAGAGAAATGAGGTGAATATAAGAAACCAACGTGGTTTATTTCATGAGTGAATGATATCCAGATTATTCCAAATCAGTTATCCCAAATTATGATAACAACATATACCTTATCAATCTAAAACACTCACCAAATAAGATAAAGATGGAGTTTTCTAAGAGCACGAGTGGTGGATAATTTTGAATAAAAAAGGTTCGATTTATATCACTTGAGAAATATAGAGAGAGACACCTAGGAAATTTTATCAATGGAATGATAATATTCAATATCTTTATAAGATAATACAATAAATTAAACAATTTTTCATTAAAAATGATGTTTGTGAAAGATGGAAATAAATGTTTTCCTAGAGGCCCATTTATAGTTCCTCGATTTAAATGTGGGAAACCTGGAAATTATGTATGTTAGTTCTCTTTTATAAAGGGTGACACCTATATTAAGGAAGAACTAATTTTCAAATAAAATAGATGAGGTATTTATGTACTGGGATTCAAGAATTAAAATATAGAAGTTTTTTACCAATGGTTTTTTAGTTATAAGAATCATATAACATTGAAGGATTTTTTATAATTTCATTAAAATATATGAATTCATTAACATAAGTGTTATGGATACCAAAATGGGTTATGAGTTTATGGATGATCATATGTTAAAATTATTAAACACCCCCTTTTAAATTCTTATGGTGGGAGTGCAAGAAGATTAAGAAAAATTTTGGGAAGCATTAAGGGAATACAACCTAATGGTTTATTATATGAAAGAGTTTTTTGAGGAAGATTTTCTTTAATTTTTTGTACATAAGATTTATGGTATTGGTGAACATAAATGGATACCTTATCTTCTATGTTGTATTAATCTTAGGTAATCACAATTTATAGAACATTATAATAATTATGTTAACATAGAATCATAAAAATGACATCATGTATACCTGGTGTATAAGAATCACATATGGAAAGTCTGTGGGATTGAACACATATCCTGAGGATGACAAGGGTTTAACACGCACAACTATACTACGTGATTTTCTAGTTAACATAAGTTTTTTCGTTAAAAATTTTGTCAAATAAATAATAATTTTGAAACAGTGGTGAAATTATTGAGTTTTAGAGATTAATTTATTATATTGGATAACTTTTGATAACTATATTGGTTTTTAAAAATTGATAGTGATTGAAATTAATAACTCTCACTATTTTACGGATCATGATCTATGTAATATCCCGGTTCCAGAAGCCACCCAGAGGCGCCCCGTACCCAGCCGGTCACATGACCTCAAGCGCGTTTTCCCAAATGCCAGAGGTTATCGACTAGTAGCAAGGTCCTTGGTGAGTCGGTGGGGAAACTAGGCCCTCATTCGATAAAGTATATAGTGGAAGAACAACCAAACACAATAGCGGAAACAATAAACAGCATACACCAACTGAAATGAACAGCAGAAGTAATGTATAAATAATTATGATGCAACATGGTACATATGTCTATGGAAATACATAAACAAACCAACGTGCTGAAATAAAAATGAAAATAGATTGAAAAATAAAAACAAAGTAAACTTCTCAGCATCGCAAGTCGTCACTTAGTCCCCTGCTCTCCAGCTCCAAAGCAAGGTAGGTACCTAAAGTAGAAGGGCGCTAGCCATTATCTATACCTACAACAACATAGTCTGTTTGGGCTTAAAAGAATGACCCAAATAGGGTGTAAGACAAAGTCCCAGTAGGCAATCACCCAAAGATCTATTCCTAACAGTCAATGAATAAATTGCAGTAATAAAAAAGAAAGCAGTAAACAGGAAATCACAATTAGCTACAATCGACAGTTCTACATATAATGTACACAAGGAACAACCACTGAAGCAAGCAGAACAAAAAGGTAACTTCTTGGTAGTTCTCATAGCCTAACCCCTAAGGTTCAACCTACAAGTACTATCTACCCTCTAGGAAGCACACACAGAATCACCCCTCTGGTTCAGCTATAGAATAGACTCTATGGGGAAGCACTCACCGTCAATTCCACCTATAGTCTTGTATCATTCTAAAGGCTCTCTGGGGAAGCACTCAACATCAATTCCCCATGTGGCATGCATAGAGGATCTATAGACTCTATGAGGAAGCACTCAATGTCAATTCCCCCTGTGGTCTTGCATTGTTATTTAGGACACTCTGGAGAAGCCCTTCCGTCCATTCTCCCTATGGCCCACTACACTAGGTTCTCTCAACCCTGTGTAAAATAAACATTCATAGTGCGCGTGTATCGTCCAAGTAAACCTCATGAACTACTTGGCTATCATTCTAAGGCTCAACGGCATAATAAGAAATAGTTCCGCTATCCTACATCTAGGCGTGGAAACTGGAAAATGCCAAACAGGAAGAACAAGGATAGGAAACATCCAGAGTATAGTAAAACTACCATATTCATTGGAAAAAACATATACTCTAGAAATCAAGAAAAGCAGGCAATTTAATAGGGGAAAAAGGAACACGCAATACCTTGTTCAAGGTTATTGGTGGAATTTGTACAAAATACTCAAATAATTTCTACCAAGAGGCACACCCCACCTAACTCGATCTTAGGAGATCAATATATGTTAACCACGATGACTGATTCCCCTTCGAGTGTCGTAGATCATAGAAAACATCAAAAACGCTCAACCTATGATAACTTGAGAACGGGAATGAACTGGAAACCAAGGCTCAAGAAGAAGGAAGAAATCACCGCTGCGCTTCCAATGCAATCAACAGAGCTTGCATCTGATAACAGACGGAGAAGCGGGGGCTTGTCAAAGATTCGCGAATCCTCGGTGCTCTCGGACGAACAGAACCTAGGAGAAGCAAGTTCGGTCCATCAGTCGTGACCCCGATGCGTTTAGTGAAAAAAAAGAAAGTACACGGCGTGTACATTTAGAGTACACGGCATGTACTAGGTCTTTTCCGTACTCCGCCCTTATCGGCATCCAAATCACCCCTACACACCGTGTGTGTAGCCCGGACATGGCCAGAACACGGCTTCGAGCGGGAAAAGTGTACAAGGCATTTAATCAGAAAGTACACGACGTGTACATCAAAAATTTCCAGAAACATTATTTTTCCCAAAAACTCCAGAAAAAGGGAAAACATACCTGAACGAAGATCCGGGTTCTTACAAACTCCCCCCCTTAATGAAATTCATCGCCGAATATCCCTAGAGAGGCCTAGAAGAATAGACCCTGAACAGTTTCGGCCACTGCGAGCGTACAACGGCCTCCCTCTCCCAGGTCTCGTCCCATAGTTGCCCGTGCTGCCATAGCACCCGTAATAGAGGAACATACCACCCATGAAGAACCTTCGTACTGCGTTAAGCACTCTTGATAGGATGCTACTCGAATGACGCATCTGCTTCAAGTTCATCCTCCTCAGGCTGAAAGATGTGAGACTGGTCTGCAAAGTAACGTCGGAGCTGAGAAACGTGGAAGACGTCATGCATATCCCGATACCTCTGAGGTAGCTACAACTGATAGGCAACCATCCAAACTCTCTCCAATACCTCAAATGGTCCGACGTACCGTGGTGAAAGCTTACCCTGTCTCCGAATCCACTTTTCTCCCAACCTCGTTGCGACACGTAGGAAAACCATATCTCCGACCTCAAACTCCAGAGGTCATCCCCGCGGATCAGCATAAGACTTCTTCTGAGACAATGCTATAGCCATCCGCTTCCGAATCATCTCTATCTGATCTGAGGTCTCTTGAACAAGACGAGGTCCCAACAAAGCTGCCTCTCTTACCTCTAGCCAGCATAAGGGGGATTGGCATGGCCTAACGTACAATGCCCCGTATGGTGCAATCGGAATGGTCGTCTGGAAACTGTTGTTGTATGAAAACTTAACCAGAGGAATTTTCTTCTCCCAAGAACCGCCAAAGTCTAGGATGCAAGCTCGGAGCATATCCCCACGCACCTGAATTATGCGCTCAGACATGCCTTCAGTCTGGGGATGGTATGATTTACTCAAAAGTACCTGAGTACCGAAGGCCTTCTGAAGTCCCTGCCAGAATCGAGAGGTAAATCATGCATCCCTATCTGAAACAGTGGAGTGTGGGACTCAATGTAGACGTACGATCTATCTGATTTATAGTCGTCCCAGGTCATCAACACTGAAGGTCTCCTTGATCGGCAAGAAGTGAGCAACCTTCGTGAGACAATCGATGACAACCCAAACAACATCGTTCCCCCGAGGCGACCTCGGCAACCCGGTCACGAAGTCCTTCGCAACATCGTTCGACTTCAACTCCGGAATGGTTAACTGCTGTAAAAGGCCTACTGGTTGCTGATGCACTACTTTCACCTACTGAAAAGTAGAACATCCAATGACAAATCCAACAACATATTTCTTCATACATGGCCACCATTACTGGCGATGAAGATACTGATACATCTTGGTGATGCTAGGATGAACTACCCCAACTGAGGAATGAATATCCCGCATCAGCTCCTCATGTATTTCTGCTGGCACCTATACTCGTCCCTAGAAACACAAGATCTCATCCTCTCCCACTGTCCATCCAGGAAGAGGGTCCTCTCCTGACACAGTCTCCCACAGGACTATCCTTCTGAGTCTGATAGCTGCCTCATCCGTACCCGATCAAGTAGTTTAGAGGTAACAATTACAGTAGATAGTAAAGTCTTTCCCTGTCTGTCGTGCACTTCCAGATGCATCTCAAAGAACAGTGCCATAAGTTTCCACTCACTATTGGCCTCCTGAACTGCCTGAATCTGAGTTCTCCTACTCAACGCATCTGCCAATTTGTTTCCCTTTTTCGGCATCTAGGCAAGCTCAAAATCAAAAGACTAAAGATACTCAACCCACCTATGCTGCCTCAGATTTAGATCACGCTGAGTGAAGTTATAATTGAGACTCTTGTGGTTGGTGAAGACCACAAAGTTCTCTCCCAGCAGATAGTGTCTCCAACAACATAAGGCATGAACAACAGCTTCCAACTCCAGATCGTGCATCAGGTAGTTCCTTTCATGTGGCCTCAACTGCAGAGACCCATACACAGCGACTCCATCTCCCTACATAAGCACAACTCCTACCCCGATACCTGAAGCATCACAATAGACTGTGTAGCTCTTTCCTGGATCTGGAAAGACTAGTATCAGTGCTGACATCAACCTCCCTGTCAGCTCCTGAAAGGCTAACTCACAAGAATCTGACCATAATAACTTAACCCCCTTCTTGGTCAGACCTGTCAAAGGTGCTGCTAGGCATGAAAAGTTTTGAATGAAGCATCTGTAGTATCCATCCAGCCTTAGTAAGCTCTGTACCTCAAATATGTTCTTCAACTGATCCCAAGAAACTACTCCTCTACCTTTCTCTGGGTCCACTAATACTCCTTCCTCTGAGACTACGTGTCCCAAGAAGTGAATATGATCCATCCAGAAGTGGCACTAAAGAGAGTTTAGCATAAAGCTGATGCTCTCTCAGTTTACTCAGAACGATCTCAAGATGTGTGGAATGGTCGTTTCGAGTGTGAGAGTACACCAAGATATCATCTACAAATACCATGACAAAGGAGCCCAATTAAGGATGGAACTCACGGTTAATTAGTTCCATGAAAACTGCAGGCACGTTCATGAGATCGAACGACATGACTGTATACTCGTATAGACCATACCTGCTCTTGAAGGCTGTCAGTGGTATATCTGATGGTCTAACATGCAACTGAGGATAACCGAACCTCATGTCTATCTTCTAGAACACCAAGAATCCTCCATGATGATCAAAGTTGTCATCAATCCTTGGCAAGGTATATCGGTTCTTGACCTTCAACTGGTTCAGCTTCCGATAATCCACACATTACCGAAGGGTACCATCTGCCTTCTTCGCAAACAGGACATGAGAACCCCAAGGAGATGTACTAGGTCGGATGAAACCCTCCACTGGTAACTCCTACAACTGTTTCTTGAGCACCTGTATCTCCGGTGTGGCCATCCAATAGGGAGGAATGGACACCGGTGCCGCTCGTGGAACGAGATCAATAGAGAATTCTACCTCATGCTCCGGAGGAAAACCTGAAAAGTCCTCTGGAAAGACATCCTTGAAGCGATCCACTACTGGAGGAAAGTACAACTGTGGAGTCCCCTGATCATCCAGATAAAGACTAGAAATCTGGGCCATCACCCCTCCTAGACCAAGATGCTCAAGCCCCGCTCGATACGCCCGAACGTCCCATTCGACTCTATAAAAGAATGATTCACCCTCTAGTGAGATGAAACCGACCCTACGGCGGTAACATTCGACGACTGCATGGAAGGGAACTAGCCAGTCCATTCCAATAATGAAATCATAACTCATAATCTCTAGGACATAGAGATCCCATGAGAAATGATACCCTGCAACCTCGAGAGGGAACTCTCTACACTAGCATACACTAGATGTACTCATCCCCAAAGGTGTTTCTAGTGTCAACGAGTCAGAAGAAGAAAAGATACTGAGCCCCAGGCTCTCCACAACAGCAAAAGAAATAAACATATACGTGGTACCAGTATCTAAAAGATCTGAAGATAAAACCGAGGCTACTAAGATCGTACCTCGAATAGTAGAAGGTCTGGGATCCTGCTCCTGATAGGTCTACTCCACCGCAAAGGCCTGGCCTGCCCCGCGACCCTGTGACCCGGCCTGACCACTCTGAGTTGAACCTCACTACTGGCGATGAAGGACTGGAGACCGACATGCCACATCCTCAGCCTCCACCTCGGCCCGAACATCCGTAAGAACACCAGTTCCCCGACTGGTGAGAAACTGGTGGTGCTGCTCCTGAATGAGGAGTCTTGGAAGAACCCCCGTCTCCAGCTACTGGTGAGAAAACCTAGAAGAAACACTGAAGGTGACCCATCTTACCAGATAATTGGAACTCTACTGGGTCCCTCGGGCACTGCAGCCTTGTGTGCCCTACCCTTCCACACTGGTAGCATACTATCTTGCTACCGGAAGATGTATCTCACCACCTCGGATCACAGCGTGTAGGCTCTCTATGGTGCTTCCCACTGTCAACTGGAGGAACACTAGATCTAGAATCAGAACCGCCCTGGATCACAGCTTTTGAGTCTCTCATAGTGTGCTCTGAAATCAGTTCCTGGTTGACGATGGAAGAGATGGAAGTCAACTGGAAGATATTCACCTGCGAGCGGATGTCCCGCATAAGACCATCCTCAAATTTCCTTGCTAAGAACACCCCACTTCCATCTCGAAGGGGTGTGAAATGCTGCAGCTCGGTGAAACGAGAGGAGTACTTCATAATTGAAAGAGTACCCTGCTCTAGGCCCATAAACTCTCAGGCTTGATCAGCCCTTAATGTCTCTAGGTAGAAGTAGTCATAAAACATGCATTGGAACTCCACCCAAGTCATAACATAATGATGAACCACCTGTGAGAGAACGTCCCACCACCTTTTGGAGGAGTCACGTAGCATGTTAGTAGAGAGATTGACCCGCCTCTCTAGAGGCGTCTCCAGATGCTCGAAGACAGTCAACATGGCTTCTAGCTAAGACTTTGTAGTCTGAGGTGCTCCTTCCCCCGAGAACGTGGGGGGATGTTTCTGTTGAAAAACCTGAGTCAAGTCTGCCATAGACGAGGCAGGAGGCGGTGCTCCCAAAAAGGTTTGAACCATCCTCATAAACCCTTCCCTGAATTGCGCATCAGCTTCTGCAAATAGTATGACAGCCGATGCCAAGGCTGGCTCGAGTGAAGGATCAGAAGTAAGTCCCTGATCAGGCATATCTGGCGTCTAATCACTACTGGACGATAGATGTACAACAAGAGGATGTCTCGGAGGCATAACTCTGAATGATCAAAAGAAGGCCTTAGATCAGGATTAACAAGGAAGAGAACACAAAAGTAAAAAATGGGAATAGGGTAAGAAAAACACACAAGTTTACAAAACACGACTATATGACGTGTATAAAAACTACACTGCGTGTTCACATAAACCATAGACATGGGCGTGTGATTCTGCCACCCCCGGTCATGTGAAACTCCAGGATACACGGCGTGTTGTCCCCACACACGATGTGTACTTGTACTCTACTTCCCTGCTCAGGTCTCTTTACATGGCTAACCCACACGGTCTTCTAAAAGTGAGACTACACGACATGTTCCCTATGGACACGGCGTATAGTTGACAAGGTTTCATCGGCTCGTGTTGTTAGTTACACGGCCGACTACGCAGCGCGTTATGAACAAACACGGCTTGTACTCGAAGATTTTTCCTGACCCGTGTTGTTAGCGACACGGCCAAGTACACGGCTGACCCATACACGGCGTGTTATGAACAAACACGGCGTGTATAGGAGGAGATAACATCGTCTCGTGTTGTTCTCGACATGGCCGGGTACTGAGGATAAGGATACACTACATGTTCATACAACACACAACATGTATGACATGAGCTTCCCCAACCTGTGTTGTTAGTGACATGGGGCGTGTACCTTCCGTACATGGTGTTTTCCTGAATGTACATTCACAACACCGTTTTTATGCTCACATGGTTAGTGACACAGTCTATAAACTACATGGCGTGTATCCAAAAAGTACATGCCGTGTATTCTGTGTTTTTCTGGGCAGTAGCTTAGAACTGAACAGAATCCTAGAAACACTGAAAACAAGGAATAGAGGTGCCGAATTCCGATCTGTGAGGGCCCATACTCCCCACGAATCAAAGATTGGCATCTCCTACAGTCATAGACAAGAGAAAAAGGACCATGATCCACCAATTTCTGATTCAAGAGGTACCATAACACCTCTAGAATCAAAATTTGGCATTCATTTTAGTAAGGTGGAATACAAACAATTCTCTAACAAGGACTCAGAGATTCTATCAAGCATCTATCACAACAGCATGCATAATCTACACAAATTCTATCACAACAGCATGCAATCGCTAATGAATCCTAGATGGAATGGCAAGAATGCATGGCATGTGATTTTTACAAGTGCGTATATGATGAATGAGAAGGAATACCCTCATCTCATCGGGTTGCGACCGAAATAGATCCGCAATAGTCAATACAATAACAACCCAAAGCATGTGAATCACTCTAGGTGAAATCATATCAACCGTACAATCTCAAAAACCGCAAACTGCAATTAACGAGGTTTTATGGATTTTTCTTGTACACAGGTTAGCTACTCCTGAGCACAGCTTAATCCCATGTACTGAGGGCCTTAGTGATTCGATGGGGAAACTATTCGCTCATTCGGTAAACTATACAGCAGAAGAACAAACAAACACAATAGCGGAAACAATAAACAACATACCACAACTGAACTGAAGAGCAGAAGAAATGTATAAATAATAATGATGCAACATGGTACATTTTTCTATGGAAAGTCGTAAACAAACCAACCTGATAAAATACAATTGAAAACAGAGTGCAAAAGAAAAACAAAGTAAACTCCTCAGCATCTCAAGCCGTATCTTGGTCCCCTGCTCTCCAGCTCCACAACAAGTCAGGTACCTGAATTAGAAGGGCGCTTTCCCTTATCCATATATGCAACAACATAGTCTGTTTGGGCCCAAAAGGATGACCTGAACAGGGTGTGAGAGAAATTCCCAGTAGGCAATCACCCAAAGATCTATGCCTAAAAGTCAATGAATACATGGTAGAAATAAAACAGGAAGAAGTAAACAGGAAAACATAAGAAGCTACAATCCAGAGTTCTATATATAAAGTACACAAGGAACAGCCACTGAAGCAAGTAGAACAAAAAGGCAACCTATTGGTAGTTATCACAGACTAACCGCTAATGTTCAACATACAAGTACCAGCTACCCTCTGGGAAACACACACAATCTCACCCCTCTGTTTCAGCTAAAGAATAGACTCTCTAGGGAAGCACTCACCGTCAATTCCCCCTATAGTCTCGTATCGTGCTAAAGGCTCTCTCTGGAAGAAATCAATGTCAATTCCCCCCTGTGACCCGTGTTGAGGATATATAGACTCTGTGAGGAAGCACTTAACGCCAATTCCTCCCATGGTCCTGCATCGTAATTAAGGACACTCTGGAGAATCCCTTCAATCCATTCTCCCTATGGCCCACTACACTAGGTTCTCACAGCCCTGTGTTAAATAAACATGCATAGAGCGCGTGTATCGTCCAAGTAAACCTCAAAAACTACTTGTCTATCATTTTAAGTCTCAACATCATAACAAGCAATAGTTACACTATCCTACATTTAGGCATGGAAATTGGAAAATGCCAAACATGCAGAAGAAGGATAGAAAACATCTAGAGTACAGTAAAACTACCATATTCATAGGCGAAAACATCAACTCTTACAATCAAGAAAAGAATGCAATTTAACAGGGAAAAAATAGGAACATGCAATACCCCGTTCAAGGGTATTAGTGGAATTTGCACAAAATACTAAAATACTTTCTAATGAAATCCAACAACCACCTACCACGATCCTAGGAGATCGATATATGTGAACCATGATGACTGATTCCCCTTAGAGCGCCGTAGATATGAGAAAATGTCAAAAAACGCTCAACCTATGATATCTTGAGAAAGGAAAAGAACTCGGAAATAAGGCTCAAGCAGAAGGAATAACTCACCGCTGTGCTTCCAATGCAATCGACAGAGCTCGAATCGTAGAATAGACAGAGAGGTGGGGGCTCATCGAAGATTCGTGGATCCTCGGCGCTCTCGAACGAATGGAACCTAGAAGAAGAAAGTTCTGTTCGTCAGGCCCGACCCCCTTTTGTTTAGTGAAAAAAATAAAGTACATGTCATGTACTAGGTGTTTTCCGTACTCTACCAAAATCAGTCTCCATGTCACCCTACACACCATGTGTGTTGCCCGGACACGGCCAATATACAGCTTCGAGCGGGAAAAGAGCACAAGGTGTGTATTTCAAAAATTTGCAAAAACATTATTCTTCCCAAAAACTCCAGAAAAAGGGAAAACATTCCCGAACAAAGATCCAGGTTCTTACAATATATTAAAAGTGAATTAAATAGTTGTAGGAATATATAATTCCTATTTTCAGTATTCATTTATTTGATTAAGTCCTGAATTAGAAATTTATCAAAGCACAACAATTGAATGAAAATTGTTTAGGAAACATAAATGTATAAATTCAGTATATTTACTTATATTCTTAGAGAGTAAACAAAATAATCAATATTATGAGAAGGATATTGAAACAAAAAGGGACTCCGATTAATTTTATATCTTTTAAATCAAAGAATATTTTAAATCATCCGTATTTTATGGTTTTGAGGTATTTTACATTCCATTTTTTAGACTCCTCATGTACTAATCATGTTTTAATGATCCAAAATCCTATTCAACATAGTTAAATCTTGTAAATTATATCAAATCATGTGTATTATTGTGTAATTATTCTCATGATTTAAGATGATCCATTCAAGTTTTTAATTGCCCTACATTCAGTTTAATTATTTTATAATTTCCTTGATTTACCTTTATAATGATTTCTCAAACAAATGATTATGTTTAATTCTTTCCATAAGTATCACTGCTTAAGTATGAATATAGATATTTCCCTATGTCTGAGACACCATGAACAATACACCGTGAACATTTAGACACTATGAAGCAGACAACATGACATCAGACATTGTGACCATCAGACACTGTGAATATCTAGACACCATGAACATTCAAACAACCTGAAGCAGACACCATGAACATTCAGACACCGTGAATCAGACACCATGAATATCCAGACACTATGAACAAGACACTGTGAATGATACATCGTGACCATAAGACACTGTGACCATGAGACACCATGACCGCAAGACACTATGACTAAGATACACCATGACCATTAGACACTGTGACCTCTAGACATCATGACCATGAGACACCGTGTGAAGGAGACACCATTTCCATGACATACTGTGACACAATTTCCTAATGTATTTTTTCTCCTATCAATTTAATCTCTAACTGTCATATTTGAATATTTTAATGCACTAAAACAATTAATTTTTCTTTTTAGACATATCATTGGATAGTACGAGATACGGGGTGAAGAATACATGCAACCAATCAGCTATAACACATGAACTCCTTGATAAAAAGAGTAGTATGGGCCTGGAGCAAGTGGCGAAAAATCTTTTATGAAAAACTGGATACAAAAGAAAAAGCTGGTGGGCATGAGCATCTCAAAATAATACTTTTTAATGAATTGGCTCATGGAACCTGATTCTGCAGAAGAACACACGAAGCATAATATAATCTCGAGAACATCTTCACGCTGTAGAAAACCACGATAAACGCATGCCAAATCTGTCTAATGTGCGACAATCTATTATCCATATGAGGACCTGAGTTCTGCATCTGCTTCATCTCAGAAGTCCAAAACTGCAAATACTAACACTCAGAGCACTTCTAAACCAATCTTAATCATTCTGCTCTATTTTTGTATCTTTTTTATTAAGTTTTGACCAGTGTGTGTTTTTTTATAATAAAACACTTTCTCTCCTGCATTAAAATGAAGGATAAAATATAACCTCACTCAAACATTCATTTTCTCTTGTGTATACCAAATGATTAGTGTTGAATAAGTCCCTGTATGGCCTGGTAGTTTGAACCCATGAGAAACTGTGGAAGAGGTCCTTGTGCGACCTGGATAGTCCCATGTACTGTGGTTTAACCTCAATCCAGGGTGTGGGTAATGATTATTTATATAAACTACTTGGTGGCAGGCGATCACCAAGTGGGGTGGATTAGGTCTTGGCATGAGACTAAACCACTTGTTGTATATCTGGTGTGCTTCTTATTTGTAGTTTTCTCTGTTTTACTGCTTAACTATATAATTCAGAAATCACTATACTAACATTGATAGTTAAACTTAGAAAGAAGTTATAATTTCTTTGACTTAGTAAAATAATTTCAAATGTAATATTAATAACTATTATTATTACTGAGAAACAATCAATATTCTATAAAGTTATTTAAACATTCAAACCTTTATAAATGTATTACTTTGTTTAACAGGGCTATATTTAACTTGATAAGGAAATTTTTTTAAGAAAACCTTTTTAAATAGAAATTTTTTATAGATACTCAATTCACCCCACTCTTGATTATTCTACTCCAACCAACATTTGGTATAAAAGGATGTTTATTAGGACTTTTTTTAATCTCATGCTACTATGATTGTAGTTGTACTTTAAAGATTTTTTTATTTGTGTCAATTCTAAATTTATAGCTCTTTAAACATTTTATGATATTATGGATAATATATTGAGAGTTTCTTCAATGAACTTACCACCATTATTTAATTAAACCAAATATTTTCAATGGAAAATTAAAATGTAAAATCATTTAGAGAGTACAAGTTTTGAAATTTGGTCGTTCATTATAGAAGAATATAAGATTTTTGCTTTTGATAGAATCACATGGGATGAACCTACAAAAACTGCCTACAATAACAATTGCAAAGCTATGAATACTTTATAATAATCCTTAGGAGATGGGTAATTCAATAGAATTTATTCTTGTAAGACTACCAATGAGATATGGGATACCCTGTCTGTCTCACATGAAGGAACATCCAGTGTAAAAGAAACGAGACTTAATACCTATACTATCAAAAATGATAATTTTAAAATGAAAACGGATGAGCCTATTTCTGAAATGTATCTTAGGTTCAATGAGATTTCCAACACAATGATCTACTTGGAAGAGAAGTCACTATCATGGAACAAATCATGAGATTTATCATATGTCTTCCCGATAGGTGGAGGGGAACCTCGGTCTCTATTAGATAATCATGTGACATCATCAATATACCTGTAAAATAACTCATTGGGAAATTGATAATGTATGATGAAGATTTGAAAGTCATTAAAGATGTGGAGGATGAACCAAAAATGAAACCAGTTGCATTCAATACCACTACCTCTAAACATCAAGACAACAGAAAATGGGAAGCTTCTGTAGAAAGTTCCAATAGTGAAAAATTATCAATCGATAGTGATTAGGAGATGGCTCAATTAGCCAGAATATTTAAAAGATTTTACAAGAAGAATAACTATTTCCGAAGTCATAACTTCAAGGGAAAATATGACCAAAAAGGAAATTGGAAGAAGGACTTGAAAAGAAGTGACAAGGATGATGAAATTGTCTACTATGAATGTAATCACAAAGGACATATCAAAGCTGACTTTCCAAATCTCAAGTACAAAAAGATATATGAGGACAAGGACATGAAGTATAAAATGGACATGAAAGAAACCTGGAGTTCCTCAAGGAAAAGTTCATGTGACATAAAAACATCGCATGATAAAAAAGGATAAAAAAGTCAATATGTGTTTTATGATAAACATATATGAGGTAATACTGGACTCTCATGTACATAAATAATACTATTCTGAAAATGAGAGTGACTCTGAAAAATTGAGTAACGAAGAAATTTTGTCATAATGTAACATGCTTGAAGAAGAATGCAATGAACTAAAATACAAATATAAATCATTCACGAAATAGCTTCCTCTTAATGTGACTATTAAATATTAACTGAGAACCGAAAAAGAGAAAAATGATCAATTTCTCAAAGAGAAGAACAAATTAAAAATGTCTAATGGGAAATTGAAAAATGACTTAGAAACGTTTACTAATGGGGAAAATACCATTACCCAAATGCTAGGAAAACAAATTTACCCTAATATTTAACAATTGAATTTTTTAACAACCTGGATAAAGAAACCATGGTAGAACAATGTTTGATTCTAAATCTAGGACATACAGTGTTACTTCCAATTCTGGACACAAATCGTCTAATTCATGTTATGATACACTATATACGGTTTCATATTTTTCTAGACCAAATAGAATTTATTTTTCAAATACATTACCTAATTTTTATAGGAAACCTATAAGACAATTATGGGTTCCTAAAGCACTTATTACTTATATTAATGGACCCAAACAATTATGGGTTTCAAAATCTATTTTTTCTTGATCATTTTGTATGAAAGATGTTTAATGTGTTCCTATAAATATATATGATACTTGGAAAATGGATGTTTAAGGTACATTATAGGAGACCTGTCATTCTTCAAGAACCTAATAAAAAAAGATGGAGGACATGTCACATTTGGTGACAATGCCAAAGGAAAAATTATTGGCCTCAGCCAAATTGGTAACTCAAATTATGTATTCATTTCTAGACTACTGATTGTTGATGAATTAAGGTACAATTTTCTTAGTATCTAACAATTATGTGATGATGGATTTCATATTATGTTTGAATATGATTCTTGCAATGTCTTTAATTATAAATAAGATTTAGTATTTTCTGCATTAAGAAATAAATATGTTTACTCTATTAAATTAGATTTCATAGCTTATCAAAATGCATCATGCTTAAGTGTATTTCACAGAGAGTCTAGGTTCTGGAAAAGGAGACAAGGACATTGTTATATTCAATCCCTTATAAATAAAACAAGAAAATTCATAGTTAATGACTTACCCAAACTCGAGTTTCCAAATGACAAAGTATGTAATCCCTGTCAAAAGCGTAAACAACACAATGTTTCCTTCAAAACAAATAATGAAGTCTCCACTTTTCAACCACACGAACTGGTTCACATGGATTTGTTTTGACCATCTAGAGTATTTAGTTTAAATTGGAAGCACTATATTTATGTTATTATAGATGACTTTTCTTGATATACCTGGACCTTATTTATGGATCACAAGAGTGAAGCCTTCTCTTATTTTACTAAATATGTGAAGTCTGTAGAAAATCATAGTGGACATAGAATTAAATACATAAGAAGTGAACTTGGATATGAGTTTTAAAATCAAGAGTTTGGATCCTTTTTCTCAAAAAATTATTATAATCACAATTTATCTTCCCCAATAACACCTCAAAAATGGAGTTGTAGAGAGAATAAATAGGGCCCTACAAGAGATTGCTAGAACAATGCCCAGTTAATATGACCTGCCAATTTATTTTTAGTCTGAAGCTGTCAATACATCATTTTACATAATAAATAGAGTGTTGATCATACATATTCTTAAAATGTCTTCTTATGAGTAAAAGAACAATAGAAAACCGAAGGTTAACTACTTCAGAGTATTTTGTTGCAAAGCTTATATCCTTAATACTAATGAAAATCTTGAAAAATTTGCATCCAAAAGTTATGAAGGCATCTTTTTAGGATTTTCCATGTCTAGTAAAGCCTATAGAGTGTCCAATAAAAGAAATAAATGTGTGGAAGAATCGTTCCATGTCAAATTTGATAAAACAGATCCACATGAGCCTAAACCATTTTAGAGAACCCAGAGGTTGATGTATAAAATCTGAACATCAATTCAAAATCCTCAAACACTTCTGTGAAAGAATCCATGAAAACTTCCAGTTCTGGAAATTCCCCATAAACATGTCACTATAAACCTGGACCTGTTGTTGAACCTGAAATCACAAGTCCCTCCTTTACTAGAGATATTAGAATTCTTAATAACCATCCCTTGGATACTGTTGTAGGAAACCTAGATAGAGGAACTCAAACTAAAGCTTCTCTTAGAAATCATGTTGAACATCAGGTCTTCTTGTCACAACTTGTACCTAAAAACATTAATGATGATATCAATGATGAATTTTGGGTGATGGCTATGCAAGAATAACTTAATCAGTTTAAAAGGAACAATGTT
Organism: Viscum album; assembly: GCA_963277665.1. Taxonomy (NCBI): domain Eukaryota; kingdom Viridiplantae; phylum Streptophyta; class Magnoliopsida; order Santalales; family Viscaceae; genus Viscum; species Viscum album. The sequence goes on along the minus strand of OY728166.1, from coordinate 31,580,374 downwards.
TGGAAACTTGTTGAAAGACCTAAGGACACATTCACCATAGGCACTAAATCTGTCTTTAGAAATAAGGTATATGAGGCTGGTACCATAGTTAGAAACATGGCTAGATTGGTTTATCAAGGCTATAGTCAAGAAGAAGGAATTGACTATGAGGAGAACTTTGCACCAGTAGATAGACTTGAAGCCATCTGAATCTTGCTTGCCTATGATGCACATCAGAATATCCTACTATATCAAATGGTTGTTAAGACTGCATTCTTAAATGGGTATATTGATGAGGATGTCTTTGTTGAACAACCCCCTGTATTTACAAACCCCCATTTTCCAAATCATATTTTTAAATTATAAAAATCATTATATGGTTTAAAATATTATCCAAGAGCCTGTTATAATAGATTAAGAGAATTTATTATTTCCAATGGTTTTACCAAAGAAATAGTTGATTCTACCCTTTTTATAAAACGAATTTATAATGATTCTTTAGATGTTCAAATATATGTAGATGACATTATCTTTGGATACCCACGAAATTATTTATGTGTTTATTTTTATAAAATGATCCAAAATGAATTTGAAATGAGTTTAATGGGTGAACTAAAATTATTTCTCAGATTTCAAATCATTCAAACTAATGATGGTAATATTTTAACTCAATGTAAATATAATAGAGATCATCTAAAACATTTTCGACTGGATAGAACTAAAAGTTGTAACACTCCCATGAGTAACACTTGTAAGTTAGATCTTGATAAATATGAAAAATCTTTTGATCAAACCACTTATTGAGGAATGAATTGATCTTTACTCTACTTAACTGCTAGTCGACATGAAATTATGTTTATTCTGTGTATGTGGTCTTGTTTTTAAGCAAATCCTAAAGAATATCATTTAAATGTTGAAAATATAATTTTCAAATACCTCAAGCATACACCCATCATATGATTATTCTACCCTACAGGACAATAATTTGAATTAGTTAGTTATTCTGATGAAGACTTCGATTGATGTAAGTTAAATAGAAAAAGCACCTCTGGAATATGTCACTAAGTCACTTGTATCATGGTGTAGTAAGAAACAAAATTCTGTTGCATTATATACTGTAGAGGAATAATACATAATTGTTGGCAGTTTTTATGCACAAATGTTGTGGATGAAACAAATATTAGTAGATTATGGATATCAATTCAGAAATGTACCTATAAATTGTGACAACACAAGTGCTATTTACATCTCAAAAAAAATCATGTTTCACATTCAAGGACAAAGCATATTAATGCTAGACATCACTTTTTGAGAGATCATTATCAAAAGGGAGAAATCACTTTGGAATTCATTGGTACTAAGTATCAACTTTATGATATATTTACCAAACAAATAAATTCCGAAAGAATAGACTACATCAAACATGAATTAGCCATGATAAATCTTAAATAAATGTCTCATTGTTGTATATCTTACTGTTTCTTGATTACAGTCTCATAGTTAGTGATTCATAACTACTGTCTCACTGTAACGCTCAGTTACTATCTCACTGTAACATTCAGATACTATCTCACTGTAACACTCATTTACTGTCTCACAGTAATGAGAAATTATTGTCTCACCGTGTTACTGTCTCACTGTAACATTCATTATTTGTGTCACCGTAAAGACCTGATATGTATCACCATTAATCTTTTATTTAATGTTTAGTTTTGAATTAAAAACTGTATCGCAGTAATTAAGCATTTCACCTTTTTTTTTGATTTCTAGTGTTTTTACTTTTCCGACATTTACTATTTTCAAATGATGAAATAATGATAGTATCACTCGATTATTCACTTGGGATTTCTTCTATTCACTCATTTTGAATCCTTCTTCAAACCTACAACCCTTCTCTCTATCTATATCTCTCTCGAACCTTCTATAGATGCCCAGGATGAACCACCCTTCATCGTCGACTCTCGAGAAACATAGTACAAAGAAGAATAAAATTGCACCCAAGCTAGAACCTGAAGTTCCTCTGAACCCAAATATGGTAAACTGAGTTATCATACTTGAGAAAGAGGTTTTCCTCAAATGAATTTTGTCAAGTAAGTCTCTGGTTCTGAATGTTTTAAAAGAGGAAGGCTATCTAGATTTGTTTTCGTAGGAATATATAACTATATATCCTAAGTAAGTGGCTATGTTTTATCAATATGTTCTATTCACCTATGAGTATGAAGATGGATATGTTGGGAGAATCTATATCAATGTGAAAAAATGTTCATTCTCTTCAATGTTATGGTCTTCATGCCTTAGGATACCTCATGAAGTCATTTGTGACGATTATCAGAGAAGACCTCGACCTTCAACCAAAATATTTGATCTGGAGGATGATTTGGAAGCCTTAACTAGAAATGAATCCAAGAGAAGAGACATTTTCTTGAACTAGATAGATAATCAAGGCATATGTTCAAGTTTATTCAGAATCTTTTTAGCCCTAGAAAAGGTGATTTTTCTATTTTGAAATATCAGTATGTGTTTCTGATCCACCTTATAAAAAATCAGCATAATATCAACCTTTCAAAGTATATCATTCACCACATGTGTGAACTGATCGAAGCCACATCCAAGTCAACTACCTAGTTTTACTGCTGGCTTATCTCATCCATGCTTCTTTGCAAAGGTATGGATGGACATAATGAGGAAGTTATAAAGGATTCTGAGTACTGCCTTTCAAAAATCACTATCTGGAGGATGAAGACAAATTGGAACCCTTTGAAAAAGGCTTGGGTAGATGACAATGATCGTCTTTATGAAAAATTCAATCCAGTGGAACATTCTTCAAGACCAAGAGATATTTCTGATCCTAGTTTGGAACCAGCTGAGGTTGTTGAATGCTCATCTGGAGAAGAAGAAGAGGCTGATGTGCCTCCCAGGGAAATTGTTTCTGTTGAGGAAGAATGTACTCTTGTTCCTCATGATGTTTTTAAAGAAGAGGTCCCTGCTCTTAAAGATGTTAATCTGGATGATCAACCTGAGCCTGAAACAGATTCTGTTGCCAAAAAAACTAAAACGAATTTAATTGAAGAACCTATAGAGGAATAATTACCTACTATGCAAGGACCTGACTGTGAGGAACTGCAAGTGGAACAATCTATTCCCAAAATCATTCCTTCGTCTGAGGAAAGGATGGAACATGATTTTTTGGGCTAGACAAGAAATGAGTAAAAATATACGAGATGTGTTTGTGGAATATGATCAAGATCATAACCATAGCAGTCCTAAGAAGGATGAAACTGTTGATGGGGAGAAACCCCCAAATCTGGAATCAATCGAAGGAAAAAATCTGGTTGATCCGATGCTTACAAGAACTCGATATAAGTTCCCCAGTTTCTATGATGTGGATGACTCTGATAATGTTTCAATAAAATTACTTGACATTTCTACTATGTTCCAACTGAAATCTATCTCAAATCTTTCTCTTGAGAAGGAACCTGAGCCTGTATCAGTACCTATTTCTGAACCTTCATCAGAACAACCATCCTTTTTGAGTAAAGATGAATTAATATAATTTGGTGTTACCCTCTTGTCTGGTGTTGAAAAAGTTATAAATTCCCAACTTTCTCTTGTTACTCATCTAAGTGATATAGATTTCACTTTATTGTTGGAGAAAGTTATTTGGAAAATCCAACCCAAAATGATTCATGAGATTCAGGATGTATGAGTTAAGAACAGACTGCTTAGTGATGATGTGAAGACCCTAAGAGGTTTGATTGAAGACATGCAGAAATAGATTCATTCAGGATCAGATCTTATTTCGCATCCTATAGAACCTAACTTTTCTCAAACCCCATAGAATTTTCTCTCTGGGATTCTGCCACTTTTAGATTCCTTAGCTAAAATGGTCGCAGAAAGGAACAAACAGATTGTGAAAGAAATACGAGAGATTTTGGTTAATCTTAACAAACTCACTAGTGAGTATACATGGTGTCTTAAAAAAGTTCTTAATAAAATGAAATCTCTCAACACTGCTCTCAATGCTTTTAAAGCCTCCGGTTAATCCTCTCAACCCTCTTTAGACAGTGATCTGCATAGAAAAATGGACAAAGAAGAGCTTCAGACTGTGCATAGTGGCTTTAATAAAGATTCTCTCTCTTACATTATCAAGAACACTGACAGAGTTCTTGATCTGGTCCAAATCGATTTTAATATTTCTCATGATACTCAACAAGAGATTGCCAAGAAATGGATTTCTACTTCAACAGAATCTTCTCCAAGACTGAGATGAATAATCATTTCAAGTATCTTGTGAAAAATCTGCAGATTCTACATGTTAGTCAAGCTTTAAAGACTCAATTACAAAAGCTCATAGAGTTTACTCAATTGTTGGATATGTTTATAGAAAACAATTATGATTTAGAGAAATCCATTTAGTATCGTGGAGAGATCATTGTGGATTTAATTATGCTTATGAGGCCCTATATTCGTGTACATAGTTTATCCATTGTTGCTCCTACGGCTTCACCTCTATGACCTAGATTGACTACCTTCACCTCTGCCCTTGCCTCCTCTTCCATGTCTATTATTCAAGAAATATTTTATATTAGGAATGTGATCCTTGATCAACACCTACCTCGATCTTAAACTGCACCTACTCTGGCTCCCCCTATTTTTGAATGCCTTCCTTTATATTCTCTATCAACCACCTCACTCCCTTCTTCTACCTCAACCTCTTCTCTTATCGCTTACTCTTCTGCTACTGCTGATAAAGGCAAAGAGAAGACCAGTCAGTGAAGAAGAACATTGATTAATCGTTTTTAATAGGAATGATGTTGCTTTTGTTTTGATCCTTTCTGTTTGTATTGGATTTTATTTTCCTTAATGACATGTGACCTTTTCAAGACTTCTCTTATTCCATCTTTTTTATAATATTAAAAGGGGAAGAAATATCTATATGTTAGACATTTATCTCTATATCTATAGTTGAATCAAATGTACACATTAAATCAACATGATTTTTGATCATCAAAAAGAGGGATATTGTTGGACTCATCATGTACTAATCTTGTTTTAATGATCACAAATCATATTCAACCTTGTTAAACCCTATAAATTATATTAAATCATGTGTATTATTGTTTATGTATTATAATGATTTAAGAAGAGCCATTCATGTTCTTAATTGTTCTATATTCACTTTAATTACTTTATACTATCCTTGATTTACCTTTATAATGATTTCTCAAACAAATTATTAAGTTTAATTCTTTCCATAAGTATCACTACTTATGTCTGAATACACATATATTTAGAAACAGTGAAGGAGAGACCGTGAATATCTAGACACCATGAAGCAGACACCAGGAACATTCAGAAACCGTGAATATCTAGACACCATGAACAAGACACCGTGAATGATGCACTGTGACCATAACACAACGTGACCATGAGACACCATGACCGTAAGAAACTGTGGCTACTAGACACCATGACCATCAGACACTGTGGCATCTGGACATCGTGACCATCAGATACCGTGTGAAGGAGACACTGTTTCTCTAACGGTCATATTTTAATATTTTAATGCACTGACATAATTAATGTTTCTTTGTAGACATATCATCATATAGTATGAGGTATGAGGTTAAGAATACATGCAACCTATTGGATCCAAGACATGAAATCCTTGATAATAAGAGTAGTTCATCCCAGAAACAAGTGACAGAAAATCTTGTAGGAAATACATGATAAAAAAGAACAAGCTGGTGGGCGTGAGCGTCTCAACATAATAATTTATTTTGAATTAGCTCATGAAACACAATTCTGCTAAATAACACACAAAGAATACTAGAATCCCGAGAAAATCCTTGCGATGCAGAACAACACAAAGAACACAAGCTGAATCTGTCTAAGTGTGACACTCAGTTTTCCATATGAGAACCCGAGTTCCATATCTACTTCATCTTAGAAGTCCAGAGATTCAAAGACTAACACTCACAGCACTTATAAACTTATCTCAATCATTCTGCTATGTTGTGTATCTTTTTTATTATATTTAGAGCTGTGTGTATTTCTGTATAATAACACACTCTTTCTCCTTCATTAAACAGAAGGATACAAGATATCCTTACTCAAACATTCACTTACTATTTGTATACCCATAGATAAGTGTGGAAGAGGTCTCTGTGTGTCCTGGTAGATTGTACCCATGAAGAAATATGGAAGAGGTACTTGTGCAACCTCGACAATCTTGTATACTATTGTTTAACCCAAATCCAGGGTGTGAATCTAGTTTATTTATATAAACTTCTTGGTAGCAGGTGATCACCAAGTGGAGTGGATTATGTCTCGAATTAAGACTAAACCACCTGTTGTATATCTGTTGTGCAGCTTATTTTTAGTTTTCTCTATTTTACTGGTTAAATATTTAATTCATATATCACTAAAACTAATTTGATAGTTTATATGGGAAAGAAGTTATAATTGCATTGTCTTATTAAAAGAGTTTCAAAAGTAATATTAATAACTATTATTATTACTGAGAAATAATAAATCATCTAAGAAGTTATATAAATAGTGAAACCTTTATAAATATATTTCTTTGATTAACTGGGTTATGTTTAAATTGAAGTGGAAATATTTTTAAGAACACATTTTTAAATTTTTTTTATAGATACTAAATTTACCCCCCTCTTGAGTCTTCTACTCCAACTAACATCATAGATTTTCCACATTCATGTGATCAATAACAATTATCATTCCCTGTAATTATTTAAACATCTCTTCCATGTCTATATGTTAACATGAAAAAAATTACCACTTAATTAGAAACCAATTTATTTGTTATTCCATATGAAAATATTACTACCTTTCTATCTTACAAATAGTATTATTTTAAATCCTTTTTATGATGTGGGTTTTCATCAAATGAATTTTATAATAGAAAACCCATTATTTTTTAGTAAAAGATCCAAATGGAAGAAGAAATTTATTAAATTGGGTGGAATTTAACAACCATAAAATTGAAAATAATAACTTTTTATTCAATAATATATACTACCTAATACAATGAGATTTAACAACCCACAAAATACATGTCTTTAAATTTAATCTCTTTGATATCTTTCAGAACACCTGACCTTGAGATAAAATGAATAGTAATATTGTATACTATTATAACCTAGAAACTATATGGTAGGTATGAATATTAATAAATAAATTATAAAAATTATGATTATATATTGATAAGAATTAAAATAAAACTCGTTGAAAAGTAATTTTTTTGAAAAGAATATTCTTAAAGATGGTTTAGTCGATATTTTCATTCATAATTTCGAATTAAATTTTCATTAATTTTGGAATATATATATATAATAAAAATAAAATAATTTTTGAAATAAAAATATCAAAATTAATTTTATATGAAAATTTTGGATTTTTCTAAATAGAATAATTTTTAGACGAATAATGAAAAATACGGGTTCGTTTTTTAAATTATGATTCCATTTAAATTATTTAAAATATAAAATTATACTATAAATTGTCTTTTAATGTAAAATTAGATAAATTATATTAAAATTTAACTAATTTATATTATTAGAATCAATTTAAAAATAATTTTGATATTAAAACCATATTTTGTAATGATAATGTTTCCTTTGGAAATATGTTTTTTCATTGGTTCTACTGGTATAATTTTAAATTTAATTATTCATATTTTGTGAATTGAAATAGAAAATATGGATTCCATATTTTTAATCACAATAATTTGTATTGACTCATAAGGTAAACAAATTTTTTTCCAAAATTAATAGTGAAAATAGTACAAATGAGTTACCATGGTTAAGGTAAAAATGGGCTTACAGGGGTTAAACTAAGAATATAAGGGTTAAATTAGCCTAAAAATCATTAAACTATTATTGTATGGATATATTTTGACCTAATACTTCCTGAAATATAATCTATGTTTATTTGGAATCATTTTTCATGGTACTGACTTTATCATTTTGAATTTTTTGGGACATTTTCATGTAATTTCCTAGAGGTTTCCCTTTCCACATTTATAAAAGAAACTCACTCCCTTTAATAATCAACACATATCAATCCATTAGGTACAAACCATAACTAAAAAAATAAGTTCTTTAACCAACTAAAAACATCATGGTTTTGTTAGTTTTATCAAAATTCCATTCATGGAAGGATTTTAGTGGAAACCAAAAGAAGTTACTCAAATAAGATGTTACATTATTAAAAGTGCATTTTCATTTTAGTTCTTCATCGATCTCACTAAAATAATATATAAAAATTATAATATAATCCAAATATTTATAAATTATACATATATTTTATTATATTAGCAGAATAACCTATTTCAATATCTTCTTCTACTAAAGGGGAAATGCAACTGTCAGTCGTGATTACTACGAACTACCACCTAACGAAGAGATGTAATTTATTTTTCACTTATGAATTATATGGAATGTAATAAGGATAAATTTAATTAAAATTTTTGATATATATGATATTATATTTATTATTTAATAATAATATATCAAACACTTCTTTATCCTTTCACTCTTTATGTAAATGATAACATCACTTGTGTGTAGGTATCACCTACAGTCTCCATAAAGCGATTGATCCATTGTCCATGTTCAATTTCAATAATTATTATAATGATATATATTATGAAAAAAAGGATATTTATAAAATTAATATAAATCAAGTGATTATGTAACTATATAACATTTTCAAGTACTAAAACTTTAATTAGAAAACAGAGATGATAAAACAAGAAAATTTACATCCAAAACAATGAAAATAATGGCATATTAGAAACAATCAGTTGGTAAAATATTATATAAGGATCATATATAATATTATAAAAATGAATATGGTTATGGAATCAATTAATAATTAACTTAATCCATTATACATGAGTTTTAATCATGTACAAAAAAAGGAATCATGAGGTAATGGACTTCATCTCAAATTTCCTTTATTGGGGAATAATATAGTGTTATGAACCTATTTTATTTTATGTAGTGTATATACTAACACATTGAAATTTAATATCATGATTAGGTAAAATTCATATGATTTTATGTTTCAATTATAATTATTTCATTGAAGGGGATTTCACTTGATAGTTACCCACTAGTAAAAGTTATTGTACAATCTCACATTGTTTTGTGATTGTTAACTCATTATTGAATGAATCACTCTCTTAAGATAATTTTTTATTAGAGATTTAATTTTTATTATATATCACATATTATTTTATTATGGGTAATATTATTTCTTAATGCATATAGAATTTTTTATATGGTGTTTACTTGGAAAGTTATTTTATTCATTAGGGTTAAATAATGATAAATATGTATTATTTACTCAATATAGATATTTTTTATGGGGAATAATGTCTCTTAAAAAATTTATTATTTTATATAAGTGGGATTATTTTGGAATTAAATTATGCATGGGGCAGAGTTATATTTGTCACATCAATGGAAACCTCTAATATAATGTTAATTTAATTCTTATTTTTGAGACAATAAAGGGTTTAGTGATTTTTAGAAAAGTGAGTAAGATTGGATTTATAGTCTTAGAATTGATTATTTATGTTTACAAAGTATTTATTAATGATATTTTTAGTAAATTTTACACTACTATTGGAAAAATGATATATATTGACTAGTGTGTGAATTTATGAAATAGTGGTTAAATATAATAGTTAATTTTTAGATTAATATATGATTTTGTAGTTGTTTAACTCTTTCTAAATTAAAATGGTTTTGGGAAAGGTATGTAATGAGTAATATATGATTAGTGTATATACATTCAAGGGTAAATGATTTAATGGATGATTAATGTTGATTCACAGCAGATAAAAAAATTATATAGCCTACATCGGTAAAGATGATTTAATACTAATGGTTATATCCATAAGGATAATTTTTTTTAATAATACCCTATATTACATACAATATCTGGTAAAAAATAAAATTATAAGGCCGAAATTTATTTAACATAACAGAATGAAAAAAGTATGATTTAAATTCCTTTAAATAAATATAATATTCAGAATCTTTTATCTCACGTAACACCATAATAATATAGAACCCAACAGTAACTAACCCCAACATATTAAAATTACATGAAGAATATAATCATTACTATATATTATAAAATCAATTATCTTTTTTATACACTAATTCATAATTTATGACATGAGAATACACCTAATATAAAATAAACTATCAAGTTTTATTGTGACTTTTGTTAATAAGGTGAATTAAATAATAACATAAAATAGAGGTAATATCATCATTATTGAAAACATTCATAATATTATCATAATATTCCATCGTTATTAAAACATCCTGGGATAACATGGGGACATACACAATAAATTCAAGAGCTATAAAACCCAATAAAGGAATAAATAAAGTATAACATGAAATAAGTATTAAATGTTAGAGAATAGGAATTTTAGTGGGACATAAAATAGGTGACAATCATAAATGTGAAAAAATAGGTATGATACAACTTGATAACATAAAAGAAACATGGGAATGTGAAAACAATTAAACATGACACCATAAACAGAGGTCAAGGATAACAACCAAGACATGTAAATAGAAGAAACTTCCCATAAATGATTACGTTCACTCCCTAATCCCAAACACGACATTTCATGAGAATAAAACATCACCCAATGAATTAGAGATCTATAAAATTCTGGTAACAACCATCATATTCATATCATGTGCATGATAAAGTGTGCCACATTGATCATACAAAAAAAAGAAATATCTCATCAAAATTTACCTCAATATCTATGATAATTGGATACATAAATGGGAATCGAAAATAAATGAAATATGGGAACATATAAGAGAATACTCTTAAGTGGAAATGGGGGTTTATATTCATTATTGAATTCTTTGGCATGAAAGATTATATTGAAATTTCAGAATCATAAGGACAATGTTTAAAGATTCATGAAATGAATTAATGAGATTAAAAGTGGGTCACCAGTCATTTTTATGTAAAATATAAATTATTAGGTATTTGAAAAATTATATATCCCAACACAATTAATTGGAAATAAAAATTTATGACTTAGAGAAGATTTTTGAATAATTTGGAAAAAGAGAAGACCCTTACTAAATTTCTATACAACAATGACAAAAAAATGATTTAATGAGAGTGGATAAATGATCTTTGATTATCTGGACACAAATTTTTTATTATATGATATTTATAAATTCAAAAAAACATACCCAATTGAGATTCAAAAGAGAATATTACAAATAATGTGCTTAAATAGATATTTTGAGGGAGAGGTCCCATACCATTAGTGGGTGATTCCAAATGTTTTGAAGGAGCTTCTTGTGTGAATAAGAAACAGTTATAGGACTATAGAAAGGGGAGGGATGATTAAGGATGAGTTACTAGACTTTTTAGTGAATATGTATTGGAGATTTGGTGCATTTATATATGGAAATAGAATGTTGTTCCTTATTATTTTCCAAATTTTGTTTTCTGAACACTACATAATAATGCAATAAAAATGGAAAACATTTTCTGGTTTTTCCCCATTTATTTCCACCAAAGAAGAGTGGTTTAAAATATTTTATATGTATAGTGGATGAAATTAATAATATATTACCCATGGTGATGTACAAGTGAGTCATGTATACCAATAATATATTTTAAAACCTAAAAATGTAATACAGGTTTTGGTAGAATCATAAAGTCTTTATAAAATTAATAAAATAATATAAATTTTTTAATGGGAATCCTATATATGGTCATAGTTAAAAGTTATATCACATTCTAAATCACATTTGGGTCATTATGATGTTATAATTAATATTATATGTTAATACTATATTTAATTTTTCCACAAAATTTTGATTATCTCATGAAATTTATGACATATTAATTATTTTATAATTTTCGAATTATAATTTCAAAAATAATATATATGTTATCAAAATAAATTTTTAAATTCACGATCTTTCACTTTTAAAATAGGAATCAATATTCATTGAGAAATGATGGTTTTTTTTATAATAACCGTTTTCAAACCCTTATAAAAATTACATAGGAATTAATAAAAATTATAATTTAGTTTATATTTAATCACAAATATTTAGTGATTAAAATTTATAAAAATATAAGTTAATTCATTAATCCATTAACTCATCATATGTAATGTATTAGTTAAATTTTTAAATAATCCAAAAATATAATTTGTGTTTTTATAGTATCAAAATAAGAATAATTTATAAATGAAAATTAATAATAAGTAAATATAATATTAAATATATTGAAAATACAGAATACATATTCATATAATTAGTTCTGTGAAACATAACAGTTTATTATACTATCAAACGACATAAGGGTAAAGTGTGTAATGGTGAGATTTTTATAGGGTGGTTCGGTTTACATGGTTTGGGCCTTCATATCGATGTGCTTGAACTATATTATAAATTGTTTCAATAATGCATTAGTGATTTGATTTAGCATGGGAATTATTCAAGGTAAAACCCCAATAATGATATCTCTCTCATCATTGCTCATAAATAGGATTTATAGGGTATGATCCTAATGGTTGAGGCCTTGGATTATTTTTCCTATGACAATTTGATTTATTATAAACCTATGTTTATACTAATCATTTGATAATTATTCAATGACAATATTATCCAAGATTGTAATTCATAACAGTAAATTATATCTTATATCATATATCCAAATAATTTAATGTTTTTTACATCCCATTATAGAGATTTAAATAAAATAACAATGATAATTTTATTTATAAAATTCTAGGTCAATACAATCTTTCGCTATTAATAAATTTAACACTAAAAATTTTCATTTCATACAGTAAAACAATGAGGGGTAATTTAGTTTCATCACCTCCTCTAGTTCCCACATCACTTCACCAAACGTATCGTTTCTCCACAACACTTTGACTATGTTCATTGTATTATTTCATTGAACATTTACTCTATGAACTAAGACCTTCACTAAATACTCTTATTATGAATGAACCATCTCCAGTGGTACCAAATCTTGATTCAGAACATGTAATGGTTCTGGTATGTACATCCTTAAGAGGGATTCATGGAAGAAATCATATACTTGAGATATGTTAGGTGGGTGTGCTGGTCCATTGGACACCACTCCGATGTGACCCGGGATCTAAAAAGGGCTGATGTATTTTGGACTATAATTTTCCTTCATTCCAAATACCAGGGCATTATACCAGGGAGACATTCAGAGGAATACTATATCTCTATCATCCAAATTTATTTCTTTTTGATGATTGTTTGCATATCTCTTTTATCATCTCCATGCATCCCTGATGTAATGATAAATGGTTTGACATTTTCCACTATTTCCTATGTCATTTTAGGACCCAACGGGTTGCTTTATCCATATTCATCACAACATACGTGTTTTCTATATATATTAACAAAAAGGAGTTAAAAGTGAGCCATTTGAATTCATGAGTGCAAACAATTTTTTATTAGAACATGACATGAGTATGATGTTTATCCCATCACCCTTTTATGTCCATTGAGTATTCTCTCAACATGTACATGAGTGTCCTACTACTCCTCTTATATTGGCCTTTAATTTGAGGTGATAAGCTATGATGACTTTTAACTTAGTATTTATATCATTTTGGAGACTCTTCGAGAACATTAAGGTAAATCTTGGGTCTTGATCAGATACCATTAATATTTCAGTTCCATGAAGCCTCTAAACATTTATAATTTAATCCCTTTCTATATAAACATGTGGTAATTCCTCTAGTATTGAAATTAAGGGATTAATATTTGAAATATGGTCCATTACATCCCATATAGCATTATTTCAGCTTTATTTTTTCTCAATACTAGTGAAAAAATCCATAGCTATATTTTACCATTTCAAGTTAGGTATGGGTAATGGTTTCATCTTCCACGTGTATTTTTTACATTAAACCATCACTTGCTACCATATATTATTCCTTGATGCATATCCTATAATATCCTACTTTATATTGTCCCACCAATAGTTCCCTCAAATATATTAAAATATATATGTGCTTCTTGGATGGATGGAGAAGGTCATACTTTTTGAATCATCTGGAATCTCCATATTTGACATAGTATTTTATGATACGCATAATCGCGATCCAAATATTACAAATCAATCAACTTCAATTTTGAACTATGATGATTTACCTTATCATATAGCTTCATCCTTCTTATAAAATATCATTGTGCTTCTAGGATAGACGTAAAAGGTCAAACTATGAGAATCATCTGGAATCTACATATTTAAAAAAATATTTGACGATACACATAATCATGATCCAAATATTACAAATCATCCTAATTCAATTTTCAACTATGAAGATTTATCTTATCATATACATTCGAACATCTTCTAAATTTTATTCTTTTATGATTCCCATGTCTATCCACTGCGTGAATAAGAAAATTAGTTCCTTCACAATTCACATCAATGAAAAATTTGCTGATTCATTTCTGATTTCAGCAACATCCAATTTATTTTCATTACATGGATAGTAGTGGATTGAATATCCATAGTCCATAATCTAGTTTAACAAACATAATTGGTGGATATTCATCTCTTTCCATGAGAATATATACATGAGGCTCTTATTATCTATATATATTTCAAAGTTATAACCAAAGAGATAATTACAAAAAAATTTCAATGCAATGATTACTATGGCCAACTGCATATCATGTGTTGGGTAGTTCTATTCAGGAAAATTTTCATTCCAAGAGTAATAGGATACCATTTTGTAATTTTTATTATTAGTAAAAAACCCAATACCTTCTTCAATGCATCATGGTATACCCCAAAAACATCCCCACTTGTGGGTAGCATTATTACATGGGTAGGAATAACCCTATTTTTAAACACCTTGATTCTCTCTTCACATTCATTATTCCAAAAAATATGAACCTCTTTTGAGTTATATTGTTTATAGTGTTTTCTAATCATGATAAATTTATTATAAATCATTTAAAATAACGATCCATTATATGAAAACAACAATTATATTTGAAAAATGTTGGTTATGGACATCTTTCAAATACCTCTATGTTTTAAGGGTCTATTGATATCTAATTAATTGTGGCAAGTTTCCCAAATAATGATACACGCATCAACAAAAACTCACATCTTATTTAGTTTTCATACAACATATCCTTTCATTTGTTATTGAGAACAAGGAATTTTCCAGACTCAAGTACATCATTCAGTATGTTTTTTTCTTTCTGTTTGGTTAATCGGGGTGATCACACAAGGACTTTTGTTCACTGTACAATCATTTAATCAGTCAAGCTTAGGTGATTAACCAAATTCCCATATTGGTTCCATTAAATCATCACAAAAGACAAGGGTTCATTAGTGCGCATGGAAGGATGACCAATGACCATGATTTTTAGTGAGCATAAGATGATATAGTTCACAGCATATAGAAATTATAAAAGAGTACAACAAAATTTTCAAACTCACCCCATCATCTTTAACAATTTGTTTATTATCTTTTTTATGGTTTGGTTTCATGCATTCCAAGAGAAACAGTAGCATACCAACCCTGCATGATACACGGTAAAGAGAGACGAAGGAAAAATCCCTACATGGTTGATCAAGGATTGAAGTTCTTTTCTATGTGCCAAGAACTGGGGATGCACGATATACAGGGGAGGAACTCTGGGGACTCCAAGGATGAGAAAAAAAAACTCCATCATAGGCAAACCACTTTCCTCGGGAAGGGGAACTCCAAACACACCATGATGAAAAAAGAAACCAGCCAAGAGGAAGAAGGAGAAGAAATTCCATGAGATATAAGGATGAGATCCCATTGTTACAGGATATGGAAATTTGAATGGATTTAAAGTCAGATTGTGGTTTCCTATGCCAGTGAGAGGTTACACATGATGGGATTAATTATTATTTAATTATTCTCTTTGGGGTGGTGGCATAATCGCTGTGCATTAAAGCGTTTCTTTTAAACGGAGAAAAACATGCAATGGGGGCTGAACTGGAATGTACAGGGAAAGGGTGTCTCACTAAAGAAAAACCATAGGTTTTGGTAAGTTTAAGGTTTTCCCAACTCTCGGGGGATTTTAGATATTATTTATGGTCTTTAAATGGATTTTAAGGGGTCATTAAATCATCTTTACGTTAAAAGTTATGTTGCGGGAGCGAAAAAAGTCGTAAACTAGAAAAAATAATGAACACCCTCAATGGAGACACGGTGCCACCGTCACGGTACTACTGTGAACAATGTGCGACCATCACGGTGCCACTGTAACTGGTTCCCCCATGAATAGTGGCACTGTTTTGGTGGAGCCGTTTTTTGGAAAAGTGATGGACCATGTGGGTTCGAGCAATTACATCAGATACCTTTCAAACTATTCTCGCCCTCGAGAATCAAAACTAAACCTGAAGAAAAGTGGTTTTTCGAACAACCACCATGTAAGATACCGGCCAAGGGAGAACCTCAATTACATCTATTAATACCTTTCACTCATGTAATCAGGGAAAATTCGAAGGTCAAACTATACAGTCACATTGGTTAGGGAGTTTCTTCCTCCATGTCAAGATACTATCTGCTTTGTGTGGCACTGACTCGCCCGCACGGGTTTAATCACATGAACCTTAATGCTTCTTGATTAGGGATCAGGTCCTCCCCTCCCCATAGTCTAGACTCTTCACACACATCCACACAACAAGTAAAACTACATGTTCCATTGTTAACAATATAAATCTTTCCATCACAAAAAAGTACAAACAAAACAAGACGAAACTCAAAACCGCACTGGGTAATGGGTGTGCATCTGCGTCTCCCTTTGCCATGTACTTTCTCAATCCCACCATGCCTCCACAACACACAGACCAAAGGAATGGTTCATCCACGGAGCACCTTCTTCTCGCGATCCTCGATCCTCATTGGTCTTTCCACAAAAGTCACATCATCCTCGATGTCCAGCTTTCCCCAGTCAAGGATGTGCAAATCATCATGTAGATACCGTCATAGTTGTGACACATGGAAGAAGTCATGTATTCTAAGTAGTGGGGGTGGTAGCGCAAACTGATAATACACTTCTCCGACCTGTCGCAACTCTTTGAAGGGTCTGATGAAACTTGGAGAAAGCTTACTCCCCCTGCTGAACCTCCGTTGTCCACACCGAGGGGAGACCTTCAAGAATACGTGGTCCCCAACCTCGAACTCCAAGGGTCTCCTCCAATTATCGGCATGTGACTTCTACCGGTCCTGATCCACATTCATCCTATCCCATATAAGATGAACCTTTTCCTTGGTGCTCTGCACCATCTCCGGGCCATGAACACCAGCTTCCCCAACCTCGGTCCAGAACACGGGTGAGTGACATAGTCTTTCGTCCAAAGCTTTGACCGAAGCCATTCCAATGGTTGAGTGATATCTATTATTCTTGGAAAACTCTACCAGAGGAATGTTTCACACCCATGTTCTCCCAAATTCCATAATACATACTCGTAGAATATCATCCAACGTCTGGATGGTATGCTCTATCTGTCCATCTGTCTAGGGATGGAAGGTAGTGATAAGACGTAGCTAGGTGCCAAAATCATGCTGCAATCCACTCCATATTGGTGAGTTAAACTGTGCATCCCTATCCGAGATGATGGACCTCGGAACTCCATGCAAGTGCACCACCTCATCCACGTACCTCTGTGATAAGGAATCCACTTCTCCCGACTCATTTATCGCCAAAAAGTGAGATGATTTCGTCAACCGGTCCACCAGTACCCAGATAGCATCGCAACCTCCTTAAACCTTGGGTATCCCTTTGACGAAATCCATAGAGATGTCATCCCACTTCAAGTAGGGGACGTCTAAGGGCTGCAAAAATCCACCTGGAACATGATGTTTAGCTTTCACCTACTAACACACTAGGCACCTGGCTACGAACTCTGCCACTTCCCACATTACCCCAGGCCACCAGAACTAACTTATTAAGCCCCAGTACCTTTTGGAAAGTCCTGGGTGCACTGCTAGGGGTGAGTTTTGGAACTCACCAAGAACCACCTCACACATCGCCTATGGGAAAACATATTCCCTCAGAAAATAATCTGATTCTGAATATCCTCTGACCATCCTTCAGGAGGATTGCCTTGGTTAGCCAAACCGCAAATCACTTCACTCTCAATGTATCCCCACGGAGACACCTCCACCTGCCGCAGTAGGAAAGACTGCACTAACATCTGATACATGAAACCTCTACCACCATCCATCCTTGCATCCAAGTGTAAGGCATCCTACTCCTACATCACCTTCCAAGCATCTTACGACTCTCAAACCATATCCACCTGCGACTTCCTACTCAAGGAATCAGCCACCACATTCCCCTTTCTTGAGGTGTAGAAAATCTCGAAGTCGTAGTCTTGAAGGAACTCCATCCACCTTTATTGCCGTATGTTCAGGTCCTACTGGGAGAAGATATACTTCAAGCTTTTGTTATCCGTGAAGACCACGAAGCGCTCCCAGATAAGGTAATGCCGCCACAACTTTAGTGAAAACACGACCGCCACAAGCTCCAGATCGTGGGTGGAATAATTTCACTCATGGGGACATAAATGTCTAAACACATAAGAGATCACCCCTTGTCGTTGCATCAGAAAACAACTGAGGACTTTTCCTGAAGCATCAGAGAACACCTCATACGCCGCTCCTTCTTATAGAAACCTCAAAACTGGGGCACTTACCAACTTCTAATTTAGATAGCTAAAGGCTGCCCGGAACTACCCATTCCACACAAAATCCTGGTCCTTCTTGGTCAAATATGTCCAAGGTGCTGCAACTCAGGAAAAGCTGAGTACGAACCTCCGGTAGTAACCTTCCAGTCCATGGAAACTACGAACCTCTTCCACGTTCTTGGGTGCGGTCCAAGAAAAAACCACCTCGACCTTTTATGGGTCCACCGCTATTCCCAGCTCGGACACCACGTGCCCAAGGAAGTGCACATCTTGCTTCTAGAACATTCACTTGGACAACTTCCCTTAGATTTGGTGATGTCGGAGGACCTCTAAAACCATTCTCAAGTGCTCAGAGTGATCCTAGTCTAACCTTGAGTAGATTAGGATGTATTCAATAAACACAACTACGAACTGAACTAGGATTTTATGGAAGATGGTGTTCAAGAGCCTCATGAACATAGCTAGAGCGTTCGTAATTCCCAATGGCATAACCACAAACTCAATGTGTCCATATCTGCACCTGAAGGCACTCTACGAGATGTCACCCTCCTTCACCCACAATTGGTGATATCTTGACCGCATGTCCTTCTTGGAGAACCGCCCTTCCCCTTTTAACTGGTCGAAAAGGTTGTCTATCTTCAAGAGAGGGTAACAGTTCTTAACCATTACATGATTCAGCCTCTGGTAGTCTATGCACAGCCTGAGACCACCATCCGACTTCTTTGCGAATAAGACTAGAGCACACCGTGGTGACACACTTGGTAGAACAAAACCCTTATTCATCAGATAATCAATCTAAATTCGCAACTCCCGCAACTCAGAAAGTTCCATCTAGTAGGGAGCCACCGAAATCATATAGGCACCAGGTTTCATGTCTATCCCAAAGTCAAAATCACGTCGAGGGGGTAGAATTGTCACCTCCTCAAGGAATATTTCTATAAACTCACTGACGATCCCTAGGACTTCCACCATTTATGCATCCACTGACTCTACTGATAGTTCAGGTTACAAGGAAAGGAGGGGATCCTCTCTCCTTATGCTTCTTTGGAAACCCCTCTCACCGATGAATGTTACACGTTGGCCGCCCAAATCTGAAAACACGACCCTTCCTCAGAAGCAGTCAATAACAACACATATTGAAAAAAAACAGTCTATGCCTAGGATGACGTCGTATGGATGTATATGCAATAGTAGAATATCCATGATAGATAGATGTGGTCTTATCATCAGTTTACACCCTTGGGAAACATAATACAAGTCGGTCTTACCTTCGACTGGTGTGCTCAGCACCAGGGGCACAGGAAGTATCTCAGTGTCTAAACCTAGACCACGGGCCAGACTGGGTTCAACATAGGTGTGTAAAGCTATTGTATCGAACAAGGCATATGCAAGAGTACTAAACAAGATGATCGAACCTCGGATGACTTCTGGCCCGGCTGGAACTGCTGCCTATGTGACATGCAACTACCCATGCCCAGCTCCTCTGCCTCTCGGCTATCGGCCACCTCCCCAACCATGCCCTGGTCAAGGTCTTTGAGGAGTGTCCTGAGGTTGGCCACCTCCGTCAATGCCTATCCTCGGAGGAGCAAGAGTTTTCGGCCATTATTTCTACTGCTGGAAGGGACTAGATGGAAACTGCTGCTACTATGATGGGCACTGAACCTGCCCACCCTCTTTGTACTGTACTTTGTCCGAGCACTGATTCCGAAGGTGCCCATGGCTTTCACAGATGAATCATCTCGGCCCTGGGCCTGGAAGGAAGGGGAAAGGGTTGAGGGTTCAGAACTGGAACTGATGAGGACGGCTTCATGCTGGTCGAAACCTAGAGGGCCCGGAGGCTAGAGGCCTGCAACTGACAACATTCCCCTTCGACGATCCCAACTGGATTTCCTCTCGCAATACACCTCCCAGTGTGTGCATCCTTTCCACCACTTCATCCTTATTCTAGACCTCCATGTACGTAGGTTGGGTGAAGGGAGTAAAAGCATACTAGAGTGAAAGTTGAATTTCCTCCTCCAAACGTCCCGCACGAGACACCTCATTCGGAAAGAGGTCGGGAACAAAGCGAAGGATATCCTTGAGCTTGATCCCCAATTCTCTCACTGACATACTCCACTGGTTGAGGGAGAGTAGTTCATGCCTCTTCTTAGTCTTCATCATGGAAGAGCGGAATTCCCTCTGGAACACCTTCTTGAAGTTAGTCCACGTCACCTCGGCCCCCCTCTTCTCCCCATGATAAAGCATCCACCACTGACGCGCTTTTCCTCGTATCTGGCTTACAGCCAAAGGAACCCAGTACTCTGTAGGAGCCATGATCAAGCTGAAATCTATCACGAGCACCTCTAGCTAGCTCTCTGTCTCCGCGTCCGAGATGTTGCCATCGTACTTCCCAAGGGTCTTCCGCTGAAAGGCACAAAGCGTATTCTTCCACTGATCATCCTCCTCATCTCGGTCAGCCCTCTATTGATCACCCAAGTCAACCTCATGGTCCTCGATCGGCCGCACTACTCGTGGTTGTCTCCCAGTTGCAATAGCTGTAAGGTAAACAGAGAATTCCTAATCCCGAGTAGTGTAGAATATTGTTCTTAAATTTTCATAGACTTATTATTCATTTTAAATCCCCAAAAATACACATGAAACATAATAAAACAAGTCATTATGATGCATGATCCTTCCCTAGTGTCTCTATCCTGCAATAATTACAGTCTCACTTGGTTGTTCGGTTGGACCAGTGTCCTTGCATCAGATCATGGGGGGCCTTAAAATATCATGTTATAGCCTGTCGTCCCTGGAATATCTCATGCACCAAGATCACCCAACACTGTTGACCAACCATCCCATGCAATCCTCATTGTGCCTAACTCCGGACTCCATCCTATCTCTCAACCTCTACCTCTAATACCATTCTGTCCCGACCCACCTTCACTCAGAAGAGGGATGGGACATCAGATTGCCAGAACCTTCCTTCCTCATGTTGAAGGAGAGATAATGACCCACGAGACCCGCCTTCAATAGTCCCTAGAGTGGCGACTAGCACCAAGGGTATAGAATCACACACAAGATGGAAGGAATTACCCTTTTTCTTTATTAGTATTGGGAGATAAGATAGTAAAACCCAACGACACCAAAACTTGTGGTAAAAGTAAATTCAAAGAAAACCATTCCCATATGCATGTCACAAAAGTAAATGCCACAAAGTACAAGGAGACTACAAAGGAAAAGTACCAAGAAAAAAAAACATCAACTGCAACTGTCCCAACGTCTGAGATAGTATGACCCCACACAGTTCTCTGAAGTCCTCCTGGAAACCTGAAAGTAGTTTTATATATGTAGGGTTAGCATACAAGTATACTCAGTATGGAGAACCAAAGACTCTTGTGCGCAAGTGGGGAGGCATTCTAATGCCTCGTGGAAAACGATATGACCAATTCACCTAGAAAGGAAAACTATCCACACAAGACTGACCAAGGCACACTCCCCAAATAACACAAGTCAAGTAATGTATAGTAATAGAACATCGATTTTTGTGTACCCCGTGCCACCTTCCTAGTGGTTATTGAAGACATCCTATGCATCGAACCAATCCCGCCATTCTCACTGCAGTCTCACCGCCACACCTCGCTCGCACACACCTGGTCCACAACCACACATCCCGCCCACAAACACCTGGGACACAACCACAATCCCACATGCCAACACCTGGGACACAACCACCATGCGTAACTACGCCCGCAAACTCCTGGGCCAGAACAACTATTGCCACGCCCGAAGACACAAGTGCCTCATCCCGAAGAATCTTGGGAAACAACCTTCCCGCACACACCTAGGCCAACCACCACAACTTCCCTGCCCAAGGAATATTGGGCTACGATGGACCTCAAGCCGTAACAACCAGCCTGATGAGTCTTGGGATATTCGGGAAAGGGAGAAGAAAAGGAGCTAATAACCATCCACACATAAGAGTGTTGGAAAAAACACCATCCCCCATGAAATGGGGGTGATCGGCACTATGTTCTGTACTTGGGTGGGGTGTGAATAAGAATCATAAAAACGAAAGATATATGTATAGGTAATAAGAACTCATCCCAACCTAAGGTTTTAAATCCAACCGAAGCACAACACCCTGGTTTCTATTCCTTCGTAAAATAAGGTACAACACTCATGGCCAAGTCACAACTCATTCCCAAAACCGACTTCCCATTTAACTCATTCTTACTTTCATGTTCAATTGATCCCATTTAGGTGAATTATACACTACTGGAAAACTAATGGGCATAACCACAATCCAGAGAAAGAGAAACACCCAAACAACAATTTAAGCATTCACACACAGTTCTCTTGTGAAGTCACAACAACAAAGGGATCGGGGAGATCCCTCATTGTACTGGAATCAAACCAGGCCTCGACATACAACCCCACACAACTTTATATTCACAACCAACAACCATGCCACAACAGAGGATCACATCCTTATCCACGTCACCCCATAAGCATCGAGCAGAACAAATAGACATGCCACCAGGACAGAGCAAGGAAGTTTCTAGACTCAAATACACCATTCACTATGTTTTATTCATTCTTTTTAGTTATCAGGGGTGATAACACAAGGACTGCAGTTCACTGGACATTCATTTAATCGACAGAGTTTACATGATTAACCAAATACCCATGTTGGAGCCATTAAATCATCAAAGAATACAAGGGTTCATTAGTGCTCAAGGAAAGACCACCAACAACCATGATTTTATGTGAGCATAAGCCCATACAGTTAACAACATATAGAAATTATAAAATAGTAAAGAAGAACTCTCAAATTCACCCCATCATCTTTAACAGTCTGTTTATTATCTTTGTTATGGTTTGGTTTCATCCATTCCCACATAAATAGTAGTGTACCTACCCCACATGATACAAAGTAAGGAGAGACGATGGAAAAATCCCTAATTGGTTGATCAAGGATCAAAGTTATTCTCCACGCGCCAAGAATTAGGGATGCACAACTTGTAGGGGAGGAACTCCAGGGTCTCCAAGGAAGAGCAGAAAAACACCAACGTAGGTACAACAATTTCCTTTGGAAGGGGAACTCCAAACTCACCAGTATGAAAAAGGAAACCATACAAGAGGAATAAGGAGAAGAAATTCCATAATATATAAGTATAAGATCCTGTTGTTATGGGATATGGAAATTTGAACGGCTTTAAATTTGGATTGTGGTTTCCTATGCGGTTGGGAGGTTACACACGATGGGATTAATTATTATTTATTTATTCCCCTCGGGGTGGTCACATAATGACTGTGAATTAAACCATTTCGTTAAATGGAGAAAAACACGCAACATGGTCGGAACTGGAAGGTATGGGGAAAGAGTGTCTCATAGAAGAAAAACCACACGTATTGGTAAGATTATGGTTTTACCGACTCTTGGAGGATTTTAGATACTATTTATGGGCATTAAATGGCATTGAAAGGGGAATTAAATCATCTTTACATTAGAAGATATGTTGTGGGAGCAGAAAAAGTCGGAAACTGGAAAAAAGAATGAAGACCCTCGGTGAGGACACGGTGCCACCATCACGATGCTACCATGACTGGTGTGCGACCGTCACGGTGCCACCATAACCAGGGCCCCCGTGACTAGTGCCACCGTTCTAGTGGAGCTGTGTTTTGGTAAAGTAATGGACCAGGTGGGTCCGAGCCATTACATGTTAATCTTCAAGTAACTGATGAACTAGTTATCAATTTTAGGTAGATGATACTTCTTCTTTACCATGAACTTTTAGACCTTTTTATAATCAATGAAAAGCCATGTAAACCCATTGTTCTTCTTAATTAAGAGGACTGGTGAACCCCATAATGAATAAATTTGGTGTTTGAAGCCTTTACCCAAAATCTATAATATTTTTTTCTTCAATTCCTCAATTTTTACAGCATCCTTTTAATAGATACCCTTGGAATTTTTTAATTCTCCTAGTATAATTTTGATTAAAAATTCAAAATCTATCCTAGGAGGAAGTCCATATAGTTCTTTAGGAATCACGTCAACATATTCCCTCACAATGGGCATGGCATGAAGGATGATATTTTCCCTAGGCTCAATAATTTGATCTAGATACAATTGCACATAGGGAAATAAAATCTATTTTGAGTTGTCTTTTCTAAAAATGACTCACCATCTATTTAGCATTTGTAGAAAATTAGAAGATTATTTTCAATACAGATTTTTTAATACTTATTATAAAACTTATCTGGGTTCAATATAAGGATATACAATGCATTCCCAATATTACGTCAAATTCCACTAAAAGGAGTATCAAAATTTCTGTTGGGAATCTCATCCCACAAATTATGATAACGTCTTATTTATATAAAAGGGATTCAATAATTACCCAATTTTTATTTTCACCAATGTATGTACTTCAAGTAATTGTATTGGTTTCTGAATTGTTTAACTAAACTTATTTGACATGATGTAATTCATAGAACCAGAATAAAAAATTATACTAAGTACCCTAGAATGAATAACCATCATACCTATCCCTGTTTCATTTTCAGGATCTACCATAGAGGTTTCAATGGTTTATTATCACCCTTGATTCCTTTTATATTGTAATAATTGATTTTATCCAACAAAAATTGGATTTGGGAAGTGGTTTATATAGTGTTCTTGTTCCTATCATTTAAAAAAGTGTTCAAATACATGAGGGTTTAATAGATCATTCCTATATTATATTAAATATTTGGGTTTCTCCCACAGATTATCACCAACAATGATTCCTTTTTTTCTTTCACCTAAATCATTTCCTTGTCCCCATAAATGAATATTTGGTGTGTTTATTTCCAAAATTTTGAAAATTGGGATGTTTAAATTTCTTAACACCATCATATTTCTCAATCCCACCACCATAATTAATGTCCACTTTCCACTTCACATCCCTATGATAAAATTGATATTCATTAATCTGTATTTCAACTATTAGGTCATATTAGACAATTTCTATGTGGCTATTAATGTCAATTATCTCTATGGATTTTTTATGACTCAGTTTTATCCCACCAAAGAAGACGAAAAAATTGAATTTTGGGATAACAAAAAACAAATAGGTGTATCATGCATGTATTTTGAATTTCTTATTGTATTCCTTAGTAGATTCATAGTCTTTTTTCTTAAGTACCAAGAAATCCCCATCCTTTTTATGTCATGGATTATGAGAAAAATATTTATTGATTTTTTTCCATAATTCATTCCACCCCACCTCTTTGATTTCTTCCATAGCATTATTATTCTTGATCAATGTTCTCCATAGGTCTGGTTCTCCCCCTATATGATAAATAGACAATATACCATACTCATACTCTAAACATAAAAGGGAAAAAATATATTTTTAGCTCAGTTGATCTGTTTTTTAATAAGAAATATTTTAGTTGTTATATTGAATGTTGGCGGACTTTGTCTCCGGATATTCTCAATTGAAGCATCTTAATTCATAGGGGGGTTTTGGAATTCTTAAAATTTTAATTTTATATTACAAACATGATTAGAACTATGATATTATCATCATAATTTTCATGATTCCTGCCCCCATTAGATTGGTAATCTCATTTGGATAGTCATCCCATTTTCCTCCACATTGGTCATTTACTCATTTCATCTTATTTTAAGAAATGCTCTAGAATAATGGAAAATTTACGTATAATTACATTTTAATTATTAAAAAAATTATTGGGATTCTAATAAAATTAGAGGGATATCATATCAATGATATTTATTATTTAACTTATTAATTTCCAGTCTTCAATGTATATTATACATGATATATTTCCTAACATAAATTTTTATGGAATATTTTTTTCAACTAATAATGGCACATAAAGTGTTTTTGAATTTACCAAAGCATATCAACCAAGAGGGTTAAACTAGGAGTGAATGAAGTCCTATTGTAATGCACCATTTCATGATTGATCCCAACTCAATATTTTATTTTGGTATATTACCCATTTGTAAATATGTGCCAGATCCACATCCACTTAGTGTATCCAGATATGGATGTATTTGACTAAAATCCACTTAATCAATAATTTACCAAAATCTAGAGATGTTTTATTATGTTTAGTATTGTCTCTATCATTCCAAATATATTGTCTTAATAATAATCTTAAAAATAAACAAACTTTCCTATGATGCCATCTATGAAACCCATTTTCCTTGTTACTCATTAATTCATGGTTTATTATATAATAACACACATAATACAATATTTAAGATTGAAAATTCTTTATTCTTTGTGTAATGAGGAAAATTATATGACATCTTATAAAAGGGGTACATAAAAATTATAGAAAACATCCTCAGCATTCATAAAATATTCCATCATTCATAAAAATGCATTGGATTACCTGGGGATGTATAATTAAAAGGGTGAGATATAAATCCCAATAAGGTAACAAACAAAAAATGACACGAAGAATGTATTAAATGTTTGAAATTAGGAATTTAAATGGGATATAAAATTGTTGATAATCATAAATATAAACAATGAGGCATGATATAACATGATAACATAAAGAGAATATGGGAATGTGGCACTAATATTAAACATGACATTATAATGACAGGTCAAGGCTAACCACCAAAACATGAAAACATAGTGGAAATAGTTAAATAAAGGATTAGGTTTAATACCTAATCTAATATATAATGTATAATTAGTGTAAACAATTACTCAATGCATTGCATCTCCACATAATTATGGGTGCACTTGTCAATTTAAAATCAGTTACATGAATAAATATTCCACATAGATCGTACAAGATAAAAATGTATATCATCAATTTTAAACCCATGATCAAGGGATGTGGGTTACAAACATGGAATAACTGAATAAATTGTGTATTGGTACATCCTGGTGAATACTCTGGAGTGGAATTGGGGGTTTATATTCACGACACAATCGTTTGGCATGAGATATCATAGTTTTTTTTCAATATTGTAACGACAGTACTTAAGGATTAATAATATAGTTTAATGAGATCAAAAAGTGGTCTATAATCATTTGAATGTTAAATGGGTAATAAGAGCCATTTCTAAAAACATTTTTCAAAATAAGAAATTTGTTATGAAATGTCATAAAATATGGAAGATTCTTGAATAAGGAGGAGAATAAGAGGATCCCTTACTAATTATCATCATAATGGAAACTTCAGAAAATAATATAATGAGAGGGTATATATGATCTCACATTATTTGGAAATAAATTTATAGTACAGAAACATTTATAATTGAATTAAAACATAACAAATTGATATTAAAATAACCTAATTACAAGAAAGGTTCTTAAATGGAGTAGAAAAGAGAGAGGCCCCTTTACCAGGAGAGGGTGATTACAAAAGCATGGTAAGAGCTTTATGAGAGATTGTGGATTCATTTTGAGGAATCTAGGGATTTTTGGGAAGATTAATGATGTCCACCATTATTTTTAAGTGAATATTATTTGGATCTTGTTAGGATATATGTAGGAAATAAGAGGGGAGTTCTTAATTACATCCCAAACGTAGGATTTTGACTCTATATAATAAAATAATTATACCCAAAATCCATTCCATGGGGCTTTCCCACAGTTTCTAAATAATGGATTTTATTTCCTTATATTTTAATGATAATTTAAAAAATAAATAAATTATTACACTTGGGGATGTAGAAGTGAGTCATATTTAAAAAAAATTGATTTTTAAAACGTCAAAATATAATAGAGGTTTTGAATAATTCTTAAAGAGTTTGTAAAATTAATAAAATAAAATCAAAAAATTTATTTTAAGGAAAAACTTATATTCATTATTTTATATTCTTTATAGAAGTTATTACATCACTTTTGGATCATTATGATGTTATAATGCACACTATATATTTATCCCGTATACCGTTTTTAAATGAAAATTTGATTGTCCTATAAAATTATGAAATATTCATCATCAGATAATTTTGACATGTTGATTCCAAAATTTATATTTCTTTTATTAAAATTATTTTATAAATATTTGAATTTTAACTTTGAAAACAATAATCGACAATTATTGAGAAATGAAGGGATTTTTATGACAATAAGAGATTGTGAACCATTATTAAAATTACATTTGACTTAATAAAAGTGTATTATCTTTTATATTTAATAAAAAATATTTGGTAATAATATTTTATTAAAATTGTAGTTATATAAAAAATATATTAATTCAATGAAAGGAATGTTTTAATTGAAATTAAATATTTAAAAAAAGTACAACTTTTTTATCATATCAAACTCAAAATTATTTATAATATAAGAATAATAAGAAGTAAATATAATAATTATTAAATTGAAAATAAAATATGCATATTCATATTTTTAGGGTCTTGAAATATAATACATTATTACACTAGTAAATACCCTAATGGTAACTTGTGCAATTGTGAGATTTTCATGGGGTGGTTCGACATACCTAGTTTGGTCCATCATCTCGATAATCTTAAAATACTCCTATAAACAGTTTCATTCATTCTTTAGTTGTTGGATAATAGTATAGGCTTGTTCGTGGATAAATCCAAGTGTGAAAGGGTCATTTTTTAAAGAATTAATTTGTAAATGTTGTGTAATTTTTTAGTTATTAATTAAATTTATATATTTTATGAAATGCATTTTAAGATATGTTTTCAAATATAAAAAATATATTATCATTAATTAAATTTATAATTGAGTCTTAATAATATTAAGAACACATAATTGTTTAAAAACCTGTATCCACTAAATAATTTTTCTATATATTAACATATTTAATTTAAAAGTAAATTTTCTCTTATTTAGATATTTAATTAGACTATATGGATGAAAAATTTAGGTTTTGGTAATTTTTTTACTATAATTTCATTGTTTTATAATTTTAATAAATTTAAACTATTGTGGAAAGAAAACTAGGTACTATGTTAAAAAAATGGTAAAATGTAAAAAAAATGTTTAATGGGATGAAATAAATTAAAAGAATGTGGTGAAATGGTTGGTATAGTACTGATCGGCCTTATAACTACCAAAAATATATTTTTTTAACTTTTTCAAACATTATCCCATGAATAGTTTCATGAAATTATTGAATTTTATTTGGTGTTCACAAGAGAAATTGTTTATTAACTTATAAAATAAGAGCATGTACACCTTCTCAGATTTTCACAACCAATCATGAATTTCAATGAATATATACTCTGTTTTACTCTCCTAGAAGTAAAATACATGTATTAAATCCCTTTTCATCATAATTTATACTTATCCCTTCATTTTCAAGGAAATATTGAAGATAATGTTCAAAGTCTCAAAGTGAGTATTACTTAAATTTTATCTTTTAATTCTTAATATTTTACTCCCAAAAATAACCTAAATTTAGTTATATAATGTTATTACAATCAATATTAAACTCAATAATTATTTTAATAATGTAAAAATACTTATATATTCCTTCCCAAAAAATTATAAAAACAATGACATATAGAACATGTGTTTGTGTAGACTATCATCTCAATATAATGATGTCTTCTAATTTTCATAACATAATATATTCATGAGTTAAGAGGATGTAATTGGAGAATAAATGTGGAATATTTAATAAATTCTTTATTATGTAGTGAATAGAATTTTAATTGACATTCATTCCCCATATTCATTATAAAGTGAAAATGATAACCGCGTGTGGTGTAGAAACCTCCATGAAGTGATGTTTTTTTTGTTTTTTTCCTTAAGATTGTAATTATGTATCCAAAAATAAATAATTTTTTTTAAAAAGACATATAAAAAAATTTATATGATATTTTATTATAGACTACATTAATCACACTCCCCCATGAAGTTATATTGTGTTACTCTTTAGGGTTGGTTTAACAACCTACTTGAAACAATACTATAAAACTCTATAATGGATTGATATGGAAACATAAATAGTATTTTTTTATAATTATAAAATATAAAAATAATTTTGTATCAATCAAGATATTTTATATTATGTATTGAAATTTTTATTAATATATCATCATTAATAGCTTAAATCACCAAGACAAGACTACACTGATTCAATTTTCTCACAAACATAAGTAAACAATAGATAATAGAAAAATAGAATATGATAATATATGGTCTATATTAAATAATGTACAGATAAAAAAGGATAATAATAAGGTATTTAGAAAAGAAATTATTATTTTGGATGTCAGGTGCATGCATAATGAAACTCAAAAACAATATAGGGGGTTCATATCTAATTATTTTACCATTGAGACATATTTAAAATTATATATTTTTTTGGTATAATTATATACCTAATTCCACATTAAGTTTTATTTAATTATGATTACCTTATATTCTGTGAAGTTTATCGATCTTTTCAATGTTTTTTCTAGCATAGGGAATTGACTAAAATATTATAAAACCTTTTTGGGTTTGTAATATCAAATTACTTTATTTAGGACACATTTGGGATATGAACCTAATTTTAATAATATAATGTATACCATAAATATTAGATTCATTAAAAGTTAAATTATCTTTAATTCCTGGTATTATAATTTTAATTTCAATATATCTCTCATTTAATCGTTTTTGATTTAAATGTTACTCTAGTCATACAAGTATTATCATCTAAAATTATTTCTCGTTTAGTCCAAAATTATATACCTGATTGTGATCATTTAAGCCCATTTTTTCTTCACAATTTTTTCTTTCTATGGAATTTTAACAATTATTATTTCTAAGGGACTTCTTTTTTATTAATACCTATTTTTTCAAAAGTTATAATTTCTACTTTTCCTTTCCTTAGATTTTAAAATCCCATACACTATATAAAAATTAAATTTTGCTAACATTATAAATCAAAAGTGTTTTAGTATCTTTTTGTAGAAAATAAATTTTTACCCAAAAAATAGAAATATTTTTAATGAATAATGCATATTAACTTTTATTATTCAAATTGATCCATCGGATATATGGTGCGTCGATACATTAAATTTACTAATATCCTAAAAAGTTATAAGACTAGTGTTTTATCTATCAAAATGAACAGAGTCGTAACAATTAAAATATAATTAGTACCAATATGTCAGAATAACCCCTGTTATGTTTATCAAATTTACAATCAATAGTGAATTCTATCAGACTATCCATCAATTTTAATGGGATTATATTGAATTATTTATATTTGTTGAAATCCATAATAGAAATGTAGTAGTGCTATAAAAAATGGTATTAGACCATGAAATACAGTTAATGTCTACATATTTTGATAAAAAATTGATCATTTTGTGTTTTAAAATTGAATTATATAAGAGATTTTTGAACCATACCACCAATATGAACGTTGGAGGAATGGTGAAAAATAAGAGGTCATTTGGAGAGTATGGAGCTGATGAATTTACAACTCCACATATCTATATTTTTTCACCGCTTAAACATCTCATATTGAAGGAATTTTACTTTAATAGGGGTTTCTAGTTATAATTAATCAATTTAAGTATTTTAAATAACTTAGAACAATTTATATTGGTATTCATTTTGTCCAATCGATGATAAATGATGGGATTATAGGGAAAAAATATTGGTGAATGTGATCTATCAGATTGGTCCATTTTGTGTAATGACCATGTTTTTTGTCAGTGGAATAGATCATTTGACTTCTGTTTAATTCCTTAATTTAGCCCTTGAAACGCTATCTAATGTATTCATAGAGATCACGAGGGTTTATGTGGCTTATTCAGATCCTAGAACTCCGGATTTTAGTGGAATATTCTTTGTCGCATGGTTATAAGAAACCATACCCCAACCCCAATGGTTTTTCCAAATCATGTAAGTAATTTTATAGGGGTTTTAGGGAACACATAGGTGTTTGAATACATGTGATCCAAGGAAACAATCCATGAAAAAATATCATAAATCTTGATAGATGAGTTGTTCATTACTGTCACACGGTTAGATAAACCATGCACCGAGGTAGTGTGGGTCCTCATTGGGAATTATTGGGGAACACTGTTTCCACCTAGTTTTTACAATATTGAAGACAAATTGTGTGACTATGTATCAAATGGTGAAATTAAAATATTTACCGTAGCAAAATTAAACACCTCAAACTATATTTCATTATCATATTTCCAAAAGAAAACTCCCCCCTCTCCTGTGAAATCAATCAAGGAATAATCTTGGTTTCATAATATCTACTCCATCTGGACATTAAATCAAATTACATCTAATTAATTGGATACAAATAAGTAAGAACTAGATTCCTATTTATTTCATTCTTCATTTCCCTTCCCTTCCCTTGAGATATTTTGGAGCAATCTCATTCACCTTATTTTTAGATCATTGGTCCATTTCAATTATTTTGTATTGTACTAAAAATTTATAGACGATATTGGATGAGGATTCATATACCACTCTTAGGTAGATGGTCTAGATTTATTTCTAAATAATATAGTGTTCCATAACTTTTTTTATTTTGTGGAGTTCCAGAATTTTGAACACATCACCTTAAAATGAGTCCTTCCTTTCTAAATAAATATTTTCATGTTGTTATCCTCTCATAGACCAATCATAAATTATTAGAGGATTATGACCCAAATCATTTAAAACCCATTTGGGTGTGATAAATTAATTTCTCTCAATTATATAAAAGTTTAAATGGAGAAATCACAATCTAAGTGTTCTAATTGGGTTGTAAATGGATTCCCCCCAATGTGTAGTTTCTTGGTTGATAAAAGCACTGTCAAAGAGCTCAGTTTTCCTATATTTTTAATTTTCAAGACTTTATTAATTAAATGAATTTTTAAAATTTTATGTAATTGGATGTAATGATATGCCTCATTCTGTGTAATTATAAAATATAAACTTTTTTATATGTGGAACCCTTGGTTATATGGGGGTTGACGATTATAATGTTTTAAAGGTGATTCCTCATGATATTATTATTATGATTATATGAATTCTATAGGATATTTGACGATGGTTAAGGGACTTGTTGAGCATGATGTTTCATGTTCCCTACATCGGGTGTTGAGTATGACGTCTCACACCATTATACACTTATTTGAGAGATTTTCATGATGTTCCACATTTATCTATATCGAGTGTTAGGCCTGAAATCTCACGCCACCTATCTGGAGTTTTGAGCAGGATATATCACATTAATTATGGTATTATGGGCATGTATCATTTTCTTTATCATATAGGATCATTGGAATTGTTATTCAAGCCTGAGTTACACCTCACGTCTAGGTAACACCTAGTATCATTACATATTACTACTTATGTCCTCTCATACTTAATTCTTATACATGTATATAATATATGACTATATATATTATTTTCATTGTATATATGGTTATTGTTTAGACATATTATGGACAACATGAAAAGGTAGATCTATCAGGTGTCCTATATGAACTTAAGCCCCATATTGTTTATTTATTCAAAACGTTCTATTATTAAATTATTTTTGCACATTGCTTAGATTATTTATAGACATCATTTTGGGTGGGTTTATATGATTTTATCTCACACCCTACATGGATAACCTTTCATACCTGATAAGACCTCTTTTCTGTTAGAATGGATAATGGAATGTGTCCAATAACACATGTTAGATTTATTTAGCTTATATCTTGGATTATGATTGTACAAGATCAAGGACATTATAGTGATACTACTGGAGAAGTATTTTTGATTTTTTTTGTATGGAATGATTCATATAATTGTCCCATGTTACCTAATTTTTTATATCATCATTACATTAAATCATTTTATATGAGTCAACAATTTATATTTTGATATTATTACTATTGTTTTGTTATTTATACTAAAATTGTTCTTTATTATATATATATTTTTGTATTCCATCTATAATATCATGATTATATTATTACATGTTATATATTGTTATCTTATATGGTATAATTATTTGAGTGTATAGTCTCTCAAATTTTACACTATATTCCCTCGCTACTAGTCAGCAGCTTCTGGCGGATGGGGAAGTGTAATTGGGACCATGTGACCAACCTTCACGGGGCACTTGTTAAGTGGATCTCGAGTTTATAGGTTATAATTTATTATCATAGACTTATTTTTCCTTTTTTTACTTACTATTTGGGTGTTATAAATGACATTATGTGACACCCCAATATTTTTACATAATGTTTTTCAACATTATAATAACATTGATTGTTCATACATCACGCAACATCGAGTTTAAAATTGTAATAAACTATTAAATATGACCATTTTATTAGTAATGTGATGGTTATGAAAAATATATGAACACTATGTTAGCAAATTAACCTAATAATGTATATAAAATTTTTATTTATCCTATGAATGAAAATAAAATATATTTATATCATAGAATAAGTAAATAAATGTTTACGAAAATACAAATTAAATGCTGGTATTTTGGTAAAATCTAATCATGTATTTAGAATTTTATAATTTATTTAATTATTTTAATGAAAATTTCTTTAGATGAAATAGATTCATAAATTAATTTTCTTTCTTATGATTATATGATAATTTTAGGCCTTCATTAATTTCTAAAAGTGTTGTAAAACCCATTATAATTTTAAAAATTATATTTTTTGTGTAAATGAGGATTTTATTCTAAAATTGAATTCAAGAAACATATAAAATTCTTTTCATAAAATAGAGTCCAATTTTTAATTCAAAACATAAAAAATTATATATGGTGTATTATTTTGATTTTCCTAAAATAGTTGATTTTTGGGGAATAGTGAAATGTAGTAATTTATGGTATTTAGAAAATTCATGAATTAATCATCCATAGAGGATGTATGGATGATGTAAGAAAATAATTTCAAACCATAACTGATTATGTTAATATATAAATTTATAGTCTTGTGCAAAAATAACAAACAAATGAATAAAATAATCAAAAAACACCCCAATCCTCAATTACAAATACAACCCCGAACCACCTCTTCTCATCACACCGCTAAATCCTAGAATATTATCCAATTTAGAGAAAATATCTCTACCAAACATATCCACTTTGATTTTTCCTTTTTGATCTCACCCAAAAGATGATTTCCAAATTCCTTATGGTAGTTCTCAAGGAGAAAAATTTAAGATGTAAAATCCCTTTTCATTGTTTTAATTTTATTTTGATTTTATTTATTTTCATATCGATTCCTTACATCCTCTTTCCAAAAATGAATGATATCTCTAGTATATTATCTATACTATAATTTTATTATGATATTATAATATCCACAAAAAATTCTTTTATCTTTCACTTTTTATTCTAAAAATGAAAATATCGTTGGCGAGGTGCCGATATACCACCATCTTGGATGAAAAGTATTCATTTTTAAATTATGCCTCCACGGATGGTAATAAAACCATTTTTATGGTTAAGAAGGAAATTAATATATATAATAAAAAATATTTACTATTTTTTAAATAGTATATATACATAATATTAATTCAGTAGACACAACTAGTGTGTGATAATTGAAAAAACATGAAAATAATCTAAACGATTATCACTATCATTTTATCTAAGGAATCTTCCACATATCTGAAAAATGAAAATTAAGACTATTATATATTTATTATGTTCATTAATAACATGTAACAACTATTCTCATTTTACATGATCTTTCATACATGTATACAAGTGAACTAATCATGTTAACCAAGGGAACTAACACTTCTGACCAAAAAAATTGACTATTATAGCATATCAAAATGATAATAAATTAACATAAAAAAAATAAACTAAATCAAGAAAATATTGAAAATTATATTTATTAAATTATTAATTAATCTAGTTTCATTATCCATGGAATTAATATAAAGAGAAAAATACATTTAGACATAAGGTAAGGGGTTTTTTTCCTGAACAACCGTTTTTCATTCCTGTTACACTATATCTTCCTTTAACCCAATGATATTCCTTATTAATTTTATATAATTATTCTAAATTATATTTATATATTCATAAATCATGTATCTAGACCATGACATCTTTATTTTGGCTCAAAATACATATTTTATAAGGTTTATTTTTCAATTCTTCCCGATAAGCATAGA
Source organism: Viscum album (assembly GCA_963277665.1). Classification (NCBI taxonomy): domain Eukaryota; kingdom Viridiplantae; phylum Streptophyta; class Magnoliopsida; order Santalales; family Viscaceae; genus Viscum; species Viscum album. The sequence continues at coordinate 31,543,529 of OY728166.1, read as the reverse complement.
AGGTTAAAGGGAAATCCCTAATTTATTACCGATTTGCAAGTACCATACATAATATATTTTAATATGACAGTATTTTTAGAAAACAAAATTTTTTATCTTTAATAAACTACCATTTTTTTAGTTTTTACTTTATTTAAACAATTATGGGTTTTTCCATTTTAAAGACACTATATTTTCTTTTCAACTACAATGAAGTGCACCATTTCTAAAGTTACTTCCAAACATTGTGACATGTTTTCACTAATATTGAATATAAATTATGAATCAAACATAATTTTATTTTTATTATTTTTATATTATGTGACATAGATGTTTACAATGTTATTTGGTGATAAATTCAAATGATTTTTTCCAAAAGAACCCATCATTCCAAAGTAAAAAATGGAATTTATCTAATGAATTTTTCGATGACTTTATTAGAGTATTTTCATCTATTTAACCACCCAATTTAGAATATTATTCTTAATTTGGATTGATATTTTATGATTTCATATACTATATATTATTATATGGTTTATTATTTGATTTAATGTAGAAGTGTGGACATGATACCATTCACTATACTACTCACAATGATAAGTGATTGTGTTTACTGTTTAGGGAATGTTATTTAAAATTCATATTTATATGTTTTTGAGGATTCATCCCAATAATATAAAGAATTAATCAGACTTATTATTTGATGAGGGGGCCTGCTATAATTTTTGGATACATCATTAGGTCTAACGAGACAAAAAAATATTGATTTGGTTGAGGCCTTAACCATTTATTTTCGGATGACTTGGTTGGGGCCTCAACAGAATGTTTCATATGTAAATCATTATAAATTCGAACATTGTGATTTTAGTAATTGATAATCCATGTGTTTATTCAATTATTTTAATATACATGGTAAAATTTAATTCTCATGTTATTATTTATATGGAAGTATTTATTCAAATTTTATTCCTTCTATAATATTCTCAATATTATGCACAATTTCATGGGTTTTTAGTTATTAGACTTTAAATTTTTTTGTGTTTATATTATCTTATATTGTGATTTTACCCTTACTGAGAATATGAGGTCACTACTTTATTATGTTTTATTTTTTTCCAGGAAGCAACGATATATATTATGAATTACTTTCATGAATAATCTAGGAGTTCTATGGATGCTTCCAATGAAGTTTATATGTTGTATTTAATTTCAAGTTAAAATGTAAAACATGTGGTTGTATATGTTTATACAAAACTGATAAACAATTCAATCCTTTGTGATGGAGCAACCTTGTTAATTATAACAATGTGACAATGTATGGTGTTAGGTATGGAGTATTTGGTTTTAGGTCTTTAGAGTTGGTATCAAATGAATTTTTATATAAATCATGGATACTAGATTCTTCTAGAGGATGGGTTTTAGAAAAATGAGAGGGATATGGTGGGGAAAATTTACCATAACTATGTCAAATATCTTCTTGTTGGGATGAATTCGCGTGTGATAGTCAGCTACCCTAGTGGAACCATATGATTCTTATATGTCATCGAACACAAAGTCACTCATCAGGATAATGAAGTGTTGATGTCCACCCAACAAGAAAAGGAAATACATAAGGACAAATTGATTCTGAAAGATGATTGAGCACCAAGACCAGATGGGTTACATGGTTCATTCTATAAGGATTATTGTGAGGTTGTGAAATTCGATCTAAATAATCCCATTCCAGAATTCTTATAGGGAAGCAGTTTACCAAGAGTCGCCTCTTCCACTTCTCTAGTCCTCTTACCAAAAATCTAGAACCCCTAAACTATTCACCACTATCAACCGATTAGTATGTCAAAATTATCTTATAAACTTCTTTCCAGAACTATCAAGGATATGAAGTCGGGACGTCTTCCGCACTGGGTCTCTGCTCAATAGCACATGCTTTTGAAGTGGGGCTCTATCTAGGGAACCATTACACTTGCACAAGAGATGGTGCAGGGAATCCACACCAAGACCCATGGATCCATCATGGAAATCAATCATGATATGAACAAGGATTATTATATGTTTTCTTAGAGATTTATTTATAACGTTCATACAGGTATGGGCTTCTCCCCCATGTCGACAGACCTCATATTCAGATGTTTTAGTTCCTCCTAGTTGGTGGTTAACATCATGGGTAAGTCTCATGGATTTCTCAAAGTGAATTAGGGGTTAATATAGGGTGGCCCTATCTCCCTAATCCTTTTTATTATCAACTAATACATTCTCAGCCACCTTATCTACAAAATCATGATTAATGGTGATATTATCTTATACTGAACGAAGTAGAATTTCCCCTGATTTCCTATATCATGTATGCAGAGGATACATTAAATTTTTTGAATTCCAACACGAGATTTATTTCATCCCATATCAAGGTTTTTGATGTTTATTTTATCTAGAGTTTTCCAGTTATCTAGAAGACCAAAAGAAATATATATTCTTTCCAAGAGGTGTGCTTCCCATCGGGCTGTGTTTGTTTGTAATACCCTTGTCATGAAAAGTGGCCGCTAGCATATGATTTATCTTGGAGTCCATATCTCCTCTAGCAGGCTCGAATTCCGAGACTACTAAATTTTTACCAAGATCATGTATACAGTCTTCAACTAGAAGAATATATAGCACTCTTTTTTGGGTTGTATTGCACTGGTCAATAGTGTTCGTTTCGCCACTCGTATCCATGTCCTATCACCAATAAAATTCTCAAATATTGTAATCATTAACATTGCAAATACTCAATCCCAGTTTATTTGGGTAGTTAGGGAATATGGAAAATGACATTGGGTGTCTTGGGATAATGTTATCAAGGAATGTTATCATATCTTAATAAATTCAGATCAAAAAGTTGGTGAAAATATTTCAATGTTTGAAGAAAACCTTACAAAGTTTGTAAGGCGTGCTATGTATTACCTATGTAATCCCAAGATAAATATTGATTAATTATTTAACAGGTTAAAACCATTCTTATGAAGGGAAATTTACACACAAAAGTTATCATCACATAAAATAGATTATCATGTGCTTCCAATAAAGAGAATGAATTCACTGATTTTTATTACTTTAATGGAAAAAAATAGAAGAAGAGGTTAGTGGTTCAAAGAATATAAAAAGTGAAGAATAAAAAAGGGAAATTTCTAACAAGGAATACTTATAGATGGAAACACCCTAGTTATTGAATAATTTGAAAAGGAGTTTTTAAAAGTGTGGAAAGGGGCCACCAATCCTATTATTGCAAGGGAAATAAAAAAGAAACCATTATTTAATTCTACAATTATATGTACATGGGACAATATGTGAATTATTATAATAAGAATAAAATAATATTTCCCCTGAAAACACCAAGGGATCAAGTTAAATATGATTTGATCAAAAAACAATATTTAATGTCTATAGTGATGTGGTGGAATAAAATTTAATCATCTAATCTAATTAAGATAAAGCATTATTGGATTCTAGATAATCACATTCCTTAACATATTCTTATTTTTTGTTTATAAATTAGTTATTTTTAATTCCCATTAACAAGGTATTTTTCAATAGTTACTAATTGGATAAACCTTATTATAACAAATATACATCAATAAGTTCTTTATATAACACATAAACGTTCTCTAATTATTGATTTTATCATCATACATAATATTTTTTGATATAATCATTGCTATTGACAGACTTTCAAAATACGGTGAAAAAATTTATTTAAAAGAGAAGTAAATTATGATTCATGGTGAAGGTATATAATTTCTCATCTTCATAAAGAAGACATAATTATCTGAATAATATCTATATCCACCTCCAATACATATGTTAAATGTAATACCTATGGAAGAAGATAAAAAATTATTTATGGAAGATGAAATAAAACATCAAATTGAAACCCTAAATATTATACCAGAACACATTGATATATTTTAGAGAATTTAACAAAGACACTATCTAGAGTGGAATTTCTATTTCTTAATTTATTTAATCCATGATTATATTCCAATATGAAAGAATCCTTATGGAATGGCCATAGTAGAATTAGTGGAGATGGGGAAAAAAATAGTGGTGTTGAGTAATAAGGGATTAATTAACCCTTGAGTTTCTCCGTGGGGGGATAATGTACTATTTTTCAAGAACAAAATATGGATCCCTGATAATGTGTATCAAATATATATAAATAAATGATATGTCAATAAACAACAAGTATAATCAGCCTTTATTTGATTATTTATTTGATCAACATCATGGAGATCAATATTTATTGAATTTGTACATCAATATGGATATCATCAATTATATATGAGGAAGGAAGATATTCCAATGATAGTATTCCAAAATAGGAATGGAATTTATGATATTACTATAACTCCTTTTAGATATACCCTTACATGATCAGTTTTTATGGATATAATAAACAGAGTGTTAAAAGAATATATTGATGATTTTTGTGGAATTTTTTTGAAGATATATTGATATATTCAAAAATATATTAGGATAATGTCAACCAATTTATGATTGGTCTTGAGACTTTTAGAAGAAATGATTCATAAGGGATGTTTACCAAGTGTCAATTATGACTTCAAATAGTTTCATTTCATTACCATATTATCTATAAGGATAGAATTTCAGTTTCTCATACAAAGAAAATGGATGTTAAGGAATGTACTAAATCATCAAACATAAATTAGGTACATAGTTTAATTGGTTTAGCTAGTTACTATCAGTGTTTAGCTAAAAATTTCTATATTATCTAACCCATTAACCATGATTACTCAATAATGGGTTAAATACATTTGGAAAACAGAATGTGAAGAATTAGTCAATAATTTAAGAGGATTTAAATAAATTCTATAATCTTTAATATGCCATCATGAAATGGTATATTTGTTATTTATAGTGATGCATCCATTAAAGGATATGAATATGTCCTTAAATATAATGATAGTGTAATTCCATATGAATCAACATTGTAAAAACTCATTAATAGAAAAATACAACTAAGGATCTTGATTTACCAGCTGTAATATATGATCTAAAGATATAAAGACACTGTGTCTATGTTAAAATATGTGAGATATACACAGATCACAAGTGTTTGAAATATATCTTCACATAGAATAAACTTAGTATGAGGAGAATAAGATGGCATAAACTACTCATAGATTGTTATTGTTCAATACATTGATACCTAGGGAAGTAACAAAATGTAGTAGATGGATTTAGTAGGAAGGATCATGGAGTTCTGAACAAAATGAGGACTATAAGGGTTCTTATGTTCATTGATCTAGTGATTTTGATTATAGGAATGATCAATAAAGGTAAAGCATTACTAATTTTTCAATTTTTTCCCATAAGATCATTATCAGAAATAATTAAATGCTCTTAGTATTAATAAGATATGTTTTGAAGGGAAATTAAAGGTTTCAATGATGGGATGTTGGAAGACTTCATGTGTGAGGATGTAATTCTAAAACAGGATAATAGGCTTTGTGTTCCATCTATACCATAGCTACAAAGTAAATTATTGGATGATTCCCATTTATCGAATTTCATTATACACCATAGTAGCATTAATATATATTGAGATTTGAAGAAAAATTTCTAGTGGGATAATATAAAGAGGTAAATTGATGATTATGTATCAATGTTTTTAGTATATAAATAGGTGAAGGTGGAAAGAAAACATCATAAAGGATTCATGAAAGCCCTTCCTATTACAACATTGAAATGGAATGTAATTAATTTTAATTTTTTTAAATAGATTACCAAAAACATTAAAAAAATGATGTGATATGGGTTTTTGGTTTATCGACATAACGAATATTCCCATTTTCTCTCGATAAGTGTGGATTTTCAATTAGATCACTTTGAAAAACTCTATATTAATGAAATTTTAAAACATTTTAGATCTCATATATCAAATATATATTATTTTGATCCCTGATTTACATTTAAAATTTAGAAAATTATTCCAAATTGTTTGGATAATGAGCTTTATTTGAGTACTTCTTATCACCCTCAAACTCATATGGAATAAGAAATGATTATCCAAACTATAGATAAAATGTTGAGATCATGATCACATTACATTTATGGAATTTTGGATTAGTCTTTAGCTTTGGTAGATTTTTACAATAATAATAGTTTCTATTAATGTATTCAAGTTGAACTATATGAAGAATTTTATGGAAGGTGATGTCGTGCACCAACTTATTGAGATGAATTTGTTAAAAGGAATATTTATGTCCGAGAAATCTTATTGGAAACAATGACAAAGGTATTTAATATTCATACACATATCATAGAATCCAAAATTAAGAAAAAATTATTTGGATGATATGAAAACCAAATATTTAGATATTCTAGTACGACATCAGGTATTCATGAAGGTATATCCATGGAAGGATTTCATAAGTTTTTGAAATAATGGGAAAGATAGATCTGTGTACATTGGGAAAATTCAAATCATAGAGATAATTATAGTTGTGAATTATTGTTTGGTGATTCCACATAGAAATTATATAGTACACAATTTTTTTCACATATCTTTATTAATTACGTACATGCTATGCCCAATACAAGTACTCACTTATGAAGGAATAGAATTGGAACCCGATCTATGATACATTGAAGAGCATATCCAGATTCTAGACAATAGAGAGTAGTTTTTGATGAATCAAACAACATGATTGGTAAAAATACATTGGATAAACCATTAAATTGAAGTGGTAATGTGGGAATGAGAGGAAATTATGAAGATGAACTAACAAAATATTTTTATGAGGTGAAATTTTAGAAATATAGAGGATTTTTTTTTAAATAGTGGAGAATGTTACACTCCCAGATTTTAGGGTATGCCTCTTCTAAAATTTAATATCTTCAATAGATTATTCTTCACAAAAGATCATGTTTAAAAGAATAATATAATATTAAAAATTACCATTAGAATAATAATGTGACCATTAGAAATAATATATGACTAATATAATAGTAACTTCACCCGTGAAAGTATATATAAAATTTTGGTATCTTATGAGTGAAAATATAAAATATTTATATCATGGAATAAGTAAATATATGTTTTAAAAATGATAAATTAATTGTTTTTTTTATAAAATTGAAATGTTTTTTTTTTAAATTTAAAATTAATATAATTATATGAAATAATTTTTTTTTCATGAATTAGAAACATAATAAATATTTTGTTGTCATATAATTTTATGAAAAATTTATGAGAAAATAATTAATTTTTGATGGTATCATAAAATCCATTATTATAATAAATCATTTTTTTTGAGTTATTAGTGATTTTATTTGAAAATTAATTTCACAAATTGATAATTTTATTTTAATAAAAAATTGTTCATTATTAAATTCTTCATATCAAAAATATTTGGGGTTAATTTATAGTATTTTTCTTAAATGATTGATTTTTTTAATAGTGAAATACCGTAATTTATAGTACATGTCAAATTTGTCAATTATTGATTGATAAATGATGTATGGAAGATGTCATACCATAATATAAAATTATAAATTATTATTTTAATATATTTATTCTCTATGTTAAACTGTTTATAACCTTGACAAAAAAACAATAAACTAATGAATAAAATATCCTCAAAACACCTTCTCCTCCACTATTAATACCATCAAACACCACCTCTTCGCACCCCACATCCAAATCCATGAATCTAGTCCAATTTATATCAAATAAATATCCAAAAACTATCCCCCATGTTAGAGTATTTTTGGTTTCATCCAAAATAACATTTTAATGTTATTTAAGGAGGCTCTCAAGTAGAGGAATTGAAGAGGTAAATTCCCTATTCATTCTTTGATTTAATTTTATTTTCTTATCCTTTAATTAACTACACTATAGAAACATTCATTGAATATCTATTATATTAATTATAATTGAATATTATTATGATAATGTGCTATCCACCACCAATTATTTTCTCTTCCGCATTATATTTTAAAATTGAATACATCGACTGTGAGGTGGTGATTTACCAACTTCATGGAAGATGGTTTTTTTATTTTCAATTATTATTTTATGGATAGTCATAAAGAAATTTTTACAGTTAAAAATTCATTAAAATATGTAATAAATCTTATTTAATGTTGTGTAACTAGTATATGTACATAACATTAATTAATAAAACAAACCTAGTGAATAATGATAAAAAAAGGAAAACATAATCTAAATGATTATCATTATCATTTAATATAACGAATCATCATCATATCAATATAATGATATATCAAACTATTAAATAATATTTATGTTCATTAATAACATATAATTTAAATTCTGGATTACTATTCCCATTTCACATGATCTTTCACACATGTATACAAGTGAACCAATCATTAAAAACAATGAAATAAACACCTTATAATGACGAAACTGAATCTTATTTCTCATATAAAAGAACCCAAATGAACTTATGAAAATTATAATGAAATATATACATGTTTAATAGGATCTAAATTAAATTAATAATTTATATAAATTTATTATACCATTAATTCAACAGAAGAGTAGAACACTTTCAGACATATGGCAATGGTTTTTTCCCTGACCTCTATTTCTCATTTGGGTTACTCATTATCTCTCTTTGACAAAATTTAATTCTAAATAATATTTATATAAGTATTATAAATTTGTTTATAAGTTCTATAATAATTTATCTAGATCAATTTATCTTTTTTTTATGGGAGAATACATGTTTTATAAGGATGAATTTTGAATTCCTCCTGATAAGAAACTCTGATTAAATGGAAAATAACTATTTCTTACCCATTTTCAAGTACCATACATATCCTATTTTGAGATACATATTTTTTTATAAAATAAATCTTTTTATTATGAAATTTTTTATTTTTTAGTTTTAGTTTTATACAAACAATTATTACATTTCTGTTTTAAATGCTCTTTATAAATTCTCTTAAACTGCACTGATGTGGCCCACTTATAATGATTATTCAATCATATTTCACATATTTTAACTTTAGTTTGACATAATTTATTCTGAAAACATAATTTAATTTTCCACCTTCTTATTTTATGTAGTACATAGATTGAAAATTTTATTTTATGGAAAATATTAATGATTTCTCAAAAAAGAAGTATACTTTCCATAGAAAAAAGTGTATTTCTTCCAAGAATTCCTAGAATATTTTATTAGAGTATTTTTTATAAATTTAAAAACCCAAAATTAAATATTATTATTAATTTAGATTGATATTTTATGATACAATATACTCTATTGTGTTAAATGGTTTATGATGAGTTTTACTACGGATGTTCTATCTTCATTCCATTAACTATATTACACAGAATGGTTAGTGATTATTTTTAATAATTAGGGAAATTTGTTTAAATTCTGTATATATATGTAATTTATGTTTGAACCCATTCAAATAAGGAATTAATTGGACATAGTAATGGACCGGTGGGGGCCTCTATACCCCTTCAATGCATTTGTAATTCTCATGAGACAACATAGTTATGTATTTGGAAGGGGCCTTAGCCATTTATTTTTAGAGGTCATGGTCATGGATAGGATGGAATGTTTCATATTTTCATTATTATGTCTTCGCTAATTATGATATTAGTAATTGAAAATCCATGTGTCTATTATTCTAGAATAATATCCATGGTTATGTTTCAATATCCATTGATTAATTGTGGGGAATTATTTATTCCAATTTTATTCTTTCTATAATGTCCTCAAGATTATGTTTTTATGGAATGTGTTTTTAATTATTCACCTTGAATATTGTTTATGTTTATACTAGCTTCTACTATATTTTTTTACCCTTTCTAAGCATATGATATCAACGATTTTTTAGGTTTTAATTTTTCCCAGGAAGTAGGGGTCTATATTATTAATGGATGACGTGGATAATCTTGGTGTTTAGTGAATGTTTCTAATGGAGTTTCTATGTTGTATTTCAATTCATGTTGTAATGTAAAACATATATTTTTATATAGATTTACAATTATGAAAAACTATTTAGTCATTTGGGACGAAACATAATTCTTTAATATAACTTTATAATATTTTACGGGACCAACTCAATAATACTTAGGATAGGGTATTAATAGACGAGGAGCTAACAAAATATTGAAATGGGCCCATTTCATTGATTAGAAAACCATCATTAGGTGAAACCCCAAAAACCATGTATTTTTATTTTTATTTTTATTTTTCATGTTCTAATTGATACAATTTCACCATTGGTTGGTGAACATCCCTTGTGATATTATTTTAATTTATTTTATTGATTTGGATTAGGATTTTCTTGGTTTGTTATGGAAAATAATTAGCATCTCCTATATTATTATAAGAACATCATGACAAACATGCCATGAATTTATAATTCTAATTATACTCTCTTCATGCATATTCTTATTTCACATAGACAATACCTAGATATTATATATTGAAATGGGGTATAATTTATTTTATAGAAAATATAATTTGATGAATTAATGATCCTACATAAATATAAACAGCCTCTTACCACATAGATTGGATGTTACACATTAATTATCTAATTATTCCATATTGTGGGTTCTAGACGTATGAGTTTTATGGACCTTTTACATCTTGTAACCTGATTTGATGGCCTTGGTACCTTTAAATGTTTTTCCAATAGCAATATATATGAATTGTGACTTTTATCAATTATAAATAGAGAATCATCTAATAGGACAATGATATATACATATATCTACATATTTTTGTAATGCCTGCAAACAAATGTGAATTTTAACTCTTAAATGGTATTTTTTTTCACTAAAATTGGATTCTAATTGTTAGGTATTAGGTGTACTCCTCTATACAATTTAAATTTAATTCCGTATACAAAACCCACTACGGTGTTACACGAGACATAGACTCAAACCCGGCCTTAGCGTTGGGTACTTAGGAGTGTCTCTAATGCTATTACATCCTTTTATGTACCTTTCTAATCACCTAAACATGTATTTAAGAGTAATAAGAGAGGTTATGACTTTTAATATTAAGGATATATATATCATAATTAATTGTTTATAATTCATTCAATTGGGAAAAATATTTTTTGTGGTGCATGTTTGTTATTATAGAACCATGTCACAATAATAATATCGATTCGTACACAAAGAATGTGGTGAAAACCATACAATATATGTTGAAGTACTTGATTCACCAGTGATACCTTCTTTAGTGGAACCTATTCCATCGCCATCTATTCTTGATATCAGAACCAAAAACTAGTTTCAATCGATTTTCTTCCACAAGATTAAATCTCTTAATGGTGGTACTCGACATACCCAGACTATGGAAGAGTTGACTGTGGAATTCCTACAACAACATTCTCCCACATTTTTTGGGGATGGTGGACCACATGCAGAAAACCCATTTCTAGAGTCTATACTTCCTATTTCGTAGCATCTCGAGATTCCTCCACATAGGATGTTCAAACTCACCGCCTATATAGTATATGGTTATGAAATGTTATGATGAGATGCTATTACCCATAAAAACGAACATCTATATATGATTTAGGAAGACATCCTAAAGATATTTTGTGACCACTTCCTTCCACAAACTCTGAGTTCTCTCAGGGATAGTGTTTTTATGAACCTCTCGTTGGGAACAATGTCTTTTATGGAATTATATTCTCATTTTACTATGTAAAATATGTTTGATCCAACCCTATCTAGTGATGATCTCTTGACTGTGAGGATATTTTAGGATGGTATTGTATAAATCATCTAATCACAGGTCCTTGTATTTTGGTTGATGATGAATATAGAGGTAGTCATCCAATCCCTTATTAATGAGAGGAATCTAAGGGAAGTTGATGGTGTATAATTGGGTGGCTCATCTTCTAAATAAATTATCATTTCCTATTATGAGTGAATATGAGGCAATGAGGTTTCTCAAGGGAATATAAGATATTAGGATGTTTGTGCTAACAACATCATTATCTGTCACCCCAATGGGAAACCATGGTATACTAAAAATCAGTGTATGAAGGATCTAATGAAATATAGAGGGTACAATGGGGAGGGCCAAATCTAGTGATTCTACCTGAGTTTTTAATTTATTAATAGTGATAATGGATATAAAAATACACCACTTTTGGAGATGGATAGTTGTATCTCATTAGGAAGGCAGCTGGAATACCCCTCTACACTTAGTTCGAGGAGGAATTTGTGGAAGTGGTAATCAGACTCAAGAGTTTTAGCCCCACCAGAGTGGGACTTCTAATGGAAGTAAGTTTGTGACTCAAAGTTGTGGTACATTCCAAATACAAATAGTGCATGCGATGTTGAAGGAGAAGGGTTTTGAACCATCCAATATTATCGGCACTATTATAGTATCCACTAATTTAGTTCCTTCTTTATTTGACATAGGTGCATCTCACTCTATAATATTTTAGGCAATTGGGGAGATTATGGGCCTTGAGAAAAAAAATTTCTATGGAATCATGATATTCCATTCAGTGTTGGGTATCTAATTAGATATCTTAATTTTTTAATGGACCCCCTTGAGAAATCAAAATATATATTTTTTGGAATATTTTCATCCTCGATGTGATAGGGTTTAATATATTCATAGGGATGGTCTGGATAGTTCCCTACAAAGCCTTTATTGATATTTATCATTGGAGGGTGATGTTTAAATCAATAGAATGTGGTAGAAATACACATAAATTATAAGGGTATATACTTGTGTCTAGATATATACCTAATCATTAGGTATTGTGTAGATTGTCAGTCGAGATTCCTAGTAATTTCTTGGATGATCAGGGTTTATAACCTCATAGTTTCCCTCTAATGGTGTATAATTTCTGGGATGTCTTCCCTGCTGAATATTATGGTATACCTAAAATTAAATAGGTAAAATTCTCTATTAATCTTGTTCTAGGAGTATCACTACTGAAAATTCATATTTATACGATGACACCTATGAAGAATCTGGAAGTCAATAAATAGTTGAAGGATTTGGAGGCTAAATTATTTATAAACCCCAACACTTCTCCTTGTGGTTACCTGACCATATTATCTAATAATAATGTCTTTAAAAATATTATTTTCATGGATTATATATGGTTTATCTAGATTACAATAAATAAATAGTATCCTCTACCTCAAATTGAAGACCTCTTCGAAAATATTTGAGGAGTTAGAGTGATTTCAATTATTAATTTTAGGTCATGATATCATTAAATTCACATTAAATCCTTTGACATAACTCACATAGATTTACAGTGTAGGTGAAATCATTATGAGTACCAGTTAATGTTTTTTGGTCTCATTATTGAATCGTCTATTTTCATAGATCTGATGAATTGGGGTTTCCACCTATATCTAGATTCATTCATGGTTGTGTTTTTGGAAGAAAACGTGGTGTATTCACATTATCAAAAACCCAATACTGAAAATATGGAGATATTGAGGAATACACTGATATTGGATAAACTATATTATAATCTCAAAAAAAATAGAATTTTGGATTGATAAATTTCACTTCCAATGTGGATTCATATCAGTGTCTAGAGGTTCAGTATCTGTATAGAATGTGAGAGTTATAGTTTACTAGGATTATTCCAATGATGTATTTGACGTACATAGATTATTGATGAAAGATGGGTTTGAAAACTCTTCAAGAAGGATTTCTCAAGCCTAGTAGAACCACATACCAGTTTGACTAAGAAGGGTTTTAAATTCAGATGGTCAGAATGTTGTAAATCATTATTTCATGTATTGAAGGGAATATTAACATTAGTAAAAATCAAGATTCTTACAGAGCCATGAAAGAGAAATAAATTTTAATATGAAACATTAGGTATTATACAAGGATAAATTATAATATAGGATGAGTGATTTCTAGCATACATTTATCATCATTTGAGGCCCCATGAGTTGAAATACCAGATGCACGACCTTGAGATAACTTCTTTAGTTCATGATAAACCCCACTAGAGAGAATATTTACTTGGGTAGTGTTTTATGATATTCATTGATAATAAAATCCTCAATTACATATTTAAACCACATGATAAGAATCTTTAACAGCATATATGCATTGAGTAATTAAAATAAATTGATTTTGATCTATCATAAATGCCTAGAAAATGAAATTTTATACCTGATTTTCTATGTTAGAATATATAGAAACAAACAGTTTCGGAGGCTAGTGGTGAGTGTAAGCTCATGACCTTATTTTTATATATTAACATTGATGTTTAGGAGGATCATGGGTAGACTATAATAAAATATTTTGTAATGACCTTTGCCCTTTTGGAATAGTTGAGAATGAGGAAAACATTAGATATCGAGGCCCCAATTCAAAGGGAAAGTATATCATATGATGATTCATAATCTGTATAGACCATGGATATGTATGATACCCTATTATTTCATTATCATCTTTAGTTCCTAGTAGATATTAGAGTGGATATGATATGTGAATTTCATGAATTAGTTTGGCAAGTACATGCTGGCATCAGCAAGATGAATTGATACATACATCTCCAGTATCAGTGTCCTTCTATGAAATGTGATATAGTTGGATTTATTAATCAAAGTTCATCTTCTCAGAATTTGAATGTGGAAAATTATTGAACAACATTAATTTTACATCTTTTAAAAATTATTGAGTGGAAATGCGATAATGTTTATTTGGATTTTGTGACTGGTTCACCCAGATAAAGTCAAAGAAAAAATATTGTTTGGGTAGTTATCAATCATTTAAAGAGGGTAGAATATTTATTACATTTTCAGGATTCCTTCATTATAGAATATATAGAGAGGATATGCATCAGTGGCATCATATATCACCAAGGTGACCCAAAAAATGTCATATCTGAGAGGTTTGTTCGCATCATATCTCGATTCATGAAGTGGATGCAGAAGACCTTGAGGATACATGTGCTTCTTAGCCAAATCTATCACCATCATACCGACAAGAAAATAGAGAACTTGATTCTGGTGCATAGGATACTCTCCATGCACATGTCCATGAGAGTGGTGGTTCTTGGACGAGACACATACCCCTTATTAAGAATTTTAATAATATTTTTTTTGTGATACCATTAAGATATCTTCCTATGAAGCCTTGTCTCATAAGACATTCCATTCACCTATGTGTTGGTTATAGGTAGAGGATACAACTTTACATGTACTTCATCTCGTCTAGGAGACGTTAGAGTAAGAAGAATTGATTTGAAAGTGCAACAGGATAGCTAATTCTAGGAAGTATCCCCATGACAATCGGTACTTACGACCTCTTGAATTTGAGGTCAGAGATCAGTGCTTCTTCTGAGTTTCACCAAGGCTAGTCCATCGATGTGTTCAGACCGAGAGTAAGATTTCTCCTAGGTTCATTAGACCCATTGACATTTTGAAATGAATTTGACCAGTATCATACCAAATAGATTTGATCATATATACATGTATAAGCATGATTTATTTAATTTGTATTAGCATTATGAATACTACCCAGACCAATCACTTGTTTCCCAAAATTATGAGGATGTGTTAGAGATAGATGCCTCCTTTCTGAATTATCCTATGTGTACTGTGGATCATCGAATGAATGTAATATGAGGTATTTAAATTACACTTATATGGGTGCTATACCAGCAAAATAGTGTAAAAGACGAGAACAAGAAGAAGGAATTTAATATATGACTATATATTTTATTATTATTATTTATATATAGTCACTGTTTAGACTTATTCCAGCCTAAATCGATGACTGGTGACCCATCCAGATATCCAGTAAGAACCTGATCTAGATTTTTTTTTATTTATTCAGTAATGCCTATTATTCATTTATACACATACACTACTATTTCCATGTATATCCCCTGGGTCATTTTAGACACAATTGGTGGTTTCCTATAGGAATTTTATCTCTCTCCATACTTGGGACACCTTTGGTCCTTGGGCAGTCCCCAAGTCTGTAGGCATGGATAAGGGAAATCTTCCTATTACATATGTTTGATTTATTTATCTTATTTCATGGAGCATGGGAGAATAAGACTGATCATATACTCGGGATGCAAGAGGAGTCGTATTTTCATCATTTTTTAATATCATGATGTGAATGTTTATCCCTTGTTTCTATTTTTTTATATCAGCATGCCATGAAATTGTTGAATATGACTCGACCTTTGGGATTTTTATATTCTTACAATTTACTTTTATTAATTCTTTTACAACTGTTAATTATATTTACTTTTCATTGTTTTATCTATTATAGCATGCTTCCTTTATTATCTGTTATTTATTATTTTTCAATTTTCTACTCTTATATTAGGGTATATTATCCCCAATGGACAACAATAGAACCTCACTGCTAGTAAGAATCCATTGAAAAATGTAGAGGTGTTCATGGGGACATGTGACCAACCATATTGGGACATAGGTTAAGTGGATTCCCAGATTGAATGATAAATTGTAGGGATAATAATATAGAGAAATACAAATCATTTTATCAAGGTATTGTAGGGTATTAGAAGAAAGATAAATTCTGATCATTGTATTGGTGGATTTCATGGTATGGAAGGAAAAGACTTTACAGTAGGTACAGAAACTGTGAATATGTTAGGTCAAAATCTACAAATTTCTTAAATATTAATGATAAAGAGTAGAATTACCTTTTATAAAGCATGCATGTAATTTTATCTATTTTAAGATTCTATTTTATTTTTTATTTAATGTTAATTTTTTTGTTTCTAATTTACATAAGAAAATTAGTTCTAACATACATTTATAGTAAAGGTTTTTTCCATGCTATTTAAGAGATAGATAGAAACAAGTTGATATATTAGATGCTTTATTAATCATTTTTAAATGTTCCAATAATAAGAAAATTTTTGAACCCGATCTATTTTACATAAGAGATTTTTTTAATACTTTAATTTTTTTAAAATATTATTTACCCCCCTCTTATAGCCACCATAAACTCTAATGATCTAGAAGCTGGTATCAGAGAATGTTCTACTGTGATACTTGTTGACGTTTTACCTTTTCTATCCACTGCTAGTTATTAAGTTATTTTACAACATGATTTTTTTCTAAATTGAATTAGAGTAACATTTGTTGTAGAAAAAAGTTTCTGTATTTGTTAATATCGATGGGTTGAGAGTTGGTAAATTAGTAAATATTAAACCTAGTCAACCAACAATTTTTATGACAATTATTTGACAGCCAGAGAGATAGAATGAGGAATTTTCATTATCATTACTAGTCTTGATTACATTTTCTTATTAACTAGAAATTATGAGAATTTGGGAAAAATATATTTAATTTTATTTAAGAAGAATATATTAAATATATATTTGATTACAGAGTACGTAATACATTTTTTATATTCTATGAAAAGAAGTACATATAGTCATATTTCTTTATGTGAATCATCTAAAAGTATATAGAAGAGGTTATAGGAAATTCACATTAAAAATATGAATCTAATTGAAACTAGAAGAGGTATGATTAGATGTGATTATTGGGCTTTTAATTTCATACCTAGAAAAAAAAGTAGGTTATATGAATCAATGATTCCAGACTATTGATAATATTATACATTTTATTGAATATAATGATTTAATGGATGGAATTTAGGTTGATAAAATTATTCAGATAATTCCAAGTTAATGGGAATCTAAGAGAATAGTTTTGGATGGCATAAAGAGGATTTCTAATCATACTATGGATGATCTCATTGGTATATTTATTTAGTACTAGTGTAGAATAAAATGGGATATTTAGAATATTAAAAATAAAAAAGGAGGATTTTATTTTGCAACAACATCTTTTTTACCCATTAATGCACAATGTCAAGAAAAAAATTGTTCAATATTATAAGATGATTTAAGATATTATTGAATCAGACAATAGTTTATCAAAACATGCAGAAAATAAATTGTATAATCATGAAATAAGGATGAAACAAATTGTTTCCTAAAAAGAGAGTCAATATTGGTATAAAAAGTTGAAGGCCCCCGGGACACCCTGAGAGGGGAGGGGTGGATCAAGGTGAAAACTTTTTCTTTTAAAGTGATGGATCTTGTTCCCACGTTGGTAGGAACATATTAAACCTATAAGATCAACATGATCAGAAAGAAAACCTTGAAATG
Source organism: Viscum album (assembly GCA_963277665.1). NCBI lineage: Eukaryota > Viridiplantae > Streptophyta > Magnoliopsida > Santalales > Viscaceae > Viscum > Viscum album. The sequence goes on along the minus strand of OY728166.1, from coordinate 31,525,385 downwards.
CAGAGAGATGACACATCACTTTTTACATGGTTCACCACTAAGGGCTACGTCCAAGGAGCATATGCCGGAAGGGTGTCGGTCATACCTAATTCCAATAAACTTCACTAGATGTGGATTACAAAGGTTTGGGAATAGACACACTGTTCCAGGGTCACTGCCTTTACAAAATTTCAGGGATAGCTCACTGCGTCCCTCGGGTCACTCTTGTTGAGTCACCCTGGATAACTTCCTTTGGTGAAGTGCCACTCAGTTTATAGTTGTGAAGGTCTACTGATCATCGCTAATGAATACATCCTATGTTTTCTATAGATGATCTGTTGAATTACTAATTCCACTCGTAGACTAATCTAACTTTGCATCAAAGTTATCGGGCAAACATTCAGCTTTTACGCAGCCCTAGAAAGACTGGTGTACTTTTACCACACATGGTGTGATTCTTCAAGCCCGGCGCGCAGGTTTCAAGATTTTTCAAAAGCTCACCTCTCCCACTTGCGTGACACTCACTTCTTCAACTTCAAACTTGAGTGACTCACATCCTTTTATGCCCATACCGATTTTGGCGTGCAACTATGAATTGTCGCGCTTCTTCAAATCATGGCGTGAAAGTGTCACCAAACCACCTAGGCGACACATCCTTCACCAACTCCAAACTGGGGAGACTAAACCCCTTTCATTCCTAAGACACCTTAGACGCACAACAAACAACTGTCGCACAACTTTAACTTGCGCGACCCACCACCACATGCGCGACCACAACACCTGCGCAACAGGAGCTCTGATTTTCACTATGTCTGAACTTCATACCGAATGAGGAGGGGTCAACCTCTATTTATAGACAATTGGATACCCTGCGCAACGACGCACAAGTATTCCCTCGGTTTGCATGTTCCGGCGCGCAAGTCTCTGCCGCGCAGGTCACTTCCGCAACCAAACATAAAACATGGGCGTAGTTCTTTCTTTTCCATATTTTCATGTTCAGATCTTGAAAAAAAGGCATGTAAGTTTCTCTCCTTCAAGTCAACGGTGCACATGTCTACTTGTTCTGTATGATCACTTTGTAGGAAAAAATTCTAAACTTCCACTGTGGATTGACAACAAACACAACCCAAACTCCAAAACAAGTATAGATGACCATGGTTCCAACAAAAGTTTCATAAGGATAAAGGTGATAGGAATGAATATTCTGATGTTATATTTTTTAAGTGAAAAATGACGGATAAATCATATTAGTTTTTCTTATGATAAAAAGTGTGGATAAGAAAGAAATTAATTATTATAGAAATGAATGGAGGTATTATGATCATAAGAGAAATAAAATTTTAAAAGATTCTAAAACCTGGAGTGGAAGTGGATGATAATTTTTAGTAGGCAATTATTTTGAAATTCAATGTTTTAGATAGAAAAATATTGTTTATATATAGATTTACCATAGGTGATTATTGTATCTTGGATAATGTGACTACTAATTATTATCTTACTAATATTACCCTAAAGGCTACTTACCATGATATTAATGATGCAAATAAATCCTAATATTCATTCAAGTAATTAACCGTATCTCAGGATGATAATACTTTACCAGGTTTTGAGCATGCAACAATATGTGAAACACATCATGGAAATGAAAATTTAAAAATTTCTTAAAAAATGAAAATTGTCGAGGAAAATAAGAAATGAAAAATTCATGAATTTCTAAAATGAATTCATAAATCTAAAGTCTTTAAAATTTTCTTGATAAATCAAATTTTTTGTAAGATAATCTTTCTAAAGATCTTGAGAAATATATTTTTTAGAAAACAAGTTTACAAACTAATTTTGTTAATCTTATAATGAATAAAATTTCTAGTTAGGTTAAAAACATAGTAGTCAATCTATATTCCAAAATTTATAGTTATACGATATTTTTTTCTATGCATAAATCTGGAAATGAAAGCTTTGAAAAATTTTATAAAAAATTAGACCTCATAGACATATTTTCGAAATAAGTTTTAAAAATAAAAAAAAATTGCAAAAAATTAAGTTATTCCAAAGAGTGTCCCACTTTATATTAAATATAAATGTGATGGTCAATTTAATAACAAATTTAATTTGAATAATTTTTCATTTTTGTGTCTTATTAATGCATACATGTAAAAAAATGAATATTTCTTAAAGTAGTGATTATGAAAAATGTGGTTACAAAAATATTTAATTTCTCATAATACGGAAAATAAGAATGCTTGGTTATCGAATCATTAATGTTTTTGTACTCAAGAAAATAAATAATGTACCAAGAATAAGAATATTATCTACATGAATTGTTTTTTTCTAGATGTGTGACTGTAGAAAAATATTTCATTAATAATATTATAATTATGAAAAGTGGAAATGTCTCATTCAGGGATAATGCTCAACAAAAATTTATTGGTGTAGGTAATGTTGTTTTTATTGGTAAAGCTATAATTTCAAATGTTTTTTAAGAATTATGAAAAAAATTATTAAAATAGGTTAATTAGGTGAGGGGATTATCTTGTGAATTTCATGAATGAAAAAAGTACTCTTCATAGTTCTAAAAATGAATTTATTCATTATGTTAATCAGCATGAAAATATTTACACATTATACATAGAAGACCATAGGAGACAAGATCTAAATTACCTAATTGGAAGGGAAGACCATTCATGGTTATGAAATAGTATATTAAAAAAATATAAAATTATAACATTGACTATTTTTTCTAAGAAAACACCTATTAAGGATCTACTAGAACATAGATTTTATACTTCAAAAGTCTCTAATCCATTTCAATTTAGTATGAAAGAAATGTCATGTTTAAAATCTATTAGTTATGTCTCAACATCTAATTCTTTACTTTTTGTACAAATAGAATTATTTAGTTTTATAAAACAAGAATTATTGGTGGAAATTACTATGTATTTGTTTTATTTAATTATTGCACTTGATATTTGTGTGTCTATATTCTACATAGAAAATAAAAAAACATTAGTTGTTTTAAAACATTTCGATCTAAATTTAAATACTAGAATAATGAATCCTTTATAAAAATTTGTAGTGATCATGATAGAGAATTTATAAATACAAATTTTGAAAAAAAATTATTAAAAAAGGTTGTACATATAAATTTTTATAACCCAAACTCCAAAAAAATGGTGTAGTCAAAATAAAAAATAGGTTTCTTCAAGGGAATAACAAAACCATTTGGAGTGAACCATCAGTTGCTAATGTTTTTTACAAAGAATTACTTTGTACTACCAGTAATACTAAAATTTGAGTTCTATTTAGAACATTTATTAATAAAAAATCATTATCTGTTTTGGATAAAAATAAAACCAAAACATTATCCAGCGTTTTTTGGGTGAAAAGTATTCTCTTTGAATAATAAAGAAAACATACACAAATTTGATCGAAAATATGATGAATAAATATTTTTTGGATATTATAAAACTATTGAGGGATATATATTTATAATAAAAGAATAAGTACTTTTAATGAAATGGTACTTTTTATTTTCGATGAAATTGATAATATATTTTCAATAAAACTCAACCATTAAATTCAAGTGTAATTTTTAAAATTAATTGTCACAAAATTTTATAACATTTTAAACATGATAAAAAACTAATGAATATATTTATAATTTTATTAATTAAGAATATTTTCAATATATTATTGAATTAATGTGTTTTCAAAATCAATAAGATTAGTTGTTTCTTAAGATCATTCTTGTATTAATATCATTGGTGGTATATATCACATAGTTATAAATAAAAGTTATATCAAGAATGAAATAGAAATTTTATAATTCATATCAATTTTCATACCAAAAATTACTAAGGTGTATTTAGGTGAAGTGGATTGCATAAATTCTATGCAATATGAACATAATTATTATGAAATAAAAAAAACATGAATTGATTTGAATGCACTAAAGATACATAAATAATTGAATTAAAATGGGACTCTCAAAATCAATATGGTGAAAAAGTTATGATAGTTATAAATAAAGAAAACCATGTTGATAAGGGATATTAAAAATAGGGAGCAGATTATGAAAAAAAATATTCTCTAGTATCTAGACTTGAATCTATTCATATAATTTTATCATACACAACATTCTAAAATTTATAAAAAATTAAAAATGGATGTGAACTTTTATTTCCAATATGTCTATGTTTAGGAATAATATTAAATAAAAAAACTAGCAGGATTTTATATTAAAAAAAATCCATAACATGTTTTTAAATTTGTTAAGGAACTATATGGATATAAACTTGATCCTGTTTGATATATTAACTAGACTTTTATTACAAAATAATTTTTTTATGGAGATACAGATCCAAATATATTAATAAATAATTTTAAAAAAAATATTATGACTGTGAACATCTATATTGATGACATATTATTTTATTCAACACAAAATTATTTAACAAAAATTTTTTGGGATCTTTTGAAATCTCAGTTTGATATAAATTTGATGGGTGAGTAAATATACAATCCTATTTTAAATTTTTTGTTTTAAAACACAAAAGGGACTTTTATATCTCGACATATGTATAAAAATTATCTTATTAATAAATTTAGGGATTTAAATAAAAGAACTATTGGTTCTTTTATCATATCCTAAAATACTTTATATATTAATGATGGTGATAAACCATTTGATCAAAATATTTTTATAGGAATGATTTGATGTTTACTAGACATCTAGTCATTCATTTTTAATGATTTTAGTGTTCTAATGTGAATGATTTCAAACTCATAACAATTTGAATAATTATAAATATATTAAATGAAGTTTTGGGTATGTTAAAATAATTATGGATTTAGGATTATATAATTCTTTTAGATATGTTTTTGAGATAATTTTTTTGGATTCTCACATGGGTGGATTTTGAATGGTTCAGAAAAGTAAAAATGGAAATTATTTTTTGTTAGGATAATAATTAGTTTTATCGTCTTGAAATAAAAAAAACCCATTAATTCATTCCACTAATGAATCCAAACATATGGTAAATGGAAGTTCTTTTCCCAAGTGTTGTCGAAGAAACACACACACCCACACAGAGATTGTGGACTGAGTTTTACTAAAAATCAAATATTACATTATTACATAATTTTTATATTGCAATGTAAAAAAAATCACATAACTAAGGTTATAATAACACATATATATAAGAAACCATTTCCTTCAGGATCACACTAAAAAATGATATCATTTTATTATTAATCAGAATATAAGAACAACTCGATGAAATTTGTACTAAACCCCTATATTCTGATATATTTAAATATTTTAAAAAGAAATTAGGAATTATAAATATAAAATTTTAGTTAATATATAATTCTTTTTTACCAATAAATTTACATTATTAAATCCATCTCAAAGAGGGAGTAATTTTCGTTTTTTTTCAGAAACATTTTGTTTTCTAAAACATTTAGTCTTCCAAAACATTTAGTTTTAATAAAAATATATTTGATTAAATTATTTGTTTTCTAAAAAGGTATTTTATTGTATCTTTATATTTTCATAATTAAAAAAATTTGTAAAATTCATTAGAGTCATAATTTGTATAAAATATTTCAGAATCCAAATTCCAATTAAAGTTTACCAAATCAAAATTTGATAGAATGTTTCTTCTAGAGTCCAGATTTATTTCAAATTTTTTCAATAATTATTATATTAGTAAATATATATTAAACCCCCCACCAAATAATTCTTTATCCATACTGATTGAAAATTTCTAATATGAAAGGTACACTTATAATATTTTTTAGCACATGTTAATTAAATTAGTTTATCCTTGTTGTTGGTTATATTTTATTTTTGGTCATAAAATATTTATTTTGTAACAAACATAAATTTTTCTCTAATTGGATTAATTCGTACATAAATAAGTTGAATTATAAAAAACATTAGGAGTTAGTTATTATTTTTAAAATAATTCATTGATTAAATATCTACCATTGAATATGAAAAAATATTTCTTTATAAATTATGGGATTTTATAGAATCTAAACCAATTCCCTCATGCCTATATAATGGTGGGATATCCTGTGTCCCACATCAATTATCTAGGATTATATTTCTGACTATCTCCACTTGATTTATTTCTCATTCAAATTCTATTTTTTTCATCTGATCATAATTCTCAGCACAATTTTTATACATGTTTGATTTAGATGGCATGTGTGCAATATTTTTCAAAAATGGAAGTTGTTAGATAAAAAATCATCAAAAGATCTTTTAATTAATAATAATATTATTTTCATAAAATTATTATTAATTTGTAATGTTGGGGATTAATTTTTTTTTCAAAAAATAGTATTTTGGTATACCAAAAAAATGGATTTTGAGTGAATTTTATGCTTTTGTAGAGTTTCTTTCATAAGATGATATATAAAGGAATTATTTTACTATATTTTGTCAAATTTTCAATCTTATTTTAAGAAGGTTTTATATCATATTGAAGTAACCATATAATTAGAACTATATATCCCTCCTAACATGTTGCTGGAAGATAAAGGTTGTTTTCTTATGTTATAGGTAGAATAATCCTTATTTACCTCTTTTGAAAAAGTACGAAATATTTCAAATCTTACACCAAATGTATGGGTGGTAACCATATAGATACAATGTTATCTGATGCCAATAAAGGCTTACATAGACTCCCTTAATGTACTATATATTTTTTATTAGATTTTTTGATTAATACAATGAAGATAAAATTTGTCAAATATATCTTTCTATCAATTTAATTAATTAATAAGGCATTTATATTATCTAATATTATTATGTTCCCTATTTCATAAAAAAATTATACTAATTTTTTAGGATGTTTTCCAGATCAAGAATCAAATTTATTTAACCTGAGAATGGAATTATATTATTGGGGATGATATAGTGGCCCAAATGAAGATTGTTTTACATTATTAGTTAATGATGTTTTTGCATAAGATAGATAGAGTTGTATTCAATACAGAACCTCTAAAAGAGAAATGAGTTGTGAATGATTTGATAAATATAGCATCCTCACCAAAAAAGTGAAAAAGAATAAAAAATAGATGTTTAATGAGGAATTAATGAAATTTTTTATCATAAGGTATAAAAGAAACCATGTGATATTGTTTTCATACTTGATATGGGCAATGAATTGGATCTTAAGATTTAGACTATAAATGATTCAAAGAAGGTTAAACCGAAAAGGAAACAAAAAATGGGATAAGGAGTCAATAAATGTTGAATGAATAATGAAGGGAGTTGAAAGAGATTATGATGTTAAACATTTATTTTTTCCATGATATATTTTTCAACTAGTTTAAGGAACCAAAACAATTACTCATACCGATCAAACTATTACAGAAGCCGGCTTAGAGTTTGTTGTAGCTTGTGAAATTTTTTAGTCTTGCGTGCTCCCATGTAGAGTGAGGTACACATTATGAATTTATTTTTTTCTTTGAATAATTATCAGGAGATCCTCTAATTGTACTTGAGCTCAGACCGTGGGAGAATATTTGTTCCATTATTCTGATAATGAAAAATTTAAAATCTATAGACTATCAAATTCCACTAGGCATCCCAATACCAATAGTTACAATGATGAATATTAGAAAATATTAATTAATGATTAGCACACATATTTAGTGGGAACAAAATTTGATGTATTTTTTCTCTATAATTCACCCTAATATTTTTTCCATAACATACCTATCCTATTGAAACCAAAAAGTTTATGATAAAATATTTTAATGGTTTGTGTGGGTAAGTTTATTCATGAAGATATATGGATTTTCGAATCTAAATGGTTTTGGATTTAGTGATGACTGAGACATTTCTAATATGGGGGAATGATCCAGGTATTTGTATAGGATGAAAATTTATATCTTGTGTCATATATATAGAGAGAATCATGAATTTTCTAAACACTTAAATGGGTGATAATCCAAAACGGTTTCATGTTATGATCACATGTTGAAAATTATTATATATTAATTAGTATTTAACTTGTATTATTTGTTTATGATATTTAACTAGTGATAAGATATTGTACATGAATCTTGAAAGGTTCACTTGTTTTTAGAAAAGCGATGGTTGTATTTTCCAATATACTACTTTAATTTTTTTTGAAAATAAATTATTTTGAAACTCGGTAACTTTTTTAGGTTAATTTATTACATGATTGGGAATAATCCTTTTGTGTAGAATATTACAAGTAATATTGGGATATTATTCTGGGTATTCACTTATTCACCACTACCACACATCTCGGTGCGAGTGTCAATTTATTTTATAGTGGTCCAGTAAAGGGAGATGAATTTTTTAATTTAATATATAACTTAAGATCTAAAATAATGGAGAAATGGTGATGTTTAAAAATAATTTTTGAAGGATCTAGACTATCCACCATTGATTGGTGGTTTTTTAATTTGTGATTATTCCATGTCATGTTTTTTTAAATTTTATTTTCTATTATATAGTATATTTTAATTATTATTTATATATTTATTTTAATGGTTTTTTGGTTTCGTGAAAAAAAAAATTATTTTCCCACATGTAGATGGATTATATTTTTTTGGGAAATTCATTTATCAATAGTTATGTTTTTCCACTGAAAATACATTAGAACCACTGTTTGTTTAGAATCACTACTAAGAACATATAGAGCTCTTGGTTTGGACATGGGATTTGGGATCCTAGGGTCTGGGTCATCACAATTGAGTTTCATTCACTATAGTATTTCTTGCATCGAAAACATTCAAATTAATATACTTGATCACTAGTTATTTGTTTGTTGAGTTGAGTGGGGGAGTCATACTAGGTCACTGGACCCACTCCCTAGATATGTACATGAAAGGGGATTAAATGTATATTGGAAGACCTTCCTGTTTCTATTTTATGTACAAGAATCAATGTGGATTTGAATGAATGTTCCTCAGGATGAGTAGTGTATTAGAGGCTAATGACTTGACACATGTTGGATTGTGAGTTGGATTTCCATCCATTAATATTTATTTTTTATTGTTGCTTATCAACTAATGGCTAATCAATTAATTTAATACAATGATATATATTATGTACACCATTCCATTAATACATTGTAATATCTGTTGCATTATATAGACTAGTAACATTTATATTCTGGATTGGGGGATTCTCTATTTGAATTATTTTTTTAGTTCTACATGTTATTGGATTTTTTACTATACCGATAGGACATGTAAAAATATTGATAGATCCAGGAATCACCATTATGAAATATATTTTAGGTAATAGTGTTCTTGTCATCATTTTAATCCCTTTATACTATTGAGTAGCCACTGGAATATATATAGGGCCTCTTAATGTATCATAAAACACATGGTTCAGTGATAGTTATGGTGAACTCGGTCATGTATACATGTGGACGACTACCTCATTGTTGAAAAACAAATCATTTTACCCCACCATATTTAATAGTTGGTAATTATGATGGTTTTAACGTTTACACATGTTATTTTGGTAATAATTATTTTATGAATTAATAATATCATTTGAACCTTATTTCCTAAATATTTTGAAATTTGATAATGTCTCTTGAGCAAACTATGGACTACCGCCTCCACGAAGAGATATGATTAGTTTTTAAATTATGATTAACATAGATGAAAAGATATAAATATTTATTCATTCAATATAATATATATGATATAATAATTATTTAGGAATGTTAAATTATTATAGAAATTTATTTTGTTCCATCAATCAAAATTTTAAAAGAATGTTCTTCGTTTTGATACGACCAACCATCACTACGAATGATGCAATTATTTTCTATATGTATTATTTATAGATGAATCTAAATAAATGTACAATTAACATATATTATATTTATATTATGAATAAAATTATTTATATGATTTATCATTGGTCAATGTACAAGGATTAGGATTACAAGATAGAAATACATAAGAAAAAAGAAACAGTTAACATGAAAAAATGATGATTTTAATTTGGAATATTTAATAACCGGGGTTTTAGCTGTTATAGGTGGATCATATATGATATTAAAAATATTTACATGACTTTTTTATTTAATTATAATGAAATATATATTATATATTAATTTATATCACCTTGACAGAAAATAAAAATTGAGGTAATGTATTTACGTTTCAATCTAATTATTAACCATTGTTGTTTATGATATTGTTTTCAATGATTTATTTTAATTACATTTATCTAAATAATTTGTTAATTCTTCGTCCATTATTTATATAGAGAAATTAAATATTTTCCCGTCATCTTTTGATTTTTTATAAAACAATAAACATAATTAAATATTTTATTGAAACATAACTTAATTTCACTCTTGGGCCTAAAATCAGTTTTCTTCAATATAAATATTTAAAAAAAATAAAGATTATTTTTAACATAATACTATGATTTTTTAAATTAATTTTTATCCATGGTGTAATTTTAAATTTTTAGAAGAAATATTCCTATTTTTTTTCGAATGAGGTACTGTTGATATTTTACAAAAAATATAAAATGAATATTTATTTTAAAATTCGTCGAATGAACTGAATTTTCCACCATCATGGATGATAAATTATTTAAATATTATTTTACAATATTCCATGTTTATTTTCATATAATTTTTTTTCATTAATACATTGGTTAATTTTTTTTATTTTAAATATGAAAATTCTAATTTAAAAGGATATTTTTCTCATGAAACATTCTAGTGATATTTTTAAGGATCTTTTTAATATATGAAAACATTATTTGATATTACTTATCATTTACTAAGGACATGATTCAATGATACTATACATGTCATTATTTGGTTGTCTTGTGATGATGATTTATGTATGATCTTATGAAACTTGTTTCTTTTCCATGGGATAATTATGTATTGATGGAAAAATTATTAAACTCGTTTGTCTTCCATGAGCTGCCTAATGATGCTATGATGAAATATTTATGAAAAACATTTCTTTTCCATATGTAATTAAATTATGAATGTTTTTTGATCTTTTGGAACCCATATAAATGATTTTTCTTATTTGATGTGTGGGTCCATGATTATATATCCATCTAATGAACTAGTTATAGATAGATATTTCATGAGATATTAAGGATTAGAGTAAGGATAGAATATATGTTATCAAGTTACTATTTCCACTATGATAATATTAGGAGTGAATCTGGAATAAAAATATTAGTGAATAGGAAATTAATTGTATCAACTATGATTGTGTTTAGAGTGATCCTTAACTAATGAAATTATTTTCTACAATTATGTGTTTTCCAAAAAATTATATGTCATATAAAGTTTAAGATAACATGACCCTTAATATTTGTTTAAATTATAATCCATGTCTTGTAAAAGTAAAATATTTATTCCATGGTTCATGATTATAATCCATGATTTAATATCATTCTTACTTTCAAAAGATAAAATCATGTTCTCATACCAATATGATCATGTTATAATTAATTGATACCTGAAATCTCCCTCGATTAAACTTAATGGGAACCTTATCTCACCACTTCTTATATTTCCTTTACCCATGTTATAATGATATGTTTTATATATATTATGTCTTATACAGATCCTAGTTCTGAATAACATAGTGGGAGATGTTGTAGATCTCTTATTTATATTTTTATATATATCCATGTTTTCAAAGAAACAGAACCTATACGACTCTATCTTGGATTATAATGTTATATAATGAATATGTATCTAATAAAATGTAGTATTTATGTATGAAAATTATGGGTCTCTATATTTGGTATCAGAGTAAGGTTTTCTTATCTTTGAAACTGGGATGAGAAAAATTTAGTGATAACTATTAATATAATCACATGTATAGACAAAAAATATCATGTCATTGTAAATAAAGGATTACTGTTTTCCTATAAACATTTCATCATCTGGATACTGTAGTTGGATGTATTTTTGGAATTTAGGAATCTAGTGGTAATTACCCCAAAAAATAGTTGGTCGAGTATATCTCACCCATTATTTTGGAGAATGGTGAGTGTGCCCTAACTACACACCTAATATGACACTATTGTGGGATATTCTTTGGATAATTCACATTTTATTTAGGAACAATTATAAATGATTTGAATTGATTATTACCATGGATAACCTAGGTTACAAATAAGGTTACATGTAATAGAAATATGTCTCATGGTTTCGACATACTATTAATGATTTTTTATAGTTATTTGGTTTCCCTATATGATTATTGATTCTCACACTATGATTTTCTATTTTAGTTAATTTATAGAACATGAAGTAGCCATGTTAATGAAAAATGAGATAAAAACGCTACGATTTTCCAAATAATAAATCAAATGTTATTAGAGATATAATTTAAAGTATTATTGCTATGATCTCAAAAAATTCTCAAGATATGATTAATGATGAAATTCCAAATGTGTGTAGGAGGGAAAATTTTTTTATTGTGTCCCTCATTATAAAACATCCACCTTTTAGTTGGTCTGTTGAACCACTAGTTGCTGAGAAATGGATCAATAATATTGAAAAGATGTATTCTATCCAGTTGAATTCAAAACATGAAAATATAGTATTATAAATTAATCAATTAAATTGTGAATGAGATCTATGGTGGAATCATATCAAGAACATGAGGCAACATTAGTAAATTGACTCTATAGAGTGGGATGTGTTTAGAAGTATATTTTTTTAGTAAATTTCTTGTATTACTTATATGAAAACAATGATGTAATTAATTGAGATAAAATAAAAGGATGAAAATTCCACTTGTACATAAGAGTAAAATTTTATAAGACATGCAAGGTATGCTTCATGCATTATCATCAAACATAAAATTAAGATTTATCAGTTATTATGTGGCATAAAATCCAATCACCAAATGGTGTTACACATAAGATTATTTATTAACATTGAATAAATTGTCCGAGGTTCTATAATGGTGGAAATAGAGATTGGTGTTTCCCAAAAACATCACTATTTTGATAAGAAAGGTTATATGAAATTGAATTTTTATTATAAAAATGATGGAGATAAGAGGATGATCTCACCATTATAATCAAATTGTGGAAGAAAACATTTTATATATTTCAATAATGGAACTGGTAATTTCTTTTTGTGTGGAGTGGAAGGTCATTAGAAAATTACTTATCCATGTTATTGGACACATATCTTATATAACTATGGAGATAAATCATTATATAATTCCCCAATCATACTCCAATTTTTGATATGAAAGGATTATGGATACTCTTTAAACCAGTGCTCAAATATGATGGTTAATGATGTTGATCAATATCAATAACCCTTTATTCCTATATAAAAAGTGAAATCTAATTTGATCACTCTAACTGATTTTGGGTATGATAACATAGTGGTGAATGGTACACCTAGGATCAACTCTAGAACTGATAATGTATTATTTGATTCTAGATCAACCCACTAGTTTATATTTTAAGAATTTATGAATTGTATATGAATTTAAATTTAATAATTGTATTTTAAAGTAATTTTGAAAACCCTTAATGGTACAATGATTTCAACTAAATTCAATGATTTTTATATGATTGAATTTTGTTGGAATGTGCTTCATAAGAAAATCATTATTCTCCATTTAATTTAATTTGATGTTATCCTATGGAAGGATTGGATTCCCTAATATTAATCTCACATAAATTGTTCAGTGATTGAAGTCACATTTTACATTATGAACTAACATATATTAATTTATCAGTTTGACAATAAATTAAACTTTTTAAAGGAAATTACGTCTATTATATGGGTATATATTCATATTTTAAATGGGAGTTTACTTTTTATTATTTGGGAGAAAGTAAAAATAAAATATATTAATATTTAACCATATTTGTTTTTTGATTTTTTTTGTATGAGTTTAATAATATTCTATTGAACGGTGATATTTATATTAAAATAAAAATCATTCCAAATATAACACATATTTCTTATACTCCATTATGAATGGACCTGATTGAGTGATAGTAATTTTAGAAGAAACTCCAAGAGAATCTTGATTATTTATTTATTTATTCAATTACATCTCCATGGAGGAAACATATTTTTTTTCTAATAATATGGATGGATCAATGTTGATATAAATTGATTGTTAGGAACTTTTCTAGGCGACAATCAAGAATATGTATCATATTCCACTTGTTATTGAATTGTTTAACCAATTAGACTTAGCTTAAGACTTTTTTAAATTTTTATATACTATCTAAATACTGTTAGTTAGGTGTCTAAGGGGAAGATGACCTAATTAAAAACATTGATATATTGTATGGGAATTATAAATTTATTTGGATTCCTTATGGTCTTACAAATCCACAAAATATATTCATGGATTATGTTTTCATATTTTTAGATAATATATTTACTAGTTTGTGGAATTATTTATAGATGATATTTTTACATATTCAAAGAGTAAGTAATATCAATGATATCACATTAGGATTATACTGAAGACCTTGAGTAAGTAAAAACTATTTTAAAAAATTACCTTGAGTCAATTTTTTATATATACATTTTCATTTTGGGGCCATATAATATCAAGTGAGGTTATATAAATGGATCCATTAAAGAAAAAATTTTATTATAAATTTTCCTAGACCAACAACAATGATTGTTTTATATAGTTTTCTTATTTTGGCTGGATATAATTGTCCCTTCATGGATAATTTAACATGGATGTCTAATTAACTCACTAGATTAAATTAGATTGGAGGAATGTTCTTTTGATTAAATAAATGTGACGAAAATTTCATGGAACGGACAAAATGTTTTTTATGGAACATATCCTTACATTACCCTATAGTGGATCAGGATTTGTGATCTATATTGATTCATCAAATAAGTGACTGATATTATTCCTCATGAATACAGATATGGTTATTTCTTATGCCTCATAAGAATTATTGCTTCATGACAAATGTTACCAAAATCATAATTTGGGGTTATAAATAGTAATATTTGTAGTAAAGATATAGAGAATGTATCTTTGTATATAAACTGTAGACATATATAAAAATATTTAATATTATGTTTTATATACACTCAAAAAGAGATGAATATGAAAAATAGAAGATGTTTGGAGTTGATTATATATTATAAATTATGAATAAATTACCAACCTGGAAAATAGAACAAGGTGGATGATGTTTTGAGATGAAAGGTTTATGATACCCAATTTATGATTGAGAGAATGGAAAGTCCAATATTTTTGGATTTAGAGATATTGGATATGGAAATTTTGAAGAAAGGAAAAATATGTATATTTTTAAAATTAGATTTCAATTATCTATCCAAGTAAACCTTCAAGAGGCACATACGGAGGATGTGGATTGAAAAATGATGGTGAAAATATCTATAATTTTATCCTTGGTTGTAATGAAAGGATATGGTTTAGGCTTCCTGTATGTGTCCCATCCATACCGAATTTTATGTAAGAGTTATTTGATGAAGTTCATAGTTCATAATTCTATATTGATACTAGAATTATGAAGATGTATTAAGATATGAAAAATAATTTATTTTTGGAAAACATGAAATTGGATATTGCAGAGTATGTATCATTGTTCATGGTACGTCAATAAGTTAATGTAGAGAGATATATATCTAAGGGTATGTTATAACCATTACTCATAAGTGCATGGAAATGAAAAAAAACATGTATTTTATCTTTGGACTCCCAAAATTGTCTAATCAATATAATATTTTTTGGGTTATTATTTATTACCTTATGATGTAAGCGCACATAATTTCCATTAGTGAATATTTCTCTCAGTTTCATCTGGAAAAAAATATATAATATGGACCTGTTAATGTTTCAAGGATTACCACATTTTTTTTATCTTATTATAATTTCATGTTTACCTAAATGATATAGGGAATAGTTCTGAAATTATGGATACAGAGTTGAGTTTCAGTATATATTATAATCCTTAGATGAGTGATTAATTTGATAGAACATATCAAACACTATAGGATATGTTAATATATTATTATATAGATTTCAAAGGTGGTTGGGATCTACTAATTACTCTATTTTAATTTTATTCCAAAAATATCTTTCAATTAAGCATTCATATGGATCCTTATGATGAAATCTATTGAAATAAGTTTATAACTCTAATTTGATGGGATGAAGTTATAGAAAAAATGTTATTGAGACATGTCCAGGCTAATGAAATGACCATGAATTTCAGATCCAACTAATGAAAAATTAATGACTCTAAGAGTTGATATAAACTCTTTGTTGATAATCAGTAATGAAATATAGAAACAAATGTCTATAAGAAGTTATATCTAGGAATTTATTCATTGAATAAGGATATTATATTTAATAAGAAGTGAAGGCTTATCCTCGGTTGTATAGTCCCCTTCAAAATTCTGGATCGAGAAGTGACAATTGTTTAATGGTTGATGCTTCCACCAAACCTATCATAATTTCATGATGTGTTCTATTTATTTATAATGTGGAAGTACATAATAAATCCATAACATTTATTAATATCAAGGTTTATACTATTGAAGCATGAAATTTTCTATTATGAATAATTAGTAAAAAATCTAGGATGATATATATAATGTGACAGCAAACCAGACTATACACCTAAAAAATTATCATTTAAGGAATCAAAAATTTTAATATGATAATTAGAAACCCAAGGATGTTATTACAAAGATATAACATATTTTTTCTATGTAACTATGTTGGAATATTGTAGATAAATTTCATTTTATAGGTGACATAATATATGAACATGATTTTTATTGATTCAGTTCACTTTAGAAAAAAATTATTTTCTTTCTTAACTTTTGATAAACAGAACCATGAGTCTAAATGAACCATAATGTAGTATGCCATTAAAACCTAGACAATAAGTTGGGAGTGTGAATATTTATAATGAAATGTAGAAAAAAAAAATTTATAGAGGTATTAGGATAAGGAATATGTTATAAATAAGTATTCAACTTTTAGTAAAGTCATTATATGGGTCATAAATACATTTTTTTTCAAAACTGTTTTTTATTTATTTTTATAAAAAAATAATAAAATCATGTTATGGATATTTTTGAAAATTTATTTGAAAAAACTAAATTATTATTTGAAATAATAATTTCAAAATCACTTTAGAGTGAAATAATTAAATTTTTTAAATATTATGTTTAATTAATATGAAAAATTATTAATTTTAATAAAAATATACCTTTTGTTTCAAGAATTTAAATTTTTTAATTTTGTTTTAAAATAATATAAAAATATTTTTTTTCTTATTTATTATAAATAAAATTTTTATTTTATTATAATTAATTTTTATTGTATTTTTTTATAGAGATATTTTATACTCTAGAAGAAATGTTTCTTATAAATTTTCTTTTCCACAAAATTGAAGGGCTTAATTTGGGATTAAATTATACCAATTATGTGAATTAAATTTTACAAAATGGATTATTTTTTAGAAATCATAATAATTAATTTTATATATTAGTTGAAAATAATTATTTATCTTAATTAATAATAAAATAGTAAAAATTAGTTACCACGATTATAGTTGAAATAGGTTTTCTATGGTGTTAAACCTAGAGATAATTTAATGTTTTCAAAATAAAATGTCTAAATTGTAATTTATGGACACATAAAAACATCATAATTTACTACATTCAAACCTCTTTCCATTTAGATGAATTTTTTAGAGTATTTAATTATTATAATTTAATATTTTATGAAATTTCATGTTTGTCCGCTCCCTCGCATATAAAAGGACAATAATCCATTCACTTATTTGCTTAAAATTGAGAAATATATTTTAAATGAAAACTATCTAATTAAATTATAAAATTAACTATCCCTGATTTAAAGGTAATTTTGTTCATAAATGAAAATTTAAATTCTCCTTAAGAAAAGATTTCATGGAGTCCTATTGAAGAATTGGTTATCATCATTCCTAACCTCTTTCAGTTTATTTTTTCATCAAACTGATTAAAATACACGGTATTCATTATAAAGTAACAACATTAATATAATATATATATAAATATATATATTTAAATGTTTTTATGATTACAGACCCCCCGATATCCCCCCTATATTAAATAAATTTAAAATTGAATTTATATCTTGTGCATACATGTGGACTATCACCTCAATATAGTGATAAAATAAACATTCCACCACCATATTTCAGGACTGGTTATAAAGATGGGTATAATGTTAAAAACTATTATTAATTAAATAGTTATTATTCTATATTTATAATATATAAAATATTCTTTATCACATTCCAATCTAACGGAAAATTGTAACATAACTTGTGTGCACGTGTAGACTACCACCTCCCCGAAGCGATGCGATTTGTTTTCTGATCCTGCTTTACATGCATGATAATAAGGACATATCTAATTAATATAAATTATATATTGTTTATATAAAATATTATGTAAATTTGAATAATTATATACACCACTCTTTAATTCCATTTTATGAATATTGAATCCAACGTTCTGGAATAAGTAAAACATACTACATCCATAAAATATGTAATTAAATTTTGTATCTATACATTTTATGGATGACTATAAATATATGAATCATTATTGTATACTATATTTATGTCATTATTAAAAATATATGTATTATTGAACCATGACCAAATTACCATTACTAGTAGTAAATAATCAGAATTTTCATGAAAAATGAAACATTTATGACTCGATAATGATTACTTTTATATAGAATTATAAATAAATGGGTATTAAAATGGTATAAATGAAACATATATGATATTATAAGTATTTAGAATACATTTTTAAATGACTATACCAAATATAAATTTATTATATAGGGGGTTATATATTCATCGAAGAAATTCAAACTTGAGGAACATGATTTATGTTACAATCTCAATTTTTATAGGGATTCTTTGTTATCATGTTTCTAATGATTCAATTTTATGACCTATATCTAAATAATTAAATAAAGATAATTATAATATGTTTATTTAATAATATTATTGGATTTATTTAATTTTACAATCTTTATGAACTCAAGAGATCAAAAGAATGTTTTTAAGAAAAATCTTATTTATTTCTATTTTTTATTGAAAATATTTTTTCTACCATATTCATGTTTTATGAAAATGTTTTAAATAATTTTTTTAATATTAATATATAATTTTAAAGTCATTTCTATCCATATATTCTTATTTAAAATTTTTTAAAAAGTAATATATTTATATTTTTTAAAATAGGTACTTTTGTTTTTTTAATAAAAATGAGAAATGAATATTTATTTTAACGTTTTCAAATTAAAAACAGTTTCCCACATAAAATAAATATCATTTATTTGAAGGTTAATTTATTTGATTACAATTTTGTTTTTTTAAAAAGTTTATTTAGTGTTTGGAAATTTTAGATTTCTTATTGGTGATTTCCAATTGAAAAGTGTATTTTTGTCAAGAAATGTTCATGTCATGTTTTACATAATGATTTCACTAATGATAACATCCATTTATGATACATATTTTTTAGAAGGGATAAGATAAAATTATTTCACCCATTTTAATTATTTCATTGGTTTATTATTATGAATTATGTTTTATTTTATGACACCTATTTCTTTCACGGGTTATCTTATGATGATATGATAAAACTTTTGTGATTCTTTACTCTTTTACACAAGATATGGGTTGATTAAGGTTTTATGATATTTTAGTAGACATATATAGTATTTTCATTATGTTATTGGTGGGTCCTAATTTATATAGGCCTACAATAAATTAGTTAAAAATTGATATCTCATGAGATAATAAGGACAAGAATGGGGAGTGAACTTTATTTTTTAAAGGACTTATTGGAATACTATATTCATGGAATAGAACCTTGATTAAGGATATGATTGAATTGAGGGTGAACCCAATCCACTTTTATAGTTTTGATAGCGATGCATGACCAAAGAAATGATTTTTTATACTTATTATTATTCAAGATAATTATTTATATTGATATTTTTATTCTCTTATGGATCATGGGTTTTGATTATTTTTTGATTCATGTCATATTAATTAATAAGATTTATTCCATGATTAAATACCATTATTAATGATATACTGGGAAAGTAAATCCTATGAAGTGAATATGTTATTATACCATTATACTCTTTTTATACATAAGTGATAATAGACATATTCCTTGTTCACCATTACTAAGATTCCAAGAACTGCCTTTCTTATGTGTACTTTTTCAGATTATTAAGAGTGGTTTTTAGTATGATATGTATTAGAGGAATATTAGTTGTAAATAATTTATTGTGAGAGGAAGTATATCTTTTATGAATAATTTATTTATTAGTCTATGTTTCTACACTCACTAAATTTATACGATTCTAGAATGGATCAAAATCATATGTGTTGAATACTCAATTAATGTGATTTAATTTTTATCCCTAAAATGTATGGGTAACTAAAATATTATTGTTTATTGATATTATAAGTATATTTAGTGGTAATATTAGACCTAAATTGTACTAACCACTCAAAGGGTTGTTGAGATGGTGGTGGGTCACAATATCTAAACCACTTCTTTTATTCCTTAATTAATAATATTAATTTTTCACTATTAACAATTAAAAATATATTTTAATGTTTATATGATTTTTTTAAAAAAATTAAATTTGTTTTACATGAACATAATATGAGGTTTGGTAATACTATCATAGACTGATCTTATTGAAGCCCAAAGAAATCAATGGACTACCATTCCTTCAAAAATAGGAAATGCGGACCAATAATTAAATAAATACTTTTCATATAAACTCATCTTTCTAAAGGGTTTGAAAAATAAAATTTTTGGACATCATAATTTAGCAAAAAATGTTACTCCATGTAATGTTGATGTAACCATTTCAATATTTGATTCCCTATTTGAATGATGATTTGAAATTCCATTATTTTTCATTATTTTATAAAAAATAATCAGTATATATTTAAATAGATTTATGTATATTTGTTTCTACATCTTAAACCATTCAGCCACTTTGAAATAAATATCATCTAATAAAATAAGGAGGAAATTTTTATGAGTTTAGTTATGAGAGATAATATATTAATATCCCAAAATATTTGGATCAATACATCCTCCATTCCTTCATGGATTTTAATTATTAATAGAATAAATCTCATAAACATGTTGAGGTACATATATATTACCTAGGTCTCCCACTTATGGGTTTTATCCTTGATGAATCCATTGCTACAAAGGACTCCCCAAAATAAAATCAACATTTCATAGTGGAGCGTATTTTTGGGGGTCTAGATCACCAATAATTTCTCCTTAAATTTGAGTTGAATTCAATGTCTATCTCTCCAAAGTTAATGAATTTCATGGGACTGTAGACATATATATGAATCCATAATGAAATGATTATTTTATAAAATATATCGATCTATGTTTTAAAAATAATAATAACTTTCACATTGACGCAAAAATTTCATTATGAAAATTTTCCTTATCATTATATATGTGTGTCATATTTATTTATAGTATGTTGTTTAAATTTCAGGAAATTAATATTAAAAATAAAAGTGATTTTTATATGACAACATAAAACATTATATTTAAATATAAATACACTCAAGGAGATAAAAAATTATTCAATTGGTTAATTAATACAAGTAAATAATAGAACAATAATTTAAAACTATGTTCATTAAGGTATCATTGAATTATCCTAGAGAAGAAAAAATCTATAAATATATTAAAAACAATTTGAAACAAGATTGGAAGTTGTTAAATATAATGTAAATAAACTTGAGTGAAAATTAAGTAAATGAAAAATAATAAAAATTAGAGGTATTTATAGATTGTGTAAACTATTATGATCATTGTAAATATGAATATAATTATAGTAACCTATCTATAAGAATATTAATATTTATATTAGAAAAGAAAAATTTTAATTGAAATAGTAAAATAATATTTGGGAATAATTTTAAATAAAAAAATTATAGATTTATATTCGAATTCAATTTAATTACACATTCAGTGATTATAAAAAAATATTTGTCAGAATGAATTCATAATTTTATTTCGAGGAAAACAAATATGTTATTTCTTCTAATATTATTTTTTTTAATATACTTAAAAATTTAAAATAGGAATTGTTTTCCATAAAATGGATTGATATAGCTCTAATTATTTATTTATAGACAATAATAAAATTTTATGTGACCATATGTAATTTTATAATGTTTTAAAAATTGATCGCATCATATTTTTTTAAAATTAATATAAAATTTCATTAAAAACTAAACATCTCATATTTATATATTTATAATTATAAAATTAATTTAATTTTTATAAATGATCTCAAAATAGGGTAAGGGTGAGGTTTTGGTATTTTTTATGAATGGTATATTAAATTAGTGAGTAGTAAAATACCATTTAATTATTATTTTTAACTATGATGCATTGATATATTTTTTGGGTTTTTAATTTATATTAATATTATAACAATATATTTACTATTATTTCATAATTAAAACACTACTGAATAAAAATTATGATCCCTATCTACTAAGTAATATTTTATTTTAAAACTCTCATATCATTCTCTAATAAATACCACCATTCACTACCCTACATATCATATCATGAATGGTTTCTTAGCCTATCAAATCACAAAACATTTCTATCCTCTAACCCCCATATCCAAATTTTTGAGTAAGTGGTATCATTTATAGATAACCCATTGAAGGCATATGGTAATTAGAAGAGTAAGGTAAAAACAAATAATCATGTACATTACATTAAATCGATTTATTTTATTTTATTATACAAAAAAATATAAAAAACTAGTTCCATATAGTAAAATGAATGATTTTAGGCTACTGTAATATGATTATTAACTACTTATAATGAACATAATACTTTTTTTTACAAACAGTCATTCAGGGTCGATATAACCACCTTTAAAAATGTTTTTTTAATAAACGATTTTTACCTTCATGAAAAGTAATAATAAATCATTTTATTTATGAATTTGAATACAATAATGATATTATAATAACATTGATGTTTTTTAGAATAAATATTTATAGAATTAAATTTTAAAAAATAAGGTCATTATGTCCCATAAAAAATCCTAATTTTATACACCATTTTATGATAGTATTTATAGCCAATATACGATGATTATGATGGTACTATTTTGCATAATCTTTAATCTTATAAAGGGAGTTACTCTATATCTTTAAACATTTGGAGTTATGGAATCCCTATTTGAGAACATTTACCACTACCGATATGTCAATCTGACCTTGAACTATGAAAGAAACATCCTTGGAATAAGATTCAAAAACATCATAATCAAATAATATAACTCTATGTGAAGATAAATTAATAATAATTACATAAATAGAAATGAATATGGTTATGAAGATAGTTTTTAATATATTTAATTTGATTATCCTCAAGGACATATGTGGGTCATATGTCGACTCATGACCCATGATAATAGAAATCCTAACATACCCTTCTTTTATTCTAATATGAGAACTCTATCTCCCTTTAACATATACTTATTATTTCTTAGGTATATACTACTCATCCTTATATACCTAACTTATTTTTTGTTCATTTTCTAGGGACATTCAATATTTTCAAGTTCCCTTCCCGATGAGTTTTTTAAAGAAATCCCAATAAAATAGAACATTTCAATTTTTGTATTTCATGTCATGTATAACTATTTTAATGTATTTTGACTTCTTCTATTCCAAAAAAAAATTGCTTTATGGGAAAATATTCAATTTTATTATTATTTTAAACAAAACCATATACTCTAATCTCATTTTAAGTCACTTTACCAATTAAATAAAAAATTGTTTAAAGAGTTAATTTTTATATACACTTCTTTAATAATTCATATGATTATTCCTTCACTTATGTTATATATTTATGAATTATATTTCCTTATTTAATTATGAATTTATAAAATACCTTAATATAATATTTTCCGTGAAAATTTATGAGACATTAATTGTTTCTTTGTTGTGACATGATTTTGAAACTCATTTCCTTATTATTTATTTTTCACAAGAATAAGAATTATATAAGATCTCATTCAATGTGTAACACATGTACTTGAAATTTTATGACATGATGGGTGGGATATAAATTATATAAAACCTAAATAAATAGTATAATTCATTTTATCTCTAAATATCCATATGCATGGGAATAATGTTATAGGTTTTTAAGATGATATGCATGAGCATGATACAATTTAGTTGTTCCATAAAGCTAAGATCACATAGCAATAAGATGTGAATTTTTTATATAATGACATGATTTATTATTTTTATAAAGATTATAATTATATTGATTATTAGGGCCCCATTCCATTATATATTATTTTCTAGGTTCCTATGATATTATTTATGATCTTCCTCGAATGATTATTTGATATTATTATTGAACCATATATTACAAAACCCTTATGATTAACATTATTATTACCTTAATAGGATTTATAAATTACTATTTTCATATATATATATACTCTGTATATTCCATATTATGTACAACACCCTAGCCTAGAATACATGTATGATCTAGATGGCTATGTGATCTCCAGAGAACTTCCTTATATGTTTGAGGTCACTAATTTTTAGAAAGGGCCTATTCAATAAAATGGGGATCCTATATCCTTGATTATATTTATAAAAATTATATATAACTAAAAAATATATTTTTAATTAGTTTAATGATAAATAAAAAAAATGAAATAAAAAATTCCATGTATAAGTCATACAATCATAGGTAAATTGATATCCAAATAGGCTAATCACTTATTTTAATAAAAGAAAATAAAATACAATAGGTATCTCCTACTATAATGTTTCCCCAACATGACCCAAAATCCAATCATATCGGGTTGACTCATCCTGATCGATTGTTTGTCCTTTTCTTACACCTAATAGAAAATATAAGGATTTCACATTCACCTATATTATAATTTGGGGTTTCATAAATACATATTAATAGGGTATCACCAAGAACCCTTAGTATATTCTCTCATAAAAATATATTCATTAAAAAATAACTGTTTAGAAAATAAAATTGGGCATCATGTAATAAATAGAAAACTGTGATTTCATTCACATTAGATCATCATGTTTCCAACTAGACACCATCACACCTGATCATACACACGTAAATTCCATGTGGTAATATAATCATCACCTCAATCACCACACCCATAACACAACCCATATTAAATGATTTGGAGTATGGAATCCCCTTGTCTTAACATTTACCTAGATATATTGGGTAAGGTCTAATGTCTATGACATAGACCATATCTTTTTACTCAAGGGGGTTCGAACATCATTCTTTGACCACAACATTATCCCATAAGAGAATACATCATGTTTTTTCCATGCTAACTGAGGTCCCATGTCTCATAAAATGGTCAACCAAACATTCTCACATAAGCTAAATTACCTTTCATAAAAATTTAAATACCACTCAAGTTACAAATTAGAATTTCACTTAATCATATAAAAATAAGCCTTGTCACTAAATATTTTCCACTATTCTGACTACTACCTTTGCACCCAAGTAATGTTCTTTAACAAGTCTCAATACAAAACATATCACTTAAGGTAGGTGAAAAATTCAGAAACTGAAGGATATTGTCTCACTCGTGGTGATCCTTCAAGTTCCATCTCAGTCATGGTGGGGCAATCCATTATGGTCAATATCAACCACATCAGAGTCAATTTCTTATTACAATCATATTGAATCATGGAAGGAAACAGAACCCCTAAAACAAGCTCACAAGCTCTTGATAAGGCATTAGACATTCAATCATAAACCCTATTCTCATAAAAAAAACACTAACTTACACCCATCACCAAAAATTGACTTCAATAACCTATAGCATAATCCCAATTGTCGCCTAAAGAAAAGATCTTATCCTCATCAAATCCAAATGTCAAAATTGTGTCCAACTACCCATGAACCTTCCCAAACTATCCCTCTCAAAGTCCCTTGGAAATAAATTATCATGTATCGATAAATTACCATAAACCATAACTAGGTCACTTCTCAAAAATATTATAGGAGATATCATAACTTTTCAGAGAAGAATATATTCCACTTTAACACCCATCTAGCCCTAGAGGACTCACCCAACACCCAAAAATAATTATATCTCAATCTACCCTCTATAGGATGCTCAATATCAATTAGGAAATATTTGTTCATCCAACCATTCACTATTGGACTAATCCACTCATACACACTTATCATACTATAAGGAAATCATATCGTTTACTCACACAATGAATCAAATCTTGAGAACACAAAATATATATTTCCAACTCAACTGGTGCCTTCTCCCCTTTACCACATAGTCAATAGTCCATCCTTAATTTTCAATCTCTTAAAGAGTATATAAAACTTTCATATAGGGGATAAAACCACCTTATATCATTCTTCAAGAAACATTCGTTTCCAAACAAGTCACATAGACCCATTAATTTTGTATAAAAGAAGGAAACCATTCATGAATAGAAACATGTATTTATATAAATGGGTATACTGATTTCTATAAATGAGTTTCCACCGTCTCCAAGATTCAACAACACTCAACCAAGCCCATACATGTTTTGTCCTGGATTATATGTCTCCTATAGATCCTATCTTGCATCAAACACTAAAAATAATTGACTAAAAATATATAAATAATTTTTTTATTAAAAAAATTCTCTAAAAACTCACTTGGTATTTTTATTTAACCAAAATTGGACCTAATTATATGTGATAGCCCTCATATGACTTCATTTATCAAAGATAATTGAATTAGACATTATCCAAACTTGATTACATCATTATCTAGTTGAATTTACAATGAATCCCTATCCCAAATAACCAAAAAATTAGAGGGATTTGAATGGTGAACCCAAGAGGAGGAAGAATGGAAGATCATATCTCAAAACACCACTGAATCACAACCAAATCCACCCCATATGGGATCATATGAGGGATTTGGTATGGAAGGGTTAGATTATAGAATTGTCTTAACACCCTGTACCCCTAAAATTATGAGTGTGATGACCACAAAAGGTCTTCCCTTTATTAAATTACAATACAATTTGGTGTCGCTTTTATAAGGAATATTCATGTCAGAATGTGACATGCCCCTTCACCTAAAAAATTTGTGGTGTGTCCAGGGAGGATGAATCATAAACACATCTAAAATAAGGCCTGACGCCATAGCAAAAAGTCAACAAATATCGACATAAGGTTTCTTCATTACCTACAATCATATGGTTCACCAACATACATCATAATGTTATTCAAACTACATCATAAGGTTTATTCTCATGAAATTAAAAATACCTACCTAATGAGACCCCTTTTTTATGGTTCATTTCCTAAAAAAATTAACTAGAGTATCCACACCTTGGAGATTTCATATGTAGAGTGAAACCTACTCACTACATTCCATCATGCCATTATCTATGAATCATGTTACAACCTTCTACAAAAGCATTATTTTAAAAACGACTCATGGGATTACCCTAATGACCAACTGAGATAATGAAACACCATTAAGGCTTAATTTCCCATTCAAAGTAATATCATCATGAAATTCTAATCTAAATTTTTAAAATTTTAATCGAAATATAAGGAACAACATTTCCCTGTAATAAAATAATAATTCATTCCAAAAAAGAAACACGTACATAATATACAATTCATTAAAAACTCTCCAATATAATTATTCTCATCCAGGAGAAGTTGTTGTAGTTATCAAACCATTGTTATTAACGTCCCATAGTTGTAAATACATCACCAGATCACCACATTCTACCACCAAACACTAAACAAGCTTTAACTACACAACTCCAAACCGCATAAAAACTATTCACAAAAAATGATAAACATGCCCGCTATAAAATCCATAAATAATATGGTTCTTACCCAAAAATATCTCTCCTGAGAAACAAAATTATCAAATAATTTATACCATAGCTAATGGTTCTCCCCAACATATTGATAAATCCACAATGCTGGTTCAAATCTATAGTTTAGTACACCATATGAATCTATTCTAGGTTTTTGATTGTGTCATTTCATTGTCTAATAGAATTTTGGATGTGGTTTCCAAATCAGTGCATCAAATTAAACATTATAGTAGTAGTAAATCATTCTTTTTTTGACCTATCCTAAAAATGATAGGACACACCCCCTCATGTACTATTTCAATGCCGATATCAAATTCAAACCTGAAATCTAATTTAACTATATTATTAGATCACCAATCACCCACACCAATCTTAACACTATCACCTTGAACAATAGGATAAATATAATCTGAAAAAATTTGAGATTACCTCGACTCTATCCATATCATGATGAAAACATTCGAATTCCATCCAAATGAACATAAAAATTATAAATATCATTTTTATGAAGGAGCCTGATATCCGTTGACCATTCCACAAAACTACATCCTAGTTCTGTTTCAGCCTTCCACTAATTATTATAACCAAAACCATGACCTATCCATTATAATTTTTCTACATCATATATAATTTGATGTACCCCATTTAATGTAAATTTTTTTATTTCACATTTAAACCAAACATTGATCTTATATTTTCAATGACCAAGAAATAAACACCAATATTGTATTCCCTTAGCCAACCAGGAATGAAATTTTGGATGTTTAGAAATCCAATCTTAGTGAGGATAATGTGAAATCCATGGGAAATTTTATTCTCCACACCATATAATTTCTCTTACAATTCTCATCGACCACAAAATCTAACTTATTTCCACCAACACTTGTTTGTTTCACTTCATGAGAAAAACTCACCAATCTCTTAAACACTTGAATCTTCCCAAATGAATGACCTAGATTTACCATTCCACTATACCCTAATAACATTATTAGGTCATCCACAAGCATATTGGGTCATCCCCCACTTTATCCAACACCCCAGGTCTTCTTTCTATTGAGAGACATTCAAAACCCATAGTTTATCAACCCACACATGACTACCCATTGACTATATACTCAATGAGAACTGCATGTATCCAATACACACATGATCTAATGACCAAATTATTTCCTAAAAAAATCCACAAAAAATATCACTCTCCTTATCAGGTAGAATGATCAACAGAGAAAACACATGTAATTTCTATCCCAAGATCATACTCAATCTGAACCAAACTTAACATGTGTATGGTCCCATAAAACATGATTGCATAACCCGACTCACCCTTCCATGAGTTGTGTCCCATCTAACCCTAGATCATGGACCTGAACCACTATCTATTCAACTCAAATATTTTAATCCCATCCATCATGCCTAATGCATCAAACTCATTGTTTTTATAACTATAGGATCACCTACTACACATGCTTCCTTCCAATACCAAAAGTTTCAACCCATAATAACTATTCAAGACTAAAATGTGCATATAGAATCAACATGGATAAGTAATAAATTGGTCCTTCCCAATAAACATAACCTTAATACTATAAGAACTCTTTGTTCATCACATTCCTATGGAATATCAATTTAAATATGCCTATCCTCAACCTACTCACAAGTATACACATCCTTAAAGAAACCCATGTACACCCACATGTCATATCTCATGCATTAAATTCTAAAATTTAACCCGTTATGGTTCTATAACCGAGAAAATAAATAACTTCACTGATAATCCAAGGATCCATATACACCCCCTGAACGAAGGTACCATATAACCATTACACTACAATGTCTTACATTGGGATCCACACCACCTTCCATTAAAATATAATTCTAAGATTTATATTTAATCAATGACATTAGAATGTTTTATATGAACTAACTATATAATTGTAATTGAAATAAAAAAACTCATCCTCTCCCCAATTAAATAATAAGACACAACCATAGACATATAATGCGTATCATATGGTCCATCAATGATTCATGTACATATAAAAAATTATCATAAGGTAAGATCCCAAAATAAAAAATTGAAGATGATACTAAAATATAATAGTTATATAAATATCACAATCATAAAATTAACAAACAAGAAAAATAGTCTTACAACCTTGATAAACTATAAATCCCATCGAAAAAGGTATTCACCATACACTAGTTATAGTTTTTCCACAAGCATGGATTTATCCCTTCTCAATATACACCATACTGAAAATAGTAAGACAACAAAAAAATTCTATGTTACTACATTCAACACCCAAACCCTGAACACCTATCTGAGCTAGAGTGGTAAATGGATTTAAGTATTCCTCCATGTATGTAAAATGCTACTAACTTGCAGTGAGGGTGTAATCCAAATGATTTGGTGACCATACACCCAAAAAACGGTCAAACAATGGAAAAAATAATAAAAACATCCACAGAATTGTCAATGTACACATAATTAAATTAATAAAATTCTATAAAAAACTATATAAATATGTCGTATAGTCATAGAAAAACTTATATCTTATTTGGATGGTTAGATATAAAAACATTAAAAAAGGTAATAAATATTAATCATGGTCCCTAATATTATCCCCAAGACTTAATATAACCTACAATACAATATCTTTGAGCTACCCCAACTAAATCCACTACACATGATGTGATCTCACCTGAAAATTTATATTTTTTTCAGAATCACTGGTGTGTGCATATTGGGTGTGATGAATACATATTAGTATGTCCTTCCCACTTTCCCTAATATACTCTAACATATACACGTATGAATGAGGTAAGTAAACATATTGCATAAGAACATTGTATGTGAAGTGCCAACTAGGTCACCATGACTCCGTGTGAATCAAGTCATACTATAGTAACTAATCCATAGAGGCACGCATTCATACCTTTTAAATTAAATGATATAATCTATTCATCAACTCAATTCACCATATCCATAATACAACTTATATGGTAAGAATCTGGATAAGGTTTCACTATAAAGACCCAATGTTAAATTAAAATAAATTACCTTCTTATAAATATTCCATATAGTATAATCAAATGAAATCACAAAACAATGAAATAATAATTACTATGTTATCATTAAACATATCATTTTCATTTTTGTGATTTTAATTTCAAAATTTTGATATATAGGGTTATGATCAGTAAGATGTTTGGAGTCTGATAAGGAAAATTTAATTTTTGGTGAATAATAACTGGCCCTTTATTGTAGTAATGTTACCCTTATGAATATTAAACCATCCATGTGAATAAATAACCATACCAATGAAATTATAAATAAAATGTATCCACCTTATAAGTTACAATATGATATGTTTATATCACAATGTTGTTATTTTTGTGAGTTATGTATATTTAGTTACAATTTTATGATTTTATTAATAATTTGAAAGAAAATTTATTCTCATAAAATGTATTCATAAATATTTATTCTGATGACTTATAATTATATGATAACTTTGAGATACCTTAATTTATTTTTCCATGTATAAGAAAAGAAGTTTTAATTTTAAAATTTGTATTTTTTATGTAAATTATGATTTTAATTATAAATTAAATTTCACATATTTGTAGAATTATTTACATAAAACGATTTGTATCTATGAATACTTAATGATTATAAATTAATGGATTGAACTTTTGGGATTTTTCTAAAATACATGAATTTTTGTGAATAGTAACATATGATAATTTAAATAAATGCTAAATAAATGAATTTCAACATAAATCATGAATCATGGATGACGTAAATGTATATTGGTTTGAAATCACATGAATCTAATACTATTTATAGTCACAAGAGTCAAGAATATTTATAGTTGTGAGAAAATGTTTTAAACTAATGATTAAACTAATAGGAAACCCCTCCTCTCCTCCACTATAAATACCACCCCTCGTTACCTCATCTCCTCACACATATCAAGCATTTTTCCTAGTCTATATTCTACCAAAATCTCTCCAAAACCTCATATACTACATCAAAAATCCCATGGTATCTTCAAAAGACCAAATTCTCTCCCTTATAAATGTTCTCAAAGAATTTTATTCAACAGGTGACTTCAACTTTTCATTTCTTGTATTTTATTTCAGGTTCCATTATTTAATTATTTATTACTCACCTCATTTCATCCAAATGATATAATAACTATTGTAAAATACATGTACTATAATGTTGTTATGATAATGGAATAATTTCTCATCATGTCTTATTTCCCCTCCTTTTATACTTGAAATTAAAACACCACCCGAGATGTGTTAATTTGTCCAATTTTTGGATGGTGGGTTTTAAATTTCTATTACTATATCCAATTGTGGTCGTGAAACCATTTTTATGGTGGAATCAGAATAATATATATATATATATATTATTTCTAATTAAAGCAAATGGAAGAATTTGTATACATGATATTAATTTATAAAGAAAACTGTGACCAAAACCCACCAATTTACCAAAATAGTTATCATTAATGTTTTATATAATGACTCTTCTCCACAAAAAATATCCAAATGAATTTTATAACCTTGAAATAATATAGATGTTCTCTAATAACATATAAATCCAATTCTGGAGAACCATTATCATCTTACATGTTTATCCTTACATATATATTAGTAAAACAATCATGAAAACAATGGCAACAAACGCTCACTGAAATTGAACCCTTAACGCATCAAAAAGGACATTAATGAACTTAAATAGGATATAATAATCCAATTAAATGTATTAAATGGTCTGAAAATATTCATTTATGAATTTAATTTGGTTATCCAAGACATTATTATCACGTGGGGAAATCATTCATTCTTAGGGTATCTGATTCTACCTAATCCTCAATTATTCCTATGGGTTCCTCTATATTTCTTTTTACCCAAAGGAATTTTCCATTTATTTTATTGTAAATCTTATAAATTCTGTTTATATTCGGGAAAATCATGTATCAAAATCCAATAATCATTATCTTTCAGGTATATACATTTTTTTAAATGATTCCCTCTTCAATTCTTCCAGTTAAGCAGGCTGTTTTAAGGAAAATTCATGAATTTTTACCCAATTTAAAGTGCAATAAATAAAATTTTTCTTGAAACCAATATTTTTATAAAATTATTATTTATATAATGTAAACCTTTTTATTTCACATATATTTTTATATAAAATTTTATTTCATTTTCTATTTTAAATTCTCTTTAGTATTTTCCATCAAACATCACTAAAATGTTTTGATGAAAAAATTTATTAAATGATCTTCCTAAATGGCGTTACTTATATTTGACATCATATACCTTGATATATTCTGATTTTACCTTTTTAATGCATTTTTTGGTTTTAGAAACCATTATATAGTGGTATCTTGTACGAAACACCCTTTCGTTATGCTTTATGACATGACTATGGAACCCATTTCATTCCATGGGCTACCTTATGTTCATATATGACTTATTATTTATGATTCCTTGTATGTAAATAGTTTTTATGAACATGTTATGTAGGGTTGACCTGGATATTGATTCAATGGATTGAGTAATGTTGACTCTAATGAGGCATTATATGAAACAGTCTTAGCGGTTAGCCTTAACTCATTCTACCACGTGCAACGTTCTTGGTGGTTAACCTTAACTTGTGATCCTCTATGTGAAAAATGCATTGAATCATGCTGAACTAATTTATTAGTTTACTTCCATATTACTATGAATCCATTATTATATAACCCCATTATTATATTTTATAATTATTTATGTTCAATTCATATTTTTATCATTATGCCAAGACTTCTAACCCATATGCTAAAGCTTTATTCTTATGTTTATTACCTTTTTGGTATTTTTATCCCATTCCTTTATTCATGTTATCCACAGGATATCCTATACTGATGTGTGAGAAAAATGGATTTTAAGAGTTCTTTATAAAGACTAAATAAATAACAGATATATTTATTCCAATGTTTTCTTATTTATGTACATATTATACCAAGACACTAGACTTTATGATCCATGTATTGTAATATGATGCATTATAATGATTAAACTAATGTAATGTTATGTGTAAAAGGATATGGTTTCAATAGTTGGTATCATAGTATTGTCTATTTATTCTTAGAGATTATGAATATAACACTTCTATAATAACCTTAAGGATGAGACTATGTAAAGAAAACATACATAAATTTTGTTAACTATAGAGTAAGTTGTTTAACAAGATAACACATCCCTATATTCATATAAACAATAGGATTTAGTTATGGAACATATGATTCTATGGGTAAAACCTGAAAACACCACTTTGAGCTAGACTCGAATGGGAACTGGTAAATGAAAATGGGATTTACTGCACTATTCTTTTGACACTCCTAGGGGATATTCTTGGTAAATTCAAAATAATAGTACAGACCATTTTTTGGAGAACAAAAAAATCCAATAATAATATATGATAAGTAATAGATCAAGGATAACCAACATTGAAACCTAGTAAATTTCATGTTAACATATACTTTTCTTATAAGAGTTTATCCTATTATGTTTAAATTTTACATTTTATTATTAATAACTAAGTATTAATGTCCTCTAATTGTACATTATTTATCTTAGTTAATTTATGTATATAGATGAATACGTTCCAACAATAAATGTGATAGGTAATGTGGATATTTCCCAAATGATATGCCAAATATGATTGGAACAGGAGCTCAAAACATCATGAGAGTGCTTGATCAACTGGATGAAGATATGAATAATAACTTGAATATTGTGGAATTCCCTCCTCTTCCATGAAAAGATAATGTTTAAATCGAATCATTTATATAAAAAATGGATTCCTTGTTAAGTAGATCTTCTGATACCCTCCTCATGGAATAGTGGATTAACACCATTGAAAAGATATTCTCTATCCTCTAGTGCTCAAAAGAAGAGAAAATAATGCTGGTGGTCTATCATATTTATGAGGGAAGTTGATAAGTGGTGGATTAAAATCAAGGATACAATGTTACATCCCAGGTAAATAAATAATAAAACATTTTCATATTTATGAATACTTGTGAATTAAATATTAATTTTACTTTAAAGGGGTTTCTAAATTCGATATCGTACCTGATACACCACAAAGAGTTTCTTTGAAATCTTACGTTGCACACTAGTAATAAAATAATATTATTTTAAATGGTAGTTAACATGTATCAGTTGTATTGGAGGGAATGAATATAAATAACAAAAATATTATTATATTTGTTTTTTAAATGTTTTTACATTTATCGAATAAAAGATAAAGGCTTAAAATAAGAAAAGAATTCAATTTTAGGCATATATACTCTAATTTTCACTAAAGGTCCACTTATCGCCTTTTGATGGAGAACCGTCATTAAATATATATTTGAACAATCTTATAAATTATATTGGACCAAATAATATTCTTCTTTATAATCGGGACATCAAAATTTACTTTGTGTAAATTTTTCGTATTTTCTGATAAAGTGCATTTTTTAATGAATAGTGAAAAATGTTGTATTTTAATTCAAAACCTCTTTTTAATCTAATTTATTTGTATGATTAGATTATATTTTGAATTTGTTTTAAAGTTCAATTAGAATATATTTTTACCATTTAATCCAATAGTGGTCATTGGAATTAATTTCACTTTGAAATTAGACTTAAACTACTGTCAATCTTTTGATATATATTGATTCATAAAAACACGCTATTTGTTCTGACAGTGGGAATTAATTATTAAATTAATTAATGTAACTTATATGTTTTGAATTTTTTACAATAGAAATCATTTTTGAATTCGGAATGTCAAATATATCTTAGGGTGTGGTTTTGGTATTTTTCTGAAAAACTTTAATTTTTGATGAATAGTGAAACCACCAAGTGGTACTTAAAAACTGATTTTTCATTTAAATGAAATTTTACCACCCCTGTGTTTTGAATTTCAAAAATCCGACATACATGGTTGTCATTAAGAAGTAAAATGTGGTTCAATGGGATTAAAATAATATTTGGTGAATAGTAACTTTTATGTTTTTTATCGCGATTAGATGTAATTAGTGTAATATAAGGTAAAATTAATGTTTTAATAATATGAAATGAACTAGACACATGTGCTATGCTTATTGGATGTGTCATGGCCGACCATGAAAATCCATGGGTCAACTTGGGGACCCCATGGAGCCACTTTGGTAGGAAAATGACATTAATAACTTTTTATTTAAAGTTAAAATAAAAATGTCACAAACATGTGTTGTTTTACTAAAAAAAATTAAATGGGGTTATAAAAGTCATATTTTTTACTATAAATATTCATTAGATAGATAAAAAGATTTTCTATATCATGAAATTGTTTTTAATAATTTTTAGATATTAAATAAATTAACTTATTTATGACACCATGATGATGCAGCGATTACCTCTTTACTTAACAATTTAAATAAAATGAAAATATAATGTGACATATATGACCTAAACATGTCAAAAACCTATTGGATGAGTCTATTTCTAACTATTATCACCTTATCCTCGAAATATATAATTTTGGGACCTTCAAAAACCGAAAATCATTTGACAAAAAAGTAACCTTTTATAACTTTCCAAGAGTGCCCCTCCTCTCATCATATAAAAGGCCCCCACCTCTACCACCTTACCAACACCTCTCAAGCCTTTTTCTCAGCCAAACCCTGCCCATTGTGTATCTCCACAGCCCTATCTTACTTATAGAAGCCTCACTTTGGGAAGAAGTCTTTCCAAGGAATACGTTGAGCTCAAATCACAAAGAGTTACCCGATTTAAAGGTAATGTCTCTTCTTGTGTTCTTATGTTTTATTTTGTTTCTCCAAACCCCTAAACTCTTTATATTCCTTTATTTTGTAACAACAACAGTATCATAAATATAATATAATTTTTTATGAGAATTATTATAGATACACCTACACACACCTTCGTCTAATGGTTAAAGAACATACTATTTCTGTGATTAGTGATTTTCTGCCTCACGAAACGACGATTGTTAAATCATCTTTTAACACCTTTCATGGTGGCCATTAAGAGGTCACACTATTTATATATAATATATATTATGTATATGTTTTCCTTATTCTTCTTTATTTTTCATTTGTGGCATACCTTTATGGTTTCCATTCTAGGTAAACACGATATTTTCATTTTAGGAAGTGCGGACTATCGCCCCCTCAAAGTGATTTGATTCGTTAATGCAATATGTGGGACATATAAAGGATGGAGTTATTGATTATATATATAATGTTATACTGGGATTATAATATACCCTTATATCATTATGATATCACTCCATTAAATACGAAATCTAAATGAATGTAGCGTTCATGTGTACGTATGGCTTACCGTCTCCATGAACGGTGCATTTCATTTCTTACCTCTAAATGTTATACACTATTATAAATACATGTATATACTGAATATATATAATACATATCATATACAAATCAGGAATATCATTCTGTATATAATGAACCTTTGACCACATAAACAACATGTAATTGTAAGAATTCCATTTTTGACTTAAGTACCAAATATCAACCAAACAATATTTATTAAATTAAATGATTACATAATGTTTACAACATTAAAATAAGTTATATAAAAGGAATAATAAACTTGAAAAAGGTTATTATGCAAGTAGAAATTAATTTTAGTTTGTTATTCAGGAGATTAAAGAGCAATCGAGTCACGTCGGACATGAGGTAAGGGACTTCGTATCAACATCCATTCATTGAGGCATATTTTGTTCTAATACATGGATTTTTTCTATATGGTGTATAAACCCCTTTGACATTTAATTTTATTCAAAATGAATATTTTTCTATGAAGCGTTTTACTAAACGACAAAATGGAATGTTTCTTTTAACGTACGCGGTGAAAACGACCTTTTCCACTGCCTCGAGTATTATTTGGTCTTTGGCTTCCTCAACAAGCTGTAATGTTCTTAAAATGATATAAATACCATAAAATCTTTTATGTATTTTGGTATTGAAAATGATTTTTATAATGGATTTGTTATGTCAATATATTTAAGTGATATATTGTGATCAACGTGTGGAAATCTTTTCTTTCCATTATATTTGTTTTATGTCTTATGATTTTATAATCGTACTTGGACATTTGACGGGTGGTTACGTGACAAACCATATGATGGGTGGTGCCGTGAATACGAGGACAGGTGGCTACGTTATAACCTCCAATGCATTGGGTATGAAAGTCGGCCGTATGGCTATTCCATTATGTGATATGTGTGGAAGTCGACCGGATGGTTATTCCACTTATGTATGTTTATGTCCCAAGTTACCTTTATATGTTATGTGTTCTTTATATGGGTTTAATGGTAATATTTTGGTTACAAAAGGTTAAGTAATTATCTTTAATTAAATGAAGAGTATTTTCTTCTTAATAAAGGTAAAAAGTATTACTTTGATAAAGTATTCTTGGTTTACTGGTTGTTTTGACAAACTTACAGTTTTCCTTCTTTATGTATCCCTTACTGAGCATTTTATCCTCATCCCAAGTTTTTGAAATGCTTTTCACATGACTTAATGTGGAATATGGTTAAGGATGGTATCAAGGAATAGTCATGCTATCTAAAACATGGAACTAGACATGCTTCTTTTTAAGAGTATTTATTTTATGGAAACTTAGTAGAAGTGTCTACTTTGTAATCATTTGAGATGTAATAGTTATGTCCTAATTCTCAAAAACTCTAAACCTGAAAAGATCCTCAATTTGAATTATTCATTTAATTCAATATTAAGTAAGGTTTTATCCCGCGGGGTTATAGTTGGTATCAAAGGTCAGTTTAGACAACTTTAGGAGTTAGAAAATTGCTAAATTATAAATTAATTTATGGTATGATCAAAATGATAGAGCATTTAATGGTTACCAAGTTGCTTCGTCTAAGATATATCTTTGTTAAGAATTATTTTTCATAAAATAAATAGAGAAATTTTTTTGGGAAAGCATACAAAGTATAATGACTTTCCGAATCAGTAACCATAGATGGTTGGAATCAGAATTGAGCAGTTTACTGCAGTGATGACTCAGTTGAATCAGGTGATAAATGGTGGTTGTGTTTGTTGATTACATTTTGGTGTTTTCTAAAAGTAAATAGGAGCATGAAAGTCATTTAAGGGTTATCTTGCAAACCTTAAAAGAAAAGAAACTGTATGGAA
The DNA here is from genome assembly GCA_963277665.1 of Viscum album. Taxonomy (NCBI): domain Eukaryota; kingdom Viridiplantae; phylum Streptophyta; class Magnoliopsida; order Santalales; family Viscaceae; genus Viscum; species Viscum album. Next base: position 31,486,151 of record OY728166.1, on the reverse strand, counting down.
AATCCAACAAGTGTGAGTTTTGGTTACAACAAATTTTTTTCTGTGGTCACATTGTTTCAAAAAATGGCATAACTGTTGATCATGCTAAAACAAAAGTTGTTGATGAATGGCCAAGACCCACAAATGTAACTGAGATATGTAGTTTTCCTGGTTTGGTAGGTTACTACTGAACGTTTGTTGAAAATTTTTCACGGTTATCTAGTCCAATGACTAAGCTAACTCGGAAGGGTGTTAAGTTTATCTCGGCAAAAGAATGTGATGATTGTTTTCAGGAGTTGAAAAGAAGATTGGTGAATGCTCCAGTTATGGAACTTCCTTCCAGGAATGGTGCGTTTTTCATATACATTGATGCTTCATTGAAGGGACTTGGTTGTGTCCTTATGCAGAATGATTAGGTAATTGCATATGCTTCACGTCAGTTGAAAACTCATGAGGTAAATTACCCTACAAATGACTTGGAATTAGCTGTTGTTGTTTTTGATCTAAAAATTCGGAGGCATCATTTGTATAGAGTAAAGTGTAAAATATATACTGATCAAAAAAGTTTAAAGTATATATTCACTCAGAAAGAACTGAACATGAGACAGAGGATATGGCTCGAATTAATCAAGGATTATGATTGTACAATTCATTACCATCTAGGAAAAGAAAATAAAGTGGCTGATGCTTTGAGTCGAAAAAGTAATTCTTCATTAACCATGATACATTTGGAATGAGATCCTTTGGTTTTTGATTTGATGAACCTCGGCATAGAATTTATTGGTGCAGGAAGTTCTTCTGTTTCGTTTTAGGTATCACTGAGATCATCACTATCATACAGAATTAACCAAGGGCAGAAGAAAGGCAGTGGGTTGCAGAAAAAGGTAGATCTGGTTCAGAAGGGTATGTTTCCTAAATTTAATATGGATAATGATTGTGTTTTGAGGTTTGAGAAGAGATTATGTGTGCCTGGTGATTCACAGTTGATGAATGATTTGTTATGTGAGGCTCATAGTTCCCCGTTTTCAGTTCATCCTGGCAGTACTAAGATGTACAGAGATATTCGGGAGTATTACTGGTGGGATAGAATGAAAAGAGATATGGGTGATTTTACTATGAAGTTTTTGACTTGTTAGCAGGTTAAAGTAGAGCGACAGTTACCGAAAGGGATTCTTCAGCCTTTACCAGTGCCAGAGTGGAAGTGGGAAAATATATCCATGGACTTTGTTGTGGGATTACAGAAGACAGCTCAAGGTAATAATGCAATCTGGGTTATTGTTGATCACCTGACTAAATCTGCTCATTTCCTTCCAATTCGAAATACCTTCTCTCTAGATCTACTTTCTCGATTGTATCTTAAAGAGATAGTCAGGTTTCATGGAGTTCCCCTATCCATTGTAACTGATCGTGATCCCAATTTTACTTTTATCTTTTGGAAGGGCCTTCAGAGGTCATTGGGTAATGAATTAAATTTTAGTACCACTTTTCATCCTCAATCAGATGGGAAGTCAGAACGAACAATTCAGACTTTGGAGTATATGCTACGTGCTAGATCGATGGATTTTCAGGGAAGTTTGGACCAACATCTTTCTTTTTTTGAATTTTCATATAATAACAGTTTTCATTACAGTATACAGATGGATCCTTTTGAATCATTATATGGTAAATGGTGTAGAACTCTAGATTTTTGGGATGAAGTGGCTTAAAGGAAGCTGATGGGACCAGAATTGGTAGAAGAGATGGCAGAAAAAGTTCATTTGATTTAGAAACACATGAGAACAACTCAGAGTAGACAGAAGAGTTATGCGGATAACCGGAGGAAGGATCTATCTTTCGAGGTAGGTGATCATGTTTTCTCTCATAGTATCACCATGGAAAATTGTGATGCGATTTAGTAAGAAAGGAATGTTGAGTCCAAGGTTCATTGGACCATATAAAATTCTGGAAAAAGTTGGATCAGTTGCTTACCGAGTGGCTTTACCTCCGATTTTATCTTAGGTACACAATGTTTTTCATGTTTCGATGTTGAAAAAGTATATGCCAGATCCATCTCATGTTTGAGCCTAGAGGTAGTTCAGTTGGAAGAGAATCTCTCATATGAAGAACAACCAGTCCAGATTCTTGACCATAGAGAGAAAGTGTTGCTGAATAAGATAATTCACCAGGTAAGGGTTTTGTGGAAAAACCATATGTTTGAAGAGGCAACATGGGAATCTGAAAAAGATATAAGGGATAAATACCCCCACTTATTTTGATAAGTGAATAAAATTATGAGGATGCAATTCCCAAAAGGGGGGAAGGATGTAACATCCCAGGTAATTAAAGAATAAAACTTTTTCATATTTATTAATATTTGAGATTTAAATATTAATTTTACTTTAAAGGGGTTTCTATGTTCGATAGCGTACCCGATACACAACAAAGAGTTTCTTTGAAATATTATGTTGCACACTAGTAAAAAAATAATATTATTTTAAATGGTAGTTAACACGTAGCCATTGTATTGGAGGGAATGAATATAAATAATTAAAATATGATTATATATGTTTATTAAATGTTTTTACATTTATCAATTAAAAGATAAAGGCTTAAAATAAGAAAAGAATTAAATTTTAGTCATATATACTCTAATTTTCACTAAAGGTCCACTTATCGCCTTTTGATGGTGAACCATCATTAAATATAGTTTTGGTCACTCTTATACATTCTATTGGACCAAATAAAATACTTCTTAAGAATCGGGACATCAAAATTTACTGTGCGTAAATTTTTCGTATTTTTCCGATAAAGTTCATTTTTTTAATGAATAGTGAAAAATGATGTATTTTAATTTAACACCTCTTTTTAGTCTAATTTATTTATATTATTAGATTATATTTTGAATTTTTTTTAATGTTCAATTAGAATATATTTTTACCATTAAATCCAATAGTGGTCATTGGAATTAATTTCACTTTGAAATTGGACTTAAACTAATGTCCATCTTTTGATATATATTGTTTCATAAAAACATGCTATTTGTTCTGACAGTGGGAATTAACTATTAAATTAATTAATGTAACTTATATGTTTTGAATTTTTAAAAATAGACATCATTTTTGAATTCGGAATATCAAATATATCTTAGGGTGATGTTTTGGTAGTTTTCTGAAAAACTTCAATTTTTCTTGAATTGTGAAACCACTAAGTGGTACTTAAAAAAACTGAATTTTCATTTAAATGAAATTTTACCTCCTCCGTGTTTTGAATTTCAAAAATCCGACATAAAAGGTTTTCATTAAGAAGTAAAATGTGGTTCAATGGGATTAAAATAATTTTTTGCTGAATAGTAACTTTTAAGTTTTTAATCGCGATTAGAGGTAATTGGAGTAATTTAAGGTAAAAATAATGTTTTAATAATATGAAATGACCTTGAAACATGTCCTACCCTTATTGTATGTGTCATGTCCGACCAAGACAATACATGGGTCAACTTGGGGACCCCATGGATCCACTTTGGTAGGAAAATGACATTAATAACTTTTTATTTAAAGTTAAAATAAAAATGTCACAAACATGTGTTGTTTTACTAAAACAATTTTTAAATACGGTAATACAAGTCATATTTTTTACTATAAATATTCATTAACAATATAAAAAGATTTCCTACATCATTATGATTTTTTTATAATTTTTAGACATTAAATAAATTAAATTATTTATGACTCCGTGATGATGCAGCGATTAACACATTACATAACGATTTAAACAAAATGAACAAATAATGTAAAATATAAGACCTGCACTTGTAAAAAAACTATTGTATGGGTGGATTTCGAACTCTTATCACCTTAAACTCGAAATATATAATTTTGGGACCTTTAAAAACCGAAACTCATTTTATAATAAAGTATCCTTTTATAACTTTCCAAGAGTGCCCCTCCTCTCCTCTTATAAAAGGCCCCCACCTCTACCACCTTTCCCGCACCTCTCAAGACTTTGGATCAGCCAACCCCTGTCCATTTCGTCTCTAAACATCCCTCTATTATTCCTAGATGCCTCCCTTTGGGAATATGTCATTTCAAGGAATCCATTGAGCTCAAATAAAAAAAAGTTACCTGATTTAAAGGTAGTGTCTTCTCTTGTGTTCTTATGTTTTATTTTGTTTCTCCAACCCCCTAAAATCTTTTTATTCATATATTTTGTTACAAAACTAGTATCGTCAATATAATAGGATATTTTGATGATAAGTATTAGAGCTAAACCTACACACACCTTCGTCTAATGGTTAAAGAACATACTGTTTCTATGGTTGGCGATTCTCTGCCTCACGAAACGATGATTTTTCAATCTTCTTTTAACACCTTTCATGGTGGCCAGTAAGATGTAACTCTATTTATATATGATATATATTATGTTTATGTTTTCCTTATTCTTCTATATTTTTCATTTCTGGCATAGCTTTATGGTTTCCATTGTGGGTAAACACGATAATTTCATTTTAGGAAGTGCGGACTACCGCCCCCTCAAAGTGATTTGATTCGTTAATACCATATGTGGGACATATAAAGGTTAGAGTTAATGTTATTATATATTATGTTATATGGGAATTCTAATATACCCTTATATCATTATGATTTCACTCCATTAAATATGAAATAGAAATGAAAGTTGCGTTCATGCGTACATACGGCTTACCATCTCCATGAACGGTGCATTTAATTTCTTACCTCTAAATGTTATGTACTATTATAAATAAATATATATTCTTGGATATGTATGATATATATGATCTCCAAATCATTAATATCATTTTGTATATAATGAACATTTGACCACCTAAACAACATGTAATTGTAAGAAGTCCATTTTTGACTTAAGTACCAAATATCGACAAAATGAACTTTATGAAATTAAATGATTACATAAAGTTTATAACATTGAAATAAGTTTTATAAAAGGAAAAATAAACGTGAAAAAGTTTCTTAAGAAAGTAGAAATTAAATTTAGTTTATTATTTAGGAGATTAAAGAGAAATCAAGTAACGTCGGACACGAGATAAGGGACTTCGTCTCAATCTCCTTCCATTGAGACATATTTTGTCATAATACAAAGCTTTCTTTTATACTGTGTATAAACCCCCTTGACTTTTAATTTTATACAAAAGGAATCTTTTTCTATGAAGCATGTTACTAAACGAAAAAGGAATGTTTCTCTTATCGTACGCGGCGACAAGGAACTTTTCAACCGCCACGAGTGTTATTTGGTCATTGGCTTCTTCAACAAGCCGTAATGTTTTTCAAATGAAATAAATACCATATACTCTTTTATGTATTTTGGTATTGAAAATGGTTTTTACAATGAATTTTTTATTTCAACATATTTATGTGATATATTGTGACCAATGTGTGGATATTTTTTCTTTCTATTATATCTGTTTTATGTCCTATGATTTTATAATGGTACTTGGACATTTGACGGGTGGTTACGTGATAAACCATATGACGGGTGGTGCTGTGAATACCAGGAAGGGAGTTTACGTTATAACCTCTAATGCATTGGGTATGGAAGTAGGCCGTATGGTCATTCCATTATGTGATATGTGTGGAAGTCAAGCAGATGGTTATTCCACTTAAGAATGTTTATGTCCAAAGTTACCTTTATATGTTATGTGCTCTTTATATGGGTTTTATGGTAATATTTTGGATACAAATGGGTAAGTAATTATCTTTTATTCAATGAAGAGTATTTTCTTCTTCATAAAGGTGAAAAGTATTACTTTGATAAAGTATTCTTGGTTTACTTGTTGTTTTGAAAAACTAATAGTTTTACTTCTTTGTGTATCCCATACTGAGCTTTTTATGCTCACCCCAAGTTTTTGAAATGTTATTCATAGGACTTAATGTGGAATAGGGTCAAGGATGGGATGAAGGAATAATCATACCATCTAAACACATGGAACTAGACCTGTTTCTTTTTAAGAGTTATTATTTTATGGAAACTTAGTAGAAGTGTCTACTTTGTAGTCTTTTGAGATGTAATAGATATGTCCTAATTCTCTAAAACTCTAAACCTGAAAATATCCACAATGTGAATTATTCATTTAATTCAATATTAAGTAAGGTTTAAGGCCAAGGCCTTATATAAAATGTCCTAAGAAGAAATTTATTCCATTTATTGGGAGGAAATCAAGATTTTTTTCAATATATATTTTCCCTGAATCGTCCATCTCAAGATGGAAAAAGAGTTTGTCAGACTTATGTCGAAGGAATATGAGTCCATCAGGTGCTATGAAGAAAACATTAAATGGAATGCAAGATACACATACAAAATTTTCATGAGCACTAAAATTAAGGTGGATCACTTCATTATCATACAAAATCCAAGTCTTCATAAAGAATTAGTGATTGGTAACATCGATAGTTATGAGGAGATTGTCTTTTGATCCCTCAATGTTGAAATGGAGATTAGAGACTCTCAATAGTCTAGTGGAAATGATGACAAAAAGCGTAAGATGGTATCTTATATGGGTGGTTTGAAAAATAATAACCATGATGGAATGATTGTTGAACATCCCACTTATCAAAATTGTGAGAAGAATGAAGTTAGGAAATCTCTAATGGGAATGAAGAATTACTTGAAATGTGAAAATATGGGACATCTAGAAAAGCACTATCGAATGGATATCAATAATTCCACTAATGTGGAAGATGAATGGATGTTTCATGTTAACACTCAGCCTATAGTGATGTGTTTAAATAGCATGGATCATCGTAATTATGAAAAAAATATCCCTAGGCCAAGGGTTGTTAGCGTAAATCAACTACAACCACCATGGAAAAAAGGAAGCAATTTTGCTATAACTACTATTGAGGTGGATCCCAACTACGATTTGGTGAAAATTATTCCAGTTGTTCACTCAATAACAACAAACATAAATTTAATTCTAGTTCTATTCATTCTTTTATATAATGCACGTTTAGAATAACTATTCGATCCAAACTTAAAAATTAAGAGATTGAGTTATCTATGAGAACATAAAATGAGGCCATTATTGCATCAAAAGTATGTAACTCCCCCCCAACTAAAAGTTTTTGAATAAACCTCTTAAAAAATCTCATAATACATCCATTAGTGTAGTTTTATGTTATAGACTACATTAAATATTGAGAAAGGGATATTACTCTTCACATCCCACAGCACCCTTTAATCCTTTACAAGTGTTAGAAGGAAGATGAATCTCCTATAGAATCATTTTCCCAAGTGTGGATATTACTTCCATATGAACCAGAATGTCTAGATCAAATGATTTAGACAATATAGATGATACTTCTCAAAGATATGCCCATCTTGAGGGGTTTCATTGATGTATTCCCTAAAAAATTTCCTGATCATCCATCTAATTGATATGTTGAGTTCTCAATTGAAATTATTCCTAGATCTCGGCCCATAGCAAATACCACTTATGGAATGGCCATCGTATAGATCGGAGAGTTGAAGAACAAGATTCAATAGAATCTAGAGAAGGGATTTATATGCCAGAGTTCTTCTCCATGGGGTGTGCAAGTCCACTTTATTAAGAAGAAGGATGGATCAATGGTCCTCCACATTTATTATTGAGATCTCAATGATATCATGATCAAGGACATATTTCCCCCTTTGTTTGATAGATGACTTTTTCGATCAGAATAAAGAGGCCAGTTATATCTCTATGTTGGACCTTTGGTCAGCATATCACATATTAATGGTGAAAAAGGAACATATTCCCATGAAGACCTTTAAAAAAAGGTATGTACACTAGGAGTTCATATGAATTCCCGTTGGACTCACTAATTCTCCCACAATGTTCACGGATCTAATAAATGGGGTCATTACAGATTACCTCAACAAATCTTTGGATGTCTTTATCAATGATATAATGATAGACTCCAAGAGTGGGGAGGATCATGATGATCATTTGAATACTATACTGAAGACTATGTGAAGGGAGAATCTATATTAAAAGTAAATTAAATGGGTATTTGGGATGGTTAATTTATCATTATTGGGGCATGTTATTTCCAGGGGGTTATATGTTGACTATTCCATGAAAATGGAATTTAAAGAGTAGACTTGGCCATCATCTGTAATGAAGATTTGTAGATTCCATGGTAAAACTGGGTATTACTAATGATTTATTGAGAAATTTTCAGGATTGTCAAACCCAATGACCAAGCTGACACATAAGGGAGTAAATTTTCACTAGATTCAAGAATGTGAATACTGGTTTAAAGAGTTTAAAAATAGGCTTATCACTACACCAGTGCTCACACTACCAATAAGTGGATAACTCTATGGTTTATAGTGATGCTTCAAAGAAGGGACTAGGATGTTTACTGATGAAAAATGATAAAGTGATATCCTATCCATCACAGAAGTTTAAATTCTTTGAGAAAAACTATCATAGTCCAGATTTGGAGTTAGCGGATGTTCCCTTTGAATTTTATATCTGGAAGCATTATCACTAGGCAAGAATGTGTGAGATATATAACAATCACAAGAGTATCAAATATACATTCACAAAGGAAGGGGTTAAAAAGTTCTATTTAATATGGCTAGATCTAACTAAGGATTATGACTACTCAATCTACTACCATCCTAGTAAGGAAAATAAGGTAACAAATGATCTATATAGAAAGTACCATGATTATTTATCAATGATGAGAGTTGAAAATGATTCAATCTTCTTAGATTTTAAGAGGATGGACCTAAGAATCATTAAGATATGAACATCATCACCCCTTTCCCAATTGATTGGTCAACCATCCCTCATGGAGAAAATGAAGGATTCTCAATGAAATGATGTGGAAATTTAGAAAAGGGTGGAAGATAACAAAAATGTGAAATCTGTTGAGTTAAATATTGACAGGGAAGGAGTTGTATGATTTGTGTCATGATTATGTGTACCATATGATCTATAGATAAATAAGGAGCTTTTGAATGTTTAACATAGATCAACTTTTTTTATTCACCTAGGGAGCACAAAGATGTATCGAGATCTCTGAGAGAACTGTTGGTGAAAAAATATGAAGAAGTAGATCATTGAATATATATCAACATCTATGGTATGTGAACACGTGATCGATGAAAGATATAAGTGAAAGGGGATGATGAAAAAACCACCCATATGAACATATAAGTCAAAGAACGTCACAATGAACTTTTTCAAGGTAAATTCCTAGGACATATAGAGGAAAAATGATATATTGGTCATTGTGGATCGTCTTATAAATACAGCTCACTTTATCACAATTAAAGAGGACTTCCCATTAGATCATCTTGCACAAATATATATAAAAGTGATAGTAAGGCTTAATGGGGTACCACTTTCTATAGTGTCACATTAAGATCTTTGATTCACCTCGATGTTCTAGAAATGTACCCAACATGCTACAAGAGCTAAGTTGAACTTCTGTACAGCCTATCATCCTCAAATTGATGGCCAATAAGAGTGAATTATTAATCAACTGGAAGAAATTTTGAGAGAATCTTCTAGGTGTTTCAATGGAGGGTGGGACAAACATCTTTCACTAGCCGAATTCCCTTACAATAATTATTTCCACTTGAGCATCTAAATAGATCCATATGAAGACCATTATGGGAAAATGTGTAGAAAACCAGCATGTTGGGATGAAGTTGGTGAGTGTAAGATCATATGACTACAAATGGTTCATGAAAAGATGGATATGGTGAAAACCATTCTGTAGTATACCATGGTATCCCAAAGTAGATAGAATTTTTATATAGGCAATCATCGATAGGACCGTTAGTTAAAAGATGAACGCATGGTATTCCGCCACATATCTCAATGGAAGAAGCTCATGAGATTTGGGAAGAATGGAAATATAAGTCTTAGGTACATCAGCCCCTTAGAGATCCTTGATCGCGTTGGAGATGTGGCCTATCGACTAGCACTTCCACATACCATTTCCTACATACTTGAAATCTTCCAACTATATTTCTTATGGAAGTACCTACCAGATCCATTAAATGTACACATTTAAGTGGTGGTACATTTTTAGAATGATCATTCTATCACGGAGAAGCCAATGATGATCTTGGGTCGTAGAGATAAATTTCTGTGCTAGAAGGCTACTCACCTTGTAAATGTTATATAGAAGTAACATAATAATAAAGAGTTGAAATGGGAAATATAGGAATAAATGAAAGAAAAACCACCCACACCTATTGAAGACATAGAATATAATATTCAAATTTTAAGTAATAATTTTATAAGGGGGTAAGAATGTAACGACCAAAAGATTAATAATTTGAAATTAACTTCCTATAATTATGTCATATAGTTTAATATCATTAAATCAGAACATAAGGAACTACTAAGTACTATGTGATCTTTAAACATAATATTATTACATCTATGATTTGAATTTTGACAATATGACATACATGGTTGTGATTAGTAAGATGTTTGGAGTCTAATAAGACAAACATAATTGTTGGTGAATAGTAAACGACCATTATGAATAGTAATGTTACCCTTATAAATATTAATATCAATATAATGAATAGTAAATTATCCATGTGAATAAGTTACCTTACCAATTAATGTATAAATAAAATTTTTCCATATTTGATGTGACCATATGATATAATTATATCATAGTGTTGGTGATTTTATGAGTAATGTATACATAATTATAATCTTATGAAAAATTTGATAATTAAAAAAAAATTATTTTCATAGAATGTATTCATATGTAAAAATTTTGACCACTAATGATTATATGACAATTTTGTGAGGCCTTAATTAATTTTTCTAAGTGATAGATAAGAATTTTTAATTTTAAAATTTGTATTGTTCATGTAAATTAAGATTTTAATTAAAACTTAAATTTAAAATATTTTGAAAAGTATTTTAATAAAATTAAGTTCATTTTTTTAATTATACAAGTTAAAAAATGTAAGGGGTGGATTTTGTATACTTTTCTAAAATATTTGAATTTTTTGTGAATAGTAAATTACGATAATGTATGATAAATGGTAGATAAATGAATGTATGCTTCATGATTAAGTCATGGATGTCATAAATGGCCTTTGGTTCAAACTCACATACACTAATAACTATTTTTGGTCACATTAATCTTGACTATTGAAAGTATTGAGAAAAATTTTTAATGTAATTATTAAAATAATTGGAAACCCCTCTTTTCCTCACTATAAATACCACCCTCTTTACCTCCTCTCCTCACACCAATAGATCCTTATTTCTAGTCAAAATTCTACTCAAATCTCTCCCTAAGACCCTATACCATGTAAAATGGCCCTTTGTCTCTTTAGAAGATCAAATCATTCCAAATAAAGAGGTTCTCAAGGAAGTTATATTCAAGAGGTAAATTCCCTTTTTCATTTTTTTTATTTTCTTTCAAATTCTATTATTTTATTTATCTATCCGCACCTCATTTCATCTAAATGTTATGATAACTCATGTAACATAAATATACTATAATTTTGTTATGGTAATGAATTAATTAATCGTCATCTCTCATTTCCCCTCATTTTTTACTAGAAATGAAAACACTATCTTAGATATGTTAATTTATCAAATTAAAGAATGATGGGTTTTCAATATCTATTAAAATCTTTGATTATTGTTATGAAACCATTTTTAATGTTGATACAGACTATAATATTTTAATTATGTCTAATTTAAGTATCTTTATTCTTTTGTACACATGATATTAATTAATAAAACAAAAATTGATAAAAACCTGCCAATTAACCAAAACGATTATCATTAATCATTTCAGTAATGAGTAATCTGCACTCCAAATAGAAAAATGAATTTTATAGACATGTAATCTTTTTTATGTTCAATTATAACATATAACACAAATTATGGACAACCATTCTCATCTTATATGTTTATCCATACATGTATATTTGTAAACAAACCATGAAATCCATGTCAACAAACGCTCCGAAATACCAAGATAGAACCTATTAACCCATCAAAAAGGACATTAATGAAAATAATAAGGTATTAATAAATAAATTAAATATAGGTTAGGTTTGGAAATATTAATTAATGACATTAATTCTGTTATACATTTCATTAATATCATGGGAAGAACACCTTCATACTTAAGGTAAGAGATTCTACCTGAACATCCATTATTCCCTCTGGTTGATATATCATTCTTTTTAACCAAATTATGTTATCCTTTTATTCATATAATTATTTTAAATTAAATTTATATTCTCCAAAATCAGTTATCAGGATCCAATCATCATTCTATTTCAAGTATATACTTGTTTTTTAAATGATTCGAGCCTCAATTTTTCCTAATAATCATGGCGTTTTAAGGAAACTTCCCAAATTCTTACCAAATTTCATATACAATATATCATATTTTTAAAGCCACCATTTTTTTATGGAATAATTATTTATAATTTTTAAACCTTCTTGGTTAAATTTTGGTTCTAAATAAAATATTATATCCTTTTCTATTTTAAATTCTCTTTATTACTTTCCTTAAAATCACACTAAAACATTATAATGTTAAAATTGCATTAATACTCTTATTTCATTTTTTCACATCTATTTGACATAAGATTCAATGATATTTTCTTATTTTAACATATTAAGGTCCATGTATTTTTTAAATTCCATTCATTCATGGACACTTGTATGAAATTCCCATTCATTATTCTTTTTTACATGATTATGGTGACCATTTATTTCTATAGCTAACCTTATGTTTATGTATGATTGATTATGTGTGATTCATTATTTGGAATGAATATTAATAAACACATTAATATGGGTGCACCCAAATAGTGCTCCAATTCATTGGGTGATTTTGAGTATCATGATATATTATGTGCAACAATCATAGCAGTTAACCTTGACTCGTGCTCCTATGTAAAACAATCTGGGTGATTATCCTTGACTTGTGATCCTCTATGAGCAATGAGCCTTGAATTATGATAAATAATTTCTTTATATTACTTCGACATTACAGAAAATCCATTTTTATATGATCCCATGTTGACATAATATGATTCTATATGGTCCATGCATTTTTATGTTATTATGTCATGCCTTATATCCTATGTTCTAACACTTTATTCTTATGTTTGTCATCTTATTTATATTTTTTCTCACCACTTTGTTCTTGTTATCCCCAAGTTATCATGTGATGATTTTTAAGCACAAAGGAAGTTAGGATCTCTTTATGATGTCTAAATAATGAAATGTTATATTTAGTCTCATGTTTTACTTTTCATATACCTAGTATTCTAAGACACTAGACATTTCGATCCTTTACTTGTAATATGATGATCTATTATTCTTAAAATAATGAAATGTTTTTTGTAAAAGGATAGGGTCACTATATTCACCATGTCCCAAGACCTACCTTAAGATGCTGGTTTAGTACCCATGTCCATGTCCTACATCATCCCTCATCACTCAAGGAAGGTTATCCTTCATTCTTTTTCCACTACAACATAACTCAATTCTGGGCCTCTATTTCAAGCCAAGCCATCACATGTCCCCCACCTTAGAGTTTGGTTGACCATACATTCTTAGTCGAGGTAAATATTTTTCCAAAATGATTAAATAATCACCAAAAGGTATGAATACACTTCTCATCACATGTTAAACAAACCTACATTCTCACTTAATATATTATCTAATTCCAACCATTTCCTTCTCACTCAAGTTATGCTCTATAATATGTATTAATCCATGCTTTTTTGCTTAGGTATTTTCCATATTTTTTATTCATTAGGATCTCATCCCACTCCTAGAAATCCTATTTAATACATCTCACTCATGGAAGGTCCAGCAGTCCTCCAGTGGCCATAAAGACTTCATAATTTATTGATTTTTGATAAAACACCTTTCAAGGGGTGAGGTGGAACTCTAACAAGGCCCTTAGGTGTATGTATTACATGGCCCATAGAACTTATAGCAATTTCAATGCCCGTAGGCTTCAAACATTACATATAACCCAGACTAACTACTTGGAACTGCTCCTCCCTAGCATCTTCACTATGAAATCATCTCTCCAACTTCGCATGGCTGTTTAGCTAGGCTTTCCTATGCATGCACAGGCTTGTCCCGATGGCAGGTTCCGTACCCTTTCATTCTTGCAATCCGTTTAACTTCTGGTATGGTGAAGGCTCCTTGCTCATCCTCTTTTATGAAGTTTGTTCCTTTTAGGTTGTATTGTGTGCATCTGCACTAAAGGTTTCCCAAAGGCCTTGAGGTGACCCGAAGGCCTTACTGACCTAAAGGCATGGGTGGCCTGAAGGCCTTAAAGGACTCGTATACCATATCGGTGGCCCGAAGGCCCAAACGGGGGAATATTCCAGGCTACTACAGTTCCAAACATTGCCTTATACAGTTCCCGCTACAGTACCGCACAATTTCTGCTACAATGCCTGCTACAGTACTGCTACAGTACCACCAGAAATTAGCCTCCACCTGGATTTGATCCCAGGTCTCCTGGACGCACTTAAGGAGTCCTCACCAACCGGGCCGAGGCTCATGTGCGGAAGGTCCAGTAGTCAGGATCCAAATCATTCACACTAAAATCCATCACCTATCACAATAAAATTAAATAATAAAAGGGTAAAAAACTTTTCATATAAACTCATATACTCTTTAGAGGGTACTATTAACCCATGACCAAGTCCCTCATCTCATAACATCAGTATTTATCGACACCAATCACCCCATAATGAGCTCACAACCTATAGGATTATCAAGATCCTAGAATCATGATGGGTTCGTATCCTTTCCCAATCCTCATATCACAATATGGTCCAAACATTATGGGAACATACCAAATTATCCTCTATAATGTCATTCGAAACCTGATTCCAAGTCCCCAAAAATTCTGGTGAACAATACATGGGAATCATCTTACAACTCTAAAGCTAGATCTCTCAATTAATCACATAAAGAGAACCATGATTTGTTACACCCTGTCATGTCCCAGGGGACTTACTTATTGCATAATTATTACCAAATATGAATCCATCCTCTAGAGTATTCATCTTACTGGTTGTGAGATTTCTATCCATTCAACCAATAACTACTATGCGAAGGCCTCAACATCATTCTTGACTAGCTATTGAAACCTTACATAGGCAACCCATATTTGGCGTCATGTCCTTATACAACACCTGATATCGTTACAACTAGACTTTTAACTTTACCATTGGATCATATAGTCACTGAGGAATCCAAAATTTTGGATGTGTTAAAGAGTACTTATATTAAGCATAGAGATCTCGATGCCATCAAATATCTATCGGTATGAATATTTTGGTTCCGACCCACTACATGATCCCATAAATTATCTATGAATGGAAGTTATATTGATGAAACTATAATATTAGTTTATATTAAATATATAACAATACTTTATAATGGAATTACCATTCTCTCTAATATATTCTCCCACTAAGACAAGCCTGTAAATTCCTTTTCCAATATCATACTTCCACTCTCTCTTTTATATCATATCAGATAACACAAATAGTTAATAAATATAATTTATAATAAATTATTTTAATTATAAAAATGAGGTATAATAAAAACAAAATAACTAATTACTCATCACTTTGTCACCAAAACAACCCCCAATAGCCCGTGATCATCTATACTGGTCCTTTTTTTATATGATAAAAATTGTATCCCTACCGTCATAACTAAATTACACAATGATTTGGTAAAATATACACTAAAACCATAACCCAAATTACTCAAAAATTAGAATTCTACTACAGGGGAACACAAAAAAGTATGAAAAACTAATGATAATAACTCAAAACGCATTCAAATTGCAATTAGAACCATCCTCTTCCATTGGGGATCAAAGGAGGGATACATGATGAAATATTATTGAAATGACGGTCTCTTGATTACCTTTAATAGCTAAAATCATAAAGCTTATAACCCTTAATTTTTTGTCTTCCATTTATAAAAAAAATACAAAATTGTTTTAATCACAACAGTACTATATTGGTCTTGGGGTAATGATCCCCTTCACTAAAAAACCTAGTGATGTGAATAGGGAGGTCACAATGAGGCTACTCCAGGTATAGGTCCTGAAATATATTCCACACATAATCATGAAATTTGATACGTGTTTTTTCTTGAAATAAATTCATAAGGTTCATCAATATACTTTTTAAGGTTCATGGTCGCGATGTGACTACCAAATATTTTGCAAAACCCTTTTTCTAAGGTTTTGTTCAAATAAAGAAACTATGAGACTCCCCATACCATGATTTCTTTGGCCAAGACATGATTCCTAATATTTGGAGTCCATCCGGACATATCATATAGGTCATGAAATGAACCCCAACAACAATGAAAACATATTTATATAGCCACTAAGACTTTCCGTAATCATATCCAAGCACATGATAACTCAATAAGGCCTTGTTCCCAATATAAAAGGAACTGCTTAAAATGTTCCAATGCTTGAATACTCTCTAGAAAAACCTAATCTTTAAAATAAATCTACTGTGGGTTTAAAAGTGAAATTCCCACTAAAAAGTTGCAACGCTATAATATGTGGTTCATTAAAATGTGATATAAGTGCGATCAAATTTCATAGCCTAAAAAAATTAAATGAATAAATGTATGTGGTTTTATATAGAGATGTATTATGTATCTAAACATTAAAGACAATGGATCTATAAATTTCATGCATTAGTACAAGGATTTTTATAAATAAGATGATGTAATTGTACATGTATATGTTTTTTATCATTATTTTTTTTATCAAAAAATTGTCTAGTTATTTTTAGGGATTAGGCTATATAGTTTAAATGAAAAAATTAAATAAATGAATTAATTATATGGTTTATAGGAAAAATTCAATGTTCCAAATATTTAAATGATGGTTTCACTGAGTAAGACATAATTTGTAGGATTTTAAAAATTATTATTTTTATTTACATTTATTTTTTTAAGATAATATTATTTCTTACTCATGATAACCTATATAGATTTAGTAAATAATTAGAGGAGGAATTAAACTGAGATAGGTATGACGATTTCTTTTTATGTACATCAAATATCATATTCTATAATATTTTTATTCATTTTTTTTAATTTTATGTAAATTATTTTGAAATATTCAGACACCTCTTAAAGTCATAGTGGTCAAAATATGATTCAAAACCCTAAGTGGTGAATTCATAGAATCTAATGTATACAACTCTTCCCCAATTATCATTTTAGTAAAAAATATTTTAACATATATATTTATGGTCATTTTATTATAATTCAAATACACATTATGCATGTAACATTTTTTCGTTTATAGAGCCAATATCAACTAGTGGGATAGGGAAATCAATTTTTATATCCAATTCCATCATGAAATTTTGTGGAAGATTATATAGAATTATGAATCACCTTTATTATATTATTCTCATGTGTGGATATTTATTTAATTTTAGAATTAAAAACCGGCTAAACTGATTAAAATAAAGGAAAATATAATACTAGAAGTCGTGCCTATTGTGATAGAATTTTCTGACACATTCATAAAATAATTTACTAGTTTATCTCCAGGATAAGAGGGTGAGTTTTCAAGTGAAGATATAAAAAAAACATTTCCCATGTCAAAGTATCAAAATATAATGTCCCAAATTTATCTATAAGTGTTAATGAAGAGATTTCATGAGGACATTTAACAGATTTGATATTTCATAACACTTTACGGTGGGGTGTCCAGTATGGATTTTTTATGAATAGGGATGGGTAAATCCAATATTGAATTTATTATCAATTGTTTTAAAAAAATCAAGAAAATTAATAAGCGTATACTTCCACATATTTATGATTTTTACAATCATCTACTTGGGGTTTATTATATCTCAATGGTGTACCCTTAATTGAGATATAGTCTTTTGCTAATGAAGGAGGATATTCCAAAGAATACCATTTTCACAGTCTATGAAATCTATAAATCTATAATGTTTCCTTTTAGAAAAAAAATCACAAAATATATTTACACAGTTTATGAATAAAGAATTTAGATATTACCTTGATATGTATTCAGTGATATTAAAGATGAAATTCAAATATACTTGAAAAATAGTGATGCACATATGGATAATTTGAGTACTATGATAAAATAAATTATGGAAGGATAAGTTGTATAAAAATTATATTAACTATGACTTCTTTATATAGAATGTAATATTCTTTGGGTGTGGGATAAAAATAAAGGTTATTTTGAATTCTTTATAGATAATGTAAATAGTGGAATGTATTATACCTAAACCTTTAATGGAGATTCATATTTTCCTCATATTAGATGGGTTCTATGAATGGTTTGTTAGAATATTGTCATGATTTTTAAAACTATTAACTAGGTAAACATGAAAATGTGTAATGGTCTTATAGTAAAATAAATTTTAGGAATTCTAGTAGTTGAATAAAAGGCTATTCAATATACGTTTAATCATATATAACTCTTGTGGGGAAGGATTAGTAGTATAAAATGATGCTTCAAATATGGTATTCTGTTGTGCACTCAAAAAAATGATATAGTTATAGTATTTCCTTAAGGTAGTTGATGGTTCATGTGAAATATTTTCCAACATATGATTTTTATTTTCTTATTGTAATATTTTCCTTAAATATTGGGATGCATTATTCCAATATAAAAATATCTAAAATATTTATATATACGAAATGGTTATTGTATATATTTATATAGATAGATCTCAACATAAACTTCCATAGATTGTTAGAACTGATAAAGGAGTATAACTGTTCCCTCCATTACAATTCTAGAATGTTGAAAAGATGGCAGCTACATTGCATAAAAAAATATAAAACTTTATCCATGGTGAAGATTGAATGTGATCTTGTTATCTTAGACGTGTGAAGGATGAACCTGAATATCATAATGGGATGGAAAAAACATACCCTACTAAAATTATTTCTCAACCATCCATAATGGAGAAGATTAAAAAAGATTAAAATGATAATATAGAGATACATGAAAAAGGTGGGAGAAAAAATGTATTTGAAACTCTTATTGATAAAAATTGATTAAATTGTGATTAAAATTTGGGAAATTTTAATTTCCACCAATGAATCCCAATATAAATAAAGATTTGTTATAAGATACAAATGGATAAATATTTTATACCCACCTTGGGAGAAAAAATATTTATACTGAAATCAAAGTTAACATAAACTGTTATAATATGGTAAAATATAATTTTAAAATTAAATTAACGTTTCTCGTATACAATCAAGTAAATTAATTATTATAGGAATACTAAGGGGTGATGAAACCATCCCTATTCCCAGATGAAAATGGGATAAATTACCAAAAGATTTTTCTCATGGGTCTTTAAAATACTAGTAAAAAATAATTATAGTTGGGTTATTTTAGATCATATGACACTGATTTTACAGTTCATCTCAATTTGGGTTTAATTTTCACTCAATAAAACTACAAGGATATATTTTTGAAAATTACTGAGGCTGTTTGAAAAGCCACTGTTGATTGTATTTGATTGAGATCTAAGGTTCACTTCATATTTATTAAGGTGTTTTTAATTGTTCAAGAATGTAGAGAGTAAATTTTTAAAAATATATCACCCATTGATATATTTTCAAAAGGAATGGTCCATTAATAATTTAGAATATATACATAGATCCCACCTTGTAAACATTAATGGTGACAAGCTTCAAAGTTTTCCTATTGTCATTTTCTTTAAAGAATAACATAGAATAATTAATTCTATCATGTATTTAAAAATAACTATATAATTTGAAATTCATAATTACAATATTATTTTATGAATTCATAATTAATATTCTAGAGGGACTCAAATTGGACACAAAATAGTGCAGGAGGTTACATCCATTCATCAACATATCATATTAGCATCAATTTGATACATGAGTTATGCTAATAATTATCGATGAGACAAAGATTTTGAGTTTTTAGATAAAATTTTACATTCTATATATTAATTTTAGAAATTCATGATTTCGGGGGTGAAGGGAATTCAATATTAAAATAAATTGTCCCCTTTGAGATTCACGATCACATTAAAACTGTGTCCTATTAACCAGAACAACACAAAATCATGTCTCAAGTTGTTAATGTGTTCTAACTATCACTCTTTAGAATATAACCATTTTATTCCTAAAAAAATGAATTCCTAATTTTTTTTGAGGATGATTACTTCCACGATGATTAGCTATTGAATATCAGTTATCATAGAAAAAAAGTTATATTTAGTAATAAAACTCACCCTCTCAATGTAATTTAGAAAAACTATAAGTGTGAAGAGGAAACATGGGAACCCAGTGAGATTATTATCTACTAAATGAAGGAAATTTTCATTTGTTACTGTTTAATATATATTTATTACATTATTTTAAACCACTTTATTAATACATATTAAATTGAAACATTTTTTACATCATGTATCAAGTTATTGCTAATATTCCGCTAATACCCAAAACATTTTTCATTAAGCCATAAAACCCCATATAATATTTATCACAATGTAATATTTAATGATATATATACACATGTAATTTCTTTTTTTATCCTCATAGAAAATTTTTAGATTAACTTGGGAAGACACATATATTGGGATGTGAATCTCAAAAACTTTTGGGAAAAGTGAATGAAACACCACCCCCCAAAAATAACTACAATGATAATGATAAAAGCACATTAAAGAAAGAATTTAGTCTAAATATATATTAAATCATTCTGAAATTTTTCTTAAATCAGTTCTAGATTGTTTTATCATGTTTCTAAAGTGATCCTTGTGCGCCAAATTGAAGATAATATTATGTGAAAGATTATATGGACAAGAACAACACCCAATAATTTTTTATCATTATTCCTAGAATATGAGACCTATTTTTCTTGATGTTTACCATATTTTATAAGTAATATTTTGAAAAAAAAATTACCCAATTATCCCACCAAAGTTTTTCATCAATATTCCCTTTTTGGTATGTCATGTGTAAGGAGCCAGTGTGAATCAAATTTTGGTCATGGGTAGAAAAGTCATATATCCATTAACATTAACCCATAACATGAACTCTATTACCAATTGAGATGACATGGAATTTTTGGATTTTGTTCCAATGATACCAAAATCCATATATAATTATGTGTAAATTAATTAAGTGAATTAATATTTCTTATGTCATTAAATTATAATGTTATGGGGTAGTATTATCCACGGGAGTTCATTTTTCACTTGTTATTCGTTTGAATAAATATATTTTCATGTTAAACTATAATCCTATTCTCATATTATATTCGTATTATTTAAATATTTATTCTATTGTCTCAGTTTTTTATTCTATTCTAACTAACAGGATTGAAAATATTTACACAACGATGGATGGTTTGTTTTTTTAATTTCATATTCTTTAATTCCATCAAAATTCCTCTACTTACATATTACATTGATATATTTTCATATATAAATAGATAAAAATATTATGGATTAATATAAGAATTCCAATGGTTTTGGGTTGTAATTTATTTTAATTAATACCACTTTTTAATAATTTTTAGTTGATATTTTTATTGATAATTTTGTTTCTTCCACTTTCTTATTGAAATTTTGGAATACAAATCCCATGTTCTAACATGAACCACTACATTATACTAATCATTAAAATTATCTCCTAGTGTATTAGTAATTAGATTTATATTTTTATGGGTATTAAACCAGTATGTGATGCACCTATTTTTATCACATTGAATGAATCACTAAAAAATTGATGAAAATTAGAATCATTTAAAATAAGTTCATCAAATAATCCTTTAACAAATAAGCATGGATTAACTAATTATAATAAATTGAATTTAAAGTGTTTTTTTGTGTATGAACCCTAATAAAATGAAACAAAATTTATATACTTTATAGGAAAATATCCTCATAGGATGTTCATGTTCCTTTTGGTTACTTATTATAACTATATGGATTCTACAACCCTAGCCATACATCTAGTGAGTAGATTCAAAAATGATCACCAATACCCTTGACTATTCAAACCATATATTTATGGAAGATAATTCTAGTGGTGGAATTTCGAAGATATGTTGTGGTATTCTTCTCTTATATCCTACTTTCATAAGGATTATAGATTCTAAACTTATGTTAACATTAATATATGGTCTTCCAGGTTACCCAATCACAATCTAAATTGGGGAAAATAATTGAAATATAAATGGGTAGGCCTCTAAACTATTGATTTTGATAGATCAATAAATGAAGTACTATATTACACGTTCCCTGAAAAAATTAATCCTCTTACTTTAGAAATCCTTTCCTATTATATCCCCACCATGTATTCCCAACCCATATTCAAAATCACATTCCATATTTTAATGGAATATTGATAGGGATGCCTCACCATATTTTTAATGAGTTAAATGACATTTTGGATACTATGTGCACCCAAAATAAATTGAGTTAGCGAATATTATCATTTTATTTTTCACCATTAATGATTGAACTAATAATTAGATAAAAAGATTAAAGCAGTCATCCATAAATACTTTGGATTAATTCAAGTGGGAGTTATTTAAATAATACTTTCCCCATAAAAAAAATATTTTACCAAAAAAAGAGTAAACCAAATTTTATTAGAAAATAATGACAATGATTTTATGAAACATGGGTATGGCATAAAGGTTCTAGAAACTTGATACCCACCATTTATTTTAAATCCAAAAACACGTTATAATATTGTATTTTGTTTCAGGGATAGTAAATAGTCAACTAATTGTTATTAGGTTTAATAAATCTAATAAAAAACTCCACAAATAATGATTATGATTATTAATTTTTTTTTACTAAATAAAACAAATCATGGGTAACCTCACCCTATTACGAGTATACTCCTATATTTCGTAGGATGAACACTATTAGGGATGATATAAGATATAAGGATAAACTGTATTCCCACACTACAATATTTGTGGATATTAATCTTCGGAAATTCCATTAATTTTAAATAGTATACCATGAATGAAATATATATGAAAATTATGACCATAATACTAGAATCGTTTTTACCATTTCCTATATAAAGGATGTTATTCCTAGAATAATTCTAGTGGAGGTTAATTATTATAAAAATTAGATTATAAAATAATTAAGAATTCATAATTCTTGGTGTAATTATATTCTAATATTCCCTTTAAAATATAGTCAATAACCCTGTAAATAATAATGTCTAAATACCTACCCCAATAAAATTATCCAATACATAACCATTTTAAAAGACATGTTGTCAAATACCAACACCCTCTAGTATAATTTAAATAACTGATCTAATAATTCATCCAATGTGATAAGTAAACTCCTATGATAAGACAACAATCTATTACCATAAATAATTTCTTTTCACTTTATTTACTTGAAAATAATTGGAAGATAATGGAAAATATTAATTCATAAGTTCTATCCCAAAAACATGAATAGAAAACCATTAAAATAATAATTTCATCCATTCCCAAATAATATTTCTCTTAACCCAACCATAAAAATAGATTATAGTTAAACAAAATCATCTTTTGTATAGATAAAAATAGTAAATATATTATGAAGTACTAAAGTAATTGAAAAACCAAAACCAGTCATTCCAAAACTATATATGTTGTCATCAAGTGAGTAGCGAACTATGGACTACTATTCAAGTTCTAAGAAACTCTTTAAATATTCCATTGATTATTATTAGAGTTTTTAAATACTTTTAAAATTATAATGATATAATTGAACTTATTTACCCTTGAACATAAATCATAGACTTTAGGGGTTTCACTGGAAGAATGCATGAGGTTATCTTGGTCCCACCCAAATACACTAGGTATATAAATCATCTTTATTATGTAGTGGCCAAAATTATAGAGGTCATTTGTTAATAATGTGGAAATTTATTATTGTGAATCTATTTATTATACTAAACATGAAGAACATAATCCATCCAATCACCCTATTTTGAAAAAAAATCACAAGAATGGATAATCCAAACATTCAGTTTTGATTCAACAATGTGTGGTCATTACATCTAGATTTTAGACATTGGGATCATGACACCAGTAATTATTTAAATTCCATGGATGATATTTATCTTGTATTATAATGTTCAGAGTGATCAAAAAATATCACAATGTTTGGAGCTGAGAGTGATTCAGTCACATCAATGAAAATATTTCCCATCTTCTGTAGTTGATTTAAAAAATTTAAGAGAATTAAACTTCTAGTGACTTTCAATGGGTCTTGGGTAAGAAAAATATGATAACTAAGGACCCTAATTTCCTCTTAAATCTGACATAATACATGCAATCTGATTCCATCAATGTTAAATGGTTTAAGGGTGGTGAAAAAACAATAAAATTTTAAATATATTCAGATATTTAGAAAACTATACATATCCTAGCTATTATCAATGATAATGACATTCCTGATTAAATAAATCATTTGACTGATCAAGTTGTATATTATTTCAAGAACTTATTTAAGGGTCGCAACACATACACTGAGTATATAGAATACGTAATTTCATGTTTTGTTTAAAATAATGAAATATAATTATTTACTGTTATTTAACTTGAATTTGATATAAATAATGTCTTCTTTTTAATAAACTATGATATCTCGCATGGTCGAGATGGATTACAATCTATTTCTTCCCAAACTATTGGGGAACATTTCAGTGTGATGTTTCAGTCTTACTAATCATTTTTTCAAAGATGGTAAACTAAGACAGGTCATTAATGATCAATTATATTCACTCATTCCCAATTTGGAAAATGAAAATTAGATTCATCTCTTTATAGATGTGGCTCTTGAGAGAACTATTTATAAAATTATGGGGAATATTATTTCTAATATTTAGTCCAAAATTTCCTATATAATTGTATCGCCAAATTAGGTTGGATTTTTAAATGAAAGAAATATTCAATATTTTCTCATTATTGGTTTTGAAAGGGTTAATATTCTCATAAAATCCACTATAGGATGAAATATTGTTATCAGACATGATGTCAAATGTTATATTGAAAATTTATATTGTGGTTTAATATATAATACTTTATGTGATTTTTTTTATTTATGGGACTTATATTAAATTTTTTATGATCCTTATAATCTCATCACATGTCTCATTTCATATCAATCACTCTCCTAAGTGTTAATTTAAATTCACCATAGAGGTCAAACAAGGTGACCCGCTATATGTAATTATTTTCTCCATATCTGAAGATTAATTATGTAGGATCCTTCCCATAATTTTTAATATTAAAAAAATCAATCCCATCAAAGATGGAAAAGGTCCTAATTGTCACACAAATTTATTTTATTCTAATGATAATAACATTTTCACACAAGGAGAACAAAGTATCATCCATAACATTAAAAATAATCTTCATTAATATCAAAGAGTCTCAAGTTGTGATATAATTTCAAAAAAGTCATTCATACATTTTGGAATGAATATTCCAATAGATTGAAAAGTATACAACATTAATGGGATGGGAATCAGAGAATGTGTATTTTATTTCTCTTATCTTTGGGTTCCCATTATTTGAGGAAAAACACATGTCGACCATTTTTTCCACATTTTTTCCTAGATTAGAAATAAGTTATCTTAATGGAAATACAATACGCTATTGATGATAGGTAGGTTCTGTATCATGAGACTAATGATTTTTTTGAAGTTGGATTACTTTTTATGGTTATAATTGGTCATATAACATCACAAAAAATATCATCCCTTCCATCAAGAATTTATTTATTTTGGTAGCATTATTCATATATAATCTAGGACTCAAATGTGGAAGAATTATGTTCAACTAGTTGAATATAGGGGGATTGTAATTAACTTTTTTTAGTTCAATATATCTTTAAAATAATCCTTTATATGGAGGCTCGTAATGAAAAATATGATTCACTCATTTTTATGAGATATATATTCATAAGTTATCTCATAACTGAGCTTATAAACTATACGGACTCCCCCATAGGGATTGACCTTAAGGATTCATAAATTATTATAGTGAAATATCATTTTCTAATTAATTAAAGGTAATCCCTTAATTGATTTTTGAAAATTGGACATGTAAACTTTATATTGATGTTTTAAACTATAATGACCCATTACTAAAAAAAATGTTTCAATCAATGTGAAAGTAAAGATTTATTTTCACACTATTCCTACTGAAATCAAGGAAATGTTTAGAAAATGCAACATCATTAAAGGAAATGGAACATTAGTTTGGGAATATTCATCCCATGGAAGGATCTCCTAAAAATTGTTCTACCAAATGCATGTGCATGGACATAAAATCGACTCATATAGGAGCATAAGAATAAGATAGATACTTCCATCCAGATTTTCCCTTTCATGGAGTGTTCTGATTTCCAGGGTACCTATTTGTGATTTTTTACATCTTGTTAATATTAACATATTTTCAATAAGTACACTATTTAACCATCATATAGATGATATAGATAATGCAATTTTATTGTTCTGTAACATCTACCATGTTATGGACAACAATTTTTGCAATTATATGAGGCTCGAATCCCCTGTACATATCACACTCAATAACACATCTCAACATGTATTAAACTACTAATTTAACTACATATATGAAATATTTTTCTGGTGGCCAGATCAAATCGCATCAATGTGACATGAACAAGCCAGAAGAAAATGATCTCATAGAATACACCATTCTCTCTTAGTTCGGTGATGACCCAAATTATTATTTCTATTAAAATTAAAACTTCCTTCTATATTGGTTCTATGATGAAAATATACATTATTGTACTATGGTTAATCATTTTGGAATTATATATAATTATCTCCCACATTTTGGAAACTTAGATATCATGTGGATATACCCATTTATGGGATGGATCAAATGTAACAATTATAGATCTCTAATATAAAATCTATGTCACTATGGATATGTTGTTCTTTTTAGAAATAATTCCGAAGAAGTAATTGGGTTCATCTATTGTATTTATAGAACTACTAAATATATGTATTCTGAATTGATTGGCTTATACTATATGGTTTAAATGGAAAATCAAGGAGGTTGGTATAGTTTGTGGCTTTAATTTTACTCCACCACTATGGTGAATTCTATTATAAATGGTTCCAATCATCTAAAATTAAATCTAACTGCAAGGTAGAGTAGATATATGAAATCTATTTCCTCTATGAATTACATCATTACAGTTTCATAATGTGATGAAAACTTCAGGGATAATAGAATTTTAAATAAAGGTTTAACTACTATTGAGTTGATGGTTCTCAATGACATAACCAATAACTATTTGTCATTTCATCAAAGTGATTATTGTAAAAGTACATAATTTATATATGTGTAATTTTTCATTTACTAAATAATATAGGATTTTCAATTTGGTAAAGAACTCATTCTTTTAAAAAATACTCTTGATAATGATGTAGAATAATACATAGATTTTGAAAAAAGTGATGTTAATTTGAAAGAACCACCACTTCCACATAAAATCCATCAGCCTTCTTGTCTCCCTTAGAAATGAGAAGAAAATACAAACATAGGAAGCAATAAGAATTTAGGGAAATCATATCTCATGTTAACATAAACATTCCACATCTTTATTTAATCCAACAAATACCAGAGTACTATATATATCTTAAGGACCTATGTATATTCAAATTGAAATCCACAATAAAAAAATCTTTTAGGTTGGTAATGTGAAAAAATACCCTTGGAACAATTTATTTTAATTTTAAATACCAAGGATGGCCATGTATTGTAAGTGAAATAATATATAAAAATGCGTTTCATGAAATTCTGGGATCTGGGAAACAGATTTGACTTCATTATATATTGTATTTATTTTCAATTAGGGGTTGAGATGATCCAACCCACGTATGTCACTCTTCACCTTGTTGATAATAGTGCTCGACATCTTATTAGAATCTTAAAGAATGATTTGGTAAAATTTGAATCATTTATCTACCCTAAAAACTTCATTATCTTTTACCATAATCCATAATTAGTCACTTGGGAACACAATATGATAATATTTGATCATTCCTTCCTTGCAATATTCATCTTGTCCTTTCATGTTAGGAATGGGAACATGAACACAAGCTTTTTGAACATGACCCTTGGTCTAAACATTTATAATTATAGCACTAAAATTAGGGATGATGGGGAAATTAATGAGGTGAATTGGATATGTAGTGTTGAATTGGAGCTACAGAATAATCAAAGAATAATTTAAGGATTCTGCTATTAAGATGAAAATTATTTCATTTTTTCACACGAGGGGAACTTATCTTCTTGGATTGAATCACATTAATATAGATTATATAATTATTTTATAACATCACCAATCAATAAATACCTTTAAAATAATAAATTTTGAGTCAAGAAACATTCCTTTATCTAATCTAGTAAAAAAAATTTATCAAAAATTTGTTATAATGAAACCAATTCTCTCTAGGATTCCTAGAGTTGAAAATAATGTTTATTCCAAATTTACTTCTAGAAATAGTATAAAACATGATAAAAATTCAAGTTACTTTCTCCCTATCTAATGTATATATTCATAGGTGAAACTGAAACCCTTCATATTTTCATTTCTTCTCCAGAATCCAAGAAAGAGAGTACGATTTATAATTTTTTAGGTATACAGAAGAAAACAATTAGATTGATTTTTTATTATATTATTGGTATTAATTAACATATTGATACATATGAGACTATTGTTGTAACAAATTATACACCATCTCTATAACCCTATTGAAGACTCAATTAAAATATAATATTAGGTTTCATGAATTGAATCATTAATATGATGACATTAGGTATTGGGTGTTTTTGGAATCCTTGTAGCGTTAAAAGCTTTCAAATAACAAATTCCCATGATGTTACATCATTTTTTTATCATATATATATATATATATTTATAAATTATTTTTATGTTTTTCTGTGTTAATAATTTTAAAAGCTAATAAATGTGTTTCTAAATAAATAAATAAATTAATTCAATTTAAAATATTTTTTCCATTTCTTCCATTTTATTTTTTTATGTTTATTTTACTATATTTTTATTTATATTTTTTAAAATGTTTTGGTTTTAGGTCAAAGGGGAAGACCACATCACATCAGCTAAGGCTGCATGGATTAGAACTACCACCAAATTGGTGATCAAGTTTAGAAATAACTATAGATATAAGGACTTTCTTTTTTTATTCTTAATTTTTTCATATAAAATATTATAATTGATAGTTTTCATATATATATATATATATATATATATTGATTTCATTTTTACCTATACCTTGAGTTAATTTTTTTGTCCTTAAATAAATAGGTACATTATTATATGTTCTTTTATATATATGATTAATTTTTTAAAGGGAACCATTTGGGTTTCAATGTTATTATATATATATATTTAGTTTGAGACTTAGGACATTTTAATGTTGAAGGATTTATAGTTGAATGACATTCTTTCTATAGGTTAGTATAATATTCAATCATTAATGAGGTATTTTTGAGTGTCTTGAAGATCGAATGATAAATTTGTTGTAGCAAAAACTTCTTATTCAAACAACCACATGTCTTTATTCTATATTTTTTCTTTAAATTTTAGAATCAAAACCCCTACCCTAAATTTCATTCTAAAAATGATTCTTTTGGAATCATTTAGGGTAGATTGTTTATATGATGGTGCGTGGGATGTAAAAATATGGAATTAATTTTTGTGAGAATCAATGTAAAAAATTGTTTAATCATTTTTGTGATAACATACACTAGAAACATGATAATGTAATATTAAATATCTTTATTCCTTGATTATATTTTTAATTTTTGTTCATGTTCATGGGTATAAAATATTGAATGTTAGAATATTTGGATTGAATTTTCAATTTCAAAATTTTTAATGATTTAATAATACTATAACATTAAACATAAATTTAATTTTGGGGTAATAGTTTATGTTCTAGGGGTCCTTAATAAATAGAAATTTTTGTGATAACATTTTTATTGTAAAATGAATATTAAAGAAACAAAAAACAATAAATTATTAATGAAAAGGGTTTGTGGTAGATCCTTAGACATATTTAATACGTGTCTTTTGGCCCTTATGGATCATAAATAAATGATTTTTTATCCTAGAGTTGGTAATTGTATCCAAATATTTATTATTTATTTAATTTTTATTCTTTACGTAAACTATACATGAATTGTGAAAATGCGAGAAACACCTGGTTCCCTATTATCACCATGCAAGGGAGTCTTTAGAAATATCTCAGTATAGGGGATGACTTGATTGGCCCAGATTTCATTTACCATGTGAAAATTCAAAATGAAAAAAAACATGAATATTTTCATACTAATATTATGATTATAACATCATTCTCACTTAACTACGAGATCTCACCCATTAATAAACATGAACTCCTATGAATTTTGTGAGGCATAACATATCATCATGCATAATTACAATTAGATGAAACGTTGTAACAAATTCAAAAATATAATGGGATTTGGATTATGATATTCTTGTGAACCTACCATGTGTGAAATAATTTTAATGGGTTTCATGATGGTATAATGTGACTTCCAAATAGTGATTATTGTATATTAAAATGTATTGGGAAAATGGAAGTTTATTATTATTTTATAGACATCATTCTTTCTTTGGACTAGAAAATAATAATATTTGGGTTCTAGTTATCCAATGAAAGAGTACAATATTAATTATTAATTATGGAATATCCATGTTATTTATTGTTTATAAACCAATGTTCAAGTGTATAATTCAGTTTTATCTTGTTTTAACATCGTGTTTTTAATTAATTTTTAATTTGAAAAAAATAAATAATAGATTATTAAATGTATTTTAAAATAGTAAATGGTCTTCATTTTAAAATATATATGTAACTAATAGGTTACTTATTTCTGTGGGATAATTTCACCCGCGGGATCAATTAGAGACTCACATAGAAATACACTCATTTTTCCAAATCTAGAAAATTATAGGCGATGTGAACTGAATAATATCCCCTTAAAATCAATGTCATTGACCTGATATGAAATCATTGATGCTGAAATTTAATATATAGGTATAGTAAATACTGAAAAAAAAAATTCATCAAATAGTTTCAACATATAATTCTGATATTTAATATGTAATATAATAAGTCAAATTTAAGATGATATTATGGGACAAATTATCTGGCATAGAATAAAATCCATCCATTTTATTAATCACTCAATGAATATAACTATAATTTGGTTCAAATATTTCCAAAAAGTTATAAAAAACAATATTTAAATTTGTGTGATTTTGTATCCTCCCAAATTCATCCATCTATATTCTAGTTTTGGAAAGTAAAGTGGATGGAGACAACTAGCACTGAATTCAGTTTAATAGTGGAAAATTATTCTCTCTATTAACATTACACACACTTATGCCTACAATAATTAATTGGTATTACTAGAACATCATTGGGGTTATAAAAGGATCCTAAAATATCAATTTATGGTAGTGGGAGTTATTTATGCCAAATAATTGATAAATACTTTGTATATGTTATTCAATTAAAATGTTATGTAGTTGTATTATCTACACAAGATCATATTTTCACTGATTAATAATTTGTATCAATCATGAATCTACATAATTTTTCTTATTTATGTCACATAAAATTATTTATCCTTAAATACTAATTCCATTTTCTCACCTTGTGGATTTATCCCTTGAAGACATTGTGAAATTCTTTACACAACGATTGTGTGTTATTTATTTCAATGTTTTATCTTCTTTAAAAAACATGTATTATTTACTTCTATATTCCTTAATGACATTTCCATCAATAGAAGGGTAAATATTTTATTGGATTTTCCAAAAATATTAAACAGTATGGGGTGGATCTTATTTATTATTCTATTAATGTTAAGTCATTTCATTTAGTTGAAATTTTCATTTGATGGTTTTTTCATCATTTTCCTCATTATATTTTAAGGCCACACATTTCAATTCGTATTACATTACTTCACCCATATTTCTCATGAAAATAATACTCATATTTGAATTGTGATTACAATTCATTTTTAATAGGTATTAAACGTGTAAGTAATTTTAGTAGTTCAATCTCATTTATTAAATCACACATTAATTTTAGATTTTACAATCACTAAATTTATATTCATCTATTCAAACCTTACAAATAACATAGGTTAAACTCATTCTCATAAATTGAATTTATTTTGATCTTATTTTATTCATGGAAACATAATATAATGAAACCCATGATGGACACATCATAGCAAAATTTCTCAAAATATTTTCAATGGTATTTGTGTTACATCGTATGTCTCAATGAAATCAACAACCCTAAAAAGTTGGCTTAAGACTGCATTGCCTTCTTGGTAAATTTGGGTGAAACCTGTATGAAGTGAAATATAAGTAACCTCACATATTTAATCATACATTTTCACTTGAAATTTAAATAATGTGAAAAAATGTATTACTTAGAACATTTAAATAAATAGATTTACTACTAAGTATAACTAAATTATATTTAGTTATAATATATTATATATATCATCTGAGATGAATTATAAAAAAAGTAAAATTTATTATTGCAGTATAAAAAATTACATTTCAATATAAAGATACATAATTTGATTACAAAAATATTTTAGGGACACTAAAATAAAGGAAAAAGTATAATACATATTTCTAATTTTTGGTGCATTATGTTGATGCTGCAAATCAGTTTTTTGACTACCAAATGCCGGTTTATGGGAACCGGTTCCCAAACATACAAAAACAAACTCAAAAAAGGAAAACACAAACCCGATAACCCAGCCAACGCAGAATTACACTTCATAAAACCCATAGTCATCTCTGCAACCCATGCCAGATCCATCTTCACTCGTAGCCGTAGCTGATTCCCATTCTGGCGACCTCAAGTAGCTTGCAATTTGTACCCGACATCTGAGTTGTTCTAGTGCAGATTGATCTGGTGATGTGCATTATGGACTTCTATAATTATTAAAAATCTAAAATCACTGTAAAAATAATATATATATATATATATATATATATTATAATCTAGATTTGAAGTTTTTAAATAACCTTTATAGAATACTGAGTGAATAAGAATGATTGAAATAATATCATTACTATAAGAAGTGTGACGTTAAAAAAGTAACATGATTATTGGAATAATGATATCGATCATACAATAATAACAAATAAATTGAAATACAAAAATATTATTACTATTTAATGAAAAAATAATACAAGAAATATATAATATAAAATAAATAAACAATATTCAAAAATGATAAAATATATATATGACAAAAATAAAACAAAATTGTATCTTTGGGAAATAAAAACTATTTTATCTTTAAAAAATTTAATTTTTATGAGTAAGATAAATATTTGCATTTGAATCTTATATTCATTAAAAGGTTGTATAAAACTATAACTCTTTATATTTAAATAATTATAAAATTATGTAATATCGTAAGTAATATTTGTAATTATTAAAAAACAAATACATCCTAATTTTTTTCAATAATTATGTATTTTATTCAGTGATCAAATTTTTCATATTTATAGATTTTTTTTTAAAAATTGTATTTTTTTTACGATTATGGAAATTAAATTTTTATAAGGGTGAGGTTTTTATATATTTAATGAATAATAAAATATTGAGGTTAATTGTAAAATATAAAACATTTTAATAATTAGGTATTGATGAATTTGGGTTTTCATGATGATATAAGAATATTATATTAACCTAAGTTATATTAATTTGAAATCCAAATACTATTGAATCATAGGTCTGATCACCATTTTGAGAAGTTATATTTTATTTAGGTACCACTACTTTCCTCCATTTAAAAACAAAACCATACTCCATTGAACTTATCCACACATTACAGGATTCTTAGATTAAAAATTCTCTAATACATTCTCTAATTTAACTATATTATTCATAGTGTGGACTTTTTGGTCTCATCCAAAGACCTCACATTGAATTCCTATGATGATTTGAAAATTTGTCTTCATAAAGTGTAATGTAAGAACATCTAGTCAGGATTTTCACTTTACATTCCATTATTGATTCTTATTTTATATTAGGAATGTGAAAACCATAACCATGTAAAATAATAAAATGATTTTATTATACTCTAATATCAATATATTATTCATGAGTTGAATATATTGTTGTTTTCCGGACAAACCTACATTCAAGGTTGATATAATTACCTATAAGGCCGTTGTTATTAAAAGAATTAATATCAGCTTCCTAGAAGGTTGTAATAAATGATTTTATGGTAAAATATTCATCAAATATTGATATTTTATATTTCATAATAATACATAACTGGTAAATAATCATTACATAAATAATTTAGGTTATGTTCTTTATAGAAGGAAAATAATCCTAAATTAACTTACTATTTTATGATAGCAATTATAATTAATAAATGATGCTAGTATTGGAACATTTATTGATATATGGAAACATTAAACTATTTTAATGTTATTAAATATATAAAATTTTCATCTCGAGTTATGCTCTAATTGGGAATGAATTTTTTACATTATCGATATATTAGTGTGTCATTGGAACAGTGAAACAAACATCCTCCTAAAAATGAGGTTGAACACCATGATTCAATTAAATAAAAATAAATAGACTATAATGAATAATAATAAATTAAAAAAAATATATATAATTTTATTAATAAATTATTCAATATTTTCATTTTTCTTATTTAAGAAGTTTTATGCACTTAATATGCTAAGTTTGGACTTGAGGTAACAGAACGCCCAAACGACCATTGTTCTTTTCAGATATGTTGTCTCTCTCCCCCTAACTCTCTATATCTCCAACTATCTATCACTAACCCTCTATTATTCATATATCATTCTTCAATGATTTATATAGATGGGTTTTCAACATATATAAATATATTTTTAATTTTTCGGTTATTCTACTAGTATACGAATTTTTTCAAGTTCCCTTCCAAATCACTAATTTTTAGAATACCTGATAAGAATAAACATTTCCATTTAAAATTACTTTCCATGTATAAATATTTTAAAATATTTTAACTTATATTATCTACAAAAATGGTTATTAGTGAACTATTCAAGGTAATTTACCATTTTATATGAAACCCTATAATGTTATCTCCAACAAAGGAACATTAAAATTTTCATTAAATATTATTTTAGGAGATCATTTTGGTACCAATATATTAATTAGTTCTTTTTTATTTTTCATTTAATTGAGTTAAATTTATATAGACTGTGGGTAATCATTCATTTATTAGCATCCAAAATGAATCAATACCTTCTTATCTAGGGAAAAGTAATGATACATAATTTTTTTATGCTTTGAGACATGTTTATGTAACATATTACGTTCTCAGGTGTTTTTTTCTAGGAATCCATATTTTTATGATTAATTTTAATGTTTTGTTTATATGAATGTAATGTTATGTTGTGGTGGGTGTAACATGAATTATATATCCCTCTAATATATTTTAAAAATAATTGTATCTCGATAGTTCTTTATGCATGAGCATGAAAAGTTTACCTTTCCACACAATGATATACATGTGAATGATGAAATTTAATTTTAAAAAAATCTATGAGGTCTTCGAAATTGTATTTTAATTACATCTACGATTGCTTGAATTATTATTATCTCATATTTTGAAATTATCTTTATTACCATGACTGTTGACATCATCTCCATCATTACTTGTTTCCATGATATATTTTATGATCACCCACTTTTATAATTCTATATATTAATTATTGACTCTTATATTATAACCCTATTATAAATAAATTTAATTTTCCATTAATATATTTAATACATCACCCTTTTCTATTATGTATGTTTATAGTATATATCTTGTCGTAATAGAAGTATGATGAAATCAATGAGCATAAAATGAATATGATAATACAAGTGGGTGTTGATTATATATTATGTATCTAACCTTAAAAAGAAATAGAACCTATATATTTGTAGATGTACAATTATATGTATTTTTGTAATAAATGATGTGATATTATTTCTATGAGATTTCAGTTATTATAATTTAGGATTTGTTTTTTTATTATTCTGAATGGAATCTTGAATATCATCTAAGAATTAAATGATTTTATATTAATATATAAATACTAACACATCAAGGATCCAGATTTATAGTTTATTATAATAGATGAGGTAATTATATAATCAATCATTTTCATAATTATTAATACTAATTATAGAGTTATATTCATGAAAAAAATAATTATTATTTTTAAATAAAAAATTATATAGTTTTAAGAATGCTCAATTATTATGAATTTTTTTATGAAAATTTTAATTTCAAAATTTTATAATATAGTTTGAAAATTTAAAAATCATATATGAAATGATAATATCAAAATTTAATTCGGTTAGTTTTTTTTCAAAAACAATTATCAATTTTTCCCTAAATAGTGAAGCATTCCAATTTTTTTTAAAAATATCATCTATTTTAACGAATTTAAGTGTTTTAAAAGTAAAAATATGTTTAAATGTGATTTTAAGTAACCTATGTATTATTAATTTAAATTTAATACCCTTAATTTAATTTTTATCAAATTTATATTGGTTTTTAATATATGGTTGTTCTGATTAAAATGGGATTTTTCTAAAACATTTTTTCAAATACTTATCGTTTCTACATTTTAATTAATATGAAAATACCTAAAAAGAAATTATTTAAATGGGATTTTAATATTATGTATACATAAATAAAAATTAAAACTAATAAAATGATTATTATTAATCAAAGAGAAAATATAAAATCAATTGTTCCTTAAAAA
Organism: Viscum album; assembly: GCA_963277665.1. Classification (NCBI taxonomy): domain Eukaryota; kingdom Viridiplantae; phylum Streptophyta; class Magnoliopsida; order Santalales; family Viscaceae; genus Viscum; species Viscum album. Next base: position 31,449,233 of record OY728166.1, on the reverse strand, counting down.
TAGTATTCTTCGAAACCTGATTTTTCATCACGTCTGCGGGTTTTGGATTAAATTTGTTTTTTACACATATAGGAATTGAATTTTGAAAAATTAGGTTAAATAGTTATCGTCATAATAATTTATATCATCTAATATGGTCAGCTTAATTTTTTTACTGAAATGAATATTTAAAATATAAAAAATTAATTAACGTGTTGAAAGTAAAAAATGAATTTACTTTGGGTAAATTAAAAAATATAAGGATTGAAATGACCAAAAAACGATATTGAATATATTTAATCCTAATATTTATATAATATAATATATAATTATTTATAATTGTTTCTTTTTTACCCTTTTGTCCTATTAAAATGTGGGTATGATAATTTTTTTTAAATATTTCTGGTGTGCCACTCACCTGACTTATAAAAGGCCACCTCTATCTTATCATATTGACACAATAAATTTACTTCGGTTCATCCAAACCCTACCCATATCACATCCATAATTACCTATACTAATCATAATTTCCTTATTTTGGTTAGAAACCCTACCTATGAAGGATTTTTGGGAAATCCAAAAGATGTTACCTGAAGAAGAGGTAATATTATTCATCGAGAAATTTTATTTTTTCCCACCACCCCTTCAATTCATATTAAAACATGATGATATAATAAAAAAATTATTATTCACATAATCAGATGTTATTATTTTAATTTAAAAACATATATATTTATCCACTTCAATAAAATGTGTTATAAATCATTATTCATGTGTATGGTGGACCACCACCTTTCCAAGTGATGTCATTATTTTTTCCATCACCGCCTCTCAAAGATAGATATAATGACAAATATAAAGTATATATATGATATTTATAATATTATTATTCATTTTTAGTAATTATATTATATATAACAATTTTTAATTTTCATTCTTTAGGATGTAAGACAACATCTTTAGTGTGTAAAGTGAACTACAGCCTCACGAAGAAATGCGCTTATTTTTTCCAATAAAAATTTACATGGAATGTAATAAGGATAAACATAATGAAAATATGTGATATAAATGAAATAATTTAAAAATTAATGAGATATTTTTTATTTTGAAAATATAATATATTATTTTATTTATTACATTTTCTCTCATTGGAAAATGGTAACATCGGTTGTGAACATATAGATTGCCCACTTAATGAAGCGATGTGACTCACTTTTCATAACAACACAACACGTATGATATATATATTTATATTTAAATTAATAATATGTTAGATATTATATTATTATCATTTTTGAAGATAATATTTTACTCACCTCATTTTCATAAGGATGGTTTAGAAATGGAAATGTCACCCACCCGTACATACGACCTACCGTTCAAGAATCAATATTCATGATTCACCTTAAAATAATAATTTATTTATTAATATGAAAATAATTTCGTGATAATTGTTATGTATATGTTTAAAAAATGACCAATTTGACTATTGTCATCAAACCATAGTCATTTTAGACATGTAAGCCAAATATGATTTTAAATATATGTCATAAAAATAAATTATTAAGTAAAATATAATATTATTTTATGTGAAATAATGGAATAAAAAACATAAAAATGCACTTAATAAAGTAAGAAATTAACAAATGTTTTTTATTCTGGATGATAAAGAACATATGTGATGAGTCTAACTCAATGAAATAGATTTCTTCTCAATTTACTTTCATTGAGGTATATTTTGATGGAATGATAATATAATATTTTATAAAGAATATATATAGTTCTTCTAACATGTAATATCATGAATTTTTCAATTATAATGGTAATATGTTTTATAATGTTATTCTATCATGGGGCTTATGATTTTAATATTTCCATGTTGATACAGAATTTTCATTAAAAATTGACCTATTAATGTCTTCATTCAGACCCTTCCTTTTACATGTCATTATTTTTATAATGATTTTATGAATTTTTTAATATGGTCATATAGGATTTATAAATTAAAATTTATGTCAATCTTTCATTAATTTTTAAGGTTTTCAATAAGAATATTTTTATGTGTTTTATGTGGAATGTTTTGACAAAATAAAAAAATGAATTTTCTATATTTAACATACGTGTTAAAAATGAATATTTTTACCACCATGATCGTTATATTATTTCTCTATGTATTTGGAATTATTAAGATTTTCCTAATCTAAAATCTCTCTTACTATTTTTGCGTATTTTGGTATTGAAACTGGGGTATTAAATGAAACCAAAATTTTTAATTCATTAAGTGATTTTCATTCAATTTTAAAAGAGTTTCTCAATCATTATTTGAGGAAAAAGTGAATGAATATATTGTTTTATTTAGGTTGTGGTCTCAAGAAATTTTCTATTATAAGTGTGCCTATATAGCTCCTAGTGATCCCATTATGTATTATACTATGGGTGTACCAATATAGAGATCCAAAGAATTTGGTAACAATTATGTTTTATAAAGATTTATATTTGAAGATAGGTGAATGGTAATTACAATTTATCAGGATTTTGTATGGGTTCAATAAGGGTTCTATGAGATGATACCCCTATGTACATACATGACTTTTCTAAGATTTAAAATGAGTTTTAATGGACAAAATTAATTTTCAAAAGGTAATATAAATTTCCTTTTAGAAAAATAATAATTTTATTTAATGGTAAAAACTTATGTTTTTAATAGATGGATTTTCATGGGTTTTTGTGTTTTTTAATAGACTATAAGTTTTGTTTATTTTATATTATTTTATGATATTTGTTTTCTCATCCAATATTATTGAAAAGGTTTTTAATAGGATATAATGATAGTAAGGGAATGGAATAAGTCAACATGAATGTCAATAAGAGTTTTCATGAAGTAATTCATGTTTATTTAGATGTTTTAAATTTGGGAAAATAAATACTGAATGGATGTGAAGAAGTTTTACATAACATTAAAAGTTAGGATACAGATAATTGAATTCGATTGAATGATTTTACATTATGGATAAGTCGAAATTATTTAACCTTTTAATATTATCATGTTGATTCATCTATACTATGAATGTTTAAAATGGATTCCCATAGTAGAAAATGGGAATCTATAGTGGTATGGAATCAAGATGAAAATATTCTTCAAAATAAGCATCCTGAGTTGGTGGAAATTGGAATGTAATAGTTAGTTTCAATAATGGATCATTTGTACCAAGCTACAAGTGTCAATATTCTTGCTAGAGAAGAACATAATCTTCTATGATGAAACATGTATATTTTGGAGTATTTTATGTGAAAATAACCCCCATTACTCATTGGACTATCTATCCTTGTGGTATCCAATGTATTGATCGATGAATTGGAGAAGGTGTTTGAAGTAATTGGATATTTAGAATGTCAAAATATGATTATTAACATTTATTATTTTGAAGGTTAAGATGCTCGATGATTGTATTCGGTTAAAAATACCGGAGATAAATATGATATTGATTCCATGGAATGGGGAAATTAAAGGATATTTTCCTTTAGAAATATTTCAAAAAATATACAAGACTTTGGATAGAAAACAATTAATTGAATTAATGAAAATATATAAAGATTCTATTTCCATGTACGATGCCAAATTTTCATTACCGACCAGGTACAAACTAGATTTTGTTTTGGATAGTGATATAAAATTAGTAGATTCTTTTCAATATTTAAACCATGTATACAAATATTGTTTTAAACATAAGAATTTAAAATATATTATAAAGATTTTATATTTTCTAAAAAAGTTGATATGATGTTTTCTAATAATTATTTTCCTGTTGAATATGAATGTAAAAATTATTAAGAGTTACAGGTGATGGGTGAAACATTAAATAATGAATTGTGAAGGTATTAAAATGAAATTTCTGTATTATGGTAAGTGTGGTAAAAATAAATTCAGAGAACATATAATGAAATATGGGTATTAATTCCAATGTGTAAATGTTAGAAATATTTCCCTTTATTACAAGAAAGATAATATTTAATAATTAATGAATTTGGTTACTAATAACCATCCATTTGTGAGGTATTTTAGTTGCATTGAGTTGGGTCATTAAGATGACATGTGCCTAAATATATCAACTAAAGTTGGAAAGAATCAATATCTGAGGTGAAATGGTGTGGAAATATCTATTGAAAATATAGTCATTAATATTGGTCCATCAAATGTTGTTGGGATTGGTATGTTACATGTGTATTATAATTAGTCTAGTACCCCATTTCACATTAGATATTCAAATTCATTCATTTATAATTTTTTAAAAAAAATTGGAAAATAAACACCAGATATTAAGATAGATCTTTTGGTGATAACTCTATGTTAATGTATTAATAGAACCAAGATTTATTGGAATGTTAATTTTTTTCTTAATGTGATGGTTTTTCTTGTACATATTTTTGAACATGAAATAGTAGAGTTTGATATCATTTTGGGTAAGGTTGGATTATGTATATCATGATAATATATATTAATAAGCTAATAATGGTTTATTCAATGATTTTATTCCTTTGATAAAATTCCCTGAATATGATAAATTTATTTTATATGACAGTTAATGGTACCTTACTCATATTGTTGGAGAGAAATAAAATTTTCAATTTAGTTGTGTCTGAGTGGTGAATGGATTCATGGAAGATTTTTTAGATGATTTTGCAAGTGTTATTTTAGATTAGTAGTTTGAGTTTTCTATTGAATTTTTTTTGATCCTAAGACTAAATGGGATAATGGTAACTTTTATAATTGAAAAATATCTTATATGATTTCTTAGATAAAAGATTCATTTGACCTATAACTTAACAATTAGGTGATACCATTTTGTTTTTTAAAAATAAGTATATTTAAATGATACATTAAATTGACTATATATTTTAATAATAGGACAGTTAAGAGAAAATATTCCATTCCTCCTTTTAATAGTTTCATTGATCACCAACAGGGAGTACATTATTTTTCAAAGGATGTCTAAGGTCTGGGTACCATCAAATGAAGGTGAAAGGGTATGACATTACAAGTACAAAAGTTTGGACTAGATATTAACACTATATGTTGTAATTATTTTTTGGGGTCATCTAATGAACTGTTAGTATTATATACCATATGAATAGGATTTCAAATGAGTTCCTGGACATGTTATTGGTTGTTTTTATTGAAGAAACATTGTTATATTATAGATGTTTTGAGGAATATTAATGAAAAATAAGGACTATTTTTGAAACATTATATGAAAATAATCTTTATATGAAATATATAAAGTGTGAATTTTGATTACAAAAAATTTCATTCATTGAAAATATTGTTTCCAATGATGGAATGAATTGTTACCATACTAAAACGAAAGACGTATAAGAGTGGGAAATTTCCAAAAAAAAATTAAAGATTTTTATTTTCCTTTGATTATAAACATAATAATGAAGGTTTGATTAAAAAATTACAATTTTTTTCTATCTTTGTTACTAAGATAACTAAATGATATCTAAATCCATCAAGATAAAATAATTTTCTTATTATTTTAATGAACTAAAAAAGAATTGGTGAATGATCTAGTCTGTACCTAACTTGTAGAAATGGAGAATTTATTATCTAAAATTATACTTTTTTTAATGGAATTCATTTATCATAATGTAGAATGATCATGTAGCATCTTATGCATCACATCAGTTGACACTTCATAAGTTAAATTACACTATACATGATCTAGAATTAGCTATGATGTTTATTTCATTAATAATTTACTAGTAATAGTCTATATTGAGTAATGTGTGAAGTAAATAATGATCACAAATTTTTGATGAATATATTTACAAATAAATAATTCAAAATTAGACAGAGATGACTACTAGAACATTACAAGTATTATTATTAGACAATTAAATACCTTATTAGAAAAAAGTAAGTGTTGATTGGACAGGAAATATTAATTCAAAATTTAAATTTTATGTTTGTGAAGTTTCCCTTTATTAATGTTTTGATAAATTTGGACATTTATGTTGTGGATTCAGGGATATAAAATGTTTTTATAGGTTTTAATGAATGAAAATTAGTTTGGAAGGATTAATAAAGCTTAAAATGAGGATCATTTATTTTAGGAAATCGTAAAATATATTAAGGATTATATGTTTCTAGATTTTAATATTGATGGAATATGTGTTTTATGATTTGTAAAATGATTGTGTCTTCATTTTGATTAAAAGTAGTATAAATTTATAATGAGTGATGATCATGTATCTCTATTTTTAGTCATCTAGTAAGCAATATGATGTACAGAGACCTTCATGAGTATTATTGGTTATATATAATTTAAATATATATTTATTAATTCACCATTATGAGTTTTAATTTTTAAAATGGAAAATAATATTGAAATTTTCCAAAGGGAATGATTAAAACTTTTTCTATTCCAGAGTGGAAATGGGAATATTTAACAATGGATTTCATTGTACGATTATGAAATAATTCTTGTGGTAATAATTCAATTTTGGTTATTATTGAATGATTGACTAAATTTACCCATTTCCTTAAAATTAAAAGTAAAATTAATTTATATCATCGTTCCCAAATACATATAAAGGATATAGTTGGTTTATATATAGTGAGTCTCTCTATTGTATCAAACGCTGATCCCCAGTTCAATTGTTTTAAAGGACATCAAATGTCCGGAGGTGAAAAATTAAATTTCATTATTAGATTAAATCATTAGTAATATGGATAAAATGACCAACAAATTAAGTAAATGTAATATATGATTTTATTTATTATTAAACAGTTCTACTAGGAAGTTGGTATGAATATATTTCTTTGGTTTTGTTTTCTAAGAACAACATGTTTCATTTTTTTATATATTTGGCTCCATCTAAGGCATTATATAGAAATTTTTGTGTCATGATATATTTTTGGGATGATTTACAAAAGGGATGTTTATGTGAGTAGATTTGCAATAGGGAAAGGGTTGTTTAGGAGAAGTTGAAGATGATTTAGTGACATATGATGATGGCCTAGAGCTAGAAGAAATGTTATATAGATAACTATAAGAAAGATCATTTTGTTGAAGTTGGTGATCATGTCTGTCTAAAGTAAACATAATGGAGATGTATTATGTTTTTTTTGGTAAAAATATAAACCTATATCAATGGTTAATTTTACAATATAATATATTGTATAAATATTGACCAATTTCATATTTTGTGTATTTTCCTTTGATTTTATCTCACATACAAAACATATTTCATGTTTTTATGTTAAGGAAATATGTGCTAGATTCATATCACGTATAGATACCTCATGTAGTTTAGTTGGAAGAGAATAAGTTTTATGAGGAAAAACCATTTAGATTATTTATTAAATATATCATGAATTTTTGAATAAGGCGATTCACCTCGTTATGATTTCATGAAAAAACTATATGGTTAATATGGCAACAAGTGAATCTAAATATGCTATGAGGGAAAGATATCACCACTTGTTTGATAATTGAATAAAATTTTAATGGTGAAATTTAAAATGTGGATATAAAAAAGAAATTAATTAAATAATAAATAATTTTCATACAGATTAATATGAACTGAATAGTTATATTCGTTATAAAAATATTATGTAATTTAAAGTCATAAAAGAAATAGATTTAACAGAATCTATTTGTTTGAGGGTATATTTAAATGTGTAATATAAAATTTTATGAGTTTTAATTATAAAATATTACTATATAATTTTAAAATCAGAATATCATAATTTATATATCATGAAATATTGGGCTTTTTAGGAAAATGTTAATTATCTAGGAATAGAAAGAAATATATTTTTTTGTAAAAAAGATATTTTTTTAAAGAAATTTTGTTTTTTAAAAGTTCAAATAATTTTAGAATACGATTTCAAGTGGCATAAGTATTATTTAGAGTTATTTATTCTACTTAATTTCTTTTTGATAAAATTTATATTTGTTTTTTGTATATATTTTTTGGGTAAAAAACAATAAAAAACACTTCTAATATGCATAATATTTCTACAATTTAATTAATTTAGATAACACCAAATGAGAAATATTTTAAATTAAAAATTAATGTTATATATAAATAAATTTTAATTTATATTCATAAAATTATTATTATTAGTTATATAGTTAATATACAATTATCTTTTCTTTAAAAAATACACTTTGTTAAAACCCACATTTTTATCACATAAGAATGGTTTTCTATAAATTTAATCATGACACATATTTTATTTGAATTTGGTAATATTTATAAAATATTTATAATCAAAATTATTTTATTATCTAATAATTCTAACATAATTTTTACAAAAAATGAATAGTAGAAACTCTAGATATTAATTATTGTGATTAAGGTAAAAATTGATGTACTAGGAGGTTAACCTAAAATTATAATGTTTAAAATGATCTATAATAATTCAAAAAATATTTTATATTTCAATATTTAGAAAATAGAAAATATAATTATTATTTATAACCCATTTTTGTCTATTTAATCTCATGAAAAAATGTGGGTACTCTTTCTTTAAACATAATTATGTGTGCCAATCACCTCACTAATAAAAGGCCACCCTGTCTCTTAAAATATTCACACCAAAAAATACTTTTTCTATAGATAATTACCAATAAAATAAATTAGATACTTTAATAATATCATCCTATAATTCATACTATTCTCATAATTATAACCTGGTAATATTTTCTGGATAACCAATATAAATTACCCAATGAAACGGTAATGTTCATTAATAATTGATTTTATTTTATTTCTTCAAACACTACCCCAAAATAACTTTAAAAATGATTCTATATAAGAATAATTATAATAAATATACTAATATATTGTTATGTTATTTTAATAACAACAATCCATTTCATATTCTATTTAATGAGTAAAAAAATTATCATTTATGTCTACCGGGGATTACTTTCTCTCGAACAGGTGCCAAACATTTTTCCATTAACTCATCTTACGATTGGGTATAATGATGTATATAAATTAATTATATGATATTTCTAAAATAATGATAACTATATTGTCACTATAACATTCAAATATTCTTTAATTCCCATTTCTTTTGGGATGCAATAAAATCACTAAAGCGCACGATCGACTAGAACTTCATGAAACGATGTGATTTGTTTTTCACCAATTGTTTAAATGAAAATAAATAGGGGTCAACAAAAAATTTATAATTTAAATAGAGTAATTATTATATTTTTGAAATATTTAACTATTGTAAATGGTAATATACTCTTTTTTTAATTTTCACTCCCTAAAAAATGATAACATCATTTCCAAATTTGTGGAAAACAAGATACACGAAGCGATGTGACTCTATTTTCATCACCAAATGTCATGAATGACATATATATAAAGATATTTAAAGATATTATATATTATATATGATAGTATGATCATTCTAGGAATAAAAAATATTACTTACCACATATCCATAGTAATCATTGAAAAATGGAAATGGCACACATGCATACTTCTGACTTATGCTATCTATGTTTGTAACTTACTTATTTTATAAAAAATATATTTCACTATGGTTCTGAAAACAATAATATATTACTAAATTTTATTATTATGTAATTATTATTATTCTGGATTTTTTTCGATAACGACCTCATTGACCAAAGTGAACCTACAAAATACATTCTTCATATATAAGACATGTATCATCAAAACATTTGATATAAACATAATTGATTAAGTAATAATATTTAACATGGTAATTAGTGAGATAAAAATAACAATGAACATGAAATGGATTCCTAAGCAAGAAAATATTTAAAATATTTTTTTAGTGTGGATGATAATGAATGTACATTATGATTTGTACTCAATGTAAGGGTCTTCGTCTAAATTTTCTATTGTTGAAGCATATTTTAATTTTACTAACCTATATAATTTTATGAGGTTTATATAAAACTTCATTGAAATTTTATATAATTAATTTATCTCCTATTATGGTATTTACTAATTTTTATTTTTATTATTTTAAGGGTCTTACGACATAAATATTTGGAAGGTGATATGGGGTATTTATTTAAAAATATTCATTTATGGTTTTTGTTAAAAAATCTTCTCTTCCCATGTCCATGTTTTTGAAAGTATTTTATGATAGTTTTCATATGGAACAAAAATATATATAAATTACCTTTGTTATATATTTTTACGTCATTTTTAATATTTGTCATCATGAATCTTTTTAGTGTTCTATATAGAACATTTTGAACATGATAACATAAATGTTCTACTTTTAACTTACACAATGATAATGAATTTCTATGCCACCCTACAATTTATTTTAATAAAATATTCCATTGAATAGTATTAGTATTTCTTTTATGAAAAATCATCATTCCCTTTTTATGTATTTTGGTATTAAATATGATGTTTTAAATGAATATCATATTTTTATTTTTGACGGTTATTTTCATACAAGATTAAATGTGGTTTTGATATTTTTTCTCATGAAAAATAGGAGGGATAAAAAATTTTATTAATTTTTTGGTCGTTTGACATTATATTTTATGGTTTCACCCATGTATTACTAGGTGAAATTGTTTTGGGTTATATGATGAGTGGAGATAGATAATGTTTTAATTAGTTGAGTAATGATTATGTTATCCAAGAAATTATAAATAAATCTAGCCATATGGTTACTCCAATCAGGAATGGTTTTATAGGGTTTGTATATGGGTTCTTTGAGATGATGTCCAAATGTACATACTTGATGTTTTTATTAATTATAAATATTTTTCATGGAAATATTTTTTAGATGTTAATATAAATTTTATTTTTAATGGAATGATAAATAAATTACTAGACAAAAAAATATATTTTATGAAATTTATTTACATGAGATTTCCTGTATTTCACTAGACTAATAGTTTTCTTCTCTTCATTTTTCGTACTATAATTCATTTATAATAATCCATCATTTTTTAGAAAAAATCAAATGTATTATGGATGTGTAAGTGAATATTATTTTAAGATGAATGTTGAGTAGATTTTGTCTACTCAATATGTTCATTATGAATTTTCCTTTCCTTTATGGTCTGAAAATAAGAAACACATTTTCTTAAGGAAGATTATAATTCTCTAAGAAACATGCTCTTCATGAAATTTTCTTTTTTAGGAATGTTTTTTCTTTACCAATGGTTTTCATTATTTCACCTTGTTTTTTCTGAAACAGAATCTCACTATATTTTTCATAAAGACAAAAAATGATCATTGACTATCATAGATCCATACAGTTTCATAGAATCCAATTTCCCTAGAATTTATTATCTGATTTATTTTGAAATTAGACTCTAATTTCATATGAAATAAAACTCTGATTACTTCTTAAATTAGACTCTACTTTATTCTGAAATTGGAATTAGATTTTTTTTCTGAAATCAAAATCCAATTTCTCTTGAAATCAAACTACCATATATTCTAAAATCAGACTCTAATTTCTTCTAAATTCAGACTCTGATTTCTTCTAAAATCAGACTCTGACCTATTCTGAAATCAATCTCAATTTTTCCTTGAAATAAGACTTTGATTTATTTTGAAATTTGATTATAATTTCTTCTGAATGAGACTCTAATTTCTTATGAAATTAGACATTGATTTCTTCTAAAATCAAACTCTCAATTATTCTAAAATAATACTCTGATTTCTCCTCAAATCAAACACTGATTTCTTCAGAATATGATTTTAAATATTTCTAGATTCTGATTCTCACTTTCATATGAATCTGATTAAAAGTATTTTTTTATGTTTCCTCAATTTATTAAAGTATCATTTCATTTTATCCGATCCTATTATTATTCTGTTTATTAGTAATTATTTTCTCTTTTATTATTTTTTCCTACTCATAATAATGTTTCCCATGTTTTCATACATGAAATCATGTCATACAATATATTTTAACTAACTTTTCGCTAAGTAAAACAATTATGGGTCCCACATAAATTTAAGGAAAAATATGAATGTTAGTGGAGAAATTCAACTATTGGAATTCATGTTCATAAATATATATAAATTTTAAAGAGATATAAGTTGATTAACTAAAGATGTTTTTTAGAGAACTGATTTTATGATTTCTGAAATCTGGAGATAGATTTTTTGCTGTAAACGATTTGCTCAAATATTCCCTGGGTGAATGCTGTGAATTTTTTTAAAGATGAGAACATCTTTCTCAACCTTCCTAGTTTGATTCCAATTGTTTCTGATCAATAGAGTGCTTCTTGGGATATGAAGACAGAGGTTTTGATCACCTTATAGATCGAGGGCTTGCGATGATAACAAGAAAATTTCTGATATTCATATTGAGGAATTACCCTGGGGTGGGAATGATAGACTTTCATGAAAGTATAAATCAATGTACCTTTAACCAAGATTTTTGGATACCCTTATCTTTAGGTTAATATATTACTTATACTCGTCTTGTTTTGTTACATGTTTTAATTCCCCTGATTTTTGTTAAAGAAAAAAAGTATAACATTGTTATACTTTCTTTAACTTTTATACTCTGATATAAATAAGATTATATAATCATTAAGGTATAATATTTGCTTATGTAAACTTGTATTCTGTTTCTTTATCATCTCCATATAATCGAATCCTATGAAAGTTATTTTATTTTTTATGTAATATAGAGGATTTTTTATTCCATCTTATTAAGATTTGTTAATCATAGATTTTCATAAATATAAAAATTAATGTTTTAATTCCTAAATTTAACCCCTCTCATATTGTTGAACAATATACAACAAAATTTTGATCCCAAAATTAGTAATAGAGAAGGTCTATGAATGAATTAAACATTCATTCAATTTTTCATTCTCAAGTTTTCATTCTTAACTTTATTGTTCAGGTTATTCTTATGATTTTACTTACAAAATATTTGTTTATAAACTCTTTATAATAATTATTTTTTTGTAAAATAAAATTTTTATTTTCTGATCAAATGGTAGGAATAAATGATTGTTCTGAAGAAATTATAAATCCTACAAGACCACCAATTTTTGATGCGAATGATTATGATTACTATAGAGATACGATAAAGTATTTTATTATCAATACTAGTGTTGATAACTTTTTTATGTTAACTTTAGACTACATAATTCCTGACATGGAAATTAGTCAATTTACAACTCAAGAAAAACAAGTATATCGACTTAAATTTATGGTAAGAAATACTTTATTATGTTAAATGAATAGAAATATATATATATCTATATTTCATCTTTTTATGGTTCTAATATAATTTGAATGAAATTGGAAGTTACACATTTTGGCATGTCCAAGGTTATTAAAACCAGAAGAGCTATGCTTAGAACTAAATACCATTGTTCTATGTATCTTTATGGAGAACCTATATGCAATGTTCTACAAATATTAATGACTATATTCAACATCCTGAATTTTATGAGTGAGAATGTTCTTGATGATGAGATTATTGTGGATAAGATAATAGATATTTTCCCTAATGAGTGGGAATCCTAAAGAACATAGATTGATGAGAATAAGAATGTTTCTAACATCACTCTTCATGAGTTATTTGGGACTCTTCTACAACATGAGACTAGAATGAAGGGAAATGAATAGATAAATAATAAAAAGAAAGGAAATAGAACTATTTCATTCTCTAAATCCTCAAATAACATGAAAACTAAGACTCTTGAAACAATTGCTAGATCAACAGTTAATACATATACAATTGTATATAAATCTAGTGATAGTGATCATTCTGAAAATGAAATTTCTTATCTTGCTCAATGAATTAATAATATTGTGGGAAATATATATTTTCAATACGCAGACATTAAAAAATATATAAGGGATAATAAATATTCCGATGTGACATTTTATGAATTCAAGAGTGCATCCCATATCAGGCCAGACTGCCCTATGCTCAAACGAAAGGAAAGAAAGGTTAGGCCTTTTGAATGAAATAGGAAGAATTTCTATTAGTCTATGTCAATAAAAGTACTAACATCTAGTGAAACATGGAGTGCTAGTTTTGGTTTTTCGCCACAAAAATATTTAGAGAGTGTATCTTCTAGAAAAAGGAATATTGGTCTTATAGCAATAATTCCTACTAAAAATAAATGTTTCATGGATTTAGTACAAACAACTGAATCATTAACCAAAATTGCATTAAACGAAAATTTTCCTCATGAAAATAATTATAAATCTTTAGAAGGAGAACCTTTCATTAGAAGAAGATAAGGTTATACCCTCTTTTATCAAGGTTTTGAAAGTTTCATGAAAAATAAAATAGAAAAATAAATATGAAACATGGTAAAAAATATTGTAGAATCTATAATTTAACAAAATAAGTATTTGATCATTCAAAATTTCTGGATCAGAAATCATTGATTTTTAAAATGTTTCCAAAAACCATAAAAAGTAAATTATGGGATGGATAAACATTTAAATGATATTTACAATGTTATTTACAAGAAAGATGTTTTAGATACTAAATCAAATTTAAAGACAAATGACTATTAGGATAAGAATTTATTCATAAGACTAAAATCCAAAATATATTACATAAAAAAAATTTATCACATTTTACATTAGGAATGATAGAATTTGATAAAATGTATTAAAAAAATCTTCCTCTAAGAAATATGTCTGGATTTGGTAATTCTAGTTATAAAATTGTTTTTTGTAATTATTGTTTTGTTCCCCAAATGGATCCTTTTTCAGCAATTTTCAAAGTGGTGGACATTGGGAGAAAAAAATTTCATTATAAAAACCAAATACTAAGTTTTTTATATATCATAATTTTTTTAAATGTGGACACCTATGATTTTACATTTTAATAATTCCATATCCATGAAATATTGGATTCCGAAATTCTAAATATTTGATTTTCTAGAAAACAATAGATGTACCAACAAAAATACATGGGAAATAGATATTGGATGTTCCCAACACATTCCTGATAACAAAAACATCATTGAATATATTATTAAGCTGAAAAGAGGAAAATTAACTTATGGAGGAAATACCCTGGGTGAAATTGTTTGTATAAATCACAACCTTATAAGAATATTCCAATTATGTTATGAATGATACCTTTTGAATTTTAGAAATGATAAATGCCTAGTACACAATTCCATGTCAGAGTTTATTCTCTCTGACCATATGCATGATAATATTTATACACTTAACATAGAAGACCGTAGGAGCCAGGACCTACCTTGCCTTAGTGAAATGGAAGATCAAAATTGTTTATAGAATAGAATACATAGAAACTGTAACCATAGAATCCTATGCAAACTCTCAAAGAAAAGACTTGTTAAGGATCTACAAGATCATAGATTTTATTCTTCAAAATTTTGCGATACCTATATATATGGAAGGAAACATAGGTCAAACATTAAATTAATCATGGATGTCTCAAATTCTAATTCATTTTATCTAGTTATTATAGATTTTTTCAGACCTTCAAAAATTGGATGTATTGTAGGCAAATACTATGTATTTATTTTAGTGTATGATTACACTAGATTTTCATCGATCTATTTTATAGAAAATAAATTTTACCACTTTTCATTTTATAAATATTTTTTTAGACAAAGATAAAAACGAGAAAAACCTCCCATCGATAACTATTATTTATGATCTTGGGGTGGAATTTTAAAATACATATTTTGGAACCTACTATAGTAATAAAATAATTACTCATTACTTTCATATCTATGAACTCGTCACCAAAATGTTGTTGTTAAAAGAAGAGAATTCATTATTCTAGAGATAAATACAACCATATTGAGTGAATATTTTATTATTAAACACATTTGGGTTTAAGTTGTTATTACTCTTTTCTATACTATAAATCTTGTTAAAATTTGACAATTTCATAATAAAACACATTATGAGTTATGGAATGGTAACAAACTAAATTTTTTTTACTTTAAAGTATTTAGATTCAAAGTATTCATCTTGAATACTAAATGTAACTTAAATAATTTGACACCCATATATGATGGAGGATATTTTCCTAGGATATTCCACTTGGTCTGAGTTATAGAGAGTTATTAACAAAAATTACTATACTATTGAAGAAATAGTAAAAGTTAAATTTGAGGAAACTAAAAATTTTATTAAACATCATCAACATAAATCTTCTGATGTGTTTTCAAAAACTACTTATCCACCTGTGATGAAAGATTATTCTAATAAAAAAATACTCAAAAAAATATTTCTGATGTATTTGCCCCAGATGATTTTTTACCTTATATTGATAAAGAGGTTATATGAAACCCAAGTGAGTTGTTTCTTTAGAATCATCCTATAGATATTATCATTAGTGATATAAAAAAACCTGTAAGGACTAGAGGTTATTTTGGATATGATGTAGAACATTAATCATTTAATTACCAATTAAAAAATAAAATAATTAATGATGCTTTGGTTGATGATGATTAGATTAATCATATGAAAGATGAACTAAATGAATTCCAATTGAACAATGTCTTGACTATTGTATAATGACCTAAAGTAACATATGTTACTGATGTTAAGTAGGTCTTCATAAATTATTGTGATGAAAATGGAATCATTTTATGATATAAAGAATTTTTAGATTCAAAAGACTATAATCAACAAGAAGAAATAGAAAATGTAAAAACATATTCTCTAGTAGCTAGACTTGAATCTATTCGAATTTTCATATCCTTGTCATCAGTCAATAATTTCAGGCTTTTTCAAATGGATCTGAAGTGTGCTATCATAAAGAGATACGTTCAAAAATAATTTTATATTAAACATCGTCCTAGGTTTGAATACATGAAACATCATGAACATGTCTATAAACATTCCAATGTTTTATATGAACTAAAACAACCCCTTAGAGTCTGGTATGATAGAATTACATGATTTTGGTTACAAAAAAATTATGTTAAGATATTTTTTTATCCCAGCCTTTTATAATTAATGATATAAAAAAGATTTTATTTTTCAATATTATGATTATGACATTATATTCAGATCAACTCAATAATCCTTAACAGATTCATTTGTGAATATTATGAAATATGTGTTTGAAATGAGTATGATGGGTGAGCTAACATTTTTTATTTGATTTCAAATTTCTAAAAAACCAAAGGAAATTATATTTCTAAACATAGTTACTTTAAAAATATTATTAATAATTATGTATATGTCAACACTAAAAGTATATGTACTCTAATCGGTACCTCAAATTCTCTTGATCATGGGGAAGATGTAAACTAGTAGTTCATAAATCATTTAGAGGTATGATAGGATGTTTATTATAGGTAATATCTAGTAATTCAGAAATAATGTTTTAATTATGTTTATTTTAAGGATATTAATCTATTCCAAAATAATCCCACATAGAATAAATGAAAATAATTTTTTGCTATTTAATGGTAATTGTGGATTTATGACTTTCTAATTCATTTAGAAATGATTTTGTTTTAAAAATCCTTTTGGATGCTGACATTGGTTGATGTAAAATGGATTGAAAAGTTAATTATGGAACTTTTCATTTCATAGGATAATTTTTAGATTCTTGATCATAAAAGAACTAACACTTGAAAAAACATTATCCTGCTGAAGCTGAATATATTTTTGTTAGAAGTTGTTGTGCTATGCAACATACACTCACAAAATATGGAATGATTTTTTCCCAAAAAAATTAATATGTGGTGATACTAGTTCCATTTCCCTATGTAAAAAACTATGCACATCACTCTTGTGTAATGCTCGTAGAAATTAGGCATCACTTTCTTAAGAATCACACACATAAAAGAGATATTAATCTTCAATTTATCTGAATGCAAGATAAAGTTTCTGACATATTTACAGTATCATTACCCTCTGATAGATTTGAAAAAAACTAACAAAGTTATGAATGATAAAATTATGGTAATCGTCTATATTAAGTTTTTTAAATAATTTCCAAAAATTAAGATACTATTTTATATAGGGTGTACAAATATTTACCCTTTTAGATTTTATTTGTCCTAAAAATGTGTTCTAGATCATAAATTTTTTCGGAACCTAAATTTTTTTTATCTCCATATTAATTTTTTTCTAGAATCTATGTTTTATGAAAGAACCTTATCAATATTGAAAAATCATTATATGAAATCAAGAAGCTACATTTTCTTACTTATATCCTTAAAATTACATTTTTTGTTTGTTGGTAATTTCAGTTTTGTTTTAAGAAAAACCTTATCTGATTAACTTTCCATAAATATGATTTTTCCTTAACACCTCAAAATATTGGAACCTATAAATCCCTCTACCTCTATTATATCAGCCTCCAGATTAGATCATGCAAATATCAACTGTTGGATTGTTTTGGGAATTTGAATGATCACCAAAAAGCCTATATAAAGGACCCCCTGTATTCAAGTCGTAAATATGTTATTTTGGTGTTTTTGTGTCGAAGCAATAACAATATTCATAGTTAACATTTAGTTTTACCTTTCAAATTTAGATCATAATTTATCAAGATGTTTATGCACAGACTCTAATGGGCTCAAAAAAGGAATTCAATGTTTTTTTAATTTTTAAGGAAAGGTTGCTGGACTAAAATTTCATTGTAAATTATGACTCATTGATTTTGAAAATAATAAAGAATAATAGTTATGAAATTCTATGAATAGAATAAGAGATGAATTAAGAGCCCATATATCCTAATCTTCTTATAAAATTCTATTATTCAGTACAGTTTTTTGAACAAGGATGAAGAGAAATGTTTTCATTTAAGAGTTATAGAGAATCTTATTCTTTTTCATTCAAAAATTCTACTAGTATCTTTTATATTCCTTACAATTGAGAAGAAGTATATTTCTCCAACAAGTTATCTGAAAAAGAATGGCTCTTCTGTAAAGGTTAAAGATTTGAGTGCCCTGGACTTAAGAGAGTAAAGACAATAATGTTCTCTTATTCTTCATCATGTCACAGATTATTAGCACTTTTGATGTAAGTTTTTCAAATTATGAAAAAGGGAGATAAATATAACCATTAGATATGTGATGTTTTAAATGTTTTACTTTTCAGTTAATCAATACAACATAAATATCATCAAGTTCATATTTTTGAGAATTAGAAATATCAATAACCATACCATCAAGTATAATATCATTATGTACACAACAATATTGTCCAAGATCACTGTCCAATTCTTTGAATCATTCAAAATCATATGCATCTCAAAGTCTAATGATTTAAAGATAATGTTTTTAGTGATGTTTCCTTTAGAAGAATTAATATTGTATTTAGTTCCAATTATTGAGAGTTCTTTGATTATACTGGTAAGGATTATCAAACCATTAAAAAGAAAAAGAGATGTTGGTGAAGGCTCTAAAGTAACCCCTAAAAAGAAAATGTAAAGAGCCAGAACTGAAAGAGATGCACCAGTACCTATGTCATTATCATATCCACTCAAGATGAAGAAACAAAATACATTTTTTGATGAAGTAGTTGAAAATTTTAGAGGGATGAAAAATCAAAATAAGGAAGGAGATGTAGATTTTTTGTTAGACCCTACTGAGGCCAAGGCCTTAATGAATCAAGATGCTGAAGAGCATGAAAAAAAAGATAAAGAGAAAAATATGAAGAAGAAGGTTTTAGAAGCCAATATTGTTCAATATTTTCATATTGATACTGAGAACGAATCTAGAAGAGTTCAACTACCAAAATAATTTTTAAAACAATCAGTGGTAATTAAAAATATAGGTGAAAATAAAATAAAGAAATATGTTTTCATTCCGGAACCCATAGGTGAAGAAGAAGAAGTATAAGTGTCTAAATAGGAAAGTAATGATGTGATAAAGATGGTGGAAGAATATCAAGATAAAGAGATCCCTTATGACAGTCTATCTATCACAACATCCCATGTTCAATCCACTAAGGAAATTTTATAAGGAAATTTTGTTTTAAAAAATGACGATGCTCGGTATGAGGATGATAAACTTTATAATGATGAGAGTAGTAATCATGATATAATTCATTATGATGATGTTAAGGAAATGGGTCAAAAAACTACGGATGATAAATTTCATGTGGGTGATGATAAAATAGACCAAAAATCTAATCATGAGAATGAGATACTGAAAGATCACAAGAGAATCTCAAATGATGAAAAAGGTAATAATTTGGTTGTTGATTCTCTTAAGAAATATGTAGTTTCAAAATAAAATAAGGTAATTGTTGGAACATCAACAAGAAAAGAAGATGAGAAAGATAATGTTTATTATCTAACCAAAAAATATATCTCAAATCCCACATCTTCCAATGGAATATATTTTGTTGTTATTTACGTAAAAAATCTTGTGATTATAATTTATATATTTCCTATCACTAATTCCAAATGTCATATTCTTAATGAAATTGTCAATTAGAAGTCATATTTGAAAAATCTTCTCATGGAAAACATTATCAAACATGAAACCAAATTAACAAAATATCACATCGATTATGATGCTCATAAGAGAACTTTCTAATAGATAACCAAGTGGTATAAGTCAGTGATTGATGGTATTAAAATTATGGATTATTTTAATGATTGAGTTATGTATGAATTTTATAAATACTATGAAAATATAATGGATATATCAATTAGTATTTCTGAATATCTAAAGCAAGATAAAGCTATTCGTCAATAGGAAAATAATGATCAGAATGGAATTATGAATTCTAGAACATTTGATAAAAACATTGAAATGGATCATAGGGAAGATATGGAAGAAAAATCCAAATATTATGAATAACTGATTAACTCTCTAGGAGAAATTTTTACGCATCCAAAATTTAGGCTCAATGATCTTGAAAAAAAAATAGGATATTTATTAGTAGATCAAGATGTTTGAATAAGATTATAAAGAGTTGACAAAGTTGAAGGAAACCATGAAATGGATGATTCCTAAGGATAAAAGGATAGATAAATGTTTTTTTAAACCCCATTATTTTGTTGTAATTAACCTAGTAACAAATGTTTTCATCATAATAAAAAATTTTATCTCTCCATTATTTTTTGGTTTATTCTAAACATTTTAGGTATAATTTTTTTTCTCTTTCCCTCCATTAATTTTTGAAAGTCACAAAGGGGGTGAAAAGATTGATGAAAAAGAACATTAAGAATGATATTTAATAAGTATGGGGGATTACTTATAGAAAAAAAAATTTAAGTAAGTTTTACTTCTCTAAGAAAGTCAAGAATATAATCCTAGGGGATTTCAAAACCTAAGGGGGGCTTAGTGGTATTCGTCATGATTTATAAATTCAAGGGGAGATATGTAATTGTTTTAATCATAAAAATTAAAACCTTAGTTCATATATTATTCTTTGCGGTTTTTTTTTGTGCATTTCAAAAATGGGGATATTATTAAGTCACTATGTTCCAAATTAATTTTCAATTCCGTTATTTTTTGAAAATCACAAACAAATTTTCTTAAGGAAAATTATATTTATCTAAGAATATATTTCTTAAAGAAAAACATTCTTTGTCTAATAATGTTTTTCCTTTACCTATAGTTTTTAATGTTTTATATATTTTTTTCTCAATCCAAATATAACCATCTTCACCTTAAAGTAAAAAAACGAATCCTTATCT
Source organism: Viscum album (assembly GCA_963277665.1). Lineage (NCBI taxonomy): Eukaryota > Viridiplantae > Streptophyta > Magnoliopsida > Santalales > Viscaceae > Viscum > Viscum album. The sequence continues at coordinate 31,427,629 of OY728166.1, read as the reverse complement.
AACATAGAACATTAATGTTTTTTAGAATCTAATTTCTCTATAATAGTTAACATGATTTCGTCTAAAATTAGTCACTGATTTCTTCTAAAATTACACTATGATTTATTCAGAAATTAGACTTCGATTTCTAGTGAAACCAGACTATGATATATTCTTAAATATTACACAAATTTATTCTAAAATCGTACTATGATTTTTTCTAAAATAAGGCACCAATTTATCTATAAATTAGACGCAAATTTCCCCTAAAACAATTCAGGGATTTCATCAGAAATGAGACTCTGATTTTTTTTGGAAATCAGACACTGGTTTTTTCCTAAATTAGACTCTAATTTTTTCTGAAATAAGAATTTTATTTCTTCAGAATCCAGACACCAATTTCTCCTGAATATAGACTCCGATTTCTTCGAAACATATACATTAATTTCGTCTGAAATCATACTATGATTTCTTATAAAATAAAACTCTAATTTTTTTGAAATCAGGCTCTAATTTCATCAGAAATGATAATCAATTTCATAATTGTTTCAGAATCTGATTATAAATATTACTAGAATTGGATTCTCACTTTCTTAAGAATCTAATTAAATGTTTTTCAGAGAGTATCCTAATTTACATAATGTATTGTTACATATTATCATATCCTATTATTCTTAAGTTTTGTGAATTTTTTTCTTACATATTACTATTTCACACACATGATAATGTTTTCCATTCTTTATTACATTTAATGATGTCATAAAATCTATTTTTACTAACTATTATATGAGTAACAAATGTACAGGTCCCTCCAAAATTTTAGAAAAAATATGACAATTGGAGGAGAATTTCGACCATTGGAATTCATGACAGTAAATTCCCAAATATTTTAATGAGGTCTAAGGTGATTAAAAAACTCTGATTTTTAGAGATCTGATTTTAAGAGTGCTAAATTAGGGAGAGTGATTTTGTGTTATAAAATCTATACTCAAATATTCCTTGTGTGAATGTGGTGAACTACTTGTTCAATATGATAACATCTTGTTAAACCCTCATAGTGTGATTTTGATAGTTTCTAATAAATTTAGGGATTTTGGGGATATGTAGATAAAGGTGTTGATCACCTTAGTGATTGTGGGTTTGTGGGGATAATAATACTTATTCCAATATTAATATTAATGGTTTACCATAGTGTGGGTAAGATGTACTTTCTTGATAGTATAAAATAAAGGACCTTTATCCAGGGTTGGCGGATACCTTTCTCTTCTAGTTAAAAGATTTCTTATAATTATCTTGTTCTTTTAATGTTTTAATTCCAATATATTTTGTTAAAAAATAATTTATATGTTTATTATACATTCTTATACTTGTGTACTCTAATATTAATAAGATTACATATGCTTTATGGTAGAATATTACTCTAAGTAAAATTTTAATAAGGTTATTTATGAGATCCTTATTATCCGATCTTAAGCTTGCTTGTTTCTTTGTTAATAATTAAAGTGAGTTTGTGAATCCAACATGCTAAACATTGTTAAACATAGAATTATTTAATGAAAAAAATGAATGTTTTTAAACCTATAATTCACCACCCCCTTGTAATTGAGAAATCTACATCTAATTTCAATCCAACCAAATATTTATTAAAAAAAATGTTTTCTTTTAAAAATTTTATATCGTGGGTAAATTCATTTATAATTAAATTTTAAACATTGTATTATATGGTTTGTTATGTTTGATTTATGACATAATTCTATAAAAATATTATCCTAAATAAGATATTAAAATATAATAGGATGAATTATTTACTACAAACTCAATATTATTTTCTATTTATGTATGGTTATTTTAAATTAGAGAATCAAAAATAAAAAAATGTTAAAATTTAGGAATGAAAATATATTATTTATACCAAAAAAAGTTTATTTTTATAGATAGTAGAGTGAGTACTAAATTTATGGTAAAGAGTAATAATTTAGAAGATCTTTGGTAATAAATGGAATAAATTAACAAATTTGGATGCCAAAAATTAAAATTAATGGAACTAGAAAGTGAAATAAATTTAATGTTGATAATTTAAAAAAATTATTCAACTAATAAATGAAAAAACCATAATAAACAGGTTTTATATGTCATATTTATATAAATAATTCTCTTTTGTTGACTCATTACATTTTCTAGAAACCCTATTTAGAAAATCATAATATATGTTTTCTAGAAAAAACATCTTTACCCAATTTATTAATGTCAGACATATTTTTTGTTGCAGAAATCAATATATACAATATATCTAAACAATTACATGACTAATATGTAATTCATTCCCATGAATCCATAATCGATTGAAAAAGGAAATAAAACCTAACTCCAATAGGGAAGAATAAATAAAGTGGAATGATTTGAATAATCCGTGTTGAAATAAAAATTATAGAAAACCATAATGTTTGATCATAGACCATCACGAAGATAGTGGTAATGTAGAGAAAAACATTTTAAAACATTTAAAAAATAAATACAATTTTTTCCATCCAAGATGATTCTATGACATATTTCCTCCATGAAAACATAATGTGAAGTGTGATTATCTACTTAAAATTCTATGATAGTTTATCAATAACAAAATATAGTCTCAAAAAATTATAATTCAAATACTAATATAATTGAGTATGGATTGTCGAATTTGGGTTGGTTAGTTTCAGCAACCCCTCACTTGTATGGGGTATAAGTTCAACCCCTGTCTATTTCACAATTTTAGTTATTTCTTCCATTAATAAAAGACACATTACTAGGTTAACGTTTGATGAATCCTAGTGGTGGTATCGTCATTGGTGTCAAAGACACCGAAAAAAATGGGTTAATAATTAGATAATTAGGGAATGGATGATTTTTTTTGTTAATGGGTGAGTGGGTAAAGTGATATGAAGGTTATGGGAATCTGGTACACGCATGGAGGGTACCTGGGAATTGTAATGCTCATCTTAATAGATTGAAAACATTGTTCCTCAAACCTATTCATTGAATTTATGCTTATACTTTTCATAGGATTCATTTTCTTTTAGCCTTCTATGAATGTTATCTTGTCACTTATAAATATATCCCTAGGCCCTATAACTTGTCTTCTATATTATTACATATGAAATTAGACCACTATAATTCCCTTATATTGAATGTAAAAAATTGTTTTAACTGAAAATTTAGTTATTCTAATAGCACAAATTAAAAAATACTATGATTTTTTCTTAATTTTATGTTCGATTGTATTTTTATTTCATTTATGTTACTGATTATCTACATCAATTGTTCAAAATTCCATCTGTATATAATTTTTTTATCATTATTGTTCTTTAATTAATGTTTACATATGCTATAAATGTTCCTTCTACATGAATTTTATTGTACTATATTTTTTTCACAGTGTTAATTTTCCAACATGAAAGTAAAATATTTATTTATTCATAAGTTATTGGATATTAAATTTTATATTTATACCAAAAAACATGTATATAAATATAAGACTTACTATGGTGGTGATATCACGCTAAATTTACCAAACATATATATAAATACGTTATTTTTCTCATGGGATTGATTATACATCCTAGAAAAAATCATTTACTAAATGGAAAACATATAAAATCTAAATAAAATCATAAAAATATTTTTTTTGTTTTTCAATAAAATTATGATTATATATACTTATAAAATAAATATTTACTATGGGGAATATTTTTTTTCACATAGAATTAATATAAAGGTTAATAAATTAAACCACCCCATCAATATGTAGAATAACTAGCCCATAAATGGGTTATGAATAAAAAGATAGGAAATGATATAATAGAAGAGAAGAAAATATTTTTCTAAAAAAACAATTATGTATTATATAATTTTTATTTTATTGTATTATTATTTTAAAATTAAATTCTAAGGAACAAATATTATTTTTATTCATGACATATATTTCGTAGATGGTTTAACCATACCTAAATAAAATAAATAGATAAAATAAATCAATTGAAATAAAAGATGACTCATATATATTAGTTTTTTGTGATTTCAACATTATTTTTCATTATGGTGTGAAATGGTTTTATTAGTATGATTAGAATTAAAAGAGTAAAATATGGGGAATATTAAGAGATAATAAATGATAATAATTTTATTCCAAGTGATGGGTTGATAAATGTATTTATTTATTCTTATTAATAGATACATTAATGGTTTATCTTGTAATATTTTTTTGAAAATATATAATTGTTTTTTGAATTTAATATTAACATTTATTTTATTTATGAATCTATATATTATCCCATTAAATAATAAAAAACCCTATTTTTTATCATTCTTTATCATTCTTATCATTTTATGTCCTGAGTTCCACTAAGACCACAATGAAGTTAGTGATTACATTGGGTGATAACCCCCGATGCACTACCCTAAGATACCTGGTTGGAAGTTATACCTAATGGTATTGTATAAAATACATTAGAGAGAATTATCTTAATATGAAAACAAAAAATAAACAAAAATATTGAATCCCAATGATAATGTTTACAATATAAAAACATGACATCATAAGGAATAAATGTTATAATCTTCTATGAAACACAAATAAATCCCATAAACTCTTTCACTACCCAAGAAACAATAATAATTTAATCCAACTAAATAAAATATAACTTCAAAACCACAAGGTTCTATCTTGATAAAAACCTGAACAATTTTAGAGGGTTTAGAGCTTCACATATTAAATACAATCACTTATCGGGAATTAAAAGTTTTAGTGTGAAAATAAAAAACAAATTAAAATTAGTATAGCAGAATTTCTCACAATGTAATGTCAATAAAATATCCCAAAATGAATTAATCCAAAATCTATATATAAAAATAAATATCGCCTCATACAAAAATCAAACCACTAAAGGAAATTTATTATAAATTCACAGATCATGCTATCCTTAAACCACATCATCAACTATATAATATCATAAATAAAAATATCAAGCACATCAAGAAACTTCATAAATATAAATATGAAAGATATTAAATAATCATATTTTAATTTTATATTTTTACCCATATCCATCATCATTTCCTTATCTCATCCATCATTTCATAAATTCCATTAATAACACCACACTTCTGATGAAATTTATTCCTCCATAATAAGTCATAGAAAAAATTATTAAATATTTTTTATCCCATTACAATCAATCTCTTTAAAACATATCACTAATCAAGTCAAAACTATACATTTAAATTAGAATACATAACACGTTATATGAAAGGGTAATATAGATTAATCCTATATTATTGAATATAAATATATTTGTAAAAATTAATGAGTAGTCACAAAAATATTTTTCCGTCATACTGTTATCACGTTGTCAATGAACATTACCACTATTACTTCTACTACACTCAACTTATCATTATTGGAATACTCGAATGAGAAAGTGTAATTGAACATAGAATATGATAGATATTGTTAAAATTTAAATAGAAAATATTTTTCGAATAAAATATAATTTGATCCAACATGGAATCTAAATTTGAAATAAATATCCACCACTTGTACATATTTTTATAATTCATAAAATAACATTATTTTTAAAAAATTATCGAAGAAAAATATATTGAAGATAATGTATGTGAAAAAAATTCAAATACATATATTTGAATAACTATTATTATTTAATTTTTAAATACATATTATAATTGTAGAAGAGTAATTTTAATAATAATTAAGTCATGATTTAATTTTAAATATTAAAATTATTTAATCATTAAATAATATTTATATAGTCTTCGAAAAACAAGATTCATTTTCTTTACATGTTGTCTTTGTAATCCTTATAGAATAAATGTCAGGGTTGCTATAATTTTATAAGTGGAAACAAAAAATAATTTTATAATTTAAACCATTCAATAAATATCTTATAAATAAAATTTGGCCTATATTATACTATAGTAGACTCATTTTCTGAAAACATGGGTTCAAATCCATATACAATAGACTTCTAATTCTTTTTATCATTTTATATATGCACTCACACACACATGTATTCTCAAAAATTTTCAATATTAAAATAATAAAATCATTTCTATGTCATTTCCCCTAAAATTATAACAATAATAATAAATCTATATATTATTATTAATATAATATAATTATAATAATCCCATGAAGTCTTATTAAGTATTATAATCCATCATAATAAATTAAAATAATAAAAAGGCATATATTCAATTCATTTATAAGGAACACTTGAGAATTATATTTTTGTAATTAATTCTATATTTAAAAATATAATAATATTCATACTTATATATAATTCATACACACATAGAAAACCACATATTCTTCTATTATCCATAAACTTTTACACATATCATTTCAATAAAAAAATAACAACTATAAATAAATAATATTATATGTCAAGTATCCAGTGATAAAATATAAAATTCATAAATAAGTTATTTAGCCATTGGCCGCTTCCATATACTAATTTGACCTCTTCCATTATTTATATATTTAATTTTAAGTATATATTAAAAAATCTAACATTATTTGTCACCATTCATATAAATAGATTTCAATTAATTTCTAATAATTTACGTTCATAAAATTAATTTTATCCAAAAAATAATCATCTCTCACAACTAAAAATATTATTATTAATAACTTCCATAAATATTAATATATATATTTCCATAGTGGGATCATTATAATTTATCCCAAAAGTCTTAATAATTCTATTACATAAATGTTTTTGGTCAAATTAATCTAATAATTTTATTTGAATCATTGATTAGAAATTAAATCCTCTATAAAAATATATCCATTTTTTAGATGGTACATAGTAAAATAGTAGATTATTATAATCATATATTAACTTATATATTTATATAATAATATTTTCCATTTTAAACAAATAATACAAAAATAAATTCCGTTAATTCAAAATTTACCTATTATATATAATAATAATTAAATATTATTAAATAGGTAATTGTAATATATTTTAATAAATATTTAAAATAAATATTTCCAATCATATAAATATCTTTATTTTAAAATAATTTCATTTTATATTAATAATGAAACAATCTGAATATTGTCTGAATAACACTCCATTTTTCACATTATTGACTTGGATCCACCACATTATTAATTAGAAAACACAACCAATATATAAATGTATTACTTTTAATTAAAATTTAAAATAATATAAATATATTGAATCAACATCTTTCATTCAACCCTTTCAATTATTTTTCATGAAAATAATCACACATTCTTAAAAATATGTCTTACTAATTTTCTACTTCTGATGTATTAGACTTTTTTTGTAAAATACATCTTATTTTACCAAAATTAGAAATACTTCATAACTAGACAAATATAAAATATTCATTTAAGATATATTCGTTAAAAAAATAGAAGTATAATCCATCAAATTAAAAGAAGTCATATCAATTTTACTGATATAAGTTTAGTCCATTAGATTGATGATGTCTTGTTAATCGGAAATACTAAAACATATATTTTGACGTGACGAGGACTAATATTTCAGTGAAAATAATTCTAATCAATCCATATAAAAAGGTTTAGTTTATCGGTGTGATGATATATATTATATTGGTATTATGATATCATTCTATGGAATCCATTTTGAGGATTGAAAATTCCCTACAACATTTTTTCATCTATATTTTCATTTATCGATTGTTTTGGAGATCATGAGCTTTTGAGGATTGAGATATAACTGATACTGATCAATCCAATTGAGGGATTCCATTATACTGAAAGAAACTTCTTATACAAATATTTTTATCAAACACATCCAAGTATTTGGGTGATATATATGATACCAGTCCTAAAATAAATATCTTTTCTAGTGTTGAATGATAGAATTTACGGTTAAGTGCCAACGAGCCTATACCCAAGTGGTACAGGCTCCAGCATGGCATCCAAAAGTCCCAGGATAAATTCAGGTAGGGATAAAATTTAGAGGCACTGTATCCATACTGTAGTTGGGAAATTTAGCAGTACTGTAGGAGCGGCAGAACTACTGCTGCGGCAGAACTGTAGCAGTGGTGGCACTGTAGCAGGTATTGTGGCGGTGGTGGAACTGTAGTAAGTACTGTTGAAGCACGAGTATTGTAGTAGTAAAATTTACAGAGGGGACCTTTGGGACAAAATGGGATTTCAAACCTTTTTTAGTCCACTATTCCTAGGGCCTTCATGCTATGTAATGGGTCTCCCTCTACCCACAGTAAAGAGGTCATTGCTTTAAATAATTAATCGAGGCTTCAGCCCAAACCTTTAGAAAATCGATCTTACAGTTAAGTAGAAAATCATGTATATAGTAAGATAGTATTTCTGAATTCCTTAATTATTGATGTTTTAGTGTAGGAATGTATTTATAAATATTTAATAATTAATTATCACTTTTACTTTAAGCATTACATTTAACTGTTTTTAAAACCTATACATTTCTATTTGAATTTTTTTGATTGATAGATATACTAATCTTCTCAATATTCTAATTTACTAGACTAGGTTTGAGTTTGATACATATTACTATAACCATTAGATGAACACAAAGTCCAATAATCCTAATAGAGGTGATATGGGTTTTAATATAGTTTAAATATTTCTACTAAAATTCAGTCCCCCCTCTTGATTCCATTATACACTCTTACAATCCAGTAAATTGTATCAGAGAATGTTATAATGTTTCACATGATCAGTTGATAATTTTGTTATAGACTAAAAGTTTAACACATTTCTATACATTTGTAATAAATGATATTTTTATAAAATATTATTACACTAATTTTAAAATATTATAAATAGTTTCTTTTCTGATAATATGATAAGTTTAATCATTTCATTACAAGAATTTAATACCTCGAAGGACACTAATTTTTTATTGTGAAATTATTGAATATTGAAGAGATCAGATGAATAAATTTGTAACAATTAATAGTGTTGAGAACTTTCCTTGGTTAACTAGTAATTACAAGATTCCAATAAAATATTTTACTTCTTTTAATAATCAGGATATGTTCGCTTATTAATTCAATTACAGTATAAGGAAAAATCTAATTTTTATTATTATTAGAATCATTTTACGTTATATATCACCTTATAAACCTAAAAATAGTATTTGTAATCAATTATAGGTAAAAAATACTGGAATATCAATGGTCATTGAAACTAGGAGAGATATGATTCTTTATAATTATTATGAATTTGAATTTCGACCTAGAGGAACTATTTTAAAAATTATTAAATATTTTATAATTATTATAAATAATTTACAATCCCTTGTTGAAAATAACATTTCCTTTGAAATCTTAGTGTAAATTATTATTGAGATGATTTTTTTAGAATGGGAATTGAAAATAACTACTTATGATGATACATAAAATATTACTCATCTAACTCTTGAATATTTGATTAGAACACTTTTAAAGCATACGGAAATGTGGAATAGAGATGCTGAAAAAGAGAAGAAACATAAATGTGGGGTATTTTTTTCAAGAACACATATTGTTAAAAATGAATTTCAATCTTCTGATAATGTGGTAAAGTATTCTAATATATTAATTCTATTATTGAATATGATTTTATTTCATTAGAAAATGATGAAAATCTATTGGCCAATAATGTGAAAATGATGAGAAGGATTTGTGGAAAATATAATTCCTAATATATATATGAGAAGAATCCTAAGGAAATGGTGATAAAAATGATTCTTTAGAAGATATAGTTTATGAATTTATGAAAACAATACACATTAGAAAAGATTTAAATTAGGTGAAGAAAAAATATAAGAGGGGAAATAAATTCCCAGAGGCATTCCAAGAAGCATTGATAGAAAAAAATAAGAAGGTTCTTAAGCCCCCATATACATGGAGTGCTAGTGGTGGAGACATTTCATTTGAGAGTTCATTAGATAATGGATTTTTAGGTCGAAATAATATCATAATCTATGATTAATTTTTAATAGATAACAAATACATCATGAATATGGTTATTGGTGAATCATTAAAATATATCACTTTAAATTCAAATTATCTTGATAGTGAATATGAAAAAAAAACTTCTACATCAACCAATGAATAATATTATTAATTGTAAGAGAATAAAAAATTATGTTGTTTTGATAATTTTTCTAGGTTTTTTGAATCTCTATAAAATGATATTTTAATTTTATTTAAAAAATAGTTTTTCTTTAATAAACATGTGAAAGAAAATGGAAGGCATTCCTGTTTAAATATTGAAATATAATTTTTTAATTATTTATATTAATATAATTTTTAGAAACATGATATTTATAAGTAACATGAAAATTATTTTTTTGAAAATAAAACAACTTTACTATGTGATATTGAAAATTTTAATTTGAATACAACTACTACTAAGGTATAAAGTTATTTGTAATTCTGAGTTCGGGAATAAGTCATTTGAAAAATAGTATATCAAATATCTCCAACAATAAAGAAAACATTGATAAGATGTATAATTATATTGACCTCATAGATATGTTTCTATAATACATTTTACTAATAAAAATTATATTTTTAAGAAATTATTTTTTTCCAAGAGGTTCTCCATTTTCATCAAAATTGAAAAGAGAATGATAATAAAATAATGAATGTTCATTGACTAAAAATAAATCCATATGATTTCAAAAGGAATATTTTCCAAAGTAATAAATTTTTTCTCAATTTAGAAATTTTTATGAAATGTACATTTCTAATATTTTAATTTCTAATAACACATAACCTAAGAAATATTTGGCATGATATGACAATATTTGTATTTTCAAGAAAATAAGGAATGTACCAACAACACAAAAAATTCATACATGGATAGTGGTTACTTTAGAAATATCAATACAAAATGTATTTCTCTAAGAATATAATAACCATTAAAGGTGGAAAAGTCATTTTATGTAGAAATGTTTCTGTAGAAATTATTAATTTCCCTAGAAAAATAGATTTTCATAAATTTTCTGTAATATCAAAAAAATTAGCAAGTCATGTTTTTCAAATAATATTTTAACAAATTTTTTTTCTTTAATACTTTATCGTTTCCAAAAAAACAAATAGATAGGTTTATTAGAATTATATTCTTGATGAAAGTAATATATTTTCACCAAAAGGAAATATATAATGCTCAATATTTAATATTTAATATTTATTTATTTTTTGTTTTTTAAATATTGATTCAATTTCTTATATATTATAAAATTTAATTTTTTTTAAAAAAAATTCAAAATGTTTTAACATATGTACAATATCTTATTCAGATAGTATTTTTGAAAAATATTAAAAGTACATAATTATATTTTAATTATTACAATATAAATTTTCATCCACCATATCAAATTTGAGTTTAAATATGAGCCATCAGATCTGTGGAATTCATACCATCACTCCATGCCTATAAATAGGTGATTGGGTCACGATATTCCACATGGGTTTTAAGAACATTTGATGACCAACAACACTAAAATTCTTGGCCAGTCTGATTCACTTGAATTTGTTTGATTGGATATTGCTTTCTTCGATCTAGATTATTAAGTCAATTAACTTTCCAAGATATAGACTATATAAAAAATTTCAAACCAAGTAGCAGAGAAATATAAACTAATCAAAAACATGTGTTTTGATAAGATTAAATCATTTCTGAATGAGATTATTTTTCTCAATGATGGATAAATGAATATATAAAAAATGAAGATTTTGATCTTCACTAGCCAAAAATTATTAAGAAATTGTACACATGAATTAAATTTAGTAAATAATATTACTTTTATAGTATTATATTTATTATTTTTGGTCTTAAGTGTTAATTGAATATTCAAAAATTATCATACTTGGTTAAAGTCCCTTGGGATAGTGAGTTGGATATTTATACACATAAGCTACTTGAGATGTTAAGTAGTTTTGAAACATTAAATTATGAATACACTTTATTTCTATATTTTGATAGAGTTAGAGAAGCATTTAATCTTAAACCAAACAAAAGAGTAGTTTCTTTACAAGTATAAGGAAATCTTATACCAAGGAAGATTAATCATGTCACCTTAAATTTATTCGATATTTCTTTATTACAAATCATTAAAAATATGTGAAATAATAATTTTGTCAAGTATATTATTCCGTTATTTGATGACGTAATGAAGATCCAAATGAAAATAAGATTTATTCATTTTATTTATTTTTTAAATAATATGCTATTAAAAATCATGTATGTGATGTAGATAAATTATCAATCCATTGTAATGATGAAAAATATCAAAATAAATATTAAAGAAGAGGCTTTTAGTATGAAATTTGTTTTATGAAAAATCAAAAGTTTTATGGAAAAAACTACCATAGGTGCATTCAAAGATTATATCTAACAAATCTAATAAATTTATAGAGAATTTAAAAAACATTCATCATCGCCTAAGATACAAAATATAATCAGTACATTTACTTTTGAAGATTATCAAGAATTGTAAAAGAGAAATAACAAAATTAAAGTAGTATATTTATAATTATTGATATAAAATGCTAAGGTATTATCATTATATTATATAATAGATGAATAAAGATAATAAAAAACATAACGAAACAAACTTATAGAATCAATAGTAGTTGAAAATATGATGGATGTTTTCAAAAAAGAACATATTGATTTTCATATAACTACTATAGAGGAATGTCAATGGAATCATTCAATTTACCTTTTATCATTTGTTCAAACAATTACTCAATATATTATAATTGTTATTCCCCAGTTTGTATCAGTTCAAGAACTGGTTGGAACTTCTTGAGTTCTATTTGTTATAAAAAAATGAAAAATGAAGTGTAATTGATATTGAAAATTTTATTTAACAATTCTCTTTTGAGATTATGAAATTTTCAAAGAAGCTTGGTAAAGCTGATTTCAGAAGAAATGATAATTTTTTAATAAAACTATTAAGATAAATTGATGAAAAATATCGAGAAAAAAATCATAAGAGTCCCCATAGGAGGAATATGAACAAAAACGTTTTATAAATAATCATCATCCTTTTCAACAAAATCAGAAAGATATGATCATCTAGTTGTATCTAAGAATCAAGATGGTTATGAGAAATATGATTATAATTAATAAACTCCAACCAGATTATTATATAATGTAGTGATTAAAAAATATATATGTGATGGAAATTTTAGAGTATTCTAATTTTAATTAAATATAATATATGAAGGTTGATGTTTCCCGTAGAACGTGAAGATTGTGTTTATCCAATGTATCATTGAACTCTACATATTCTGAAGAAACTCAATAAAATAAAAAAAATTTAATCATATTTTTGAAATTTAAACGATCATTTTAATAATTTAGTTGATTCCATTCCTTTAACAAAGACCATTGATTCTAGATGCAAATTGATTCAGAAAAGGATAAGTGTTTAAAAAAATAAGATTCAATTAATCGACTAGCTAAAATGGTTGTACATATTGAAGAGAAATTAAATTATTTCGATGTTGTTTCTAAATCTAAAAGAAGAATATTTAATAGGAGTTTTAGGTGGTTAAACGATACCAAAGGAGATATATTGATTCATGATGGTTCAGTTAGAAATTGTTAAGACATGTTCCTTAAATATTAAAAACTCTTTTCAAAAGATATCATTAGATGTTGATGAAAATATCCTCATGGTTGATCATTTAACGACTACATCAGAGTCTCAACATTATGAAATATTAAAAAATTAATAATAATAATTTTTTAGGAGTAAGTAAAAGAGTTGAAAATTTAGATTTTTGAGAAAAATTTTCTAAAAGAAGAAGTTGGGGGGATTAAAAAAGAAATTAGGGGATTTGAAGTTATGGAAGTAGGACTTGAAAAGATAGAGATAAATAAATAATAAGCATATAATAATTAGTGTGAATTCATAAAATAAAATTCACCATGATTAAACTCCATAATAAATAATTATTTCTTTTAGGAACTCTTAAATATTATTGTAATATGAAAAAAAATTTATTAAATGAATGATTTTTTCAATATTATTCTATTTATAAATTTCATTGAATGCTTTCAAAAATTAGGTCGGTGAATGTTACCTCTATATTATATATTTGGTGAAAATTTATCTTTTATAATTTGGGTTCATAAAACAATTAGTATAAACATTTCTAGTACTTCCTACCTCAATAATTAATTTCATAAATCATATACGGGATATGTTTTGAGAGAATTAATTAATGGAGAAGTGTTTAGAGGTGTTAATAAAGGTTAAATAATAAAAATAATTTTGTTGTGGACGTGATTTTATTCATGGGATACAGTCTTTTAAGACGATATCTTATTCTAATCATAGTTTCTTTAATTATAAAGGATTTATAAAGATATAGGGGGATAAGAAAGGTTAGAGGATATATGTTTCCTAATGAATAATTGATTCTACATTTTTCACACTTTTTCATTCTTTATGAGTTTTGGTTTTTTTATTTAATAAACAGGAATGATTATGGAGTAGAAATTTTACATTCTACACTTCCTATCACGAGTTTTAAAAATTACATCACATTATTAAAAATATTTATTACAGAATTTTAATTTACTTTGATTTAAAATATTTTTTTACAATACATATTTTTTATAAGTCACCAAAAATATCCTATATCTATGAATTTAAACATTCAATATATATATATATGATCCATCCGACTAAAATAAATATAATCTAATCGATTGTCTTATGTCCAATCCCTCATATTGAAAAATGTATAATCCACTAGATTGATAGAATTCCAGTCCATTTTATTAATGACATCCAGCATATCAGAATGACTGTAGCGTATATATTATTATGATGAATATAGTCTATAGGTTTGATGAAATCTAATCAACTAATATGACATTATTTAGTCTATCAGTGTGATGATATCTAAACTATAAATATGATCATATTTAGATTATATGTGTGATGATTTATAGTCTATCAGTATTAAATGTCTATTATATTACACTATTTTATTATTCAATGAGAATTATATGTTTATAACTAGATTTCGAAATATTACTACCATTAAAAATACATTATAGAAACATTGTTAACGTGTTATTGAAAAAACATCTTATTGAGTTGTATTTGTTGATTTTTTATGTTAAGATAATATGAGGCGTTTGAAAACAACTATATGATTCTTTTAAACCATGACCATGGGAGTGATGCCTATAATTAGAAGGGCATTCAAGAAGCTAGGGAGATGAATCATTTGAAACTTGATATGTCTGAAGCATGATCTTCCTGAACATCTCATTATTATAAATTGTAAATTTTTGGAGACTTTTAGTTTAATGGAATTAATTATGTGGATTTTGAATTTATTAAAATATTTATACTATTTCAGTCTACTATTTTCCCAAGGATACAATATAGGGATTCCTTAGATAAGAAGACCACTTTTATATATCAGGCTGATCGAGGGATTATAGTGAATTGGAAGAAGTGGGTTTTATAGATATTCACGTCGATGGATTCTTGGGTTTTAAAGGACATTGCTAATTCTGATATGTGAACTAAGGCCTTTCCTAGTGAGGATATACAAACAATATAATTAGGTTGAAAACTATAGATCTTATTAGTAAGTATATCTTCCACCCTTAAATTGTAAGTTAAAAGAGTAATTTTATTTTATTATTTATTTAGTAATTCATTCTTAAATTTATTTTAATATTATGTTTTACTAGTTTATATAATTTTCCTATTCCTTTGTACAATTTATGGGGAAATTTATTTATACTTAATATATCAATATTATGTTTTAGTTATTTGAATATTAGTCTGATATATATTATTCTGATCATCAGACACACACTAAGTCCAATAAACATGGTTTTGGGGTTTTTAGTAGTTTAATTTATAAACTATATTTCACCCCAATGTTTAATTCATTATATACTCTTATGATCCACAATATATTCATTCGACTAAAAATATTGTTTTATATTTTATTCGAGAAACATTTTTACTATAATTTTTTAACATCAAAAATAATAATTAAATTTCTATTTTTAACTCTTGTACAAATAATAAATTATCATATTTTATAAATAAATATATGTTTATAATATATGGGAATAAATTCAATTATCTAAATGCTCCCACACTAATTTACTTTATATATATAATTAATTGTGAAATTTTTATTTTAAAAATGAAATATTAAATACTATTAAACACATGTCAAATAACTTCACACATGAAAATATTAAAAAAATGTTATTACGTAAATAATATTTTATATAATTTAATTAAATAATAAATATTCAATTGAAAACTTTATTTTTTAACATGTAATATTTTTAATCTACTACATATAATATATCTATTATTCTATATATAATCAAATAATCATAATATTAGAATAATATTAATTTTAATGAAAAAAATACAATAAATAATATAATCTCCCTCAACTATCTAGGTAAATTTATAAATAATTTCAAATTAATTTATTAACATAACATACCATTATAACCATTTTATGAATAATCCTTCCAGTGTCACCTTTTCTGCAACCACATAATTATACTATTCCGTT
The DNA here is from genome assembly GCA_963277665.1 of Viscum album. Lineage (NCBI taxonomy): Eukaryota > Viridiplantae > Streptophyta > Magnoliopsida > Santalales > Viscaceae > Viscum > Viscum album. The sequence goes on along the minus strand of OY728166.1, from coordinate 31,411,039 downwards.
TAATGAATTTTATTAACATAAAATAGTGGAAAATTACAAATAGATAAAATTATAACATCATAATTTTTTTCAATTAAATATATAATAATAATTATTAACAAAATATAAAAATATACCAAATTATATTATAAAAAATAGATACATATATGCAAGATATTATTTAAATATCACTATAAAATCATCAAAACTAAACTAAGTAGTTTTAAAAAACTAATTTATTTTTAAAAAATTATATAAATATTTTTTCTGATATTGTTAAATTTTTTTAACAAAAATATTTTTAACTTAATTTTTATAATTATTTTATCAATAAAAATATCATCATTACCTGAATAATTTTTATACTGTACAGTAATTTTTTTCATATCATTCTATTTTGAACTTAACAAAATTGTTTCACATTCATTTTAATTATGTTATGATTGAAAAACACTATTGGAACATTATGTAAGTACATAGGTAATCATTTTACAATATTATTTTTATATTTAATCATTAAATTATTTGTATTCATGAATATTAATTATTTATATATTTCATATTTTCAATTCATAATAGTAAAAAAGATAACTATAGAAAAAAATACCATATCTTCATATAATTTAAGAAAATTTTATAAAATGTAATTCATTATGAAAATAAAAATAATAGAAATTTTATTATAATATCAATTAATTTTATTAAGTATATATTACATTAATATATTATTTAATATAAGTATTTCATAAAAATATTATTATTTTTACATATATAACATGTTTCTTCATATTTTTGAATATTTTACTATATATCAGTGTATTTCAAAATTTATGAAACAAAATTTAATATTTATACGTATCTAATTTTTATTTTTTGGTTACAAATTTTAAATCTATTAAAGATATATATTATTATTTAATAATATAAAATATAATAAACTAGAAAATTTTAAAACATATAATAATTGAAATAATGGAAAGGGACATTATATATATTTTTATAATATAATATATTATTTTATATTGAACTATAATTAATATATATTATTATTTAATGTAACTTTATATAATATATTTTTTAATGATTATTAAAATGATCATGTTAAAGATATTTATTGGTCTTATAATTGATATCACAACTCAGAATCATCTGAATCTTAATCGTTATATAATCTTAAGCCCAATATTCCTTGAATGACCACCCAAATATTCACATAATAACTAAATGAAATTTCCCCTTCATTATAATTCAACCTATTTAGTTACAAAATTATAATTTATTTAAATAAAGTTGTTTTTTCTTTGTGATTGTCTATATTTGTGAAAATGGTTATTATCTCCATCATCGTAATTTCCCAAGGAATAATATTTTTAGGAAACTCTTTAGAATAAATTATATTTCCTTCTATGATCTTTAGTCTTAGTGTTTATCGATTTTTATGAATAGAATTATTGTTCAGTATATATGTTTTATTCACACACTGTTTTTTTTTGTAAAATAATATTACAATATTTTATGTTATAGCTCACATTTTGAATTATAAATTCATATTCTCTAATGTTAAATAGAACCATAATATTATATGAATACATATTTTTAAATAATGAAAATAACAATAGTAATTCAATCAAATATAACTAATCACATATTTAAAATATTATTTCAAGTATGATGATTTTATTAAATCAGGTCTTGAATATTAGCTATATGATTCACCACATATATAAGTTGAATCTAATATCATAATCATTGATGGGAACCCATACAGTTGAATAATCATAGCTATATACGTACTCTGAATGATTTATAATACACTATTACGGTGACATATAATTTTCTAACAATGATATTACTTCTTATTAGATGGATAATCATTACAAAAAAATAGTCAATGAGAGAATCAAATATGATAATTATACAGGAAACATAGATACATAAAAAAACTAGATCATAAGTGAACTAGAACTTCTCCCACAATGTACTTCATAAATAGTACCCCTCTTAAACATGTCATTCATAATACCATTCTTCATAAACTATTGAAAGGAAATATAAGAACTAGGTCCTGGTAAAATGGGTAGAATAATTCACCAAAGAAATAATACAATATTATAGGTGTTGAAACTCACTAGTGTAATAATAACACAATATCTATGGAAATAATTAATCACTAATCAATATATGAAAGTCCCTCTAGAACATATCCCGATGAAGATTTACCTGAATAATAAAATCCCCCCAATTTGTGAAAAATTCAAGAAGCATATAGGTCATGATAATTACCCTTAACTCTAGAGGAATATCTGAATTCTCAATTATAGATAATGTGGCATTTATCCTTGAATCATTGACCTAAAGAAAAATTACCCCTATAAAATTGGGGATTTTACTACTAGAATTATGATTTCCACTAGGTCATAGTTGGTGAGAGTCAATGGGATCCTTATATAGACATTACTAGTAATATGAAACCCTCCCAGAATTAATAATCAATTCATAGATCCAAAAGAACATTATATACTCTTGGTTGCACTATATGAGGTCATATTTGGGGATCATGGCCTACCACCACTGAGGTATGGGAATCAGTAACTTCCAAGTGTATGAAATGAGGGCATATAAGTGGTTTATTTATAGAAATTATAACACGGTCCTCAAAAAAATGATAACATAGAATAACTCAAAATAAAATAATATGATAGGTACATAGACTTAAAATATTATACACAATATTCATGCTCATATAGCTTTGTATATGTTGATTTTTAAATCATAAATGGACACAAAAGGCACTCCCACGACCATCTAAAAAGATAGATTCCATGTCATGGTATCACATATTATATCTAGTGTTTTGATATATGGGGAGGAATTATATGTTTAGAGAGGAAAGACATTTAAGTTATAAATTTTCATCCTAATTTAACAATAAACATTTAATTTGAGAAAATAAATTTATTTAATTTCATACTCAATTTTATGTATATTAATCATGGTCCAGTTATATGTGCCACCATTCCTATGTTACAATTTATTAATATTCATAAGTGGTAATTAGAATGTCATGTAACTACAACCATAACCATATATCCTGTATCGGGATGTAATAGTCCATATATGATGGTTCAATTAGATGAATCACTATTCCCAATTCAATGAAGTAAAAGATGATTAAATTATATTGGATGTTCATGTAATCAAAACCGACAAATGTTTCATCCTATAAAAATAGTGGTTCCTGGATCAAACATATGATATTTGGTTAGTAAAGGTTCCCCAATAAATCTATGTGGGAAAAAAATCTAGGTTGATGAAGACACTTTTGTCAACCAATTATTTATCTCCTTCATGCTGTATAAATTATAGTTGGATTCCATATATATTAAATACGAACTACAATATGATGAAGACCATTCCCATGATAAAATAAATATGAAAGTGTATTTTTATGGAATGTGAATCATTACATTCTTATAATGTCCCATGAGACTATGCCTCAATTCCATACAGGATGTGCGTAAAATGAAAGCCTTTAATAATAATAATAAACACCAGAAATCTTTTGCATCACAAAATTGTGATATCAATACAATTGTAACATGAAGAATCTAGAATAGAAAGTCACATCCAAGGATATAATGATTTCTCTTGTATATGGGTTATCTAGTCTACTCCATACACTCAATATCAAATTGTGAAACATTCATATAATATTTCACACCAAAAAAATAGATTGAAAAAATAAAAAAGGATACAATTCCACTTCGTGACATCCTGAACACATTTCAGTCATAAATAACCTATCATGGTGGGACAAATTTCCTAAGCCATAACTCCTTGTACTCCATAGGCTGCTGAATATAACCTGTAAGAACCCAGACCTTCTTTTCAGGTATGTTTTTCCCTTTACTAGAGTTTTTGAGAAAAGAGGAGTGTCTGGAAATTTTTAAAGTACACGTCGTGTACTTTATGAGTATAATCCATGTACTCCCTTGGCACCTGAGGCTGTGTGTTGGTTGTGTCCGGACCAAACACACAACCATGAAGGGGTGACATGGAGGCCGCCTAAAGCGGAGTACAAAAAACCCTAGTACACACCATGTACTTTCTTTTTTCATTAAACACACTGGGCTCACATCTGACCGCTAGAAACATATTATTCTAGGTCTCGTTTGATTGATAGAATCCATACAGTGCCGAGACCTCTCCAAGCCATCGATCCTTCGTATGTTCTTTGAATAGACTCCCATCAATGGCATTGGAACCACACTGGTAATCTCTTCCTACTTCTAGAGAATCGTTTTCCAATTTCTCCTCTTTTTCAAGTTATCATGGGTTGAACATTTTGTGTGTTTTCATTAAAATACATCATTCTAAGTAGAATCAAGCCTCATGGCTCAAGTATATCATTCTCCTAGAATCAAGGTAGGTGGTTTGTGCCTTTCCGTTCAAACTCATTGACTATTATGGAGAAATTCCACAAATACCCTTGAACGAGGTATTGCTTGTTTAATGTTTTATCCTTGTTTGTTTTCCTGCCTTGCCGGTATGCTTGTATAGAGGTAATTTGGTTATGTTCATGGATAATTTCTATGCTTGGATTCTTTTCCCATGGTTATCTATTTACGAACTTTTGGTCTTGTTCAGCCTATTGGTCGTTGTACCTGTTTTCCATGCATTGTGACCGTAGGATGGATTGTTCTTCCCTAACATGATTGATATACTGTAGACTAGTTAGCCAAGTAGCTCTGTAGGTTTACATTGGCCATATAGAATTATTATGCATTGAATGGCACGAGGCAGTGAGAACCTGGTGCTATAGACTATAAGAGGATAGACCGAGTGAGCTTCCTCAAAGTGTCTTGGACATTGTAGACTATAGGGGATAGACCGAGTGAGCTTCCCAGGCAGTGATGGATGTTATAGACTACAATAGGATAGACCGAGTGAGTTTCCTCATAGAGTCCTGAGATTTATAGACTATAAGGGGATAGAATGAGCTAGCTTCCTTAGAGAGTTTTTGTTTTGTTTGAATTTTCGTAAACCACTCTAGGAAATAAGAGAAATTGGCCGAGTGAGATTCCTCAGAGTGTCTGTGAATGACCAGAGGCTATAAGAGTAATTGACCAAGTGAGCATCCTTAGCGAGTCTCTAGAACTTGGGGATATAAGTTGAATTAATAGCATGATCTTCCTCAGAGAGTCCCTAACTAACATAGACTATAAGGGGACTTGACTGATTTTGTTTCCTCAAAGAGTCTTATAATTATCGTATTACCAAACCAGAGGGGTTAGGCTGAGTGTACTCCCTGGAAGGTTGTTGGTACTTCTTGTATAAGACCAGAGTGGATGACTATGAGTTCTTCCAAGAGGGATTTCTATTTGTGCTTAGTTATTTGTTTCACTGTAGCTTGTTGATTTGTGGATTGTTTACTGCATTGTATTATCCTATTACTGCTTACTGTATACCGTTTACTGTCCTTTACCTATCATATACTCACTGACTGTAAGGCACAGAACTTTGGGTGGTTTCCTACTAGGATTTAGTCTCACACCCTATTTGGGTCAATCTTTTTAGTCCAAACAGATTATATTGATGCAGCTATATATGAGGGAAATCACCCTTCCACTTCAAGTACGTCACTTGTATTAGAGCAAGATAGCATGGGTCCATGCTGAGGCTTGCGATGATGAGGGGTTTCTTAACTATTTTATTTTGTACTTTGGTTTAGTAATGTATTCACAATTGGGGATTTTTTGGCTGCTTTACTAGATATAAGTATCATGCATCATTTCATATATATTTGTGCTCTAGTTTTTTATTGTTCTAATCTTCCGTTATTTTCTATTTTTGGAAATTTACTTCTTCCTCTATTGTATGTATTGTTATTTCCACAGTGTACTCTACCAATGGGGGCATTGTTTCCCCACCATAACACCCAAGGCCCTCACTGCTAGTTGGTAGCCTCTGACATTCGTGGAAATGCGCCTGAGGCCATGTAACCAACCGAGTACGGGGCGCCTCTGGGTGGATTCTATAACCAGAGTGTTACAATGTGGTATCAGAGAAATTATATTCACTTGACATAATGTTTGGAGCCTATAGACAGGGATAGGATGAAATAGGCACTTGGTAATAAGCTATTCCCAAGAGTAGCTAACGCGTGTACAGGGAAAATCCAATCTACATCGTTTATTGCAATTTCTTCAGGTTTAGCAATTTTTATAGTTGATTTGATTTCACCTTTATTGACTCACATGATGTGTGTTGTTACTGTTGATATTATTGAGGTACAATTTCTGTAGGAAACCGATGAGATGAGGGTATTCCATCTCATGCATCATATATGAATTTGATAAAAATTACATGTCATGCATTTTTTCCATGTCATCTAGGATGCATTAGTGATTTCATGTTGTTGTGATAAATGAGGTGTAAAATATGAATGATGTTGTGATTGATGCTTGATAGAATACCTGTTTTTAAAAGGATTTCTATATGTAAGGTCTTGTTTGGATGAACGCCAAATTTCATTTCATGAGGTGTTATAAACCCACATGAATCGAAACATGGTGGATCATTGACTTGTTTCCCTTGTGTATGATAAGTATGAGATGCCAAGAATTGATTCGCAGGGAGTATGGCCCTCTCGAATCAGAATTTGGAACCTTAACACTTTTTTTCTGTGTTTTATGGGCTTCAGAGGAGTTTTTAAGCTACTGTACGGAAAAAACCAGAATAAACGACGTGTACTTTATGAATACACATCGTGTAGTTTTTTAACTGTGTCACTGACTGTGTGGGAAGAATCACGGGGTTGTGAAAAATCTTCAGGAACATGCTGTGTATGGTAAGTAAACATTGTGCTGTAGAGACTGTGTGTCTACCGGTGTGACTAATGAAATATATGGATGAAACTTCGATTGTACACGTCCTGTCCTATTTTCACATGCTATTCCATGTAACCTAAGTACTCGTCTGTGTCATGAACAACACGGTTCGAGTAAAAATTTCAAGTACACATTGTGTTCCCATGGAGCATGACATGTAGAGTGAACCGTGTAGCTGGATGTGTAACTAACAACACAAGTCGTTGAAACCTTGTCTAGTATACACCATGTGGAGTTCATACACGCCGTGTAGTATAGGATTAAGAGGACCGTGTGGGTTAGCCATGTAAGAAGACACGGGAAGGGGAATAGAGTTCAACTACACACTGTGTGTTGGGAAGACACGTCGTGTGATTGGGGCATTACATGTCCAGTTGTGGCAGGAGTACACGCCCATGTGAATGGATTAAAAGAACATGTTTTGTCGTTTCTATACACGCCATGTAGTCGTGTTTTGTAAAACATGAATGTTTCTTTCTTTGGTCCCCCTATTGTACTCTTGTCTTCCTAGTCATTGATAATCCTAATCTATGGTGTGCTTTTGACCATTCAGAGTTATGCCACCAAGACATCCTCTATTTGTACATCAGCTGCCATACGATGATCAGACACTGGATATGGTTGATCAGGGATCTCCTGCAGATCCTCCTTTTGCGCCAACCATGGAACCAGCAGTTTTACCAGTTACAGGTGCTGATGCGCAGTTTAGGGATGATTTTATAAGGATGATGTAGACATTCCAGGGAGCACCGCCTCCTGCCCCATCATTGGCATAGTTGACGTGGGGTGTCAAGCAGTAGAATCCTTATAGTTTCTCTATGGATGGAGGACCCCAGGATGTAGAGTCATGGCTAGAGGCCACACTGATGAATTTTGAGCACTTGGATATACCTCTAGAGAAGAGGGTGAAGCTCGCGACCTATATGCACCGAGACTCTTCCAAGAGGTGGTGGGAGGGGATATCACAGTCAGGACGCCAGTAGAGTATGAGTTGGGATTAGTTTCGGTGCATCTTCTATGATTAATTCTACCCGGAGACCATGACGGCCAATCGAGCCTGGGAGTTTATGAAACTGGAGTAGGGCACTCTATCTATTTTGGATTACTCGTCTCACGTTGCTGAGCTACAGCGTTTCATGCCTATTTCAGGAGGTGATAAGATGTTCCTTGCGTGGAATTCTGAGGATGGTCTGAGGCATGACATTTGATCGTAGGTGAACATCTTCATGTTGACTTCTATATCCTCTATCATCAACCAGGTGCTGATCACTTAGCACAATCTGAGGGATTCTGAAGTAGCGAACAATGTAATTTCGACATCCAGAGTTAGTGTTCCTCCTAATGATAGCATGAAGCGCCACATGGATTCTACTCGTGGAGATCAGAGTAGACGGAATGTATCTTCGGGCAGCCATGTAGTATGCTACCAATGTGGGAGGAGCGAGAATACTAGGCCTCAGTTCCATAGAGACCCGATGGAGTTCCAATCTAGTGGAAATATGGGCCATCATTAGTGTTTCGGTCAGTTATCCTCACCTACAGGTAGCGGTAGGGTTTCTTCTATGACCTCGCGTTCAGTAGATGCATCACTAGTTTCTCACCAGCCTGGGAACTAGAGTTCTTCCAGCTATTCAGGATGAGGTGGAGGTCATGGTCATGGTAGTAAATCACTAGGCTACCAGTGAAAGCATAGTGTATCAGCTCAGAGAGGTCATACAGGGTCACAGGGCCACGGTACATGCCATACTTTAGGAGGGGAGCAAACCCATCAAGAGCAGGATCCCGACCCCTCAATAGTTCGAGGCACGATCTTAGTAGCCTCAGTATTATCCTCTACTCTTTTCGATAAAGTGGCTTCCCATAGCGTTATCACTATTGCTGTTGTGGAGAGACTTGGCCTCTTCCTCTTATCCTATGCTGATACTTTGACTCTAGATGCACTGTTGGGGGCTAGAGCAGTTTGTTCATGATAGTCAGGGGCAAACAATTCTTTCTTCTGAAGATGTTACCTCTACCATACTTGATCGAGAATGAATAAGGTAGATATCAGATTATGAAGGCCTAGTCCTCAGGGAAATCATGTCAGGACTGGTCCATATTCTTGGGTAGACCATATGAAATGATGAGATCCTTCGATTCCAGGGACACGTATGGGTGCCAACAGACATACGTGATGACCTGATGCAGGAGTTTCATTCCTCAGTTTGGGAAGTTCATCGTGGCTTCACCAAGATGTATCATGATATACACCATCAATATTGGTGTGCAGGTATAAAAAGGGACATTGCTGGTTTCATCATGAGGTGTTTCACTTGGTAGCAGGTGAAGGCGGAGTATCAGTGACCAGCAAGGCTTTTAAATCAGTTACCCATTCTCGAGTGGAAGTGGAACGACATCGCGATGGACTTCGTAAATGGTTTTCAGAGGTCTCCTCGAGGGAATGAAGGATTATAGGTTTTCATTGACCGACTCACAAAGGTTACTCACTTATTTCCGATCAAGGAGACCTTCAGTGTTGATGAGATGGGGTGGTTGTACATACGAGAGATTGTACATCTGCATGGAGTTCTGCAATCCATTGTTTCAGGCAGGAATGAAATTATTACTTCTCGATTTTGGCAGGGGATTCAGAAGGCTTTGTGTACACATGTACTTTTGAGTACAACTTACCATCCCTAGACTGATGTCCAGTCTGAGCGTATGATTCATGTTCTTGAGGATATGCTCAAAAAATGCATTCTGGATTTTGGAGGTTCATGGGAGAAGCATATACCTCATGTGGAGTTTTCCTACAACAACAGTTTCCAGGAGACTATTCAGATGGCACCTTATGAGGCTTTGTATGATAGACCATGTCGATCACCTTTATGCTGGCTGGAGATAGGAGTGGTAGCTTTGCAGGGACCTCATCTTGTTTAGGAGACCTCATAGAAGATAGAGTTGATTCGGAAGAGGATGGAAACGACACAGTCTCGATATAAGTCTTTTGATGATCAGTGGAGACAACCTTTGGAGATCGAGGTTGGGGGTCAAGTTTTCCTATATGTCACACTAAGGTTGGGACACAACAGGATTCAGAGACAGGGTAAGCTTTCACCACGGTACGTCGGGCTGTTTGAGGTGTTGGAGAGAGTTGGGCTGGTTTCCTGTTGGTTTTATTTTCCTCAGAGGTATCGGGCTATACATGACATTGTCCACGATTCTCAGATCCAATGTTACTTTTCAGACTCATTTCATGTCTTTCAACCTGAGAAGGTTGGGCTCGAAGGGGATGCATCATTTGAGGAGCATCCTATCTGTATTTTCAATTTCTGTACAAAGGCTCCCCGTGGTCAGTCTATTCCTCTGGTATGGGTGCTTTAGCATCACAGGCGAATACAGGACGAGACTTGGGAGAGGGAGGCTGATGTATGATCACAGTGGCCGGAGCTATTCGGGGTTTCTTCTTCTACGCCTCTCTAGGAAAATTCGGGGACATATTTCATTAATGGGGGATGTTTGTAAGAACTTGGAAATTTTTTTAGTTATATTTTTCCTTTTTATGGAGTTTTTGAGAAAAGAGAAGTTTCTGTAAATTATTGAAGTACACACCATGAACATTATGAGTACACTACATGTACTCCCTTGCCACATGAGGACGGGTGTTTTCGTGTCCAGGTCACATACATGGTCATGTAGGGGTGACATGGAGTCCACCTAAAATGGAGTATGGAAAAGCCTAGTACACGTTGTGTAATTTCTTTTTTTCCATTAAACGCACTTGGATCACGTCTGATTACAAGAAACGTCTTCTTCTAGGTCTCATTGGACTAAGAGAAGTCGTACGGTGCCGATACTTCTCTAATCCATTGATCCTCCTTCTATTTTTCGAATCAACCATCATCGATTTCATTGGAACCGAAGCGGTATGCTCTTCCTTCTTCTAGAGCATCGTTTTCCAATTCCTCCTCTTTTGCAAGTTATCGTGGGTTGAATTTTTTGTGTGTTTTCATAGATCTACGACGTTGTAAGGAGAATCAAGCCTCATGGATCAATTATATTGATCTCTTAGCATTAAAGTAGGTGTTTTGTTCAATTCCATTCAATGTCATTAGGTATTATGAGAAAATTCTACCAATACCCTTGAACGTGGTATTGTGTGTTTACTTTTTTACACTTGTTTGTTTTCTTGCCTTGCTGGTATGCTTGTGTAGAGGTAATTTGGTTATGTATATGGATAATTGCTATGCATGGATGTTTTTCCCATCCTTATCTAGTTACGACCATTTTCTATTGTTCAGCCTATTGGCTGTTATACCTGTTTTCCATGACTTGTGACCGTAGGATGGAGGGTTGTTCACTGACACGCTTGAGATGTTGTAGACTGCTTATGCAAGTAGCTCCATAGGTTTAATTTGTCTATATAGCATTATTATCCATTGATAGGCACGAGGCCATGAGAACAAAGTGCTATAGACTATTAGAGGATAGACTGAGTGGGCTTCCTCAGAAAGTCTTGGACATTATAGACTACAGGGGATAGACCGAGTGAGCTTCCCAGAGAGTCTTGGATATTATAGACTACAGGAGGATAGACAGACTGAGCTTCCTCAAAGTGTCTTGAGCTTTGTAAAATATAAGCGGATTGACCGAGTGAGATTCATCAGAGAGTATTGGTTTTGTTTGAATTTCCTTAAACCACTCCAGGCTATAGGAGGAATTGAATAAGTGATCTTCCTCAGAGAGATTGTCATTGACGTGAGGCTATAAGAGAAATTGACCAAGTGAACTTCCTTAGAGAGTCTCTAGACCTTGGGGCTATAAGGGGAATTGACTGTGTGATCTTCCTCAGAGTGCCCCTGACTACCTTAGACTATAAGGGGAAATGACTGAGTGTGGTTCCTCTAAGAGTCATATAATTTTAGTATGACCAATCCAAGGGAGTTAGGATGAGTGTAATGCCCAGAGGGTTGTTGGTAATTCTTGGATAGGACCAGAGAGGATGTTTGTGAGTACCACCCAAAGGGATTTCTGTTTGTGGTTAGATATTTGAATCAATGCTGCTTGTTGATTTGTGGATTGTTTACTACTGTGTATTATCCTTTCAGTGCTTACTGTATACTGTTTATTTTAATTTACCTGCCATATACTCACTGAATGTTATGAATAGATCTTTGGGTAGTTTACTAATGGGATTTAGTCTCAGTCCTTATTTGGGTAATTCTTTTGAGCCCAAACTGATGTTATTGTTGCAGGTATAGATAAGGTAAAGATCCCTTCAACTTTAGGTACTTAAATTTCATTGGAGCGAGTTAGCATGGGACCAAGTCGAGGAATCCGATGCTTAGGAGTTTCATATCCACAGTATTTTGTACTTTGGTTTAGTACAGTATTCAGCATTATGACTAGATCGGATGCTATCCTAGAAATATGTATCATGCATCATTTCATATATATATGTGCTCCAGTTTTTTATTATTCTATTATTCCGTTGTTTATTGTTGTTGGATTTTTACTACTTCTGCTATTGTCTATATTCTTATTTTTGTTGTCTACTCTACCAAAGAAGGTATAGTTTCCCCACCATCATGCCCAAGGCCCTCGCTACTAGTCGGCAGCCTCTGGCATTTGGGGAAATGTGCTTGAGGGCATGTATCCGACCAGGTACAGGGTGCCTCTAGGTGGCATCCAGAACCGGGACATTACAGAACCAAAAGTTATTAATGCTAAGGTTGAAAGAAAATACCCTCATGATCAAAGTGACAAAATGGTATGGATCTAATACACATTTAATGGAAGTATGATGGTTAAATAATTGAAACATAATAACACGAAAAATAGTTGAATTAAAACATATAGATAAAAGCAATTTACCAAAATTATATCCATGTTTATATAAAAATGACAATGTCATGATGATATAATAAAAGGGGTAAATATAAGGGGATCCTTACAGAATGGATATGTTATTGATGCATGAAAAAATTAAGTGTAGGACCCATAAATTATATCCAATTATTCCATGATATCAGGGTCGTTACTGTGCTATCATCTCCATCCAAGCGCAGAAAAAAAATTTATCCCATGGTGGGTGATCTCCTCTGTCCCTACTTGCATCCATGAATTATGTTAAAGTACCAATCAGTTTCCCAAATTAGGTGTGAGTAAATATCAATAGGAAACTACCAATGGTGTCCAACACTATCTAGTATGTGAATATAACATGTGAATTTTATAATTATAATAAAAAAGGTGGAAAATAAAAAGACCGTGTTGGTCTAGATTCTCTATTGGAAACCCATTTAATACTATTTTTCATTAACCTAAACCATGATTTCATATGAGAATTATACCTTATAAAATTTTTATTTAGAATGATAGTATTCAATGGGTTCTCTCTTGGTGTCTACATAAGGTGATAGTCATATGATGTTCTGTAATTCTCTTATCATTTAATGTTTAAGAAGATAATAAAATTCGTCCATCATGAATGTATAAAATTTACAAAATAAATGTATATTCTTTGACATTCAATATATACCATTTAATTAATTTAAAACCTAATATTGTCCTTTTTATTAAACATAGGGAACAAAGGTATTGGTCCACATATAATATAAAAAATATTCTATCAAGGATTCCATCATTGTAATTATATAAAGAACCCTAGTATCACTCATGGATTTGTATAAAGTCATTTCCCTCAAAGCCAATCCATGATATTTCACATATGTAACCCAATATCACTCGTGGAATGGTATGATGGAATTTTAACTTTATCCATTCCTAGGTATTCTAATTAATGAACCAATTATTACTCATGGAATAATATAAATCCATCCATGAAGGGTTCATAATTAATAAATCAAATATAAGAATCTATGTATCACCCAAGTGGTGAAATAATGCATTTATAATTTAAATAAATTATTTTTTATATTATCATCCAAGGAATTACTAGTTGTGACACTTGTATCACCCCGAACATGAGAATATGGTTGGTCATTAATAAGTGGTTAATAAATTCCATTTAATATCCGACTTAATTAAAATTGTAAATTTAATTATAATGGAAACACAAGATATAATTGAGGAGAACAAAGGTCCTAGGAACAAGGGATTATCATTATGACCTTCTTCAATTAAAATTACATTTTATTCATAAGAACATACTCAATACACCCCAATTGGTGGTTTTATTTTCATTACTATGCATAAATCTGACGGTCTATTAAAATAGAACACCCTAAAAGATGGTTTTTATCAAGGTAAACAATATAAAAAAATTATTTTTATGGTGAAAGGATAACCAATTTGAAATTTTAATAATATATTTAATCAATTTCAATTTACAAATCATTACACAAAGATTTTATGTGGTGTGGAAGGATTATTTATAATATAAAAATGAAATCTTTTAGTAAAAAGGGGTAGACCACCTACCGTATACGTCTATTCAACTCCACATCATGTACATGCCTCTAATATGAGTTGGAACTAGAGTAAGTTAATTAAAATAAAAATTACCATAAAATATAGAATATTTTTCTACATGGTTTTTTAATTTAGTACAATTAGATAAACCAAAAAAGAAGGAATGCAAATGGGAGACATATTTTTGGAAATCAAATGCGATGAGTGATGCATGGATTAAATTATAGATAAAGAAGATCAAATGAGTCATATATCAGATTCGAAGGGATAGATCCTAGTACTTCTAACATCCATGAATGATAAATTATAGAGGATGAAGAAGAAAATAAATTTAATGGAGGATGGGATGAAAGGGAATTTTAAACATTAATTCTTATATATCAAGAGGAATTTATGATATAAATAAGAGATATATGGTGAAACAACGCTTTTATAGGGTCTTTCCAATATTGATTGTTTTAAATTTAATTTTTACCATATAAGATCCTCACATAAAATGTATATTCATCTCTAATAGGGTTATATAGGCCTAAGGGTTAATCACTAGAGAATATATTGCATAAATTATTATAATAGAGACTGATACTCCTTCATTTGATGATACTCGTAGGTATAGACATAAAAAACATAATAACCATTTAATAATGCCCAAAGTATAAATAAATTAACATGAAAACTAAAGAAAAATGTACCTAGAAATTGATGGGGTCTTACATGGGTAACTTGCTAAATAATCATTATAGTCAAGGTGCACTCCAAACACTATCCCATTGGATATATTCCTTTAATGAGTTGTGTTAACTCCTTATTCGATTCCAATTTACCTGAAAAGATATCTATCTTTACCCAATTAATTAAGGGGATATCTAATTCTATACCCACCAATCACATTATGGAAATAATATATATTGTATTTCATAATTTCATAAATCATTCAGAATATCATTACCCATAAAATGAAATCCTAATTCATAAAAATTTCCTCAATGCATACCCCATGTAGGAGAAAATGTTTTCATAACTTAAGTAGGCCCTATAAGTGATTTTTTTAAATAATCATCCTTAAATCTTCATCATAATAAGTAATAAAAATAATGATAGTATATAATATCATTTTATCATATACCTAGTAAATAATAATTAACATAATATGAAGTTATCTTAGATGAAAGAACTATTAAAATATATCTAGAATATTTATTGTGGAAAATAACATATTACTTTTGAATTAAATCCTTCAGAACACTTAATTTTTTTTAATATCAATAAAACAATTTTTATTTAATGTAACCTTCAAAACATGTAATGGAAACTTTATATCATCGTGTTTTTAGTGTGTTGGGAAATTTTATTAATGTTGTATATGTTAAAAGAAAACATTCGTTCAGACATTTGTAAAAATGATTCGAAGCAAACCTCATTCAGAAAATGATAATTATATTTCATTTAAACCATTTTATATAATTAAATCATGGGTAAATATGTGTTTTAAAAATCATCGGTGAATATTAAAACATTCATGAAATCATTTTTAGGATGCATGGCTATGGAATAAAAATCTGTTTTGGTTGAATAAGAAAATAAATTCGGCTTCACTTATAAATATTTTTTTGATATCTTAATTCCATAATGAAAGTAAACTAGATTTAGAACATAATTTATCTAAAAATAACCATATTACATTAAAATCATGATACTTATTTAGAGGTACATACTGAAATTTCATAATAAAAATGTAACAAAAATATATCCCTATAAATAATAAGATCATAACATAGAACCCTTACCTTGAGTTCCACTTCTTTTAAGAGGACTTTATCCACAACTTATTTGAAATAAATTTTTTAAATTTCCTTTTAAGGATTAGTCAGATAGTCTTCTGTGAATAAAAACAACCATATAATGTTTTTAAGGTTATTGAGAAAATAATTTTGAAGGGGTTGATCCAACTAGAAGTGTCAAAGTGGTGTAATTAAGGGAATGAAGGGGTTCCATTTTAAATTTATTAGAGGGTAACTATTTTTATTTCCTAAAATATAAAAACATAAAAAGTAAATTTTAAGAAAATTACTTCAAAATGTTCAGATAATCAAACCTAAGGTTGGATTTAGTTTAAATTCCTTCATCCAATATAGTTTATAAAACTTTATATGGAGTTTTCAACATTATCTTATAGTTCAACCACTTATTTAACCTATTTTAACATTAATCATGGTATTTTATTTTTAATTCCAAAATTTATATAATTTTAATATTGTTATATTATTAAATAATTTAACTAAATATTATTTTCAAAAAATATCATTAATGTCATTTTTTACATATTAATTTGATTTGAGTCTAATTGAAACTTGAGAAATGACTTTGAATATTGTACATTAAATACACATTAATATGTCATAGTCATCTATAAATTTTATGTAAAACTATAACTTACTCAGATTATATTAATTTTAATATTTTTAATTTCTTCATTTTAATTTTTATACTAATTGAAAATGTATCATGTCAGCTTTTCATACAGATTTAATATAATTATAAAATTACTAAAAATATAAAGATATTACAATCATGGAAAAAATTTAATTATTTTAAGAATAACCATTAATATTTATTCACATATAGCTCTTTAAACAATGTAAAAACATAAGTATTAATTAAAATTAAGGGGGGAGAAATTCTTTATTTTTCTTTGACTTATATATTTTAAGGGAAATGTATCCCACAAAAAATTAAATTTCAAGAAAAACTTGATAAGGGTGATATTAAATTCTTTTCATAATAATTAATATGAATAATAGTGCCCCTAACATTTATTTTTATCATTGGTTAACCTGATTAACCCTATACTATGGTGATACATTTTTCCTTAGTTGCAATTCATATTTCAGAAAATTAAATGTCCCAATTTAACAAATCATGAAATCCATATTATAAACATAGAATTCTTTTATTCTAAATTAAATTTCTAAATATTGATGAAAATCATTTTAAGATATGTGTGAAAAAAGTTACAAACACCTTTTTTAAGAAATTTCATTTTAAGAGTACTGGATATATATATAATCTTATCCCATTCCTAGAAAAATGAATTAGATTAATGTTAAGCATTAAATTTAATATATAATGTATAATTGTTATTAAAATCATTCAAAAATAATAATTAATTTATCTATTAACATAAAAACAAATTGCTACAAAATAACCGTTTTTCATAAAAATTTCTCCATTATTTTCAAAGCAGTTTTTTATTTTAATTAGAAATTAATTTACAACCAATTAATTCATTTTATAAATATGAATACCATTGTATATTAAAAATTTATGTATTCATATTCATACCCTCCAATACAATGGAAAGGTTATCATTATCACAATAAATAATAATATTTTAATAGCAAATTTTTGTTCGTTTAAAATATCTGTAATCAATTAATAATTCTATCAAATAAATCAATTTTTTATAAAGATAACTATTTCATAAAATCTAAGGGTGTTGCATTAATCCCCCAAAAAATTAACTTCAATCTCAAAAATTATATCAACATGAAAACAATTGATGAATATATCTCTATGTATTTATATCCTTTGGTTCCCATATATCTTAATCAAATTTATGAATCCTATATAGATATTTGACTAGGTGGTTAATCATTAACCATAATTCTTTATCTCTATAATCTATTATTTTTTACGTTTTCTTTATCGGAAGGATCATTCTACTGTGGTATAACCTATGTGTTCAATACTTGTTAATGAACATATGTGTACCAAGATAAGAGAGATATGTATTTCATCAAGAACATGAGGGAGGGAAATAAAGCGGGGATAACTTAATCAATGAAGGAATTACCATCAATCACACTTCATGCGAGGGGAATCAAGCATCCAACTGATTACCATCCTAGGTCCCCCTGATGTTAATTTTCTTAATTTTATTATTTTGGATATTTTCCCCTTGAGGGTTCTTATTTTTTCATTAACTATTCTATTGGTATTCGTTACTACAACCCCCCAACCCACCCCATGATTTTTTCTTCCCCTCCTTGCACCATGTTATTGGGTATGTTTTCCTATTCAATAAAATTATATAATTTTTTACATTACATGAGATATGTTTGGAGGAATGAGTTTTTAATAAGCTACCAACCCTAATAAATCAATAATACCATAGGGGAAAATATAAATTCTACTAAAACATCCCCTATTTTCAAATATTATAAAACATTTTCAAAAATAAAATCACATAAGAACATTATCACCAAATTCTAACACCAGATCTCATCAATGATTATCATCATAACATTTATTTTGACCAAGAGCCTCATCAAGGTGTTGATCGATGGATTTTATATTCAAATGACCATCCACATTACAAAATATTGAGTTTTATTAGAATAACACAATCTATTTGAATTTAGGTTCTCTTTAGGTTTACTATTTAAGAGAATTGGATAATAAATCGTAAATTACAAAACCATAAATTTACAAAATTTCCACTTATATTTTTTATCCATATTTTCTATAAAAAAAACTTTTATAGAATCATGTTTTATTTTCCATAAATATATTAATGAATTTTATCCTAATTCCATACTAGTCCCTAATCATTAATAAATCCCTATGAAAAATAGTTGAAAATGTGGGATGATAAAAAAAAGAACTGTAACGAAAAAGAAGAGTAAAAATAATTTTATAGTGAAAAAATGGAAATTGATTTATAAAAATTTGATAAAAACATGACTTTAGTAATAAAATAGTATAATCATTGTTTTAAAACAAATGATACTTTTCTTACTCTTTGAAATAAAGGTTTTATAGGAAAAATAAAAATCCAACAACGAAAGGTCATGTAGGTGACTTATAAAATCATCATCATATAACCATTATAGAACCCTTTGAAATTGGAATAAATATATGGTCGACTTCCAAAATATTTATCTAGGTTACAAATCATCATCAAATGCATTAAAGAGCAATACTAGGGCTCAATAATCATATATTGAATTATAATGGTCCTCAAACCTATATATCTAGATCTATAACAGGGCTCAACATGTTATATCATTATCTATAATGAATCTTTACTCATCATATATTAAGCTATAATGTGGCTCAAACTGTTATATATTGATCAATATCCAAGGACCATATCTTGAATAATACTCTATAAAAAATTCTTCTAAACCCATGTCAAAATCATTTAAGATACTAAATAATCTTTCTTTATAGAAAACATTTCCAATATCAGTATACCCAAAAAATAATTTTGATATTTATTATTTAATGAAAACATGAAAGCCTGTAGAAAAATTAAAACATCAAATAACTATTAATATGAGATAAAATACTAGTGTCAACTTCTATGTTAAAATTTGACATTAATTTTCCTTTTTTGTAGTGAAACTCAAACATTATATTAAATCCTTATATTTGAAAAACATTTCATGAAAGTAAAAGAAACTAATTAATTAAAATCTAAAAAATTCACACATCAAAAGAATCTATTTTTATTGAAAATAACTATAGAAATTAATAAATGAAAAAAAAATACATTTTTTATGGATTCATGATGGTTCAATATTTTCTTTTACTATATATGAAAAATCCACTACTTTTTTACTTTTATAAAAATATTTTATTGGTAACTTTAAAATAGGATTTTTAAAAGAATTTTATATACCTTGAGCCACAGTCAGAAAATGGATTCATTATCTTCTATAATAAAAACAATATTCTTCATTTATAGTTTTATAAGGAAAATATTCATGTTCTTTGTTAATTTGTTTACTTTAATAACATATTATACATAATTACATAATTAATTAAATCATATTCTACTGTTTTGATGATATTTGAATCAGATGTGACAAATGAATTTAGTAGGCTTAATATCGTCTAAGAGTTCATTATTCTATCAGCTTCAGAATAATATTCCCAAAATAATAATAAGTTTTATACATCAGTTATTAATTCACATCATACCAATAAGTATGAATATGAATGGTATACAATATGACCAAGGAGATGGTTTCTCCTACGTATGAACAAGTCATGTTTAGATAATTAATGGTATTTATGGAAGGAATAAATGTATTAGTTTTTCTTTATATAATGATCGTAATATCATAAATATCATATTACTTCTTTAAATATAATTATATATATATTATCCTTGTTAGTTTGTGGTGAAAAATGAATCACAACACTTTGTAGAGGTTGTAGTCCACACGTATGCATGGACAATGTTAAAATTTAATATGGAATAGAATATTAATAAGGTAAATGATTTTCTAATGATAAAAATTTAATGAGTATAATATAAAAATATTAATTTTATAATTATAACAAGTCATTAGTGATAATGATGGAGAAATAATTACATTGGTTCCTAAGACAATTGATAGTCATACAAACAAACGATGGTACTATTTCACAGTTAATAGAAGAGGGGATGGATAAAAGATATGTTATTAACATAATGGTATATAATTATATGGATTATACATGTGTTATTGTTTTATCATGTTTGAAAATAAAATACAAATATCTGATTAAAAAAGAAACCACTTCTTCATACATCTTAATTTATTTAAAACCATAAAACAAATAAGGATGGGGTTATCAATAAAAAAGACCTCTTGAATTATTGGAGTGATTCTATAAATGTATTTGGGAAGTAATTGTTAGAACCCAAGGAATTTTAATGTATTATTAAATTAGAATAAGTGGTACCATTTTATAATAGAGTAGGGTGGCACTCATGGAATTTGTCAAAATATTATATAAATATAAATTTACATTTATTAGATATTTCTCCAAAAATATTTATTTATAATAAAGGATGAGGATGGTTCGATATAATAAAATAAAATAAAAATTATACATTGTCCCTAATGTTTTACCCATTTCTTATGTGTCTAACCCCTTATTAAACATTTTAAAACGTACCATAATAATAAATATATTTACACTTTTAGAGACAATATAGTTACTTAAAAATGAAAAATGATCATAGATATGCCATGATTGATATTTTAAAAACCTATACACTTAATAGTTCAAATATATGTTTTAAATATTTTATATAAATTATTAAAAGATATTTTATTTGAAGATGCCACTAATGTTAATTTTATAACTATTCATTGCTTTGACATTAACAATATTTAAATAATGCATTGAATTAGAACCGATTATCTTAATAAATATAAAACATATAAATGTAATATATAATTTTTTTGATTAAATTATATATCAAAAATTATTTTACTATGAATATTTTTAATATAATTTATTTAATTCTTCCATTTGATTAATAATTCCTACATTAGTGTTACGTATCAATTTTAGGTGACTATTTCATCAATAAAATTTAAAATATTAACCTAATTAATTTGAGTATTTGATAGTTAAAAATTCAATTTATAGTCTAAAATATATACTAGATACCCATATTTTAAAAACTTCAATTTTTAATAAAAATATATATATTTCAATATTCATTAAAAAATCAATATTTTTCAAAAATTATCTGAAATTCATCCTATAAAAATTTTTAAATGATGAATTCAAAAATAAAAATTATTTTTTTCAGATTATTTATATTAAATTTTCCAAAAATTATTTATGATACTCACTCAAAATTCAGTAAAAACAATTTTTTAAATAATAATTATTTTAAATAATAAAATGACTTTACTAAAATTATAAGGGTAATTTTATAGGAATTGACTAATACATTAGTAATGAGTAGGATAATTAAGCATTTTAAAATTTGGATTATTGTATTCATTCCCTCCAAATTTTTGGATTTTTTATAATAGTGAAATTTAATAAATAATAACTTGTTGTTCATTTAAGATTTAGGTTCCGTATATTGTATACATGTTAATCCATTTTAAAATCATGGAATATTAAATTATCCCCCACGAATATGTTTTCCCTTGAAATTTTAATATATACTTGGTAAATAAGGTTTTGGTTTTTATAGTTATTTTGCTGAAATCCCATATCATAAGATGTATAAATAAATATTATACTTAAATAGTGAGAAATCATAGTATAATGGTCATATAGAATTAAAAATACTTGGTTTCCATATAGAAAAACATTCATGGTAATTGAGAAAATTTATATTTAAAAGAAAACTACCTCTTATGGCCTAAAAGATAACGATAGAGAATATGCTCATTAGAAAGTTAGATGTCACAAAACCATAAATCAGTCATTAGATAAAAGGATATTGATTTCTCGGTCGAAAATGTACACAGATAACTTTTTTTTCAAAATCCTTTCTCTAATGTTATGTAATTATTTTTCTATACAAAATAATAAAATAATAAAAATAAACTTACATGAAATGTATAAATTATTTTTTTATCAACTCCCACAAAAATTTTATTTTTCTCAAAAATGATGAATATATATGATGTATTTTTTATTCTTGGAGTAATATAATCAACTTCTACATATCACAATGGAAAATATATTTCTCTTTTCCCTATAAATTAACAATATCCAAAATATTTATCACCTGATAAGATGATTCCAAAAATGTATAAACCATCAAAATAAAAGTGCAACATCATTGAACTTCTAATGGTTGTTTTTATTAATTTTAATTTTGATATATAAATATAGTTTCCAAATGAATTTTATTATATAAAATAAATAATGATTTATAGAAATAATTATAACTTATTTTATTCATTTACATGTTTTTTAGTGAATATAAAAAATTAATTTTCAAAATTGTTTTATAAAAAGATATGCTCATTGGCTGAGTAATGATATTTCCTCTCTAGAGTAACCACATTTCTTGGACCCATGATAATAGGTTAACAAGGAAATAATGCCATATATCATCATTCATGATTCTCTATATGTTTATTACATTTTTTTATATAGACATCTCTATAATTATAAACATGATTCTATTAAAATTATTGTTTAATTTGATAACTACATTCTTTTACAATCATGTATATTTAAAAATAATCATAAAAATTATATAATTATTATTTAATGGTTAAAAAATACTAACGCATGTTTTTATTATTAAAAAATTTTAGGTTCTATCATATGAATTTTTATACGAGGTTAAATATAAATAAAAAAATATGATACATTTTCATTTTGAATTATACTTCATTTAAATAATTTTATTTTATCATCATCTATATATATGTTTTATTATATTGAAATATTTATTTTAGAAGGATGTGTAACACGTTTCAGAACTAAAAATAAATAATTTTTAATCTTAATCATTGTAAAATTTACTTATTTTTTCAGTATCATATAAAATAACAACTATTACAACAATTATACACAAAAGAAGACTATTACATTTCTGATGATAATAACACATTATGAATTAATATTAAATATTACATCATGGAATAGTAAAGGGATATACAAACAAAATAATAAAACATTCACTAAAAAACGCATCATCTTGAAATCCTAAAATTGTTTTGATCATACCAAAAATATTTTAAAATGATTAAAAGAATTGGAAAAATAATGAACAATATCTAAAGATGTGAAGAAACTTTGTAATCAATGTAGTGAGAGATTATGTGAGAAAGAAAGAGAATTTATAGGCAAATGAGTGATTTTTTATTAGAATTTTTGACAAATATGTTTGATTTTCATTATGAACGTCAATATATAAGATAATTATTCATTATTATTATTGGTTATGATAATTCAATCAAGGGACATACATGATTATTTTAATGATATTACTAAAATATTTATTAAGGAATATAAGTATATTCTAACACGAATATATAAAAAGAAAAATTTATGAGTTTTAAATAAATTTTACATTAATGAAATAGTCTTAAAAAAATATTTTTTAATTGATAATATATTATAATGAAGACTTATGTACATTTTCTGATAGTCAGAAAGTAAAGTTTTCTATGAAATTACTAAAAATAATTAATAAAATATATTTACTAAAATGTAAAAAATATAATATTTGTAGAATTATTATGATAAAATAAACTTTATTTCTTCCTTAAAATATAATAATTTCCTTTGGGAGATTTTTTGGGAATTTTCTGACAATGTTGGGGGTATTAGCAAAAATGAAAAAATTTGTTGCGTTACATAGCACTATGATTTTATGATATAATTATTATATCAACATCAACAAACATTTAAAAAACAATATTTTCAATAAATTTTTTAAATATGTTTAAAAATAAATTTGAAATTTTTAATATTAAAAAAAATTACTTTACTTCTTTGAAAAAAAATGATTTTTGAAATAAAAGGTATTGTTGATCATTATTCGCTGATTTTTTGGAGGTATATTTAGGTTTGGGAATTCAATGATATTCCAACAACATTTTTACACTCATTAATAATCCATAATTTAATTTTATTATTTTATAATCCCAATATGTTAGTGGCTTATAAATTAAAATGACAAATATTCTAATGCTTAAAACTACCCCACCTCAAGTAAAAACAGACATTTCCATGTTCAATTACCAAAAAATCCATCACATAATCATTTACCTATAAATATGACTATAAATATTCTCTCCAATTTGGTTCCAAGTTTATGAGGAGTCACTCTAAAGATTTAATCACCATTCTTTTAATGAAATGAAACTCTCTCTTCTTTTCTATTCAGGATTATTCTGTGTATTTGCTCAGCTAAATCTAAATTGTATCTATTTTCATGTCTTCATATACAACCATTTATTATCCTATTTATTTTATAATGATGATATATCATTTATCACCAATCATTTTATATTGTTTATTCCATTCTTATACTAATGTAACGGTCTTCAATCATCCTCTTTGTTCTTTCTAGTACATTACTATAAATCTGTAGTCCTTTTGAATTTACTTTTCTAATAATATTATGATTTGAATTTCGTCATATTATATTTTATAAATGGGTGTTTTTTATTACAACTCATTATTTAATTTTCATATGCTGTTACTTTTCCGAAGTAAGGTTCCTCAATTTTTATCTTTAAGTTTCACATTCAATTCATTTGTTATATTGCATTTTTTTAATTTTATCAAAAAAATATTTATTCTATATTATTTTTATCCATTTGTGTTATTATAAATGAGATATTACTATCACTATCTGAATATTTTTTTTAATGATACAATTCTAGAACTATACCATTACTATTAAAGCCTCCAAAATTTTTGTTCAAGTAATGTTTGTGTTTCTTTCCATGAAATATAGTTGGTAAATTGATACATGTAATTGGATGTGTTCTAGATAATATTTATCTAGGGGTAATAACCTCAAAAAGGTTGTATTTGGAAAATTTTGATCATCACATGGTGCATGAAACAATACCTCAATGCACTCCTCGATTAAAACTGATAGGGGTTATACTTGGATGATCGACATTCTACATAACATCCATTTTTTTGGGAATTATCATTAATTACATAGGTCTCCAACATTTTTAATGTCATATATAATTATTTTATTCTAGTATTGAGGGAAAATAAATTTATACCCAATAATTATTTCTTTTATATGAAATAATATTTCATGATATGCCTCAATGGGAAATTATATTTTTTATTTATGTTTTTAATCCCCTTGAACATTATCACATGTAATATTTAATATATTATAGAATTAATTGGAATTTTACAATATGGGTGGTGTTTCAAATTGTATATCCTCTTAGTGAACTAGTTGGACTTGTTGGAAAACTACGATAATGTAATGGGATCATCAATAACTTTAAAGATGTCTTTGAAAAAGGACTTGATAGTAGGGTTACAATGTATGAAAATATGCATTCTCGTTATTATATGTTCAATTATTGTTATCCCATAATTTAATTTTATTTATCTTGTCACCAAATTTATTTACTCTCTAAGAGTAATTTTATATGGAATAAATTAGTTTATTCATTCATGTTTCCATTAAAAATGATGTGTTATTGATAATATGGAATCTTTTCATTATTAAGTTATTAATGAGTTTAATTATTCTGTCATTTTCATGGTTATGCCGTATATCAATTTATTTAAACATACCATAACGACTTTCCATGTATAATATTCCCTTATTGATCATCAGACCTCACCCATTTCTAGTTGTTTTTTTCATGAAACCATATAGTGTACTTTATAATATAAATTTAATTCAAGGATAATAAAAACAATTTTCATGTTCTTATCTGTTGTAATTTTAGTTCCAATGTAATGTAAAACCCATTTCTATGTCTAGTTTTTTAGGATTATTAAATAGTTGGATCCTTTGTATTATGATCAATGTTCCATTTTTAATAAAAATACAATCTGATTCACATTGATGGATTCAGGGTTGTTACTATTTGTATCAAAGTACAATTCAATAAAAACCCTAAGAACATGACATAATATAAGAAACATAGAACCTAACAGAAAAATGTAAAATAATATCTTATGTTAAAACATAAAATTCTTAATTTTATTTATATATTAAATAATATGTACTTTATGGATAAAAATAAATTCTAAAATATAATATCATATCTTTTAATGATTTTTTGTAATGATTATGATAATTTTGGTATTGTAATTTTAGTGATTTGGGTAAGAGTATGTTAAAACCCAAACACTAGAAACCTATACTGACCCAAGAGAGATATAAGTTGACATTAAAGTAAAATTGCTTAAAATTTAGTTTTCTTATAAATTAATAATATGGTAATTCCGAATATATATACATCTTAGATATTTTTTTATCAATCACAGTTAACTATTTTTCTTTTATTCTAATACTAGGAATAAGAATTATTGTAATACATTAAAATTATATGGTTTGTAATTTATGTTATGTATTAATCATTGTTTTAAACATATTAGATTTCATTTATCAATATAGAAGGAATAATCACGTCCAATTCCAAAGATCAAGGTATGGATTTCAATCATGAGCATGGTGATGAGACTAAAGTTTGATTCAAAGAAATATTTGGTTGTTTTGGTGAATAATTTTTCATTATATTTTGGTATAGTGACTTTTGAAGAAATATTAAGAGAACTAGGTTGTGTTTAGTGTGTATGACCTCCTATTACATTAATTTAAAAGGTATTTATAATAATCCCCTTAAATAGATAACAATTAATAGAACAAGTGGGCTAGTAAGATTTTATTAATTACTGCAATAGCAAGGAAAATTTTTTTTAAAAGGGGGAATAATGGATCACCCAAAAATTTCCACTGAATTGTATTTATAATTTTTCATGTATATATATAGATATATATGATAAATATATTTATTTATTTAAAATAAAAAATTATTTATATATATATTTATCACATATGTTTTTAATTTACTATTTGTTCATATAAAATAGAAAATTATTTATTAAAAATGTATTAGAAAAATAGTTTATCAAAGGCTGAGTAACAACCCTTCATGTCTTGCATGACCATGAATATAGAACCCTTGAAATAAGTATTACAAGCACACATCACCTATTTTGAGTCTTAAAATTCCTAAATTCTGTATTCTAACCTTTTATATATATATATATATTTAATTTTAAACATGATTCTTTTAAATATAAAGTGTTATTTGATAAATAACTACCTTTTACAAATTATAATATTTCTATATATTATCATAAATTACATCATTATAATTCTATCGTAAAAAAAATTATTCTTGTTTTCATTATTATTTAATTTCTTTATTATCATATTAATATTTACATATAATTAAATGTAAATAATAAATTGAGAATTATTTTTAGTTTTAATTATAGTTCATTTAAATTTGTTTATTTTTATCATAATTTGTTTATTTTGTCTAATGAATTAAAATATTTATTCTAAATGGTTAAGTAAATAATTTCATAATAAATTTTTCTAATCTTATTCTCATTCACTAAGAAAAATAAATTTATTATACGATAATTTCTTGTAAAACACATACTATTAATATAATCAGACATACATAAAATCTTTTATATTTATATAAATATTAGAAAATATAAATAAGTTTGGAATAGTGAAACTCATAATATTAATTTAATATACATATGGAAGAATAAAAAATTCACTAAGAGAAACATAACTAGTATTAAAATATATCATGAGGATCAATCCTAAAAAAATAGAAAATGGGGAGAAGAATTAATAAAATAATCTACATTATCAACTAATGTGTAAGAACCATTGTAATCAAATTAGTGAGTGGTGAAGCTAGAATGATGGTGTATTAATCGAGAGATGATTCATTCTAAATATAATTGTTGACCAATATGGTTGATCATTATTATGAACATTAGTCCATAAGATATTTGTTCATTATTATTATTGATTATGAAAATCAAATTAGGTGGTTGAAAATATTATATTAATGATATAAAAGAAATATTTTAAAATATATTATCATAAAATATATTTTATAATATATGAACATGTTTTAAATAAATTTTACTTTCATGAATGAATATTTGAAAATAGTTTTTAAATGATAATATATTTTAACTACTTCCTAAGTAATTATAATAATAGTCCTAATGTTTATCTCTATATGAATTTAATTAGTGTCAATAATTAAATATATTTAATTATGAGTTAAAATTACCTTATTAATTTATATTTCTTGATTTAATAAATTTAATTTTTGTACTTACCACATAAAAATTTGATTATATTGATTTTTTAGAAATTTTCTAACTAATCTTATTTTTTACTGAGAAAGTAAGAATTACCGCATTACAAAGAACATTAATTTTATACCCGAATTATTATGTCAATATGAATAAAATTTAATAAAAAAATTTATTCGATAAATATGAAATTAAATAAGTATAAAAATGTATTTATAAAAATTAATTTTCAAATAATAATTTTTCATTTACTTTTTTGAAACTAAAATTTGAATTTCGAATTAAACTTTTTTTTGTATTCTGGTCATAAACTAAGTTGGTTGGGAGAGTTATTTAGGATTTTTAAAACCTTAAATGTAAATAATAATTCTCTCAATCATTAATAATCCATAATTTTTTTTAATTTATTGGTAACACAATTGGATGGATTATATATTAAAATAACTTATAGTTTAACCCTTAAAACCACACCTCCTCAAGTATAAGCACCACATTTACCATATCTCTTTGCACAAAAACCTCACAAAGAAATATTTATCTCTCAATTTTCCTCTAAATGGTCTCTCCAATGTGGTTTTGAGGTTCTAATAATTCATTCTCTTTATATATGAAGCATCCTTTTCAGATAAGGGATCTCTCTATTTTCTTTTTTTTTCAAGATTCAACTTTTTATTTTTCATTTTCAGTCTCAATTGGATATGTTTTTATTCCATTATAAATATCACTTTAAATTGAAATTTATGTTATAAATATGAGAGATTGTTTTCCCCCCTAATTATATATTTTATTATGTTGTCGCTATATAGATGTTAGGGTATTTAATCCTCCTTTTTCATTTTTCTAATTTAATACTTTCATTTTATATTCCTTTTGATTTTTTTAATAGAATTATTTGTATTAAAAGATATTATTTTCAATATTATATTATCTAAATGAGATTTTATTTGTTCCCTAACTTTGTTGGTCGGAGTGGATACTCAAGAGGGGGGGTGAATTGAGTTCCAATTAAAATTTTCTGTTAAAAACAATGTTGATTAAAATCCCCATATTTCAAAAACAGATTAAACTGTAGTGAATTTATACAGATTATAAAGGTTCAATTAGTTTCTCAATGATTGGTTAGTTCTCAGTTAACATAATATTATGATAAAATTAACTTTTGAAACTAACTTACTGGTCTATAATAAATATAAACACTTGCGAGTTTAACTATAAATGTAGCTTTGAAAATAAATTATATTTCAAAGTAATAGTAGCAGAATATGAAATAAGTATGTAGTATGCATATAGTATGTAGCTATAAACACAGATAATTAACAAAGAGGTTGATTCTCAGGCCGAGACTTAGTCCTCTAAAAAGTTTATATAAAAATGATCCACACCCTGGATCGGGGTTAACAACAGTGAACACACTGTCCAGGTCACAAGACCTCTACCACATTTCTGTGTGGGAAAACAAACAACAGCTTAGAGCTGTCCAGGTCTCATACGACCTCTACCACTATCCACAGTGGGAAATGAAGTGTAAAATGGTTTGCTGAGGATTTACAGATCCTCCAGTGAAAGTACATGAGTCAGTGTGTGTGTTTAATACAGCAGATAACACAAACTGCTCAAAATGTAAAACAAATGTATCACAGAGCAGAGATGTAGAGTTTAGAAATGGCTCTGGTGATTTCAGTGTAGCTCTGGACTGTTTTTTATTTGGTCAGAATTTATTCTGAGTCCTCTTCTCGTTTTTGTTTTAGAAGAAGAGTGTCGTATGCTTCAGGCTCAAAGGCAGTGAGATGTAGTCGATGAAGTTCTTCAATGTTATTTTGTATACACGGAACTCTTCTAGAGTAGGCTTGATTGTGTATGAGGTTCTGTTCTGATTGGTTCTTCCTCCTCTTTCTTTTCCTCTGTGTTTTGCTTGTGTTCTTCTGTCAACTCTTTTATCTTCAGCAGAGTCTTCTTGTATTTATGTCACGTGATTCAGAAGACAGAAAAAGTTTCCTTTCCGCATGTACGAGGTACGGTTTCCTGACATCCGACAACCTTTATTAATTATTTGACAGAGCATTAAAATATACCTAATATTACCGTTGGTTAGATTAAATAAAGATAAAGATAAAGAAATTTAAATAGTTGTTTATGACTACTGAAGAATCAAGTGATCGGTAGGTCATCAGCATTAGTGAGTAATGATCGGTGACTCAGATAGATCAGCATCGGTGAATCAGACTGATCAGCATCGGTCTGTCATCTGATCGGTGAGTCAGTTTGATCGGTGAGTCATTCGATCGGTGGCTCATTTGCATCGGTGAGTCATTTGCATCGGTGGCTCATTTGCATCGGTGAGTCATTTGCATCGGTGAGTCATTTGATCGGTGGCTCATTTGTATCGGTGAGTCATTTGCATCGGTGAGTCATTTTGCATCGGATCGGTGAGTCATTTGCATCGGTGAGTCATTTGATCGGATCGGTGCGACCTTTGTCCTTTGATATGCGATCAGTGCTTCCGATGTCTGTTGATATTGAATCGGTGCTTCCAAAATACATTGTACGTTAATAAGAATAGACAAAAATGTGATAACAGATTCATTAACAGATTGTAATTAAGTTTATGAGAAATCAAACCAGATTAAGCATTAATGATATGTGATGATTTGTGATTATTAAAACATCAATCATAGAAATGAAATCAACAATCTTCCAGAGGGCTCAACAATCCCCCCCTTTTTGATAATCACAAATCATTATCATTAAATATAAATAATATGATATATCATTAATAAAAACATAATGATAATTAAACCATAATAAGAATAAATATAAAGAGATATATAAGTCTCCCCCTTAATTTAGATTACCCATATATATTATACAGATTTCTCCCCCTGAGATATATACATCTTTTCTCCCCCATATATCTCTCCCATACATCTTTCTTCTCCCATAAAGCATTCTTTTTCTTCTCCCATAAAGTATTCTTTTTCTTCTCCCATAAAGTTTCTTCTCCCCCTTTGGGATGATCAAAAAGGAGGGAAAACTAGATAAGAGAAAGTGAAAGGAAAAGCAGTCAGCAGAGAGTATAGATAGAAAAATATTTGATAAAGTACAGACTATTACAAGCAGCACATTGTTCACCCTATCAAAAACAATACACAACTATTTTTTGGGATACAAAGGGGATTTGCCGTTGTATTTGGGATCAATAGTGGGTAAGTTTGAAGGCTTGGAGGCAGGCTGGTCTTGGCGAATCTGAAGTGGTGGTAGGACAACTCGGGCAGGTGTAGGAGCAGGTGCCACAGAGGGTTGTTGTTGAGAAACAGGAGCTGGTTGAGAATCTTGCTGAGGGACTGGTCTTAACTGAGATAGATCTTGAGCAACAGATAGCTGATTTGGAGCTACATCAGAGTCACTGAGAGGTTCAGAAGTAGGAAGTACTATTGCAGTGGCCTGTGTATGCAAATAGGGCTTCAAAAGATGAATAAAGTCCTGAATAACTTCTACTCCATACTTCATAGCTTTTTCAAAATCATCTTTATTCTCCATAAACTGTGCCAAGGAAGGGATAAAATCTTGAAACTAATGAACTTGAGTTTTGAAGGCCTGAGTGACTGGAGGTAATTTCAGATTCTCTTCCAACACCTTGAAGCTTGCAGTCATCTCATGTTTTGTATAAATCTTGGAAAAGTAATTATCAACTTTCCCTTTGATCTCTTGCAGAGCTTTCTTAGCATCTTCTGAATACATCAATGCCATCTTATGACTGTTATCACAGAGCTCTTTCATCTTCCTCAAAGATTCTAAATCAAGAATTTGACTAACAACAGCTAACTCATCATGCACAACTTCTCTTAGAGCTTCTAGCTCACGGGTAGTGATCTTGGTTACCTTGCCTGTACTGGCTTGGCCAACTATGTGAGTTAACTCAGCTTTCAACTTCCTCAGGTCAGACTTGTTGAGATGTTCAATCAAATTTCTCAAAACTTCCATCATACCAAAGATGGTTGATCGGAATTCGCTTGATAGAGATACCAGGCCGGTGTGAAGATCCTTCATAGTCTGATTCAAAAAGGCTATTTGCCTGCCAATAAGTTCACCAGTATTGGCCAGGTCTGGCTTCACAACATTAGATACTCTTTGTGAGAAGGCTTCCAATGAATGTTCAGAAACTTGGAGAGACACTTGAGTAAGAGAATTAGAAATTTCATCTCTAACTGTGGATCTCACAGCGGTTAGCAATTCAATCATAAACTTATCAAGATCATCTTGAGAGATTCCAGAACCAGGTAAATTATCATTTGTAGGATTAACAGCAGGAACATACCTTGCTTCTCGTGGAAGGTTCCTCTTCACAGCTGCAGCAGATTCTGACATTGCTTCTTCGTCTTCAGAATATTCTAAGCCCAACACAGCATAACCAGGGTAGTCATCCCAAACAGCATCACACAGGGTGTATTTTGGTTTCTCATAGCTTGATGTTCCACTGATTTTTGGTGAATCATCCTTGCCACTGATATGTATTTCTTGTACTGACTGAGGTGATTCTATTTGATCTTCAGAAAGACCATCCACTGGTCTGTTATCACCATCAACAACAGCCTCAACCTCATCACCACGTCCATCATCACTCTTCTCAGAAGCTTCACTGTGATATTCTTCAGTGTCATAATCTTCTTCATCACCAAGAATAGGTTCTAATTCTGGTAGGGCTAAGGGTGGACTAGCAGGTCCAAATTCAATTCTTCTTTTGGGACTGGCAGTGTCAGGATCACTCCTATCATCAAGAGATGACATACTTCCTTCCTCAGTCGCAGCTTCTTCTTGCTCTTGGGTTTCGGTGGCCTCATCCTTTCCTTCTTCTTTCTCATCATCATCAGAATAAACTGGTTCCTCATTTGGTTTCAAGCCGGGGTCTCTCAAATCCTTTGGCCTCTTCCCATGATCTATGGGATTGTAGGCTTCATAAAATTTATCTTCATCGGCAACCCAGCACTTCTTCCTTGGATTCCAATTGATTTTCATCCTCTTACAGATCTCTTTGTTGAGACAGAAGGTATGATCTGTTTCATTAACTTCATCATCTTCATCAATACATTCTAGATTCTTGAGCATGGTAGATATCATCTTTGAATAAAACAAGGTAGTCGCTTTCTTGGACGGTTTTAGCATTCCAGCTATGTGTACCATCACATATCTACACAAATTGATCTTCTCATGTGTTTTCAGAAGAAACAACAGGAAAACATCCTGGTACATTACAGCAGCAAAATCTCCTCTCCTAGGGCAAAGTTGGTGCTAAATAAACTTGAAAAGAAGTCTGCATTCACCATCTAATTCTGAAGCTGTGATTCTCCGTGACTCTCTGTTTCCTGTCAGAAGCTCCAGAGCTAATTCATAAGAGAAGTAATCAGATGTTGGAGGAATTTTTCCAGCATAATCCTCATACCGACCATTATGAGGTACGTTCAAGCACTCAGCCCACTGCTTAGATGAGAAGGACATTTTCTTTCCTTTTACCATAGACAACATCCTGGCAGCCTCCACACCATCTAAAGTGATTTCCAGATTCATATAGAACTCATGTACCAGCTTCGGGTAGTCTATTCGAGAGTTGTCAGAAAACCAGTCTATCCATCCTTGCGATTCAAGAACTTGCAACAACAGTGACTTACTTGACAATAGCCATGCAGAGCTTACTTCTTTTTCTACAACAACAATCCGAGTTTCCAGGTTCGGATTTACTGATCGTTAAGAGGTACTACTCGACTCGCCTCGAGCACGCTTTGAAGGTACAGGGCTATCCGGTCCTTTGATCGGTCTCTTTTGCTTAGCCATTCGAGGATTTTGGGAAGGCAGGAGTTCGAAGGTTTGAAGTAGAGGGGAAGAGAGGTTGAAAGGTTCGGCGGGAAATGAAAGGTCAAAGGTTTAGGGAGGATAAATAGCCACGTATCATTTATTTTATCATTTAGGGTTCCCATAAAAAGTATAAAAGAAATTTACTAATTAATTACAATATAATAATAAAAAAAGAATATCAGTATGACAGATCGGTTTCACAGATCAGTTTCACATATCGGTTTCACATATCAGTTTTACAGATCCGTTTCACAGATCAGTTTCACAGATCAGTTTCACAGATCAGTTTCACATATCAGTTTCACAGATCAGTTTCACATATCAGTTTCAGAGATCAGTTTCACAGATCTGTTTCACAGATCGGTTTCACAGATCGGTTTCACAGATCCGTTTCACCGATCGGTTTCATAGATCCGTTTCACAGATCAGTTTCACAGATCCGTTTCACAGATCAGTTTCACAGATCAGTTTCACAGATCAGTTTCACAGATCAGTTTTACAGATCGGTTTCACAGATCCGTTTCAGAGATCGGTTCCACAGATCAGTTTCACAGATCCGTTTCACAGATCAGTTTCACAGATCGGTTTCACAGATGAGTTTCACAGATCCCTTTCACAGATCAGTTTCACAGATCGGTTTCACAGATCAGTTTCACAGATCGGTTTCACAGATCAGTTTCACAGACCGGTTTCACAGATCGGTTTCACAGATCGGTTTCACAGATCGGTTTCACAGATCGGTTTCACAGATCCGTTTCACAGATCCGTTCCACAGATCAGTTTCACAGATCAGTTTCACAGATCCGTTTCACAGATTAGTTTCACAGATCCGTTTCACAGATTAGTTTCACAGATCAGTTTCACTGATCAGTTTCACAGATCGATCATACACAACTCTTGTTTAATAAATTTCATTCTTTCAGAGCATAAAGGCTTTGTGAAGATATTAGCTAATTGATGTTCAGAACTATTAAATTTTAAAGAAATATCACCTTTTTGATAATGATCTCTTAGAAAGTGATGTCTGTCATCAATGTGCTTAGTTCTAGAGTGAGACACAGGGTTCTTAGATATATTTATTGCACTAGTATTGTCACAGTTAATTGAAACATGTTTAAGATCAAATCCATAATCCAATAGAGTGTGTTTCATCCACAGAATTTGTGCACAGCAACTACCAGCAGCTATGTATTCTGATTCGGCAGTAGACAATGCAACTGAGTTCTGTTTCTTACTACACCATGATACTAGGGATTTTCCAAGCAAATGAAATGTTCCAGATGTGCTCTTCCTATCTAACTTACATCTAGCAAAGTCAGCATCTGAATAGCTAGTTAGGTTAAATGATTGTCCTTTTGGATAAAACACACCTAAATTTATAGTATACTTAAGATACATAAAAATCCTTTTAACAGCCAGTAAGTGTGATTATTTAGGATTATCTTGAAATCTATCACACATACATACACTGAACATAATGACTGGTCAACTAGCAGTAAGATAAAGTAAGCTCCCAATCATACCTCTGTAATTGGTTTGATCCACTGGTTTCCCAACATCATCTGTATCCAATTTACAGGTAGTACTCATAGGTGTATCACTTTCCTTAATACTATCCAATACAAAATGTTTTAAAATATCTTTTGTATATTTACATTGATTTAAAATAATTCCATCTTTAGTTTGAAGAATTTGAATACCAAGAAAATACTTAAGCTCTCCCATTAAGCTCATTTCAAATTCATTTTGCATAACCTTTGAAAAATCAGTACATAAGGAATTTTTAGAAGATCCAAAAATAATATCATCAACATAGATTTGTACTATTAATACATCTTTTGAAATCCTTTTTATAAAAAGAGTGGGATCAGCTACTCCTTTTGTAAATCCTTTTGAGATAAGAATGTTTGAAAGCCTTTCATACGAAGCTCTTGGAGCTTTTTTTAAACCATATAAAGCTTTATAAAGTTTAAAAACATGATTTGGAAAATGAGGATTTAAAAAACCAGGTGGTTGTTCTACAAAAACATCTTCAACAATAAAACCATTTAGAAAAGCACTTTTAACATCCATTTGATATAGCTTGAAATTCATATGTGATGCATAGGCAAGTAAGATCCTAATAGCCTCTAATCTAGCTACAGGTGCAAAGGTTTCCTCATAGTCAATTCATTCTTCTTGATTGTAACCTTGTGCAACTAGCCTAGCTTTATTTCTAATGATGTTTCCAGATTCATCAACTTTGTTTCTAAACACCCATTTTGTGACTATGGTCAAAATGTCCTTAGATCTTTCTACTAATTTCTAGACTTTGTTTCTTTCAAATTGATTTAGTTCTTCTTGCATAGCCATTACCCAAAATTCATCATTGATAGCATCATTGATATTTTTAGGTTCTAACTGTGAAAGAAAATCTTCATCTTCAACCTGATTTCTTAGAGAAGCTCTAGTCTGTGTTCCTCTATCTAGATTTCCTACAACAGCATCTAAAGGATGGTTCTTTAGAGTCCTAGATGGTCTTGAAAAGATAGGGCTAGAGATTTCAGATTTATCTACAGATTGAGGTTCAACAGAAGCAGGTTCTGGAGAATTTCCAGAGGTGGATGTTTTAACTATAGGTCCATTGTATTTATCATTGAGATTCAAACCAGAGAGATCATCTTCAAGGGATATTTTAGGTTCATGTGGATCAGTTTCATCAAATTTGATGTGAACAGATTCTTCCACACATTTGGTTCTTTTATTGAAAACTCTATAGGCTTTACTAGAGATAGAGTAACCTAGGAAAATTCCTTCATCACTCTTGGATGCAAATTTGTCAAGATTGTCTCTAGTATTGAGAATGAAGACTTTGCAGCCAAAAACTTTGAAGTAGTTAACCTTAGGTTTCCTATGGTTCCACAACTCATAAGGGGTCCTCTTAAGAACTAGTCTGATCAAGACTCTATTAATGACATAACAAGATGTATTTATAGCTTCAGCCCAAAAGTAAATAGGCAGTTCATATTCATTGAGCATGGTTCTAGCTATTTCTTACAGGGTTCTATTCCTTCTCTCTACTACACCATTTTGTTGGGGTGTCCTAGGGGCAGAGAAATTGTGACTATAGCCATTGTGTGAGTAGTAAGAATCAAACTCATGATTTTCAAACTCACGACCATGATCACTTCTCAGGGTCTTAATCTTGAGTCCACTAAGATTTTCTACAGACGTGGAGTATTTAACAATGTAAGAACAAGCTTCACTTTTGTGAGCTAGAAAATATACCCAAGTATATCTAGAAAAGTCATCTACAAGAACATAGACATAGTTCTTCCCATTTAAACTAGAAACTCTAGAAGGTCTAAATAAATCCATGTGAACCAACTCGAGAGGTGGAGAAGTTGACACTTCTTTCTTTGATTTAAAAGAAACTTTATGTTGCTTTCCTTTTTTACAGGGATTACAAACTTTGTCTGCTGGATATTCAAGTTTGGGTAAGTCTCTAACTAAGTTCTTCCTAGAAAGTTTTCTAAGTGAGTGTACATTGCAGTGTCCTAATCTTCTGTGCCAAAGCCAAGACTCTTTATGAAAATCATTTAAGCAAGGAATATTCTGCTTAGCTAAGGAATCTAAATCAACATCATAAACATTTTCATTTCTTAAAGCAGAAAATACTAAAACATTTTTAGAGTTAAAAACATTGCAAGAATCATTTTTAAATTTCACATAAAAACCATCATCACACAATTGTGAAATGCTTAACAAGTTATATTTAAGTCCATCGTCAAATAAAACTTCAGAAACCATGATTGAATCAGTGTTACCAATCTGGCCTAAGACGATGATTTTTCCTTTTAAATTATCACCAAAAGTGACAAAGCCTCCATAAAATTTTACTAAGCTCTTGAAACATGAAAAGTCTCCTGACATATGTCTTGAACATCCACTGTCTAAGTACCATATCTTCTTGTGACAGCTCTTCAAGCAGGTCTCCTACAAAACAGATTTAAATGGAAGATGATTTTGGTACCAGATCATCTTGGGTCCAGACATGTTAGCCAATGATACTTTAGGTACCCATATTTGTCTAATGGGTCTCATATAATTTTTAGAATTAACATTCTTTGAAAGATAATCCTTATTAGAACCATAACAATGAATATAACTGGTTGAGGCATATGAAGTTCCAGAATTAACTATCTTCTGTCCAGATTTAGGAATGAATCTAGTTTTGGCAACTTTTCTTTGTCCAGGATGGTATCCTATACCATTAGTATATCTAGGTGAAACTTGATTTCCTAGGATTTGTGTTAGTGTATTCTTGGCATTTGTGAACTTCTCTATGTCTTTTCTGAGTTGTTGATTAGACAATTTCAGTTCAGTATTCTCTTTAAGCAACTGAGCATTCTTTTCTACTTCTATATCCAGATCAGATTTATGCTTAACACTTAAAGAATACTGTTTATTTAAACCTTTATATTTATCTTTAAGCTCATTACAGGTTTCTTCAGGCATATCACAATATTCAAACAGTTCAGATTTAGACACGTTATCACATTCAGAATCATCTCCAGAATAATATGAATTTGAAGCAGGAGTTTCTGATGTTACCTCAGAAGTGTTTGTTATGAAACACATGTTGGCTCGATTCCTTTCAGAGTATGAAGATTCAGCTTCACTTGTGTTGTCTTCTGAAGCACTCTAAGTATCATTCATGGCTTTCATGTACTTGTTATCCTTGTATTCATACTTCTTTCTGTATTTCACCTTTGGACAGTCTGTTTTTATGTGTCCTTTTCTTTTGCATTCATAACAGACAACATCATCTGATTTATCAGACTTCTTCAAATCCTTTTTCCAGTGTTCTTTGTTATCATACTTGCCTTTGTAGTTTGACTTTATAAAAAACTTCTTCTTCCTATAGAATTTCTTAAATCTTCTAGCAATGTGTGCCATCTCAGCATCACTGTAAGAATCATTCTCACATTCCTCACTACTTAAACATTCATTGATAGCTTGAGGCTTTTCCTTATCCTTATTCTTTGAGGTTGTAGTCTTGAAGGCAATAAACTTCCTTTTAGGTTCATCATCATCTTCTTTATTTACTTTAAGCTCTTCTTCATACATCATCATCTTACCAATTAACTCCTTGACAGGAAGTGTTCCAATGTCAAAGGATTCTCTAATGGAGACAGAGGTTCATCTCCATCTTTCAGGTAGACATCTTAAAATTCTCATGATTTTCTCCTTTGCTGGAACATCCTTTCCCAGAGAAGTCATTGTGTTGACAATTTCATTGAACCCGAGATACATATCAGAAATGGGTTCATCGGGCTTCATCTTAAAATTATCATACTTAATAGTATAGGTATTCAATCTCATCTCCTTAACATTAGTTGTTCCTTCATGAGAAACAACTAAGGTATCCCAAATTTCATATGCAGTTTTACATGCAGAAATTCTATTAAATTCTTCATCTCCTAGAGCACAGTACAGATCATTCATAGCTTTACAATTATTATTGTAAGCAGTCTTTGTAGGTTTATCCCAAGTAAATCTATCAGTACTGGGAATCTTATATTCAGCTTCAATGACAGTCCAAATATCAAAGCCCATACTTTCTAAGTGAATTTTCATTTTTAGCTTCCACTGAGCATAGTTGTTTCCATTAATGAAAGGTGGCCGGTTAGTAGCAGCACCCTCAAGTATATTATCCATGATATTACAAAAAGAATTTTAAAGAGATAAAAATTTAGAAATAACAGAAATTTTAAGAACTTTAAAATACAACTAAAATCACAGTTTAAAAACATAGTACTTTTAGAAAATATCAACAGCCTTTGATACCAAGTGTTGGTCGGAGTGGATACTCAAGAGGGGGGGTGAATTGAGTTCCAATTAAAATTTTCTGTTAAAAACAATGTTGATTAAAATCCCCCTATTTCAAAAACAGATTAAACTGTAGTGAATTTATACAGATTATAAAGGTTCAATTAGTTTCTCAAAGATTGATTAGTTCTCAGTTAACTTAA
Organism: Viscum album; assembly: GCA_963277665.1. NCBI lineage: Eukaryota > Viridiplantae > Streptophyta > Magnoliopsida > Santalales > Viscaceae > Viscum > Viscum album. The sequence goes on along the minus strand of OY728166.1, from coordinate 31,370,280 downwards.
TCTTATGATAAAATTAACTTTTCAAACTAACTTACTGGTCTATAATAAATATAGACACTTGCGAGTTTAACTATCAAAGTAGCTTTGAAAATAAATTATATTTCAAAATAATAGCTGCAGAATATGAAATAAGTATGTAGTATGGATATAGTATATAGATATAAACACAGAGAATTAACCAAGATGTTCAGTCTCAAGCCGAGACTTAGTCCTCTCAAAAGTTTATATAAAAATGATCCACACCCAGGATCGGGGTTAACAACAGTGAACACACTGTCCAGGTCACAAGACCGCTACCACAGTTCTGTGTGGGAAAACAAACAACAACTTAGAGCAGTCCAGGTCTCATACGACCTCTACCACTATCCACAGTGGGAAATGAAGTGTAAAAAGGTTTGCTGAGGATTTACAGATCCTCCAGTGAAAGTACAGGAGTCAGTGTGTGTGTTTAATATAGCAAATAACACACACTGCTCAAAATGTAAAACAAATGTATCACAGAGCAGAGATGTAGAGTTTAGAAATGGCTCTGGTGATTTCAGTGTAGCTCTTGACTCTTTTGTATTTGGTCAGAATTTATTCTGAGTCCTCTTCTCGTTTTTGATTGAGAAGAAGAGTGTCGTATGCTTCAGGCTCAAAGGCAGTGAGATGTAGTCTATGATGTTCTTCAATGTTCTTTTGTATGCACAGAACTCTTCTTGAGTAGGCTTGATTGTGTATGAGGTTCTGTTCTGATTGGTTCTTCCTCCTCTTTCTTTTCCTCTGTGTTTTTCTTGTGTTCTTCTATCAACTCTTTTTTCTTCAGCAGAGTCTTCTTGTATTTATGTCACGTGCTTCGGAAGACAGAAAAAGTTTCCTTTCCGCAGGTACGAGGTACAGTTTCCTGACATCTGACAACCTTTATTAATTATTTGACAGAGCATTAAAATATACCTAATATGACCGTTGTTTAGATTAAATAAAGATAAAGATAAAGAAATTGAAACTGTTGTTTATGACTATTGAAGAATCAAGTGATTGGTAGGTCATCAGCATTAGTGAGTAATGATCGGTGACTCAGATAGATTAGCATCGGTGAATCAGACTGATTAGCATCGGTCTGTCATCTGATTAGTGAGTCAGTTTGATCGGTGAGTCATTTGATCGGTGGCTCATTTGCATCGGTGAGTCATTTTCATCGGTGAGTCATTTTCCATCGGATCGGTGAGTCATTTGCATCGGTGAGTCATTTGATTGGATCGGTGCGACCGTTGTCCTTTGATATGCGATCAGTGCTTCCGATGTCTGTTGATATTGAATCGGTGCTTCCAAAATACTTTGTACGTCAATAAGCATAGACAAAAATGTGATAACAGATTCATTAACAGATTGTAATTAAGTTTATGAGAAATCAAACCAGATTAAGCATTAATGGTATGTGATGATTTGTGATTATTAAAACATCAATCATAGACATGAAATCAACAATCTTCCAGAGGGATCAACAAACTTTATAACCATTTCTCAATTTATTACTATACCAAAGTAAGAATCTGCAATCCTTCTCTTTCTGTTTAAATTTAAGTTCTATTGTTGTATTATGTTTTTTGATACCTTCATAGATAGAAAAAAAAAATTAATTCCATATTATTTTTATAAAAATGATTAATTATGAATGATATATTAGTTAACCCCTCTAAATATAGTCTTTTATTTTTTTATAATCATTTAACTATACAGATACTTTAAAAAAATCATAAAATTTAGTTGATGTAATGTGTGTGTAGTTTCGTGAGAAAATAAATCCTTGTAGAAATATAAAAACATGGATGTAGATCTACCATAGATTTACCCAAGGGTGTTAACAATAAAAAGGGTGCATTGTTTTAGATCTGATCACCAACTCATGCACAGTATTGGGTCTTACTATACACCTAGTTTGACAATCATGGCAGATATGCTTGGATGATCTACATGGTGCTTACAAAAATAAATTATTTGATTTATTTTTCATTACATTGGTCTCAAAACTTTCTAAAATCATACATAATTTTTTAATTTTTGTATTGGGGGGGAAAATATATACCCTATAGTTCTTTATTCTATATGAAAAAATCATGTACGATATTCCTTATTGGACAAATTTTATAAGAATTTAGGTTGTTTATTTCATTGAACATTATGAAATATACTCATTAATATATCTTGTAATACATTGGTATTTTTTGTGATGGGTTGGGATCAGAATTATATATCCCCATAGAGAACTATTTGGTCTCATGAGACATATTATATTAGGTAATGGGAGTGTCCTTACCTTTTAAGATATCATATCACATTGCCTTGATGGTATGGTTATAACCTTTGACATTATGAATTTTCATTATTATAATATCATTTATTGTTATCAAGGAATTCATTTATTATTAATATATAAAATGTATTTATTTATTCTCATTGTTTCATTTGATATCGAATAGTAATTTATTTTTTGTTTCCATCCATTGAATAATAAATTATTGATATTCTAGAACCTATTAATTATAAATTTTTCTATAGGTTTATTTGTTTGGTCAGTTTCATTATTATGGAATATTTTAATTTAATTATTCATTCCATAAAAAATACCCCTATATGAAAATACATTACAGATAATTTTTTCACACCCCATTATCTGGTATTAATTTTTTTTATAAGAAACAAGTAGAAATACTATGTATTGAAAATTGATTTCAAGGAGAGAAAAAAGGTCTCCATGTTTTAAATTATTTAATTTTATTTTCAATGTAATAATAAATTTATTTATTTATCTTGTTTTTGAAGGTTTTTAGATAGATGGAACATCCTTATTATTATATATGTACCACTTTTAATAAAATATCTATTAGATTATGATTTTCAATTTGGGGTCGTTAAAATTAAAAACTAAATTTATATATGCAATTCAACTTTAACACCCAAATTAAAACATAGATCATTTGTTAAATAACTATTATTAAATTTACATTAAAATGTTCTATATAAATTTTTTGAATAAAATATCATAACGATTTGACCACATATTCTTCTAAGAAAAATTTAATATTTATCTCCAAATAAAAAAATAACTCTTAAATCCTCATACCAAAAATTTAACTACCATAATCACATATTCTCTACGATATGGTAAGAAATTATATAAATATCCAAAATAACTATATATTCATCATAAATTCATTTATTATTAAAAATGATAATTCATCATTAATTTCATAAAAATTCATATAGTATTCTATATACCTTAATCCTGTAATTCTGCCAAAAATTATAGTGATATTCTTCCAAAAGAACATAAATCTCATAATCAATCATCAATACCATTGTGATATATAAAATAAAATATATGTTCTAAAATAGTAAAAAAAATAATTACCTCAAAATAAAAGTGAAAATAATCTCTAATGTCATCCCATATAATTAATCTCATGTCCACCCAATGTAAAGGTAATATTCCGAAAATGTCTTTTTTCGCGTGTTAAAATTAATGGTCACAAGTACGACATATATATTTATACTCATAGTATTTTACCAAAAATAATCACATTTTTCTAAACTAGTTTTCAAAGGTATTGATTCCATATACCATGTAACACCCATATATTTTGTGAAATTTTTTTTTTGATTTAATTTAATATTCTTCTTTTCATGCAATATTATATATATATTGTGTAATATTAAAGCACTATGTTTGGATTTTGTTTCATGAAAGACCAAGTTAATATTTCACTAAACACAATGCTTTGATTAGATTTTTTTATATGAAAAACTATGAATAGATTATGTAATACACAATTCAATTTTTTCATGATATCTTGCATCACACGCCAGACCGAGTTTTACCCGACTACAATACACTATTAATATTGTTATGAAAAAAAATATTATAGTTACCACAAATCTACTGCAAGGTAAATTAAAAATTAGATCAAATATATTTAGAAAATATTTTTTAATCATGTATATAAAATTTATCTTTGGTTACAAATTAACTATAAATGAAAGTAAGAACAATTTTAAAATGATGAAATTTTGTTTCTTAGCAAAATATTTAATTATATACAAACAAAATTTTATCTCAATAAATTTAAGAAACAACTATTTTTGAATTATTTTAATGAAATTTATAAATTATATATTCAATATATTTTTTTACACTCATTCAATATATTTGATAAAAATAAGAAAAGAATACATTAAATTTTTTGAATAAAAATATAATTTTTTTAAATGATTTCTACCAACTTTTAAGGGAAAACCCATTTTAAAAATAAATTTTTAAACTTTTTTAAATTTAATTTTAAAGAAAATTATTTTTGACATAATTATATAAAAATTTACTTTGGTTGACTTTTTTTTAGAGAATTCTAAAATTTAAATGAATAATGAAAACCAAAATTTTAATTGAAAACTATTTTTTCATCAATTTTACTGATATAGTTAAATGATATTTGTTTTAAATATACTTTTTTCAATTAAAAATAAATTAATCCAATTTATTTAATTGTGAAAAATTCTAAATTTGAATTGGATATAAAAATAGATTAAACTTTTCATCATTTTCAGTTTAAAAACCCTTCAACTAATATCATATTGAAGATTAATTTTAAATTAATTTCTTCCTCATCTATGATTATAATTTATAAAACAAGATTCCAATTTTAGAAATATAATATACTATAATTTTAAATATGTTTAACTTATTTTTTGCCCAAAATATTTATGAATGTTATTAAAATTAATTACAATGATTATGCTAAAAACAAGATTACTTAGTTGTGAAATGATAGTTTAAGGGAAAACAACAATATAGACACATTTCCAACAACCAATTTATAGAAATATTTATTCTAATTAACATATTTTATGAAAAAATTGAAAACATTGGTGGAACAAGATGTTCTGTGGACCTCTCAATAGTGTTTTAGTTTTTAAATTTAAAATAATGGCACTTCTGCTTTTCTATAAAAAGGAACTCCCCCACTCACTTATTCACACACTACAATACCATTGCATCACCCAAAACCTGATACAATATCTTCCCAATTTCCCTAATTTCATCCTAAAATGATCACTTTGCTCTTAAATCCAACCAAGTAATCCCTTTAATGAAAACCAAGGGGAGCTTCCCCAAGAAGATGCAACATCGTTCAACAAGTACTTTTATTTTACTTCTTTATCCACCACCTAAATTATTCTTATTTAATGCTTATATAATACCATATATATACTTAATATATTTATATTTATTTATTATATTCATTTTACCAATATTGACCTGCACATCCATCAAATTGGTAACATAAATAATGTTTTTGTTCGTGACACACTACCACCTCGTGAAATGATGTCGTTCATTTTTTATTTTCCACCACTCATGGTTGGGAATTATGATAAAAATATAGATTGTATATGATAAATTATAGTTATTATTTCTACAAGATTCATTATTTATTAAATAAAACTTACCTCCAGGATTTCCATTTTGTGTAAATATGAATACATCATTGGTGTACATATGGACTACCGCCCCGTCAACGCTATCTGATTCATTCTCACATTTAATGGAATGTATTATGTATGGGGTTAGTAAATGTATATCATATTTATGAAAAAATAATTCTACTTGAATAATAACATTATATATACAAACATATAATTAACATTCTTTCATTCAATAAGACATGAAAAATAACAATATTCATGCATACATACAACCTGTCGTCTCCATGAATAGTGTAATCCATCTAATATTTATATATTTTAAATATTATTAAAAATATATAGTATATATACATACTTAATATATATGATATGTATTCCGTGTTTGAAATTTTTGAAATTTGTAAATAATAATTTCGGTAATGGGTTTATGAATTAAAAGTAAATATATATATATAATACAAAAATGTTATAACTTGAAATGTAACATGAACATGAAATTGTTAATAAAAAGTAAATATATGGTCATAATAAGATTGTAATGACCAGAAAAATTCCATATAATTTTTTAAATTATTTTATATTATTATAGGTCTGTTAAAATTGATGGCGCATGATTCCACGGCCCAGTGTGCTTGGATTAAATTTCTGAACTTTTTTAGGTATGTTCAGTTAACGCATGGGCAGAATTTTCTATATTTTTTACTAGCGCTTGGATTAAAAATACAAGGTCATCGTTGAATCTTTAGTGCCAAGATTTCCTTTAGGGAAGCTTCACTTCAACCGAAGAGGGTCAGGATATAAAGATAGTTTTTTTTTGACATATTGAATAAAAGTAAAATAAAATATAAATTTTATTTTAGTTTCGTTTTCTCCAATAGTTGAACGGTTGTGGCGGAACTGGTGACTTGTCTAGCCAATTAATGGTTTCACTCATCAAATACGTAACTCCACCATTGTGAACTAAAAGAGTTTCATTAATTCATCTAATGAACCTCATTAATTTCTCAACACTTTACTCACCTTTCCCCTCATATTTAAATAGAGCTCGAGGAGGGGTTTTGGAATGACTACTTCAAGAAATAAAACTCTGGACAAGTTCTATGGTAACATCCTCTAATGAAGGATGGATACTCAAGTGGAAATGATTCAGGATTGATGAATGCTAACAACTCCTTCCAACCTCGATTCTCCTCCCACCGTAATCGCGACACCTCCAACAGATCTTGAGGTAGGGGTTTTATATTAATTAATGGTTCATCTCATCTAGATCTTGAAACATATAACAAACATAGACCATCCAACAAATGGATTGATCTCTGTCTCGTCTAATCATGTGGATGGTTGTTAAGGGGTCTTAAATTTAGGTATTATTCATTATTTTGATTGTAATTATTCTTCCTCATGTTTAAAATGCTAACGCAGAGGGAATGGGCCGAAACCAAGAAGGCATGGACCCTCTGCTAAACTTTTCCTTTTTTTGTTCTTTGTGTTGGAACAATTAAAGTGGCAACAAGTCATATTTTAGGGTGATGAAATGATAGTGAAATCCTGAGAGGACTGTAGGCCCATATAGAAGGAAGAACAGACCATCAGAGCTCACCCGGTTTCCCACGGAAGAAACACCGATGCGTCATTGGTATGGCGGTGCTGCTGACTAGGACCGGTGGATGAGGGTGGTGGCAAGAAACCTACGACCGTAGTGGAAGAGCTGAAATGCCCGTCACAACAGTGGTCGGACGGGCGACCAACAGTGTCTGGCTGTGTAGGTGGAGGAAGCATGCCTTCATTCACCGCATTGAAGGAAGTCGCAACTTGAAGATGCAACGATTTTCAGGGACCCACCTCCTCTAGGTCCCGTGGGTGACAAGGTGTCTGCACCTAGCACCGCCCTTAATTAATCTGAATGAATCCTTTCAGCTGTTCGAGAGTGGGTGTCCACGTGACCCTGGTGCGAGTCACCCCGAGCCAGTGGCCCAGCCCAACCGAGCCATCCCATGTCAGTTCAGGCTGAGTCGGTTCGGCCCAGGCCGAGTTGGGCCAGGTCGGTCCGACTTGGTCGGACAGGATCCAAAGCCCACTTAGGCCAAGAAATACATAAAGGGCCATATATTTCAAGCAATACATACATTTGATGAACTGTCTATGGAACTGGGATCCTTGTAGGGAGATAGTCCTTTTGAGATAATCCATGAGAAATTTGGAGAAATTTGGAGTACGATCATTTTGGATCAACTTTGAATCACATCGGGCCCTCAGCACTAAAATGCCAATAACTAACAGATCGGGCATCTGGTTGATGCATCATATATTTCATTAGAACCCTTATAATGTGATGGATCATCAGATTACTTCTTCATGGTACTTCATTACTATTTGAATATGATCTAAGTCTGGATGATCGGTTCTCCCAGAATCTATGCTGCAATGAGGTGGAATCCAGTTGCTGGAAATGAGGCAGAGGTTTGATGTAGGTCAAAAGTAGGATAATACCGAGCGATCTGGTGTGGGTCAGAACCTTTTTATATTGTGTGGGTCAGATCCTGTGGGGGTCAAAGCTCAGGGATCTTGTCTGGGTCAGTGCAAACCGTTCATGTGTGGGTCAGATCCTGTGTGGGTCAACGATCAGCGATCTTGTGTGGGTCAGCGCATACCGATCCTATATGGGTCAATGGGTTTTTTACCTATTGATCATATGTGGGTCAAACTCTGTATACCCATAAGTAGTTCCTTTTGACAGAATTAGACGATCTTGATTCAGGACTAATCATATTTACTATTATACTTCACATAAAACTTTGTATGATCTATGTCTATTGAGTTGTACTTTTTGATTGAGTTCATTCATTGTGTTTTGTCCTTTGTGGAATTCTGAGAGTCCTTCAGGGGACTCTGGGCCCCTACATGGTATTGTTTTACTCTCCCCTATATGGTCTTTGTATGCACCATGTTCTATCTTTTGAAGATGATGAGCATCTTGGTTGAGACATGAGGGATCCAATACTAGGCGGTACATGGTGGAAATTGGATAATATGGAGAGCAGTGGAGATGATCTGTACCTACCATTCAGGTAGAATCCTTGGTGGACGATCATCAGAGTTGTTTCCAGTTTTCACTTATAATTGTATTTTTTTAGATTGCATTGTATTTCGTCCCCCTTTACTTTTAGTACACACTTTTACTACTGAATTTTATTTCATGTTTTCATCTTGTTGTGTTCTTGAGTTGTGTGTTTGTACATGTTTAATTTAAGATCCTCCCCATTTTAGAGATATTCCTTTCCAGTGCTAGTCTCCAACCCCTGGCCAGTGGATGGTGGGATTGGGGAAGTCATGGCACGGGCCCCGAGGGACGGGTCATGAGAAAGTGGTATCAGATGAGTCAGTTCTTACAAAGGGTTATGACTCTGATCTTTTAATGGAGCAATAGTTTTAAGTGTTTTGAGTATGGTTTTCTGATCAGGGAGTCTTTTGTTGTTGTGGTAGCCGATGTAGGCATACACTTGGACCCTGAATCCTGATTTCTAACTCAGGGAATGAAAACACTGATTGGGTGTGTTTTGAATTTTTTTACTATCATCTCTTTTGAGTCCACTCACTAGGTATAAAATTTGACCATGGCACGCCTTTTTCTTTTTAAGATGTCATTGCATAGAAAACCGACCAGGATTTCTGAGAGAGTACACGACGATAGATCAATGATTGATGAGGCTTCAGTGCAGAGCCCTCTTACTATGAATGCTATTCTTGTGGTGCACTAGCAGCACCACCACCCGTTGGGTAGAAGATGACACCATCCCCATTAGCAAACCATGCACGCCGACTGAGTGCATTTCCTGAGTTCTAGAGATATAGGCTTCCGAGGTTTTTAGGAAAGATAGATCCCCAGGCGGCGAAGGATTCGATGGAGGCTTTGTCTTGAGTTTTTCGTTTAGTGAAGACTCTATCTGAGTAGACGGTTATCCTTGTTTTATCATTTTCTAGAATAAAATAGGGAGAGGGGGGAGACTGACACTCAAAACACTTGATGATGCGACCCTCACCAAGATAGTCTTTGAGAGCTCTTCAGGTTGGAGTTTGTTCTGGCGACGCTACGCTATGTGTGTATTGAATAGCTCCAACACTTATAGATAGGTAGCCTAATAGTATCCTAGTACTTGGAAAGATTCATTGATCTCTCACACACCTCCACCAACATGGTATGAGGCCCATTCATCAGGGGCCAGACCTATGAGTAGGGTCTCTGGAGAGAGATAAGAGCGTCAATGATATTACTAAATATCTCGAATCAAGATGGAGTGCTCGAGTGACCATTGTTGGTGGAGAGCATCATAGTTGACTAGGTATCGACTGTGAAAGAAAAAACCAGATGACAGGTAGCTGAGTCATATAGAAGAGGCATTAGACATATGTCGCAGAGGTCCAGGCGGGCCAGACCCACAGGTGGACGACCCTGGTATGTAGGGTTAAGGGATTAGAGCTCGCGAAGATGAGAAGGTCAGGTGGGAGGTATAAAGTGCTTCAAATGCAGTGGGTAGGGCCACATGGCACGTCACTGCCCGACCCATCATACCAATGATAAGCGGAGGGTTGATGAAATTCTAAGACAGAGGCAAGGATTTGAGTGAGGTGGTCTAAAGGGTGGAAAAAGAGGCATATGAGCTAGCCTTGTAGTAGGTGATGGGCGACAATTTGAGGTTCTATCACCCCCACCACCATGAGGTCCACCTCGAACATAGGGATCAGGTGGACATGGGTAAGCACAGATTCAGCCCGCTGAGGCCTATAACCACGACTCTCTAGAGACGATTAGAGGTACGATCTGTGTCTATTCCACTCTAGATTTAATACTTATAGACATAGGTTCTAGTCTCTTGTTCATTTCCAGGACACTCCTTCAGAGTTTGTAGATTCCAATGGAGCCATTGGCTTGATCTTTAGATTATAGACTCCGAAGAGAGAAGATTCGATGATTACACACTTTTTCTTATATTGTGAGCATACTGTAAGTGGGGAGAACATCGGATGGGATCTCCTTTTAGAAGTGTCAAAGCCTTACGACGTCATCTTGGGTATGGAAAGGCTATCTACAGTTCATTCTCTTGTCAACTATTTTAGGGACAAATTGAGGTATGTCTTCAAAGATGGGATCAATATTACCTTCACTAGTGAGGAAACCTTTTCAGCACAAGATGGACTATATCATAGGTGGGTGCATCTGATTACTCTTATTTTGTCTAGCCTCAACCTCAGAGAAGTTGATGTGAAGGGTCCGAGTTATCCTGTAGTGGTGGACCAGTATGATGACGTCCTTCCATTGGTGTTTTGGGACTACCTCCATGTAGAGAGGTAGACATTTACGTCGACATAAACCCTGGTACCACACCGATATCTGCACCAGCATATCGAATGGATCTTGTGGAGGTTTAAAAGTTGCAGGTAATGCTAGAGGACTTGTGGAAAAATGGGTTCATAAGGCCTAGTATTTCTCCATGGGAATCCCAGATTTTGTCCACCAAATAGTCATATAAGAGCTTGAGGTTTTGTGTGTACTATTAGTGCCTAATCTAGGTCACCATCAAAAACAACTATACACTCCCAAGAATCGATGATCTCATCAACCAGTTAAAGGGACTTTGTTAGTTTTTTATGATAGACCTCAGATCAGGCTATCATAAGCTCGGAGTGTGGGATGCAGACATACTGAAGAGAACCTTATGATGTTAGTATGGCCATTATGAGTTTATGGTGATGCCTTTCAGCATGAACAATGCTCCAGCTCTGTTCTTGGGGCACATAAAGAGGATATTTTAGCCATACCTCAATCGCTTTGTGTTGGTATTCATTGACAACATCTTAGTATACTCTACATCAGAGGAGGATCACACCACACAACTACAGATAGTCCTAGATACACTTTGAGAGCACCAAATTTATGGAAATCTCTCTATATGCTTGTTCTAGATATCAGAAGTCCACTTCTTAGGGAACGTTATCTTGGAAGCTACTGTTTCTATGTATTTAGAAAATATGGAGGCAATAATTTCTTAGGAGCCACCCAGGAGTGTGATCGAGGAGCGGAGTGTCCTATGATTGGCTGGGAACTACTGGAGATTTGTACCTAACTTCTCCAGGGTAGAGGTACCTTTGTGAGCATTGAAGAATAAGTGGCAGACACCACTTGTGGATGGAGTAGTGCCAATGTAGTTTTCCGGAGTTGAGGCAGATACTGACGAGTGCTCCAATCTTGAGGGTACCAGAAGAGGGTGGTGGGTACGTAGATTAAAATGACCCATCAGGGACCAGAATGGGTAGTGTCTTAATGTAGGATCATGCGGTGATCACCTATAGCTGATGAATGTTGAGACAAAACAAGCAGAACTATGATACACATGAACTTGAGTTTGCAGCAGCAGACTTTGAGTTGAAGATGTGTCAGCACTAATTGATGGGTGAATGTCTCACTACTAACTCTAATCACAAGAGTCTTCATGTATATCTTCTCAATGAAAGACCTGAACCCGGGACAATAACGATGGCTCGAGTTCCTCTAGGACTATGAATTTGAGATAGCCTATACTCCAGGAAAGATGAATGTACTAGAATATGCACTCAACATGAGGTCTGGTATATAGTTACTGAGTGAGGAAACATAGAAACTATCCATGTTATAGATATCCTTCATTGATAAAGATGGAGCATCTTACCTCTAGTCTATGATAGTCACTGCCCTATTTCATCAGCGAGTTTGGGAGGCACAACTTGGGGATGTTGACTATGAGTCCATACGTGCTTTGATATCCGCAAGACAGGCTCCTAATGGATTTTTTAATGGTTAGGAGCACATCATTCTCTTAATAGGACGAATTATGGTACTGGTGACACATCGAGAGGTGGTGTTGAGGGAGTAACATACATCTCTTTTAGTGGTACATCCTGGAGTTGAAAATATGTACTAGGACCTCTGATCTCAGTACTGGTTGCTAAGGAAGTATAAGGCAGTGGCAGAGTTCATATTGTGATTCCTCACTTGTCAGAAAGTGAAAGCCAAGCATTAGGTAACAGCTGGCTTAGCACGGAAACTTTAGGTACCAAAGTGGATTTCAGATTGTATTTCCATGGAATTCATGATAGGGCTATCACATATGTCCATAGGACATGATTCCATTTGGGAGAACATTGAATGACTTACAAAGTTAGCCCACATCTTACCTATCTAAGAGCAGGGATCAGTATAATCCATGTGATGCATCTACGTGCTAGAGATACTGCGACTTCACGGAGGGCCGTCAATGATCTTCTCAGATATCAATGAATGTTTTGCATCCCTATTGTGTAAGGGACTATATGTGGAATTTGGAACTAAGCTATGGTTAAGAACCACCTTTCACCCTCAGAAAGTTTTTCAGATGGAGCGGACCATACAAACAATTGAGGAAATTCTCAGTGACTGTGTTCTCGATTTATGTTGTAGTTGGAAGGACCTCCTTCCCCTGGTGGAGTTTTCATAAAACAAAATTTATAACTCCACCATCAACCTGGAAACGTTTGAGGCGTCATACGTGCAAAAATGTTGATCACCTCTGTGTTGGACAGACCTAGGGGAGTCCGAACTTATGGGTCCATAGATGGTACAAGATACTATAGAGAATGTACAGATCATCTAGGAGTTGATGATGACTGCATAGAGCCTGATGAATTTAAATTCTGATAGGAGACGAAGACCCTTGGACGTTAAAGAGGGAGACCATGTCTTCCAAGGTGTCTCACCCCGAAGAGGATTATGGAGGTTTGGCCGGGGTGGTAAGCTATCTCTGAGGGTTATATGACCTTTCTTGATCCTCAGTAGAGTAGGATAGGTGGCGTACTATCTATCTCTTCCCCCACAAATGCACTAGGTGCATAATGTTTTCTACGTTTTGTATCTGAGGAGATACATGTATGACCCATCACACGTTATCGACTCGGGAGAGATGGAAATTGATGATGGTGTGATGGTTGCAGAGTAATTGGTAAAGATAGAATATTGATAGGATTAGATCCATCATGGGTAGTATATTCCTCTGGTGTGAGTTTGTTGGTAGCACGGGGACCTCCAGGAGGGCACATGTGTGTGGGAGGCTCAGATTCTTGCTCAGTACCCCCATCTATTCACTTGGGTTTGTTGTAGCTTTATGTTATGAAATGCTTTATGGTGGGGAGAATATATAGACCTGGAAAATTATGTATAAATTTTTAATAAATTATTTGTTATTATTTGGTGTCTGGAAAATTAACGACACATGATTCTGAGGCCTGGTGTGCCTGGAATTAATTTCTGATCTTTTTTTTATGGTATGCTCAGTAAATGTGTAGGTGGCATTTTTTATCTTTGGAACGGGTTCTTAGATTAAAAATATGAGGGCACAGTTGAATCTATAGTGTATGGATTCACTTAAGGAAAACATCACTTCAACTACAGTGGGTCTGCAAAAAAAGATAGTTTTTGGAATTTTTAAAGAAATATAAAATAACATGTAATTGTTATTTTATTTTCTTTTTCTCGAACGAATGAACAGTGCTGGTGGGACCGGTGATATGTGAATCCAATCAATGGCTTGACTCATCAACTACATAACTCCACCATTGTGAATTAAAATAGGTTCATCAATTCGTTTAATGAACCTCGTTAGGTCCTCAATGCCTTAATCACCATTCCACCTCCTATTTAAAATGGATCTTAGGGTGGGGTTTTGGCACGAAATCATTGAGAAAAGAAACTCTGGAATAGTTCTGTTTCAACATCCACTGACGGGGGATGAAAGCTCATGCGGCAACGATCCGAGATCGATGAACGCTGACAACTCCATCCAATGTGAATGCTCTTCTCACAGCAACTACGATACATCCAAAAGATTGTGAGGTATGGGGTTTATGTTCTTTGATGTTTCCTCTCTTCCAGATCTTGAAACATATATTGAATGTAGATGATCCAACTAATAGGTTGACTTGCATCTCATCTAATCATTCGTGTGGTTGTTGTGTGGTATCAAAGTCGAGGATTATTCTTCCTTTGTATTATTATTCTTCTTCTTGTTTAAAACACCAACATGTAGGGTGTGGGCCAAAACCTACAAGGCACAGACCCTTCGATAAACTTGTACATGATGTTTTTTTGGAGGAACAATGAATGCAGGGAAAAGGCATATTTGATGGCCTCGTAATGATGGTGGCATCCTGAGAGGACCGTAGGCATGTCTGGAATGAAGAACATACTACCAGAGCTCACCCAGTGGCCCGCAGAAGAAATGATGGCGCTGTAATGGTGTGTTAGCACCAGCGACCGGTTTCGGTGGATGAGGGAGGTAGTTGGAAACTACCAACCATGGTGGAAGAGCGGCACCATAGTGATCGGATGGGTGGCCGATAGCGGTAGACCGCAGAGGTGGAGGCGGCATGCTGTCGCGTGTCGCGTTGAAAGAAGCCACCACTCAAAGCTGCAATGAGCTGCATGGGACCTGTCTCTTGCATGTACCATGGGTTAAAATGAGGAACCACCTGCTTCCACCATTAATTAATCTTAATGGATCCATTTAACCATTTGGTAGAAGGGGACCATGCGACCCCAGTGTGGGTTGGACCTCTCGGCTGGTCGGGCCGGTCCACGGACCAGCGTGCCGAGCCCTCTAGAGCCCAGCCCGACTGGGCCGGCCCAGGCCTATTCTGGCCAAGCCTGGTTAGACCCAGACGAGGATGTGTTGGCCTATGATGGGTCGGTCTGACCGGGTCATACAAAACCTGGACCCCTCTCATGCCAGAAACGATTAAAGGGCCATATTTTGCAAACCAGTCATCTGTTTGATGAACCTTCTATTGTGATGTGATCCTTGGAGTGAGGGGGTCCTTTTGAGATACTCCATTTGTGTTTTGGAGAATGTTGGAGTATGGCTAGGTTTGATCGACTTTGATTCCAACTAGGCCCTCTGCACTAAAATTCCAATATCTAATAGACCGAACGTCCAGTAGACGCATAGTGTATTGAGTGGGAACCCATATGACATGAAGGATCATTGGGTTAATTATTCGTTGGACATCATTCTCATTGAAATACAACCTATTTCTTAGGGAGAGGTTCTCCTAGAATCAATCCTGCTATGATCGGGAATCCAGTGGCTACCTGTGAGGTGGAGGTTGGTGATAGATCATACGGGGGTTAGTACAGAGCAATCCTATGCGGGTCTGCACCTATCGATCCTGTGTGTGTCAGATCTTATGTGGGTCAGTGTTCAATGATATTATGTGGGTCAATTCATACTGATATTATGTGGGTCATATCCTTTGTGGTTCAGTGCTCAATGATCTTGTGTGGGTCTGTGCATACTAATATTATGTGTGTCAGATCCTTTCTCGGTCAGCGGGGCTTAATACCAATTGATCCTATGTGGGTCAAACTCCGTATGTTCCGTAGTAGTTCATCTTGACAAAATCAGACGATCTAGTTTCATGTGTAATTATATATACCTCGATACTTCACTAAAAACTATTTGAGCTATGTCTACTAATTTTTTCTTTGTGATTGAGATCATTCATTGTGGTTTTTCATTTTTTGAATTTTGACATGCCTTCGTGGGTCTCAGTGTCCCTAGTGGCTATTGTTATACTGACACCTATATGGGTTTCTCCCACACCTTATTGTGTCTTGTGAAAATGATGATTAACATGGCAGATACATGAGGGAGACATGACCATGTGGTACATAGAAGAGATTGGTAGATGTGGAGAGTAGTGGATACATGTGGTACCTACCCTTCAGGTAGGATCCTTGGTGGATGATTTCATGAGATGTTTTCTATTTTCAGTTGTAGTTGAACCTTTTTAGTTGGGCTTGTGTCCAACCCCTCTACTTTGAGTGAACACTTTTAATACTATAGTTTACTTCTTTGTTTCAACTTATTGTGCACTTGGATTGTTTTTTGTATAGGTTTAAAGGTAATGCCTTCCCGTTTGAGGGATATGCCTTTCTAGTGCAATCCCCCAACCCCTAGCCGATAAATGGCATGTTTGGGGTAGTCAAGGAATGGGCCATGAGGGATGGGTCCTGACAAAGATAAAATATTGTATTATATATAGTAATATGGTTCTTTTATAGTTTTATAAAAAAATTATATACATTACATAATATTTTTGAATGTGTATGAATAAATTGAAGACTTATTGTAAGAGTTTTCTCATCTCACTTTTTTATGAGATGTATTCCTTATTCAGCACTTATTTATTTTTTGTGGTGTGTATAATTCCATTTAATGAATTATATTATTATTATAATTAAAAATTATTTGCATTTACATATTCATTTGTTGATATTTATTTCACGGGGTATGTGTTTTAAATGATACAAAATCGATAATGCAATTTTTGCCTTAATTTTCCTTCATTGAGATAAATGCAATGTTGTGAACCTATATTTTTCAATGTGGGGTATATAAAAACCATTGACATGTTATATCATGGATTTATTTCTTTTCATGATATTTTATTCTTCATTTAATGTTATAATATCATGTGAATTATGATTCAATTTTACAAAAGTAGTAAAAGCTTATTTTTGTAATCTCATCATTTATCATGAATTTTTTTGGTTATACTAGAATTAATGATTTATCATGATTCATATCTCAAAAATTCACATTAATATTCTTCTTATATGGGTATTAATGAAATTTGAATGTAATGATACATTTTTTTCACTCTTTGGTACATAATATAATTAAGAAAATGTTTTTAAGATAATATTACTATTTCACTCTTCATTTAGAAATCTAAGTTCCTCCTAAACCATGTTTTTTTAAATATATAAAAAAATGTTTCAATAATCTAATATTTTACTTAAAACTCATTTTGACCATTTAATAAATTTATTAAAAATTGTTTTTTTTAATGAATATTCTTATGGTTATCCGATCAAGCACTTTTCTAAACATTTTATGGTGAAAAATGAATGTTCCGCACGTATGAATTTTCCCAATATAATGAATATAATATCAGGGAAGCGTTCATATAAAGTATACAACATTATTTTTAAAGAATTATATTTTCCTAATATTCATTAAATTAATTTTTTAATGTTATTTCAATGAAGAATGGTTTACAAATTTTTTTCAATCATTCTTTTCAAGTCTTCAAAAGGATTTGGAAGAAAAAGGTTTTAAAAACATATTCATCATTTATTTTTGTGGATTCCATGTATTTTAAAAGAAAATGGTTTTCAAAAACTATTTAAAATTTTCCTTTATAAGATTTCAATGTTATCATAAATTATGAATATTTAAAAAAAATTAATGCTTCATTTATATGCTTCACATCTATTTAAAAATAATTCAAAACTTTTAAAAGATTAATTTATAAATTTAAAATGTTATCATCATTGAAATATTTTTTAAAACGTTTTCAATATTCCATTATTAATTATTAAATTAATTTTCAATGAAATTATTTTGATATTTTTTCATAGCATCTTTAAATTTTTTAAATGTTATTTTCAAAGAAAGGTTTTTAAAATGTTTTCATGATTGCCTTATTTGTTTTAAAACTTATTTTCAATGGAAATGGTTTTCAAAATGTTTTATGATATAAAAATTATTTTTCATATATAAAAGAATATTTTCCCAAATAAATTTTTTAGATGTTCTTAAAATCATTTATTATATATTTTTCAATTTGGTTTTTAATGACATGGACTTTGAAAATATTTTATGTTTTTAAAATTAAATTTTAAAGAAATATTACTTTTTCTTTAAATGTTTCATGTGATACATTAAAAATACATCTACATGAATGGTTAAATTATTTGATAGAGTTTATGAATTAATGGGGGATGTTTTCCAAAGTGACTATTATTTTTATTTCTTTTAACAGGCTTTATTTATGAAACCCATTTATCTTCCATGGGTTATACCATGATAAAAGACTTATGAAACAAACCTACAAACACGGGATGTTCTTTGATAAAATGACATTGAACCCTATTTATTATCCATAGGATATAATATGATCAAATTTTTATGTTACCCAATTTATTATGAGTTATGATATGATTCTTATAAAACCCATTTCTTTTTATGGGATGTGATATGTTGAATGTATTACACTCTCGTAAAACATGCACGTATGATTTAATAATTTCATGGTTGGGAACCATATCTCATCCTAATTTATTCGGCAATTATTTATATCTATTGATATATACATGGATAGAATTGGGATTTAACCTAGTACAATATTGGCCATTTTCTGCTAAGTTTTTCTTGGGAGTGAACTGTGACTACGAATATGGTCTTGGGTGTGATCCATGACTAATAAGATTGTATTGTGGTTGAACAATGTCTATTTAGATTTTCTTGAGAGTGAAACATGAATACTAACATGGTTTGGGGAGTAAACCCATTCTACTATAATAAATCAGGTGTGATCGAGGACGGTATGTCTCACCAAGTTTGTGTAGCACCCATGAATTGCCTCGATTGGTTTTTCAAATAATCCTTGACTTATGGGAATGAATTTATATTCATTCATGTATAACAAAAATTATATGTGTTAATGCCCATTTTTTCTCCCATGGATGATTCTATTCATTTATTTGTGATTAATTTCCTTTGTAATTCTAACGATTATTCAATTAATCTTCTATATGATAATTAATATATTGGTTATGATTTTCAATTGTTATTATTATTTTATCATACCCTTTTTATCATGTTATTATTATATATCACCTTTATTTACCATTCATTAAATCTGAGCAAACTATTTATTATGTTTCTTTTCCCCAGGTTATGAATGATGTTTTTAAGTAGAATTACTAAAGTGGAATATCTCTGATGGAAATATTAAAGATCTCTCTCCATGTTAAAATAATGTTTTCAATATTTCCAAAGACACTAAACTATTATGATCCATGGGAATGTAGTTATTTAATGTGCTGAATATTCATTGAAATTGATGTTATATCCATGTATGTTAATCCTGGGTCACACTAGTTTGTATCAAATGTATGTGTTATCTATACTTTTGAAACAAGGATTAAAAAAATTAGGTATATCCATAGGTATATTTTTTATAATTTCTATATGATTATCTTTAAATTGGGCCAAATGTTTCATTGATTCAAAATAAGGTGGCATAATTTATACATAATGTTAGTGATTTTTCATTATTATGTGGTTTTTTTCTATGATAAGATTTTCTCACACTATGATATTTTGTTTTAGTTAATGGTGGGAACCATAAGGAATTAGGGTAATGTTGAATGTGATAGAAACTTTTTTATATGAGTTGTCAAATAGGCTAATCTCTAGAGGGATAGATATTGTGATCATTCCTAATTAGTTTTCATGAAAGATGATTAATAATATGAGACTTAACAAACAATAATAATCATCAAAGAATATAAGGAGTGATTTCAATGAGATTTAAGGTAATGGAGTCCATCGAGAAAAGATGTTTTAGTTTCCTTTGTGTCGAGAATAAGGAAAGAAGCACCCAATTGAATCTCCTTTAATAATAAGATGATGTTTTGACTGATGAAATGGACACAAAGATGATTACTAAAAAGGAAAAAATTATGTGTTCGATTATCATAATGGATGGGAGTATTGACCTCTATAAGGCATCAACTTTGGTCAAATGAATTAAGTGCGAAATAAATGATCATTTTGGAAATTGATGCCCATAGAGGAAAGTTGTTGAAGAGAATTATCGAGGTGTTATGAGTAATGGTTATATTGAGAATAATTATGATATTATAGATTATATGTGAATGGAATGAGTTATTATATTACAGGATGAGGTAATATTGATATGTATTAAGGATAATGAAGGATATTTAAAGTATTTATTTATTTGGATTCAAGAATTATTAATAGTGAATTATTAAGGATTTTTTTTATTATACGGATTTAAAAGAATACCCAGAATGGTTTTGATCGTGTAGAATGTGATTTAATAAAATAGATTCATTTTTTCAAATGTAATATAAACCATAATATGTTTTTAATATTAAGATAATGATTTTGGATAACGATATATATGATATGATTAATTGAATTAGATATTAGTGATTACCATAAAATAAATAAATAATTTTTTTAAAAAATAATTAATGCTATCAAGGTTGGATTTTACTAATTTTTAGATTTTATTTATATATCTATTAATCTTTGGAATATGTAAAAATTCATATTTTCAATAATGATTTATGTTCATTACCATGTTTCTAGATAACACATGATGATGGAATTCAAAATTTTTGTATGTGGTGAACAATATCTGCATAATGATATATATGAGATCAAAGTAAATCTAATTTTGAGAAATTTAGTGAAAATATTTCAAAGGTTGGGATTTTAACCTTCCATACTGGTCCCAAGGTTACCCATTTATGGAATGATTGTAAAACACATTAAGTGAGGATTTAGATAGTAATTTATTTTCTCAATATATGAGGATTTATTAATATTTGATAACCTATGCTAAGCATTTTTTTGCGATGATAACTAAATAAATATGGTATGAATTATCATTATAGCACCTACTCTATTAGTAATTTAGGAAGGAAAAATGATCCTAAATTTCTGGGAGTAATAGACGAAGTGAAACTGATTAAGGAATAAAAAAAGGATGAGATTGTGCATATTCAAAGGAATTAAATCAAGTCAATATATATCTTTATGTTCATAAATAGTTAAATAATTATTCAATTATATGAATATGATATTGAAAAATATACATCCTAATACATTAATTTATATTGAGCCAATTTTTTTATATATCACCATAGATTAATAGTTTTGAGGCCCTTAAATTTCAATTGATCATAAACATGATTGTGATAAATAAACTTTATCACTCTGCATAAACATTTAAAACTTTCTTCCATGATTAATATTCACACCCAACACATGTTAACCTCTTCTGAAAATTATTTAGGATTTACATTCGTTATGATTTATGGTTTCAAGATTTCTATTTAAAAAGATTTTTTAGTATACATTTTTATGTAGTCGGTTTATAAGAATGGACTGTTCATGTATTAAACTTATGATGACCCAGATAAATTTTAATGTGGAATTCATTATAATGCTGGTAGAATGTAATACATTTATATGGTTTAAAATATATATATTTCAAATTAATTTAATATTCTACATTTCACCCTACAATGAATATAATGTGTGTTATATAAAAGTACTATGTTTAGATTCTAGTTCACGCAACACCAACTTAAGCATGAAATGAAAAAGAAACATAATTATCTTGTGGTACATAAAAAACTACATTTTTCAAATGTTATGAACAATTCCGAGTTCCATCTATATCTTTCATCACACGCAAGACAATTTATTTCCGAACAAAAATATACTTGTAATATTGATATTAAAAAAAATAGAATAGTTACTACAATGTTGTTGGAATAGAGATTAAAAATAATATTAATTAAATTGTGAAAATATTATTTAATCACGTATATAAAATAATTCCCATGGTTTTCAATTAGCTATAATCTAATATAAGTACAATTTTAATATAAAGAAATACATTTTCTATGAAAAATATTTCTATATGAACAAAATCTGTTTTATCATAGTAAATTAAACAGAAAAATGTTGATTAATTTTTTAATATAATTTGTATTATATATATTAAATGAAATTTTTTTACACCCATCAAATAGATTTGGTAGGCATAATATATGAACAAGTCCATTTTTTTAATAAAATGATGTATTTTTCTAAAATTCAATTTTACCACATTTTAATGGAGAACCCATTTTAAATCACATTTTGGAATCATGAATAATTTTTTTAAAGAAATGATTTTTTTTCAATTTGGCATATCAAAATTTACTTTGTGTGTTGTTTAGTATTTTTCATTGAAGATTCATTTTCTAATGAATAGTGACAACTTTTCATTTTAATTGAAAATTACATCTTCATCTAATTTATTTATATAGTTAAATTAAATTTTAATTTGTTTTGAAAGTATAATTACATAAATTTAAAATAAATTAAATCAATTTGGGTTATTTTATGTAATTTTACATTGAAATTGGTTATAAAAAATGTTTAAACTTTTTGAAAATTTTCTCTTTAAAAACTAGTCATCCCATCTCGTCTATGAGATTAATTTTAAATTTCATTTAGATAATTATGTAATTTGAATTTAGAAATTGAATTCCATATTTTTAATAAGATTAATTTATACTGTATAGTAAATTAAACATTGTTTTTCATTAAAAAAATATCATTGAAAGCAATTATAATTAATTACAATGTTTAAGGTAAAAACAATATAACGTAGTGGTTAAATAATAATTTTAAAGGTAAAATAACCTAGAAACATATCCCAAATCCATTTTATGGAAATTTTCATCCAATTAAACTATTGGGTAGAAAATGGAAAACTTGTAGCGTGAAAATTAAGTACAGGGGAACTCTCTATAGGGTTTAACATTTAAAATTTTCAAGAATGTCACTTCTCTAGCACTATGAAAAGTGAACTCATCCAATCACATATTCACTCCCATAAATAAATTTTTTTCATCCACCACTAACCACAATCTCTTAATAACTACCTCTATTAAACCAATAATCCTCCCATTTGGGGTGAAATCTAATAGAGGATACCTTTTTTGCAAACTAAGAGTTGTTACCCAAAAAAGATAAAACATTTTTCAACCTGCATTTTTATTTTATTTCTTTATCCTACATTATTATTATTTTTTACATTTTTAATTATAATCATAGTATCATAAATATATTGATTTCTTTTTATTATAAGGTTTCGTTATAAACCTACAAATACTTCTATAAAACGTGTAACAGACATACAATTTATGTGTACAGATGACAACTGCCACACAAAACGGTGTAATTGTTTTCAAATATAGTATCTAGTTATTAAGGATTATGACATAATTAAGAGGATAAATAATAAGTCCAAACATATATATAAAATGCTTATTACCGAAAATGTAACATTAACATGAAATTGTTAACATATGTGTAATATAAATTTATAATCAGATCATATATGGTATTATATATATGAGTATAGTTCTATGGTTGATTTATAATAAACATATACACATTATATTGGAGGATTGAATGTGTAAAAATAAATTCATGGCTTAAGGTATGAGTTTTCTTATCTGAGTTTTATTATCGTAATATTTATGCCTTATTTACATCTCATTTCTTTTTTATGGTGTATATACTTCCCACGAATGTATTATATGATTATTATATTTAAATTTATGGGTACTTAAATATCAATTTTTAATATTTATTTCTGGTATTTCTGGGACAAAAGTTACCAAATTGGTAATGTAATTTTGGATTAATTTACTTTCATGGAGATATATTCCATGTTATGCACCTTTATTTATTTGCGGTGTATCTAAATCACTATTAAAAGATACTTAATGAATCTCTTTATCATAATTATATATTAAGACTCGTGTAATTTTATTATTTCATGGGAATTATGACTCAAATTTACTAATGTCGTAAGTGTCTATTATTATAATAGCATCATATATTAAGATTATTTATGATTATGATTCCATTGATGAAATATTATGAAATATATTTGTATAATTCACTAAAATTTTCTTATACCCTAGTTATTCATGACAAATTCAAGTATTTACCATTTTTACAGTATTTGGTATTTAATAAAATAATGAGTACTTTTTTAAGAAAAACGTAATTTATTTATGTTTTCTGTCATAAAAATATATTCTTCCAAAACCATGTTTTTCTAAAAAAACTAAAAAGTATCTACTATTATTTTATTCTCCTTAAAATGATTTTTCCCAAGTATTACCTTATTAAATAATGGTTTTTAAAAGGTATCTTCCTGATGTTTTTATGTAAAGCACTTTTCTCTGAATTTAATGGTGGAAAATGATTTTTTCACTAGTATGGATTTGAAAAAAATAATGATCATCATTTCTATGAAGATTAAATTTCTAGTTTATAATTTAATTAGTAAAGAATTTTATTTTCCTAATTTTTGAAAAATTCATTATTTTATATTTTTTAATGAAAAATGGTTATAAATATATTTTAAAGCTTTATTTATATATTTTTAAAGTTGTTTCAAAGAAAAAGGTTTTCATAATGTTTTGACGTTTTCATTATATGTATTCAACGTAGTTTCAATGAAAAATGTTCTAAAAATGTTTTGATGATAAATGTATATATTTCTAATGTTATTTTCAAATAGTAGGATTTCACAATGTTTTCAAATCCTATTATATAGGATTCATAGATATTTTCACAGAATATGATTTAATTTATTAAGATTCTTTTATATGTTATCATTATTATTTTCAAGGAAATGGTATTCAAAAAAATCTCAAGCTTCATTTATAAGTTTTAAATGTTATTTTCAAATAAAAAAAATTCAATAGGTTTTCAAAGATTCATTTATATTTTTTCATAGTAATATTCATATTTATGGTATTTATAAAGCTTTAAATCATCCATTATATGTTTTCAAAGTTATTTTCAAAGAAATTTGTTTAAAAAATTTATTACATTTTAAAATTTATTTTTTAATTAAGAAATGATATCCTAATCAATACATTTTTAGAGGGTTTAAAAAATATATCATAAGACACTCAAAGTGGGTTTTAATGAAATGTAGATTCAAAATGTATCATGTTTTAAAATGTTATTTTCAATATAAATTATTTTAATTTTGACATTTTCCATGATATTTTTAAAAATAACTATCAATCTAATATTACACAATTTTATTGTGTATATTCATTATTGGGGATATGATCTAGGTTTTCCATTATTATTATTTCTCTAAATAGATTATATTAAAGATGAATATTTATTTATGAACCCCTATTGTCTTTTACTGTTATACCATGATATGATGCTCATGAAAAATGCTACCTTTCAGGGGATATTATATGATGAAAAGACTAGGAAAAATCTCTCTTCTCCATAGGCTGTGATATGATAAACATTTTATGATAACCATTTCATTTCATGTGTAATGATATGATTTTCCTAAAAACCTTCGCTTTTTATGGTCATGATATGATGAATGTTTTAATATATTTTGGAACATGTATGTTTTATTTCATTATGTAATGGTTAGGACCTATTTCCCCCTAAAATTAATTACATATTGATTTATATCTCATAAGGTTGACATGGCTGGAATTAGTAATGTACTTGGTTCAATAAAAGAAAATTTTTGCTAAGATGGTATTGAGTGTTAACCTTGACTAAAAAGAAATCATTTGGAGTGAACGATGACTAAAAATATGGTCTTAGGATTCAACATTGACTAAAAAGATGGAATTGGGATTTAACCTTGACTACTAAGATGGTATTTGGAGTGAACCATTAATGCTAATATGGTTTGGGGAGTGAACCCATTCAAATATAAGTAATGGTTTACGAATAGGTATCGAATTGTGTCCCTCCTAGTAGGTGTATCCACCACGAAGTTCTCTAACAGTGTTTGGAAATAAACCTGGACATATAGGGAATTATTTTTTATGCTTACATGTATGACACAAATTCTATTTATTATTATTTTGTTATGATATCGTGGATATTCTCTTGATTCCATTATTGTTCATCTATTATTAAGATTAAATATTTATTCCAAGAATCACGTATATGATATTTGATAATAATGGTATGACCTTAAAATGTTATTATCATGTTCCTATACCTTTACACTAATGGAATCCTTGAGTATCTCTATTATTCACCCATACTACACATCTGATATCAACCATTATTATGTTCATATTCCTCTGGATATTAAAAAGATTTTTAAGTACAATTACTAAATGCGATGGTTTTGGGGAAAATCTATATTATTTTTCACCATTATAAAGATTATGATCCAAGTTTCCAAAGACACTAAATGTTTACAGTCCTCAGGAATGTACTTTTGTAATGTTCTAAATAATCATCTAAATTGATTTACTATCCATGTATGATAATCCTAGGAAATTTTTTACCATATATTTAAATTTGTTGAAACAAACTAATGTAAAATACCCATTAGGTGTTTCACGATTATCAAAATATTTAAAATATATCACATTACCAGTGATAAACACTTCCATAACATAAATTTTTTGTTAATCTATTTGATAATGAATTGTTATATTATTATTTAATACACAATTTTTATAATTCAATGATATGGAATATATATTCATTATGTTTTCAATATTAATTCAGACACATTTCTTACTTTGAACCTAGGAAAATAATTCACACCATAAATCTTGAAATGCATGTCTTCCTTTATGATGTTTACATATTCATTATCATAAAACATGAAGTCCATATAATTAGAATTGAAATTGTAAATTCATATGAGTTATTTAATTTGTCAAATGAGAAGGATAAATTATTATTTCAAAATCATATCTAATAGATATGATGATCCAATGAAATTTTACAGAAATGTAAATTAATTGGTTATATCATATTGTTCATTATAGGGGATTTTTATGTTCAAAATAATTTCAAAATATTTGGTATAATATTTTTCCATGATAGTTATAATTAAATTAATTTGTATGGTTAATAAGGTTTTCATATTTCCTTTTTCTTTCATCATAATGATCAATATTTAATTTTTATAAGACAAAATCATTAAAACATGAAATGAATGAAAATATACAATGAAATTTTATAATACCTTAAAGGTTAAAAATATTCATCATAATATCTAAATTGAATAATGTTCTACCCCAAAATTATATATATTTTTATCTCAAATATTTAAAAACATTCTTATAAAATAATCATTGAGGTTAAACCTACCTAAACCCAAAAAACAGACACCCAAAATCTCATCCATCACCTTGAAATAACATAACTAAAAACATAAGAAAGGGATTATATAAATTTAAACCTACAATAAACCTTAAAATTATAAACCAATAGTGGTTTCCAGAACCTTTAATGTATCCTCACATAAACAAATCGTAATCTTCAATTTTTTAAACCCTCCTCTAATACCAATAGTAATGATCGAGCCTTAAAAATTACATAATAATGAGTTTTATGATGGGAACACATTCACTTGAACATGAGTATCTATTCAAGTTTAATGTTTTATAGAATCAGTTAATTACTTATATATTAAAAAACCATATATGTTAAATGTGGGAACATTAAGTTTGAGTCCCATTTTACCGTCAAACAATACTTTAAAAAAATTATTTTTATTCATGAATTATCTTTAGAAATTTGGACTTTACATGATCTTTGTCCCTAATTATAATTAAATACCTATAAAAAACATTATAAATTGTGCATTGAGCTTAAAATTATCATGAAATGAAATATAAAATAAGAAAAATGTTAAGCTAGGAATAACACGAAAACCCATTAAAAATATTTTTTTAAATAGAACAAATTTATCAATTATATAGGTTTAATAATAATTTTATAAAATATAATTTTAGGATTACCTTTTAAATTAAATTATTTGTTTTAAAACTCCAAATCCATCATATAATGTTCATGTAGGTTCTTTGTAATATCTATACAATTGAACCCTTAAAAATTGGAATAACCACGTAGATGCCATAAAATATATTTACCAATAGAGAAAAATAATATTCAAATTCATTTTAAAGCTATGATGCAGATCACTCTTCATATCTCGAGCTATAATTCAGTCTCAAACCGTTATATATTGATAAATTTTCATGGACCATACCATGAATAAATCTCATGAATACACTTTCTAAACCCCTATGTAAAACATTTTTTTAATAAAAATTCACATTTATCTTAAAACTGATTTTTAGTGTTCAAATTAAAAGAATAAGATAAATAGAGGATTTCGTCGAAGAATACATGAAATTTTTATAGATGAATAAAAACATAATATATTGTTTATATTTGCGGTAAAGTATTTATTATCTAATATATTGAAATATAACATTAAATAATTAATTTTTTTGATGAAAGGTAAGGATTCTGTAAACAAATTATTTTCTGAAAACCGTAGAATGAAATCCAATGAAAATAATTTTTTAAAATCTTGTGACAACATATATTATAATGAAAAAAATCATTAAAAATAAATACAGAAAAATATAATTGAAAATAAAAAATAATAAGGCTTCTTGATGGTGGTATATTTCATTAATGAAATATATGTGAAAAGGATATTCCTTTTAAATTGGTTTAAAAAACTGTTTAAAGATAATTGTTAAAATAAATGTTACAAATAATTTCCCACACCTTGCGTCTAACTCACCACATACATTCATTAACATACTGAATAATAAACCTATGAGAATTTTATGATTTTCTAGGGAAAATTTATGATATTTTCTCCTTTATTTGTTGGATCAAATATGTAGATATATATATCTATTATATGGATCAATACAAGAGGGGGTGAATTGTAGGTTTAAAAACCTTCTGAGTTTTAGCACTTAAGAGATTAGTTTAAATGATCTTAAACAAATACAAATACAAACACGCACAATTGTATTGAATATAAAAGGTATGATGTAATGTAATACTAATGAGATGTAAAACAATTGTATTCAAGATGAACACAATAATCAGAGTAATATATAGATGAATAATTCTACCTTAATGTGTATAGAATCAATAAATACAATATGTAATAGAATGGATGTAATTGAAACAATTACAAATGTATAAGAGATAGAAAAGGAAACAAAAACAATTTCATTTCTAATACAATTAGCAGCAGAAATGTAAAAGAATTACAATTCTTTTAACCCAAAGATAAGGGTTATCCTTTCACCTAGGATAAAAGGTCTATCTCACAAAGACCTTGGTGATCCCTCGATACAATGGTCGGACTGTCTGTCTGCCTATCCCTAGCAGCCCTCAATACGATGATCGGAATGTCCGTCTGCCTATCCCTGACAGCCCTCGATACAATGATCGTTCTCTCCGTCTACCTATCCTTGGCAGCCCTCGATTTTGTAGGTAATGGGCACCTCTGACTTTCAATCACTTGAAAGCCCTCGATACGATGATCGGACGCACAAAGTAGATGAGAGAAGTCACATTTTCTCTCTCTAGAACTTGATAGAAGTAGAGTATCACAGTTGTTCCACAAAGTCGATCGTCATTTTTTCTCAACTTCAAATGACCTCCTATTTATAGGCCTTAGGTTCCAATGGTCACATCTCCTCCAACGGTCATATTTCTCCGAAAAACTCGGAGGGACTTGGACACCTGGCATCATAACGGTCATATTGAAACAGAAATCATGACATCATTTTGATTAGTATGTAACTTACTCAACGACATCGTATTGGTTATAATAAGATATATGAATAAGATAATAATGAGTACGATTTAAATAAAGCAATTGTTTCTTTACAATGTACCAAATCAAGTATGTAATGAAAGATCTGATAAGCGGTGTCAATGAAATATCCATATTTAGTACGATAAGAATCATACGATTGGCATGGTCAGTACGATCAGTATGATCAGTACGATACGCATAGTCAGTACGATCAGCATGATCAGTATGATACACATAGTCAGTACGATCAGCATGATCAGTACGATACGCATAGTCAATATGATCAGCGTGATCAATACGATTATCCTGGTCAGTATAATCAGCATGATCAGTACGATCATTATGGTCAGTATGATAAGCATAGTAAGTACGATACGATTAAAAAAGTCAATACGATACGATTAATAAGACATTTGTGATTTCCAAAAAAAACATAGAAGTCAAAACAGGACTTTTGACTCAACAATCTCCCCCTTTTTGGAAAGCACAAATCACAAAATAAAAACTAAAAGAAATACTTACCTCCCCCAGAGTTATTGGAAACACTTCCGAATAAGAAATTGAATACAACTAACTCCCCCTTAGGTATGGACTTTCCTAAGGATTGTATTCGTAGATTTTCCTTAAGAGAGTTGTAAAGCATTCTCCCCCTTAATAAAAACATTCTCTCTCTTTGTAAACATTCTCCCCTTTTTGATTTACAAAATAAAAGGGATGAACTTTAATTTTCTGAAAGAGTAAGAAAATAAACACAAGACAATGGATAAAAGAAATTTCATTACGATAACAAACAACAATAAATGTGAGAAAAAATACAAGTCACTTGTTTTCTCTTTCCTTATCCTTTTTGATCAGCTCATGAAGAACTGCCTTCATCTTTTTTATCTCCTTCTTGTCTTCATAAATAGCATCACCCTGAGACCTGAGAAGGTCTTGTTGATCGGCAAAGAGTTGATCCTGATTTCTGATTGTCTCTTCCTGAACATTGATTACTTCTTCAAGAGAATCAATTCTATCTTGAAAATTCTTATTATCTTTTGATAACCCATAGTTCAATTTCTTCAAGTGAACTATTTCATCTTTGAAAGATAAAACCTTCAAAAACTCAGCCTGAAAAGCATTCATTCTCCCCTACAAGTCTTTTACTGAGGAAACATTGGCTCATTGGGAAGACAAAAGATTCAACCTTTCAACCGTTTCTCTGTCAAGCTTATTGAAAGCAATTGAAAGCTCATTTGACAACCTTATTATATCTTCAATTGCTATCTCATGATCATTGATTGAGATCTCTATTTTGAATGACCACTTGGTCATCTTGTTGCAGGCCTTCTTATGAGAAACCGAACTTTCTGAAAGAATATTCAAATTAGCTTCAACTGACAAAACTTTCTTTCTTATTTTTTTACAGAACCAAACTTCTTCTTTTGATTGTCAGTAATAAAATCAATCTTCCCTTCCAGCCTAGGGAAATATGGAATGGTCTTCTCAACCCTTCTCAAAACATGGACAATATAATCACTATTCTTGAGAGAAATTGTATGTTCTGAATCAGTATCTTCATCATACGAAGCCAGTTCATTTGATCGGCATGAGTCAACACCTGGCTGTTTTCCTTTTTCTTTTTCTTTCTCTTTTCTTTCTTCTACTTTGTCACTTATGACAATAACTTTTTCAGCATAAGAAGATTGAGCACCTTGCTTTAATTAAGGTGGGGTTTTATCCGGAGTTTCAGAAATTTCAAAAGGTTCTTGATCAGCATGAGGGGTTTGTTGAACACCATCACTCAGCTTTTGAACCAATTCCTCCCTACTCTTCTTCGAACTCTGAAGGAATTATAAAAGAAAATATCCTTCCTCATCTTCCACTTCTTCTATATCTTCCATCATTTGTTTTCATTTTTCTTTCTTAGGAAGGCTCTGTATGATAGGCTCTTGATGCACTTCAGTGTTACGTTGAGCACTAGCTTCCTCAATTGCTTTCAAGACATTAGAGACATCAAATTCCTATGCTTTTATTTTCAAAATAACATTCTTCTTATTTTCATCCTGAAGGGTATCCTCAACCCTTAATCTCTCAGCAAAGGCTTTGGCTGGATCAAGTCCAAAATTTGGATCACCTTCATTTCTTTGTTCCTTATCCTTTCTCCACTTGGCTACAAATACCGTACTCTACTTAGGATTCTTCTTTGGCTTTGATCTGGTTTGAGGATCAGAATTCTGAGGAACAACAAGAGAAGGAATGTCTTTGGCTGGCATAGGTGCTGATTGATTTTGAGCCGATTCAGCTTTTACATATCTTATAAAAAGTTTCGAATTTGGATCAAAACAAACATTCACCTTTTTCATCCTACTCTTACTAATCCAAGATGGCTTCAGATCTAACAGGTTTTCTTTCAAAGGAATGTTGCAAAACATCATGCTCTCAAGAATAAACTTTGTAAGGATGGCTGGATACATATTCATTTGGGACTTAATCCCTCCTGTCTTGACATTCTTAACGGTTTCAAAAACATACCCCATGATATTTACATTTCTCATATTTACAAGATAGTCAAGCATAAAAATATCAGAAACTTTCAGAGTTTCTCTATCCCCTTTCCTTGGAATAAGAAAACCTTGAATCCATAAAGTCACAAACCGATTGCCTGGAGAAAGATGAGCCACTTTTCTCTTCTCTTCATTTATAACAAACAAAGATTTTTCAGAACTTTCTCTATTAAATGTACCAATATCCTCTGGTAGTTTATGAGATGGACAGAATGAATACCCTTCTATTGGGACATTCAGAAAATCAGCCACTTGTTTTATAGACATTGACAACTTTCTATCGTACACAGCAAAATTGATAGTCATGTCTTTGTCTAATGATACGGTTTTATAGAACTGACTGACGTCATCAATGAGAACCGGATCTTGAGAAATGGGTATTTCAACACGTAAATGCTCCCATCCATGAAAAAGAATGATTCCTCTAATTGTGGAATCATACGAATCAAAAAAGTCCCGAGAAACTAACCATTTTCTGAAAATGTATTTCTCTGTAAAAGTCTTTGAAGACATTTCGGCGGGAGTGTTAGCAGAGGACTGAGACACAAAGGTACTGCCGATGAAATATCGTACAATGATTTAAGACCAGTTGATCAGAGCTTCGCATCAAAAATAGAAAAACCAATGTGGGTTTGGGGAGGGGGGATATTTATAGGCGATAAAGTGGTGACCATTGATCTTCTACGGTCAATATTAGAGGAAAAAATATCAATGGTTAGGATTAAATAAGAATGAAAAAAATAAATGAAATGGAATGTACCTGCCAGAGAACTTAATGTAGTTGTTGGTTTTAGTAGAGCTAAAATGAATACACAATCGTGCGAAATAAAAGAAAACAACCAATCGTCATACTGATGGAAAACAAAGTCGTTACAATTAACTGACATGCTGATGGAAAACAATCTTGTTACCATGAACTGACAATACGATGGAAAACAATCTTGTTTCCATGAACTGATAATACGATGGAAAACAATCATGTTACCATGAAAATAAAATACGATGGAAAACAATCTTGTTACCATGAACTGACAATACGATGGAAAACAATCTTGTTACCATGAACTGACAAGCTGTTGGAAAACAATCTCGTTACCAAGAACTGACAAGCCGATGGAAAAGAAAATCATTACCGTAATCGGTCAGTACGATGGAAAATAAAATCATTACCATCGTCGGTCAGTACGATGGAAAATAAATTCATTACCATCATCGGTCGATACAATGGAAAAGAAATTCATTACCATCATCAGTCAGTATGATGGAAAATAAATTCATTACCATCATCGGTCGATACAATGGAAAAAATAAAACAATTAAAATGTCAATACGATAAACAGAAAAACAAAAAAACATACCAGGAGAGTAAATAGTTAAAGATCATAAGATAAAAAGCAACATAAAAAACATAGAAAGAAATGTCCACCCCCATTCAAAGGGAGTTATTTAATGTAAGGAGAATTGTAAAACATGATGTAGATATGCATGATTATTTTAATGTAATCATTCCAAGCTTCTATTTTATAAACACAAACCTATCGGAGGATAATGGTTTTCTAAAAATGTTAGCAAGTTGTTCTTGAGTTCTGATAAATTGTAGAATAATATATCCTTTTGGTGTGTGATCCCTAAGAATGTGATGCCAAACATCTATGTATTTTTTACGAGAGTGGTGTGCTGGGTTCTTACTAAGAGTAATGGTACTAGTATTATCACAAAAATTTTGAGTTTCGGAGAAACACAATCCATAGTCAGTGAGTTTGTGTTGCATCCACAATACTTGAGCACATCAACTTCCAGCTGCTACATATTCAGCTTCAGCAGTGGATAGTGATACTGATTGTTGTTTCTTGCAGGACCAAGAAACCCGAGAATCTCCTATGAAATGACATGTTCCAGATGTACTTTTTCTATCCATTCTATAACCACCAAAGTCAGCATCTGAAAAACTTTTTAAAACAAAATCAATCCCAGAAGAGTAAAAAAGTCCTAAATCCATAGTTCCTTTTAAATACCGGAAGATTCTCTTTACGAATTTTAAGTGAGACTCTTTTGGATTATATTGGTATCTCGCACATAAGCATACATAAAACATTAAGTCGGGTCGACTAGCTGTCAAGTATAGAAAACATCCTATCATACCTCTAAAGATTGTTTGATCTACTGGTTTCCCAGTTTCATCAAGATCAAGTGTATTTGAGGTACCAATTAAAGTGCTAATACTTTTAGTTTTGTCATATCCATACTTTTTGAGTAAATCTTTTATATACTTATGTTGAGATATATATGTTCCTTCTGGATTTTGAGAAATTTGAAAACCTAAAAATAATGTTAACTCACCCATCAAACTCATTTCAAACTCAGATTTCATTAAATTTGGAAAAGAATCACTTAAAGATTTCTGAGTTGATCCAAATATGATGTCATCAACATAGATTTGAACAATTAAAACATTTTTGTTTTCTATTTTTATAAAAAAGGGTTGGATCTGCTGTACCTTTTGTATAATTGTTTTGTAAAAGAAATCATGTAAGTCTATCATACCATGCTCTAGGGGATTGTTTAAGAACATATAGAGCCTTGGTAAGTTTGAAAACATGATCAGGATGTTTTGGGTCTTGAAAACCAGGAGATTGTTCTACAAAAACTTCTTATTGGACAAAACCATTTAGAAAAGTACATTTTACATCCATTTGAAATAGTTTGATGTTAAAGTATGCTGCAAAGGCTAATAGAATATGAATAGATTCAAGTCTATCTACAGGGGAATATATTTATTTATATTCTATTCCCTCTTGTTGATTATAGCCTTTAGCAACAAGTCTTGCTTTATTTCTTACAATGATTCCATTTTCATCACATTTGTTTCTGAAAACCCATTTTACACCAATTACAGTTGTTTCTTTAAGTCTATCAACTAAAGTCCAGACTTGATTCCTCTCAAATTCATTTAGTTCATCTTTCATTTCTTTGATCCAATCATCATCACCTAAGGCCTCACAAGGACTTTTAGGTTCAAATTGTGAAAGAAAAGAAAGATGTTATACTTCATTTATTAAGGAATTTCTGGTCCTTATAGGTTGATTTACATCACCAATGATGTTATCACTGGGATGATTCCTTAGAGACAATTGATATGGGTTTTGTAAAACCTGTTCATCAACATATGGTAGAAAATATTATGTGGTAAATGTTTCAGGAAAACTTTCTTGAACATTTTCCTTATCAGAGTGATCTTCTAATAACGGTTGATAAACATTTTTAGAAAACACATCTGAGGATGTAGGATTGGGTTGGTTGAAAACAAAAGGATCAGATTCATCGAATTTTATATGTACTGTTTTGTGAACAGTACAATTGTTTTTATTGAAAACTCTATAAGCCTTAGAGGTTGTAGATTAGTCTAGAAGGATTCCTTCATCAGATTTTGGTGCAAATTTTTGTAGATTATCCATTGTATTCAGAATGAATACTTTTCATCCAAAAACGTTGAAGTATGAAACTTTAGGTTTTCGGCCAATCCGTAACTCATAATGGGTTTTATTAAGAAATGGTCTCGTTAAAACATGATTTATAGTATAACAGGCAGTACTAATAGCTTCAGCCCAGAAGTGCTTAGCAATTGAGTATTCACTCAACATGGTTCTAGTCATTTCCTAAAGAATACGATTTCTTCTTTCAACAACACCATTTTGCTGAGGAGTTCTTAGAGCTGAGAAATTGTGAGTAATTCCTTTCTTACTACAAAAAGTTGCAAAATCTGAATTTTGAAATTCACCACCATGATCACTATGAATAGTTATCAATGGTAGGTTTTTCTCATTTTTAACTTGAGCTCTAAATGTTTTGAAATAGGAAAATGATTCAGATTTAGTTGTGAGAAAGTAGACCCATGTAAATCTAGTAAAGTCATCAACTAAAACAAATACATAGTATTTGCCTCCAATGCTTCCAGTTTGTGTGGGACCAAAAAGATCCATATGCACTAGCTGTAATTCATTAGAAGTTGAAACATCATTAATTGATTTAAAGCTAGTTTTATGTTTCTTGCCAAATTGACAAGGATCACATACTTTTGAAGAATCATATCTAAGGTCTGGTATCCCCTTCACAAGTCTATTCTTTGAGAGTTTACTAAGGTTTCTCAGATTACAGTGTCCTAGTCTTCTATGCCATAGACATGATTGGTCTTCTATTGCACTTAAGCAGGGTAAGTTTTGGCTCCTGAGGTCTTCTAAGTTAATAGTGTAATCATTCTCTTGCCTATGAGCAGACAGAATGAACTCATCCTTGGAATTGTGAACTACACACTTATCATTTCTAAAATTCACAAGGTAACCTTCATCACATAATTGACTTATGCTGATGAGGTTGTGCCTAAGACCATTTACAAACTAAAATTTTGAAATAAGAACTTTTCCAAAAAAACAATATTACCTATACCAACAATCATTCCTTGAGAATTATCTCCGAAGGTAACTTTTCCACCTTTTGTTTTGATAACCTTTTCAAAGAGATCATTGTTTCCAGTCATGTGTTGAGAACAACCACTATCCATGTACCAAATATTCTTATCAGTACACTACTCATTTTCCTGAAAAAGAAACAATTAGTTTTTCGGAATCCAAACTTTTTTGGATCCAGAAGGGTTAGATAAAAGAATTTTAGGAATCCATATTTGTTTTTCAAAATGAGCTTTATGAAATCCTAAAGATTGAATTCTGTTAAGAGAACTATCTCTTCTCCAGTGTCCACCACATTGTCACTTAGTACAAAAAGAGGTTTTTTGTGGAATGAAATAGTTACTACTAAAAACAGGTTTGGAATGAGTATAACCAAGACCAGAATGATTTCTCAAAGGTCTAATTTGAGAATACATCTTGTCAAATATTTCCTTTCCATGAGTAAAGTTTGACACAAAAATTATCAAGGAAAAAATTTCTGAATTTAGTTTTAAAAAAAAATTCTAATTTTCCAAAACATTTGAATTTGAACTAGAGTTAGGCTCTAAAATATTTTTCTTTGAAATTACATTTTCAAGATCTTTAGAAACATTATCCTTGTTATATTTTACTTTCTCAAGGGTTTTTAAAATACTTTCAAAATCAGATGTTTTCACGTCAAGATCTTTAGAAAGATCTGATACTTCTTTAGTCAAGATTGATATTCTTGAATTTGCTTTCTCAGGCTTCTTCTTAAGTATAGAATTTTCATTTTCAAGTAATTTAGAAAATCTAGATACTTCTTCAAAAGAAGGCGATGTATCATCTTCTGATGATGAAGATTCATCATTTGAAGATTCATAATATTTATTATCAGTATAATTTTCCTTCAAAGAGACATTTGTAATAGCTTCAGAATTATGTACCTTATCCATGAGATAATGATCTTCAATTGGTAATCTGGCTATAAGTCCAATATTCCTCTATCATGAGGACTAATATTCTAAAGAATCATCTGAAGAACCACTACCTCTTGCACTCCAGGTATCATTTTCCTTCAATACTTTCTTTGTCTTATAAAACCTTTTCTTGTTTCTTTGAGAGTGTTTCTCCTTTCTGTCTTTCCTCTTCAGTAAAGGACAATCAGGCCTAATATGTCCTCCTTTTTTACATTCATAACAAGTTACCTCGGTATCTTTCTTATCTTTTCTATCTTTCTTTTTGAATCTATATTGGAAGTCTTTCTTTCCCACAATCTTTTTCATCCTTCAAGCAAGATTGGCTAACTCATTATCAGAAAGATTACAATCACTTGAATCAGATATAACAACTTTCATGGATTTGGATCTTGTAAGCCTTTCAGGTGTTTTACCTTTAGATGAAAAGGCTACACTACCATTCCCATTCTTTTTCTTGTTGAAATCAGCAGCTCTCTTCATTTTTGTCTCGTGCTGTAAAAGAGTTCCAAAGAGTTCATCCAGAGAAATCTGGGAAGCTCTTATGTTTTCATCAATAGCTGTCCATTTTGACTCCCATTCATTTGGCATTATATCTATAATCTTATCAACTAGAGCTTCATCATCAAGAACTTTTTCTACCATAGCTTGTAAACTGTTGACAATTGTCATAAACCTTTGTTTTACTTTACATACTAGCTCTCCATAAGGAAAAACAAATCCATGATACTCTGCTCGAATCATTTCTCTTCTTGTTTCTATAACCTTGGATGTATCAAAATGAGTGACTTCAAATTTCTTCCAAATACAGTTGACTGCTTCACATGAAGATCTCTGACTGTATATATTCCTGGTCATAGAGCAAAATAAAGTATTTTGTACCTTGTAATTCAGTTGATATTCTTGCTTTTCTTGGTTAGTAAAAGTACTGACTTCTTTGTCATGAATTTTATAACCTCCGGTAAGCATAATAAAATTGTCTATGCCAGTTTTGATCACAAAAGTGTTCATACGATCTCCCCAATACTCATAATCATTCCCATCAATGATTGGTGGTCTAGAAGGATTTAGATTGTCTATTGACCCAATATTCATTCCTGCCATCTATTAAAAAAAACTTTTCCACTCCACACGTTAGTGTAGTCAGTAAAAATAGAACAAGAAATACAAATCAGTGGAAAACCTCCTCTGATACCAATTGTTGGATCGAATATGTAGATATATATATCTATTAGATGGATCAATACAAGAGGGGGTGAATTGTAGGTTGAAAAACCTTTTGATTTTTATCACTTAAGATATTAGTTTAAATTATCTTAAACTAATACAAATACAAACACCCACAATTTTATTGAATATAAAAGGTATGATGTAATGTAATACTAATGAGATGTAAAACAATTGTATTCAAGATGAACACAATAATTAGAGTAATATAATGATGAATGATTCTACCTTAAATTGTATAGAATCAATCAATACAATATGTAATAAAATGAATGTAATTAAAACAATTACAAATGTATAAGAGATAGAAAATGAAACAAAAACAATTTTCTTTTATAATACAATTAGCAGCCGAAATGTAAAAGAATTACAATTCTTTTAACCCAAAGAGAAGGGTTATCCTTTCACCTAGGATAAAAGGTCTGTCTCACCAACACCTTGGTGAACCCTTGATACGATGATCAAACTGTCTGTCTGCCTATCCCTGGAAGCCCTCGATACAATGATCGGAACGTCTGTCTGCCTATCCCCGGCATCCCTCGATACGATGATCGGTCCGTCCGTCTTCCTATCCCTGGAAGCCCTTGATTTTGTAGGTAATCGACACGTCTGTATTTCAATCACTTGAAAGCCCTCGATACGATGATCAGACGCACAAAGCAGATGAGAGAAGTCATAGTTTCTCTCTCTAGAACTTGATATAGCTAGAGTATCACAGTTATTCCACAAACTCGCTCGTCATTTTTTTCTCAGCATCAAATGACCTCCTATTTATAGGCCTCGGGTTCCAATGGTCACATATCCTCCAACGGTCATATTTCTCTGAAAAAATCAGAGGGACTTGGACACCTCGCATCATAACAGTCATATTGAAACAGAAAGCATGACATCGTTTTGATTAGTATGTAACTAACTCAACGACATAATATTGGTTAGAACAAGATATATGAATAATATAAACATGAGTACGATTTAAATAAAGCATGTGTTTTTTTTACAAAGTACCAAAACAAGTATGTAATGAAAGATATGAGAAGCAGAGTCAATGTAATATCCATATTCAGTACGATCAGCATTGTACGATTAGCATGGTCAGTACGATCAGTATGATCAGTACGATACGCATAGTCAGTACGATCAACATGATCAGTACGATACACATAGTCACTACGATCAACATGATCAGTATGATACGCATAGTCAGTACGATCAGTGTGATCACTACGATTAGCCTGGTCAGTACGTTCAGCAAGATCAGTACGATCATTATGGTCAGTATGATAAGCATTTTCAGTACGATACGATTAAGAAAGTCAGTACAATACGATTAATAAGACATTTGTGATTTCCAAAACAAAACATAGAAGTCAAAAGAGGACTTTTGACTCAACATTATTTACTTTTATACCATGTTATATAGAATTATTTAATCACTTAAATTCTCTTTGGGTGTTTTGACTGTATTCGACTAAGATGTTATAAATTACTATGGAAGGTTGATCATAGTCTAAGTGTTATTTTATTAAATCATCTATTGAATAATATTCATAAAATATTTATCATTTATATATATATATTATAACTTCAAATCCAACCATTAAATATGGTAATGAAAAATGAACTATTTATTAATAATGGAGATGGTCGGTCATACATACGCATGAGTAATGTTTTCATTTTTGAATGGTCATTATAGATATAAGGTAAGTGTTATTTTATCATTAATGAATTATAATGATATAATAAATATCACATTACTTCTTTTAATATGATTATATATATCATCCATTTGATATAATGATGAAAAAAAATCCCATCACTTTGTGGATGTGGTAGTCCACACGTACAAACGAACGATGTTATCATTTTTCATTGAATGGAATGGACAATATGTTAATATTATATTAAAATTTAATGATGATAAATATGTTACTAATATCATATATAAAAATTAATTCCATTAATGTAACCATTTTTGAGAGACGATGATGGAAAATAAATAACATCAGTTCCGGAGGTGGTAGTCCTCCATACACACGAAGGATAGATTATTTCAATTTGACGTAAGAGGATATGGACATAGGTTAAGATATTAAAAAAATAAAATATCAGTATGTGTAATATATCTGTGTTTTTTTTCCTGGTATAAAATTAATTTAATGATTTGTAATAATAAATAATCCAGAAACAATCAATTAATATCTATATCACTTATTCAGATAACTTTTTTTTCTTAACACATTAAAACCATTATAGATTTCCATAAACCTAAAAAATAAATATTAAATCTATGGTGGGATTATAGGATGGTATTTGGGTTGTTACATCCTAAAATAAATTTATTTTTATTTGTGAATAAATGAGAACAAGTGGTTTAATTTTATAAGAGAGGTGAGTGGCACTATAAGTATTTATCAAAATATTAAATTAATGTAAATTAATATCATATTTAAAATGGATAGAAATTTATTTATTTTCATTATAAGTATTGTATGGGTCTAAAAAACATTCATCCCATAATAATTATAAATGTTTTTACTATGTTTTTACACTTACCTTTTTGTTTTAACCTTCTGATAACCCTCTTAAAACATACAGTGACAATAAATATTTTTACACATTTAGGGTCAATATAGTATGTATAAATAGACAAAATACAATAAGTGGAATTTTTTTTTGAATTATACCCATATCATAATCACTTAACCATATATATTATTTTTATGAATTTGATATCAATTAATGAAATATTATTTATTTTCAAATATCACTAATATAAATATTAATAATTTTTCATTACATTGACTTTATTAATATCATGATAACCCTGATAATTCAAAATAATTAATCTAATAAATAAATATCATTTCATGGTCATGTATAAACTCTAGAATTATATTATTTTTATCAATGTATATTAATTTTTATTTTTTTAATATAATTGATACATTTTTCAAAAAAAATTATTAATTACCGCTTCAGTGTTGTTTATGCAGTTAAGGAAATTATTTTATCACAAAAAATTACAAATAAATTAAAATGATTAAAATAACTATTTTATGATTCAAAATAATTTTTATATTTAAACATAAAATATGGACAACCACATGATAAAAATAAAATTTATATTGAAAATAAGAGTGTGACATGTTTGACATTTCAGGAAATAAAGTAATATAAATGTCATAATCTTATCCATATCGCTAAAAATTCCATTTAACTAAAAACATGATTTTTATGGATTCAATTAATTCTTAAAATAATATTTATTCATGTATTAGTTATTTTAATAGTTCTTATAAATTTATTTTGAACATTAATTCTCGATTTACCCTTTATAGTGGTGACAAAAATTACTTAGGATATCATTCATGTTGAAGAAAAAAATAAAAGGGTCATACTGATTATATTTGGAAATCCCAATAAAAAATATTTTCTTCATTTTAAAAAATTTATAACCTTAAAGTGGTATAATTTTATTTAATATTAAATCAGCAAAACAATGTTGAAAGAGATGCATAAAAATATCCTTTTTATATATTAATTATTTTTATGCTAAATTGATGTATAAAATCAATTTCAAAAACGATAAATGAATTATTGTAATCTAAATTAAATTAATTAAATTTTAAAACTATTATATAATGGAATTTGAAATTTTATTTAATAAAATTGAAAATAAAATTTTCAATAAAAATCAATATTTTTCAATATTCCTTGAAAAATAAATCTGTTCAAAAAATAATCAAAAAAAACTCATAATATTAAATTGACAATATGAATTATAAAATGAAAATCATTTTTTAGAAATTTTGTTTTACCTTTCAATAAATTTATTTTAATACTCACATAAAATGACAGAGAATCAAATTTTGAAGCAATAATATTTAGAAGAATAAAAATAATTTACTTAAATTAAATTATTAATTTTGAATTATTGAATTAATACATTATTAATGATTAATACCATTATAAATTTCATAATTTCTTCAAGAGTAATCATTCCCTCCAAATTAGTTAATATGTTATATAGATCAACTTTAAATAATACGAATTCTTCGTTCGTTAAGGATTGGTGTTGTGTATCATATACATATATACATTCCTTTTAAGATAATAGGATAATATAACTTTGAATTTCTCTATAATTTCTTCAACTAGCTCACACCAAAATAATTTCATTTCTCTAGCCTCACCCCAACACGTTTGACTTGAATACATTTTATATAGAGGGATTGATAAAGATCCATCTCAATGCTTGAGTGAATCTATTATTGTAATAAACCTATAGAAGGGGAAGGTGATGATCCCAAATAAATTTAAAATATAATACCTTAGGATTATTGTGAATTATTTTATCGATTTAATTTATGTTTTTCTATGCTATTTGTTTCACACAATACAAAATATTTCTTTTTCCATTTGGAAAAAACTACGCTTAGCCTTCTATATACACGACACCAAGATGATATTTTAAAGCATGAAATAATTGTATTATCTTGTTATATATATAAAGCTACGTTTTTATTTTGTTTCAAAAAATTTCGAGTACATTTGATAGCATTCGTTGCAATAATACTGAGTTTTACCGAAGAATAGTATACTATTAAAATATTAATATTGAATATAATAAGACATAATTTAGCCATTAATATTGAATTTATTAATATTTCTAATGATATTATGATAATAAAACATTTATAATCTGAATTCATTGGTTACAAATTAATTAGAAATGAAAATATATACATATTCATTATATTAGAAATAATTTTATTTCCTTGCTCCCAAAGTAATTTGGTTATTATAAAATAAATAAATAATAATTAGTGAATTAAATTAGTTAAACATTTATATTATAAATTAATGAAAATATTTTATATATTTATCTAGTATATTTAATAGGCAGAAAAAAACTATCCAAATTCTAAGAAAAATAACCTATGTTATTCAAAAGGATAATTTAACCTACTTCTAATGAAGAACCCATTTGAAATCCAATTTTCTCCACTATTATATATTTTATTTGAAAAAGTTATCTGCTTGTATTATGTTGGAATAAAAAGAATTACTTTGGTTTAATTTTTCATATTTTTCTGATAAGATTCAGGTTTTGATGAATAGTAAATAAAATTTAATTTTAAACCACAAGTTTCATCAAAATAATTTATATTATTAAATAATATTTTTGTTTATATTTAAAATATAATAGATCAATTATATAACAATAAATATGTTATAGGTAATTAGAATTAATTTTAAATATAATTTAGATATAAATGTGTTTCAATATTTTGCATGTTTTAAATTAAATAAACAGTTTTCTCACCCTATCAATGAGATTAATTTTTAATTAATATCTACCAATTAATTGTTATTGATACGGAAAACTATATTACCTATGGGTAATCATAAGTTCTGAATTATTTTAATAGGCCCCTTTTTTTATTAGTCATTATGAATAGTAACTTTAGTAAATTTTTAATTTCCACAGTTAAGGGTAAACCTAGTAATTTAATTTTTTAACAATATTATAACAAATATAATGTTTCCCTAACACTTATTATAATTTTATTGGATTATAAATTTTCTGAAAAATATTACATGAGACTATTTTATGTCTACGTAGATCCACTTGGAGTACATTAACACTCTTACAATATTATATTCAAAAGAATGAAAATTTTGATACATTTTTTTAATAAGAGGAATATTTTTTATAGTGATATATAAGGAAAATATTTATTAATGAATTTTATTTTAAAATATATTTT
The DNA here is from genome assembly GCA_963277665.1 of Viscum album. NCBI lineage: Eukaryota > Viridiplantae > Streptophyta > Magnoliopsida > Santalales > Viscaceae > Viscum > Viscum album. Next base: position 31,325,539 of record OY728166.1, on the reverse strand, counting down.
TTCCAACATCGTGGTAATTTATTTTTCATTTTTAGGGAAGAAATAATTAATCTAAATTGTGAGACAATGACGATGCAAGAATTGTTTTATTAAAGGATGTATCAAAGAAATGATATTAAAAAATTAAAATATATAAAATTTTATATAATTAATGACATCCAAGAATTTTATGGATTATTTTAACATTTTAGAGATACTTTAAATGAGTTTCTTTGAAGATAAGATATTTTATGTTATTTTAAAAATTTAAAGAAACAAATAGAGTTAAAATGTATATTATTGCTATTTTAAAAGAAATAATATTTTATTAAATGGTATAAATTTTTTAAAAATATAATACTTTGAAAAATAATTGGTATGATTCCTAAAATTTCATAAATTACTCATATATGGTTCTTTTGTAATTTTATAGTTACTATATTATCCCATTAGTAGTAAAAACACATATTGTCATGGTATGAGTTAAAGGGACTAATTCATGGTTAAATCCAAAAGATTTGTGAAAAAATATGACCTAAAAATATATAAAAATTAATGGTTGATAGTATTTTGCACTATATTTATATTATATTATACATAAATAAAATTCGATCCATTTTTAATTAAACTTTATTTTATATTAATTTAATATTTTAGGAGATTCCTAGAGTGACCCACCTCTCTTATAATTGGGAACCTCTCCTTCTCTTTTATTCACACCAATAAAGCACCTCTATTTGCCAAAATACACCTAGGTATTCTTTGAAATTTATTATATTAATCTATTAATCCATATATTGATCCTAAATCCAACAAAAGGAGTCGTTTTGAGAGAATCAAAAAGAAGATTCCCAAAGAAGATATAATGTTCATCAACAAACAACTTTATATTCTTTCTTCCTTGAACACTATAGAAACATTTTATATAATTTTTACATATTTACCATATTTTCCCCAATATACTATGATTTTTCATAGGAAGTGTTTTAACTATATTCACCCACACTTCCATTTAATTGGTAACAAATACACCATTCTTGCCTTCGGAAAACTATCACATCACAAAAGGATGTTGTTCATTTTTTCTATACCACATACTCTGGAAGGAAATAATGATGGAAGATATTTTTTATATGATATATATTATATTATTATACTTTTATAATGATATTATCTGGTATATATTTATACCATCTAAAATTTTGGGAAAATGATAATGTCGCTTGTGTATATGTATGACTTATCATATCCACAACATGATGGGATAAGTTATTTACCTATATTTTATATATGGTAAAATTGATGAATTTTTTTTAATATATGTATATATATAATATGAAATAAAAACTAATCTTTAATGGTATTATATCATACACCTTAATTCTTTTAACCCAATAAGAAAAAGGAATTAATGTTCCTACATATATACGACCTATCGTCTCCAAGAATAGTGTATTCCAATTCATTTATATTTCCATTGTAGTTTACTAAATATTTTTAAAATATAGAATATATGTAATATATAATTTTTTTTTAACATTATGGAAATAATAAAATCATTATTTGAGTGAGAATATTAAGAATGAATAATCAAAACTAGTATGTTAAACAAAGCAATCATTACCCGAAACAATGCTTTATCATGGAACTGTTAATAATAGAATAATATAAAGTCATACATATATCATATATGTTACTGAATATATTAGTATTATTCTATGATAAATATTTATAATAATCATAATTTTATTATTCATGTGGTTTTAACGAGATAAAATTATGTAAATACTTTATGTTTTCAAATTTTATGTCGCACATTATTTTCATGAGATACATGTCATATTCACCATTCTATTCAACTATGTGGTATATATAATTCCCTAAAAAAAATTTATATAAATAATTTCTTTTATTTAATTATATTAAAAATTTTAATTTATTTAATTCTTTCTTGAAGATCATGATTCCAAAGGTACTCAGGTAGTAAAATAAATTTTCACAGTTTTATTTCTATGGTACCCATGCCTTAAACACTATTTGATTATTTTTTATGGTCTATATAAATCCCATGAATGTATTTTATGTGTATTATTAAGAATATTTAAGGTTTTTTACATGTCCATTTTATGATCTATCTTTTATAGGATTTATATTTCACTAGTAACCAAAATAGCTTTCTAAATTTTCTTTATTTGAGACACATGTTATATTGTGAACCTATATTATTTTATAAAGTGTATATACTACAATTTTAAATTCTATATCAGGAAATATATATATTTTCAGAAAATTATATGTTTCATTTAATTTCATTCTCTATTTGGTAAATAACATGAGTTTCAAAAAAAAATATGTTTTCTAAAAATGTTTTTAAATGATATTTTAATAATTTTCATGGAAATTGATTCAAAATATGATTAAAATGGGATTTTAATGATTCAATTATATTTTTTCAAGGTTATTTTCAGTGAAAAAGTTTGATAAATGTTTCATGATTTAAAAATAAATTTTCAAATCTAAAATTTTATTTACCTCAAGATTTGTTTTTAAGAGATCATTCAAAATTATTTCTCATATAAGGTAACATTATTTTATGTTACTTACAGTTTTTTAGTATATGATTCTATGATAATATTCTTATTAATTATAATAATTCTTTATGTTTCTGATTATTATGAAATGATATTTATGAAACACTTTTTTCCATGGATTATGTTATGATTTCATGATGTTTATGAAACATATTTCCTTCCATGGGTTATGATATGGTTTATGTTATTATAGGGAAAATATTTATAGATGTAATTATGAGAAGGTTTGGACTTATATCTCCCTCTAATTCATTGGGTAATAATCAATGTCTCGTGATATAATGATGGGAATCCAGTCGATAGGCACGATCCACTATGGGAAGATGGGAAAACCTGATCAACTATGGAATGAAGGGGAATCCTGATCCACTGTTAGAAGATAGGGAATCCCAATCCACTATAGGATGATGGTGAAACACGATCAACTATGGGAATATGGGGAATCCTGAAAAACTATGGAATAGGGGAAACTGGGTCCCATGTAATGAATGGACTATGAATGGGTATGGTGGTGTCCCACACAATAGGTGTAGTCTCCATGAAGTACCAGGTTAAGTTCAAGCAATGTTTCTTGACTAATATGGAATGTTAATACTTGTTTATCCGTATTTCACAATTCCACGTCTTATTCAATTTTTATGAGTTCATGGATTATATTCATTATTTAGTTCTGATTAATTTCATATGAATTTTTAATCTTTATTCTGTTTTTCATTTTTGTGATCATTGACACATAGGGAATGATATTATATTTTCATGATTATGTTATTTTACCCTCATGATCATGATTATGTTTAAATTTATCCTTTATTTACTCTTGATAAGAATATATGCTCACCCTTTTATATGTTTTCTTTTCCAAAAGTTATAAATAAGTGATTATGTAGGGGTACTAAATGGGGATATCATTATGGGAGACATTGAATATCGTTCCCTAGACAAGAAGTTTTTGTTTGAAGATTCCAAAGGCACTTAACTAATATGGTCTTTGGGAACATTTTTTTGAAATGTGTTCATTATTATACAGAGTTCATTTAATTTTAATGTATGTTATCACTAGGTTGTTATAGATGGTATTAGAGAAACAGTTTATTCAAACTTTCGAAATAAGGATGAGAAATATTTCGGGGTAAACCTAAGGATATTTCTAAGGATATATCTAGATGTGTGTCTAAGGATATGCCTAAGGAAGAGTTAATGTTCAGGAAAATGTCTTAGAATTGTATTAAAGGATATAGTGAGTTGTTTCCTAGTATTAAATTCATTTCTAGATACAAAATGTGGATATGGATCTAGAACAGATGTACCTAGGGATAAAAACTCAGACAAGGTACATTGGGATTAACTCAACCAATACCCGGTGCACAACAACAAACCTAGCAACCCAACTAGCATGACACTACCCGAGGATATGTTACGGAAATTCACAAACACTATATGAATTATCATGAATGATTTAAATGAAATTTCGTTATGAATATCCCCAGATAAACCTAAGGGGTCAAAGATTAAGAAAGTTGTCTTATTTTGGACAAACTATATGTTTTTTTTCAGAATTTCATGATTCGTCACTATGAAAAATGTTTCTTACTCTGTTATATTTGGTTTTATTCGATGGGTATGTAGTGTATTTGATTTAAAATGTTTTATTTTTATATATTATATGGAATTAATTATAGACCAATCATTGAGAAAATGTGTGATTCCGAGGCATGGGGTTCCTGGGATAAATGTTTGAAATATTTTAATTTTTTAAATAGAACACATGAATGGTTTTCCTGAAAAAGTTTAATAACTTGTAAATGATTTTATAAATAAAAAATATAAGGGAACCATTCGGTTCTGAGCACTTTACATACTTTAGGAGAGGCCTATCATTGTATGGTATGAGCTGAGTAAGAAAGTTATTTTTTGGATGTTTAAGGAAATAAAATAAAAAATATATTTATTTTATTTTTCCTTTATGCTAACACAACAACATAAGATTTTATATAAGTAGTTATGAAGAATATATAGGGTTATCTGCATAACCCTTGAATTATCTTGAATATTGGAGAGGAAACCCTTGGAGAAAATTCTTGATGATGAACAATGATAAATCAATGGACCATGAATCACTGCGCCAGTGGAGTTAGAGGATCTCATCGATGACGGGATCACCATCATTATTCATCAATGATTGTTCCAAAATTGAGGTAGGGTGTGCGTTTTCAATTTTTTCTTTCCCATTCATAGATTCAATGATGTAAAATGATCAACCCATGAATAGTTTCACATGAAATTCGATCATTCTTGCGGGATGGGAGATTGTGGTTTTCATTTGTGTAATTAATTTTGTTTTGATTTAGTTTCTTGATCTTTATAATGGGAGAAGATCAAGGCCATATTAAACAATATTTGTGGTTCATTACTTTTGTATTCTCTCTATGATTTCTTCCACATTTATTCCTACAAATTCTTTGTTCTTCAAGTGGTTATGAATAATGAATATTTACACATCTGTTTCATGGACCATGAATATGAAATCTTTGACTAGACAATGTGATGAACAATAGGATATGAATAAGTGATGAAGGTGGACGGATCAATGTATTTTGTGAGATATCGATATTTGATCATTCATTGTGCGGATGACAGAGATCATTTTTCAGAGCTAATATAAGACCTACAACTTACTAAATTAGTGTTGCAAGGATGATATGAGCCTTTACCATCAATTTCATGGAAAACATATCACCAGATCAAACACAGAATGATCAACCCCATCATTGAAGGAAGAAAAATAATTATTTAAAAATACAAATAAACTTGGTGTGTATCTTGGAATACACAGTTTTTGGGACGTGTCCAGCTATGGGTAGAGTTTCAGGTGATATAGAGTAGGAACATGGAATGTGACTACTGCCACACAATGTGTGGGACGTTACATGGCAATCAGCATGTATCTCAAAGGATACATGGAAATGTGGTGGAGTACATGGTTTGTACTTCCCCACAAGGCCATACCTCGACCAGAAATACAGGCTACCCCCAGTACTAGTACACGGGTTATAAAACATTGGTTTAATCTATGTAATGGCACATGGCCAACATACATAGGGTAGACCTTTGATATTAGGTAATGTCATGGGGAATTGTCTAGATATCACGTATAACTTTTCTTATATGACATGTTCTTCTCCCATGGGTTGTTGTATATGGGAAGTACCCGAGGTCAAGGGATATGGTGTGTGATACTTCTACATACTGGTTACAATTTTCAACATTGAATTAGATTCTTATACACTATATCATGGGCATGACTCATTTGAATTGGAAACCCCTTCCTTATTCCCCTGATGGTCAGTTGGTATCATTTCCTATCCATATGAGTATGACCCCCCCCCCTTCAACATGTCTTTCTAGATAGATTTGGAAGTCCCCTCTAAGAGGACAGTAATAGGATTCTATACATATTTTTTTGCCCTTGGAGGGAGTCCGGTTATCGATGTGACCAATCCCACCAGACGGTAGTCATCTATTTAGATGGTGAATCTGGATGTGTCGTGGTAAATGCCATGGCCCTGGTAGATATCCTCATATTTGAATTTTAATCTTCCCAACTCAGGGATTTGGTTCTCCTTTAGTGGTTGTATCGTATTCCCTCTTCAGATCTATCAACATATAAATATCTCATAGTTGTTCCTGATGAACTGTGGTTCTTAGATGGACATCATGAGGGTTATCAGACTCTATAGAGATTTCTCCCAGATGAGTGCCTTTTAGAATCTTCATAATGAATCCCTAGATTGGGTCTCTGTTTATTGTTACATACCTCTACACTACGGGTTTGGATTTTGATTGTATATGGATATTTTCTTTTCACATGTATTATAGAAATATTATATATAGAGTTAGTTGAACCTATACATTGTTTAATTTTTTGTGGTTATCGGGGGTGTCCTACGGAGTATAGTTACACTGACCCCTGCACGAGCTTTTATTACACATGTCGTGTCTTGTGCAGATAAGCGACCTTTTGACAGAGTCCATGGTAGACTAGAACTAGATAGAGCTTTATGAGTTTTAGATAGGCTGAGGTGTTCTTATGGCTTTGAGAAGTAGTCTAAGTACTAAACTTTTTTCCTTATAGGTTGTACATGGTTGTTGGTAGACTCATTCTTTTTGTGGGCTTGTATTTTTTCCCAATTTACTTTTCCTCATTTTACATTCCATTGTACTAGGTTGGTTAGGTTTTGTAATATGAATGCATTTTGATCCTTTATATTTTTTCCATTTTCAAATCTGTGGGATTGGAGATGTTTCCATGTGTACAGTTGCATAGAAAATGCTTCCCATGTTTGTGACATGCCTTCTTGGTGATAGTCACCAGCTCCGAGATTATTGGAGGTGGTCTACAGAAGTCATGGAACGAGCCTCACTCAGATCAATTAGGACAAAGTGGTATTAGAGGTGGTCGGTTCTACATTAGGACTGAGTGTCTTTGATATTAGATTGTGGAAACAATGTTATGTGTTTTGAGTTCATCTTTCAGGCTAGGGACTCTATTCTTGGTGTGGGTGGCTGGTGTATCAATACACCAGGGATCTAATAACCTTCTTTTAAACTCAATAAAGACGAATACTAGTTTTGGGGAAACAAAAAAATGGTAAATGCATTATAAAGTATTGGGTTTTGGTTTCCATTTCCTTATTGATTTAGTTTTCCAGATATACTCATTGACCATGGAACATCATGTTTTCCTATAGGATAACTATGTGATGTATACCAGCTACGATTCATTATCTCGGTAACAAGGATAACCCCCTTAAGGATGAGGCTTGGATATAGGGTCCAGTTCCCTAGGCGTTACCTCTAGGTGATGCACCAGAAATATCACCACTAGTGGAGTAGAACATGGTACATACAGTAATAGCATATAAGGAGAACAAGATGAGTAAGATCTGTGAGTTTTAGAAAAAAAAACTCCTTATGTTTAGGGGTGATCCTGACACTCAGGAGGCTGAGGACTGGCTTGAGGAGGTGACCACAGTTTTCTGTCTAGTGAGGACACCAGAAGACCAGATGGTGATCCTAGTAGTGATCCTTCTTCAGGTTTCTATAGGAAGATGGTGTTGTTAGAGCGCACATAATCACAACATGGAGACTTTTTCATCGATATAGTTCAATAATCTCTTTATAGAATAGTTCCCTAGTTACACTGAGAGGAGTGCGTATTCACGAAATTATTCAGCTCCAACCGGTCAGAATGATGGTGGTTGACTATTCATCATGGTTCACCAACCTCCCTAGGTACTCGATGGATATGGTCAGGGATCAGTACATTATGGCTCAGAACTTCAAGCGTGGTCTATATCAATACATTTGAGCCATATTCGTACCTCTATGCATTCCGAATTATGCTAGAGCGCTTAAGAAAGCTTTGTTGGTCAAGAACTTCTCAGTTGAGTAGAGATGTAATGTAGCAAGAAGATTGGTATAGAGACCTCTGCAGAAAGGATCCAATGTCAGACAAATGAATCTGGATCTGAGATATTTCATAGGAGGTCCCATGTCATGGGATCTATAGTCCATGGCTCTCAGTCTAGATCCCTCCAACTTTGGGAGAGGTGATGGCACATATCTGGTGGAACATTAAATCTCTCTAGAGATTGTCCAACATGCCAAACTACTGATAGGGAAGTAGTGGATAGACCACCAAGGAAAAGGATATGAGTGGAGCTAGTAGATCCACTAGAAGAAAGATGTAGAAGAGGTGTAGGGAGAGAAGCAGGAGGTAGGAGATGTTTTGACATACTACAACCACCACCCGAGGAGGTCTTCAAGAGGCTTTGGGAGCAATAGGATAGTGGTGGGGGTAGCTACATGCAGTCAAATTAGATGACCCAAGGAATTAAAGGAGGATATGAGGTATGATCTATGTCTTTTCTACCATCTCTTCCGTACTTATAGACATAGGTTTCATTCATTCTTTCCATTCCACATATCTTGTTTGAGGCCTTTTGATTCTAGTAGAACCATTGAGACAACCATTATTCTTAGAAAATCCTAAATAATGATACATGATGATCAATAACCTTTGTAGACAGTGTGATATTGTTATTGGAGAAAATATTTTTGGTTGGAATCTCTTTATAGCAGCTTTGAGGCCTTACGAAATCACTCTTAGTATGGATTGGCTATCTTTGGTCCGTACCCAGATTGACTACTTAAGGCTAATGGTGCGGTGTGTCTGCAATAATGGGATGGGGTTTTCCTTTGTTGGTGAAAAGGAAACCCCTAAATCATAGGATGTGATAATGTATAGTAAGGTGTGTCCAATCACTCAAGAGTTGGCTAACCATAAACTTGTAGTGGAAGATGTTGCGAGTTTTCATTTCCCATCAGTAGTGGTAGAGTGTAAGGACATATTCCCCAAAGATGTTCTGGGATTTACTCACCATTGGGAGATATAATTATGTATCTGTTTTTACCCAGGGATGGAACTGATATCCTCACCAAAATATCAGATGGTTCCCTAAATGCTTCATGAGAAAATGGTGTAGTTAGAATATTTTCAAAGGAAGGGCTTCGTGAGACCATGTGTTTCACCCTAGGAAACCACAATTTTGTTGTCAAATAAGGAAGACATGATCTTGATGTTGTGCATGTAGTACTAGTTTTTGAATCAAGTGACTGTAATGACCAAGTATCCACTTCCAAGGATCAATGAACTCTGGAATCAATTAATAAGGGAATTATGGTTCACGAAGGTTGACATCTGATCAGGATATCACCATCTATGAGTATGGGATGAGGATATACTGAAGGCGAATTTCAAATTCCACTGTGGTCATTATGAGTAATTTGTGATCCCCTTTGGTGTGAACATTTCCACATTAGAGTATATAAGACATATGAACTAGGTCTTCCATTCATAAATAGATTATTTCATAGTGGTATTCATCGACAACATCCTAGTGTACTCAGCATCTAGGGAGGAGTACATGAAACACCTATAGATGGTTCTGGATATACATTGTGGGAACCATATTTCTGGGAAACTCTCAAATTTATAGTACTGGATTTAAGAGTCCCACATTCTATGACGTGTTATCTCAGTAGATAGAGTAGCAGTGGACCCGAGAAAGGTGGAAGTAGTTTATGCATAAGATCCAACTAGGAGCATAATGGAGTTGTGGATCTTCCATGGCTGTCAGATTATTACTGGATATTGATACCTGATTTCCCTAGAATATCAGCACCTATGAAGTCATTGACTCGAAAGGGGAATCCTTTCATGAGGATAAAGATATAACACTGGGATTTTTAGAAATTTAAGAATATATTTTGCAAGTGCTCTGATATATTGATTTACAAAAGAGGGAGGTAGGTACGTAGTGTTCTGTGATGCATCTGAGACTGGACATGGTTGAATATTGATTAATATAAAAGCATTTATTTCCTATGGTTCATTCTATTTGAGGCTACATGAGAGGAACTATACAACCAACGATCTTGAGTTGGTTGTGGTAGTCTTCGATTTGATGTTGTGGTGACACTACCTAAGGGGAGAGTAGTTTATTGTCTAATCTGGTCCCAAGATATTTAAGTATACCTTTTCACTAAAGGATCTGATGTTGAGACAGAGGTGATGTCTAGTGTTACACCAAGGCTATAACATTGACATTATCAATACTTCTAGGAAAGGGAACATGGTTTATTATTCTTTTAGCATGAGATCTATTTTACAACTGTTGAACGAGGTGTTAGAATATTTGACCTCTCTAGAGTTATCCTTTGTAGGTGGAGATATTACAGCTTACCTCCTGTCGATGTTTTTCATCCCTATAATCTTACAGTAAGTTAGGGAGTCACAACATGGGGATGTCAACTTCTATACCTTACATGCTCTAATTTCCACAATGCACTCAACTAATGTATATTCACATGGTGGGGAGAACATCATCATTTTTATGGTACGCATAGTTGTACCAAAATCGTTGTGGGATGTCGTTTTGAGGGAGTTTAATGCATCCCCATCGGTGGTACACTCTACCATGGAGAAGTTGTATTAGGACCTTAACATCCAATTTGGCGGACAGTGATTATGATTGTAGTGGCAGAGTTCATTTTTCGATGTCATACGTTCTAGTAAGTGAAGGCTGAGTACCATGTTCCAGTGGGATTGTCTCACCCCCTTGAGGTTCCAGAATAGAATTAGAATGTAATATTGATGGAATTCATGATGTTTTTACCATGTATATATAGGGTTCATGATTATATATGGGTGATCATTGAACGACTTCCCAATTCATCCCACTTCCAAGATATCTAAGAGCAGAGTTCAATAAATTACATGGGAAGCCTCTAAGTGTAGGAGATAGTGATGCATCATGGAGTCCCATTGAAGTTAATTTAGATTGTGATTCTCATTTAACATCCATATTGTGGATGGTGTTAAAAATTGTGTTTTTTAGTCTATTAAACAAGAGAATAGTGTTTCATCCCCAGAGAGTTGGCCACATGAAGAGGACTATTCATGTTCTTGGGGACATACTATGGGCATAAATCGTGGACATTGTTCATATAAGAGATGACCACCTACCACTGGTGAAGTTTTCTTATAACAATTTCAACCACTCCACCATTTTTATGGCACCGTTCGAGGCTTTTTATGACCGACCTAGTCAGTCATAACATTTCTAGACTGACCTAGGAGAGTCATCACCCAAGGGCTCTGAATTGGTGCGAGATACAACTGAGAAGGGTTAGTTCATCCAAGAGTGTGTGAAGATTTCATAGTGCCAACAAAAGAATTATACTAACAGAAGGTGGAGACCATTATATAATTTGGGGAAGGGGACCATGTCTTCCTTCAGGATTCCCTTCAATGAAGGTTATAATGATTTTATTCTGGGAATTGATTCTATTTCAATTTGGTTTCTTGATCTTTTTAATGGGATCATATCAAGGTCATAACAAACAATGGCCAATGTTAATTCTTGGGGTTGATCTTATATGACTTTCCCCCATTATTCCGATGTGTTTTTCATTCATCAAGGGGTTATGAATGAATGGTTTTTGCACATCTATTTTGTGGTGCAATAATCTTAAATCATAGATCGGACATTATGAAGTCTTAGTGGAGGTGCAATGATAAAGGATATTTAAGGATTGATGTATTCTGGGAGATATTAAGCTTTGATAATTCTCTATGTGGATGATTGGGATCTGTTTTTGGAGCCGATCGAAGTCTCGAGACATGCCAAATCAGTGTTGCAAGTAATATATGACCTTGGATAAACAATTTTGAGGTGAACAGATCATCAGATTGAACACTGGATGAACGAATGATGTGCTGGAGGAAGAATAATTGTTGGGAAAAAATCCCTCGAGGTAACATTGCAGTATTTTTGGTTTGATTGTGTTTGTTGACAAAGAAGGTTTCCATGGAGAATTGTCGATTTCCCAAGAATTTGTTGACATTCCATGTTGACAAAGAACTATGACAAAGGAAAGGACGATCTGGAGGCGGTACAAAAGAGCAGTACAAGGTGGCACCGTTTCCCAGTGTTTGCCAAATTTTTGGGGTCCAAAATTTGGAGTTTGGTGAGCATCGTGAAAACAGGATTTCCATGAAGAGTATAATTTAATATGACAAATGAATGAATTTCGTGAAGATAGGATGCATGGTTTGGAAATCGTGAAGACCAGAAGAATGGAGGCGGTGATGGTTCACGATTACGTCAAGTTTCGCGAACGGCAGAGGCTAAAGCGCATCGCGGAGGTGAAGGGCTTTGCGAGGGAGCTTCGCGGCGAAGGTGCGAAGGGATGTTGGGCTTCGCAAGGGTGCTTCGCGGAAAAGTCGCGAAGGTATGTTGACGGTGATTCTTCGCGACTACGTCAAGCTCTGCGAATTGAAAATTTCCGTGGAGCTTCGCGATTTGGACAGAATTACGGTAGAAACTATGGAGCATCGCGATTTGAGATGACCTGGCGTTGACGTTGCATGGAAGGGACGAGGGTTAGTGGAATCGCTTATAAATAGAGGCCGAACCCATAGAGCGAAGTAGAGAGAATGTTTCTGAGAAAATCCATTGCTCTCGTTTCGCGGAGGTGGTTCATGAAGGCAGTGTGCTTCGTGAAAGAGGAGCTTCACGGTGTCTATTGTAGCTCCGCGAAAGTTGTGTGCTCCGCGTTGGCTCAGTGAGCTTCGCGAGAGAAGTTGCTTTGCAACGATTTGAGCATCGCGAGAGAGCTTCGCGAGAGAGTTTCTCGAAAAGCAGGAGCTTCATGAAGTCTTGTTGAGCTTCGCGAAATTGGGAGCCTAGCGAAGTTGAGTGCTTTGCGTAGGTCATTCTAAAGGTTGTTAGCCCAGTTTTCAGAGGCAAATAGGTATTCATCTATGGATGAAAGTTGAACTTCAATAGAGCATCTACATATAGAGAAAGAATCATTTCATAATGGAAATGAAGAGTCCTACAGGTCTATAAACTATGAGTGAATCCCTTTTAAGAGCAGTGAGCTTAGGAAGAGGAAGAAGGTGATCCTCTCTACCGGCAGTGAGGCAGAGAGAGAGAAACAGGGAGTGACCCTTGGGAAAGCAGTGAGCTGACCCTAAACATTGTATAGGCAGTGATCTTGGGCATAGAAGTGATCTAGCCCGAACATTGTATTCCACAGCTAGTGAAGTCTAGTGGAATTTGGTATGACCAGCAATCTGTCGGCGTATGATCCTTTGACGTAGACCTTAGCGGTGAACCAAGTAAAATTGTTGTGTCATGTGCTTACTTTACTTTCTGTTTATATTGTGCAGCAAGAAAGAGAGAGAAGATTTTATTGCTTAACAGCGAAACAATATCAGAACGGGCTTTAATTTTTAATTTGTCATACCCTGATTCACCCCCCAGCACTCTCAGGGTATTCAGCCTAGTGGACCTAACAAGTGGTATTAGAGCAAAGGATAACGGTTGTTCTTCTCTCAAATGGAGGTCACTAATCATAGAGTGATTTCGATCTTCGACGGATGTAATTTTCAGATATGGAAGAATTGAATGCAAAACTATTTCCGATCTTTGGGAATGGATGTGTTTTCAGCAGCTATGCATGGTATCACAGCTGATATTACTAGTGGTGCATTATCAGAAGGTGACCATAAAGAGTTGGATGCTGATTCCAAAGCAATCAATGCCTTAGGGGGAGCCCTCTCTAATCCCATATATACAAAGGTGATGTCATGAAAAACGTCACATGCCATGTGGAAAAAGCTTTTGAATATTTATGAAGGGGATACAAAAGTCAGAGAGGCAAAGCTGAAAGTGTTGTGGAACAAGTATGACGATCTGAGAATGAACCTGAATGAGTCTATTGATGCATTCTTTGACAGGGTAAATGTCGTGGTAGAAGACATGCAGGGTCTTGGAGAAATTATTGAATACATTAAAATCATAAAGCGAATCCTGAAAAAGCTTTCACCTCAGTTCAATCCAAAAGATTCTGTTTTGGAAGATAATGATCCGAAAGAGATGACATTAGATAACCTACACAACAATCTTGTTGAAAATGTAATGAGAAATGATGACAACGATGCTGTGGAAAAGGGGAAATCCAAAGAGGTGGCATTTAAGGCCATGAAGAGGCTCACTATTGAAGATTCTCAGGAGGAAGAAGAGTCAGATGTGGTGATTTCGTTCCTTTCTACAAATATGTAAAGAGGAAAAGGAATGTTTAAAGGGAAACATCCACTAGCATGCTTCCGATGCGGAAAGGTTGGTCATCTTGCAACAAGATTCCCCAAAAAGATTCAAGAAGAAAGCGATGAAGATAAAGTTGAGATTCCCAGGAAAAAATCTTCAACCTATATGAAATGGAATAAGCAGTTCAAGAGAAATTTCTTTAAGAAGATGAATCTTCTTTCACAAGAAATAGACAGTTCAGCTGAGTCTAAGGGTGAAGAAGTTGAAGAGATAGAAAACTGCAAAGATCGTGGACAAAATGTGATGGTGACTGTTTCCAGTAGTGCTCTAGAAAAGAAATAAACTGAAACTGATGAAGAAGAAGAAGAAATTGAAGGTAGAGTTGACATGGAAGCTGAATTAGAAGCAGCTCTTGAAGAGATAGATGTTTGGCGTGCAAAAAAAAAGAAAGCTAACAAGATAGTACATGATGCCAAACTCTACATGCAACAACAAGAAGAAGAGATGTCTGAGCTTGAGAAAGAAATTGAAAATCTTAAGTCTTATAGGACAGAGCGCACAGAAAAGGTTGATGAGCATAAGCTCAAGATTAAAGAGCAGAAAAGGGAGATCGATTGCTTGAGTCGAAAAGTGAAAGATCACGTCAAGCATATTGAAGAGATTGAAGAGGAAGTTGTCGGTCTGCGGAGAAAAGTTAAAGACCAAGAAAAACCTTTGAATCCCAAAACATTCTTGGAAAATCAGGTCATTAAAAAGACTGAAAAGAAGAAAGAAGAGCCGAGTAGTTCAGTAGGAAAGAAGCAGGAATTGAACTCAAAAGTTAAGGCTGATTCATGGCTTAATCAGAAACAAAAATCTGTGGCATTTGAAGTTAGACCGCAAGCACCTGTGCCGATATTGAAAGTGGATTTGAGCACAAAGCAGAATCAGAATACCCAGAGATCCCAAGGGGAAACTCATAGTGCTGAAGTAACATGAAGGAATGCACCTTATATCAGGTGTTATTGTTGTGGAAAGATGGGACATTCACAATATGTGTGTTCCATAGCCAAAAGATATCAAAGGGAACAAGAACAGAGATGGCATCCAAACAGAGAACGGTTTTCTAGAACATATTTTGAAGGACATTGTTTTTGGTGCAGAGGATTTGGACACATGGCTAGGTACTGCACTCTGACCATTCAGAAAAATGTGCCAAAGCAGAATCAAAATGTTCGCAAGAAGTAGATCAGTAAACCGACAAGTGAGTTAAAAGTTCAGAAAAGATTTGCAGTTTTGCAAGATGAAGCTGGTCCATCATACTCTGAGAAAGAACAGAAGCCTCAATCCATGCTGAGTATGAATGAAAAATTATGGACCAGGAAGAATAAAATTGAGAAGGTCGTAGTTGCTGAAATTTCCCTTAAAGCATCATATCGTTCTGGTGTGTGGATCCTTGATAGTGGTTGCACATCCCACATGACAGGCAACAAGGATCTGGTTACAGGCATAAAATATGACAAAGAAGGAGTTGTCAAATTTGGAAATGATGAAGGCCTGATGATTGTTGGCTCAGGAAAAGCCAAGTTTGGGGGCAAAGAAATGAGACATGCTGATGTCTTGGTGGTAGAGGGTCTCAGTCATAATTTGCTTAGCGTCAGTGAACAATGCGACTCTGGGCACTCTATCCTATTTACCAAGAAGATGGGTATTGTTAAAAGAAAAGATGGAATGTTCATTCTATAGGGAAAACTAACAAAGGGGAATCTTTACCTGGTAGGTGGGGAAGAAGATTCATGTCTTTTATCCAGAGAAAAAGAAAATCAGCTGTGGCATAAGCGACTTGGTCATCTATGTCAACCATCTATGGAAGATCTGGTAAAGTGTGATGCTGATAGAGACCTTCCCAGACTATCACGTGATCACACTCATACATGTGATGCTTGTCAACAAGGGAAGATCATCAGGAAGACATACATGCCAAAGGAACAAAAAGCAACTCGAGTGCTCGAATTACTGCATGCTGATGTATGTGAACCTATCTCACCACGAGCTATAGATGGGAAAAGGTACTATGTTCTTTTCATTGATGACTATAGTAGAATGGCATGGGTATTAATAATTACCCATAAGATAGAGGTGTTCATTTTCATAAAGCAGTACAGAAGGGAATCAGAAAAGATGCTTGGGCAGAAAATTCTGAAGTTTCGTACTGATAACGGTACAGAATTTACAAATAGTCAGGTTGAAAGCTATCTCGAGAAACATGGGATAAGGCATCAAGTTTCATCAGTAAGAACTCCCCAACAGAATGGAGTGGTTGAAAGGAGAAATCGGATCATCAAAAACATGGCCAGAACAATGCTTATCGATAAGGACCTACCAGAGAAATTTTGGAAGGAAGCAGTTTTGACATCGGTCTATATTTCAAACAGGTCCATGTTATGTCCGAAGCAAGGGAATACTCCGTATCGACTGTGGTACGGAATGAATCCAACATTGAAATAATTTCGAATCTTTGGAAGTAAGTGTTTCATTCTCAACAAAGAACATCATAGGAAGTTTGATGCATGAGGAGATGAAGGGATATTCCTTGGCTATTCAGGGAAAAGAAAAGTATATAAATGCTTCAACAAGAGGCTGGGAAAAATTGTTGAGAGCAATGATGTCACTATAGTCGAAAATTAACAGACTGCTGAATGACCCAGAGAACAGTTTCTGGATGAAAGTGATGATGAGGTAAGGAACACATGGCGAGTAGAAGTGGCAGAGGCTGACTCAAAAGAAGATACTGATGATGAACAAGAGAATGTCAAGTCTGTATCTGCAAGGAAGCCAAAGAGTTGAGCTGAAATTGATAGGCAAAATATCATTGGTGATCAGAAAACTCCAGTTCAGACTCGAAGAATGAAATCATTACAGAAAACATCATTTTTATCTCAGGTAGAGCCATAATGTTTTTCCGAAGCAGTTGAAGATGAAAACTGTGTTCAGGCTATGAATGAAGAGCTTGATCAAATTGAGAAGAACCAGACATGGGAGATTGTTTCGAGGCCAGCAGACAAGAATGTCATTGGGACCAAATGGGTCTATCGCAACAAGATGAATTAATATGGCACAATGATTCGGAACAAATCACGTCTAGTGTGCAAGGGGTACTCCCAGATAGAGGGAATTGATGTTGACGAGACATTTGCACCGGTTTCAAGGCTGGATACAATAAGATTATTCTTAGCCATCGCAGTGCAAAGGAAGTTCAAAGTGTTCCAGATGGATGTCAAATCCGCATTCTTGAATGGGGTTCTGGAAGAGGAAGTGTATATTGAGCATCCAGATGTTTTTATCATTCATGAGGATGAGAAAAAAGTTTGCAGGATGAAGAAGGCATTGTATGGGCTGAAACAAGCACCAAGGGCACGATATTCAAGGCATGATCAGTACTTGAAGAAGCTTGGTTTTCAGCGTGGAGGAGTTGATTACAATCTCTATTTCAGTAATGAGAGTAATCAAAGGATTATGGTGTTGGTTTATGTCGATGACATAATATTTGGCGGATTAGATGAAGCTCAGTGCAGACAGTTTTCCGAATTCATGAAAAATGAGTTTGAAATGTCAATGATTGGAGAGCTAACGTTTTTCCTTGGTCTATAGGTGACACAAGGAAGGAATGGAACATTCATTTCTCAATATAAATATTCCCAGGAGGTCCTGAGAAAGTTTGGAATGGAAAATTCCAAAGAGATTAAGACTCTGGTTTCCACCCAGATGAAACTACTGAAAGATGAAGATGGAAAGGAAGTTAATATCACAGAATACATGCAAATTATTGGAAGTTTTTTGTACTTGACTACAACAAGGCCTTATATTGTTTTTTCCATATGCCAAGCAGCGAGATATCAAAGCAATCCCAAGGAAATTCAAATGATTGCAGTGAAAAGAATACTTCGGTATATCCAGGGCACAGTGGATTTTGGCTTGACATATACTGACAAATCTCAGACAGAGTTATTGGGATATACTGATGCAGACTGGGCCAGTTCAGCAGATGATAGAAAATCAACGTCAGGTGGTGCATTCTATCTTGGTGGACTGTGTATTTCTTGTCTAATCAAGAAGCATGATTTCATTTCATTGGGCACCGCAGAAGCTGAGTATATTGCAGCCACTCAAGCATGCACACAGTTATTGTGGATGAAGCAGCAGCTTGAAGATATGGGAGTTTAAGTGAAGTCTCTGATCGGAATCAAGTGCGACAACTCAAGTTCTATAAATCTTAGCAAAAATCCCGTCCATCATTCAAGGACAAAGCAAATTGAGATTAAGTATCATTTTATCAAGGAGAAGCTTGATCAGGGACTCGTGAAGTTGGAGTATGTGCCTACAGAGCTACAGGTTGCAGACATTCTGACCAAGGCCTTACCCAAAGAAGCGTTTGAAAGGCATCGACTAGCTCTAGAAGTTCAGTCGATTCCCCTCACTTGAAATAGTGTGGATTTGGAACCCCCCTCTCCCCGAGGTATGGTGTGTTTTTTCCCTAATTTGCTGATGTGTTCTCTACTATGTTACAGACTACAAAGGAGTGACCTTTGGGTTCATTGACAAAGGGGGCAAAAATAGTGATTATTGGAGACAGTGTTGAGATTTGATAAATCATAATTGATACGGGGAGAAGCTGAAAGGTGGAGCAGCCAGAAAGGGGGAGCAATGAGAAAGGGGGAGATTTTTAAATCTGACGATGCTAGAAGTGATCGATCAAAGCATAGATATCACGACAGCTGAGGATCGTTATAAAAGCAGAACAGTGGTGTTGGAATGGTGAGAGAAGGTGTCCTACTTTCACCAATTGGGATCAGTGTGGTTCAACAATTGGTATCAATTTAATAATTGGTATCAGGTTGGAATCGACAATTGGGGTCTGACATGAAGTGATTCATTGATGAACTTTTCATACTACTCTTGTTTATCACGACGAGCATTGCTCATGTGGGATTAGAGTACGTGTTAAGTGAATCCTTGAAATCTATCATAATCGCAAGAGGCGAATGGTGGTAGTGGCTAGAAGAAGACTCAGTGAGGTATCGAAGTGCAGAAAATGATTCTGAGCATTGTTGTGAAGAGTTGTCAACAAACCCAAATGGGGAGATTTTTGGGCAAAAATTCCTCGAGGTAACATTGCAGTATTGTTGGGTTGATTGTGTTTGATGACAAAGCAGGTTTCCATGGAGAATTGTCAAGTTCCCGAGAAGTTGTTGACATTCCATGTTGACAAAGAACTATGACAAAGGAAAGAACGATCTGGAGGCGGTAGAAAAGAGCATTACAAGGTGGCGCCATTTTCCAGTGTTTGCCAAATTTTTGGGGTCCAAAATTTGGAGTTTGGTGAGCATCGCGAAAACAGGATTTCCATGAAGAGCATAATTTAATATGAAAAAGTCTTGAATTTCGCGAATATAGGATGCATGATTTGGAAATCACAAAACCCAGAAGAATGGAGGTGGTGATGCTTCGCGATTACGTCATGCTTCGCGAACGACAGAGGCTGAAGCGCATCGCGGCGGTGAAAGGCTTTGCGAGGGAGCTTCATGGCGAAGGCGCAAAGGGATGTTGGGCTTCGCAAGGCAGCATTGCGGCGAAGTCATGAAGGTATGTTGATTGTGATTCTTCGTGACTACGTCAAGCTCCGTGAATGGAAAATTGCCGTGGAGCTTCGCGATTTGGACCGAATTCCGACAGAAACTTTGGAGCTTCGCGATTTGAGATGACGTGGAGTTGACTTCGTGTGGAAGGGACGAGGGTCGGTGGAATCGCCTAAGAATAGAGGCCGACCCCTTCAAGCGAAGTAAAGAGAATTTCTCAGAGAAAATCCATTGCTCTCAGTTCGCGGAGGTGGTTCGCGAAGGCAGTGTGCTTCAAGGTTGCTATTGTAGCTCCACAAAAGTTGTGTGCTCCGCGTTGGCTCAGTGAGCTTCACGAGAGAAGTTGCTTTGCAATGAGTTGAGCTTCACGAGATAGCTTCGCGAGAGAGCTTCGCGAGAGAGCTTCGCGAAAAGGCAGGAGCTTCGCGAAGGCTTGTTGAGCTTCGCGAAATTGGGAGCCTAGCGAAGTTGAGTGCTTTGCGGAGGTCTTTCCAAAGGTTGTTTTCCCAGTGTTCAGAGGCAAAGAGGTATTCATCTACGGATGAAAGTTGAACTTCAACAGAGCATCTACATACAGAGAAAGATGCATTTCTTAATGCAAATGAAGAGACCTACAGGTCTATAAATTGTGATTGAATCCCTTCCAAGAGCAGTGAGCTTAGGAAGAGGAAGAAGGTGGTCCTCTCCACCGGTAGTGTTCCAGAGAGAGAGAAACAGGGAGTGACCCTTGGGAAAGCAGTGAGCTGACCCTAAACATTGTATAGGCAGTGAGCCTGGGCATAGAGGTGATCTAGCCCGAACATTGTAATCCACAGCTAGTGAAGTCTAGTGGAATTTGGTACGACCGACAACCTGTCGGCGTATGCTCCTTGGACGTAGCCCTTAGAGGTGAACCAAGTAAAATTTTTGTGTCCTGTGCTTGCTTTACTTTCTGTTTATATTGTGCAGCAGGAAAGAGAGAGAAGAGTGTTTTTCTTAACAGCGAAACAAGATCAGAACGAGCTTTAATTTTTAATTAGTCATACCCTGATTCACCCCCCCCCCTCTCAGGGTATTCAACCTAGTGGACCTAACAATAATGATTGTGGACAATCATGATGAACTTAATGTGTATCTCAGAATACATGGTGTGTCGGACCAGACAAGTGACATCATTGGATTAGGGTGATTGAGAGTTGGAACATAGTGTGTGACAACTTTCACATAGAGTGTGGGACTTTACCTATAACTCGGCATGTATCTCATAGGATACATGGAAATGCGATGGTGTACATCACATGTATCATTCCAAAATCCTAGACCCTAAAAAGATAAACAAGCTACCAAATTTTCTGGTACATGGGTTGGAAAATATGGGAAGAATCCATGTACTGGCACATGGCCTACATACATAGGGATGAACCTGGATAGTATATCATGATATGTGACCTTATCCACACGTTGTGTATTCCGTTTCATGCATGACACGTTCTTCTGGAACCTGCCATCATACGCGAGAAGTTTCCAGTGTAACACCCTGATATTTTATGAGAAGTATATTTTTTATGCCTTATGTTATACTCATCATTAAAGGAATCATTCACTACACAGAACACTATCTTGTCTTGCGTTATACGCAAATGCAACCTTCCTTTATAGCGTGTGGTGTACGCAATATCGAGTTTCACTAAACAACAATATGTTATTAAAATATTATATAAACTAGACGTTATGAATAGTATTAACTAAAATTTGAATTTTATAACATTATTATTCATCTTACACATTTTCTAGAACATGGTACGAGGAAAAAATAAATATTTCGGGTAAAATAAGTATTTTTAAAAAAATGCATTTTTTCTGCCTTTTGATGGCGCACCCACATTAAATCTAGTTATTGACATGTTTATAAGTTCAATTTGACAAAATAAAATTCATTTTTGGAATCAGGATTTAAAAATTTACTTTGGATAAAATTTTCATATTATTCTGATAACTTTCATATTTTAATGACTAGTAAAAACACGCTATATTTTAATTAAAAACAACTATTTTCATCGTAATAATTTATATGGTTAAATTATAATATTTAATTGTTTTAAAGTATACATAGAATAAATTTATATTATTTAATATAATTTATGTCATTACAATTAATTTTACGTTGAATTCATAGGTAAAAATATTTCAATCTTTGGCAATGTTTTAACTTTTAAAACCGGTTTTCTTAACAATGGGATTAATTTTAAATTAATTATTGCAACTTCTGTGTTTTGAATTTTTAAAAATGGATTCAATATTTGAATTCAGTGGGTCCAAATTATGTTAATATGTTAATTTTATTTTTTTGATATTGGGAATAGTCACTACTATAATTTTTATTTACTACAGTTAAAGGTAAATCGGGTAATTAAGGGGGAAAATAAGATTAAAAAATTACCCTAACACTTTCCAAAATCCTATAGGATGAATAAAAGTCTACCCATATCACCTTCAGGGTCTGACTAAATTCATTTCATGTACTTTTTCCAATGAAATAATATAATTATTATTAAAACCAATAAAAGTGACAACATGTCACTCTCTTAAATCTTATAAGTGTAATAATTTTAATTTTGTAATAAACATCATAAAACTTCGGATATGAAGTTTCCATAGCAAGATAATAAAATTATCTAAATCAAATAAATTTATTTATAATTTTTAGGGATTAAATAATTATCATTAATTATGACACAATAGTGATGTTGAAATTATTTTATTTATTTAAATATCAAATAAATAATTTTAAAAGTATTAAAATAAATATTATATGAACTATTTAATGTACTCCACTAATTTTATAGAAAAAAATTACACGTTATGAATCTATTAAATCTTTTATTTTTAACATATCTCTTGTATATATTTTTTTAAATTCAAATAAATGAATAGTGTCAAAATTGACACTATTGTTATTTTTTAAAAATTACATATTATAAAATTGGTTAAAAATGAAAAAAAACATTTAAAATTTATAAATTAAAATTTCAATGGCCGAAATTGTAATAAATTATACAATTATGGAAAATTCACAACATATAAGTAATTATTTATAATTATTTAAAATTTAGAATATTATTACCACAAATAAAATTAAATATATTATATAAGGATAAATCAAGTTGATAATGTTTAAAATAAATTCCCAACTTGTCTAAATATTATTTTTTGATGATATTACAACCCTATCTCATCTAATCTTAGGATTTGAGTTATTTTTTTCAGGTTTTTATGTGGGGTTGGAATTTGTTATAAATTAATATTTCTTATAATTCTATAGGGGCCCCTCCCCTCCCTTATAAAAGGGCACCTCCTCCAACTCCTCCTCACACCATTTTGAGCTTCCCATATCGGCCAACCCCTAAACATTTCCCTTATAAACTTCCTTAGCAACATACAAGAGGTCTTGGTGTTCTTCAAAGACCAATTTTAGTGCCCTAAGAGGTGGTTTCAATGAGGTGTGTCGAAGAAGAGGTAATATATGTTACTGATTCTTTCAAATTTATTTCTTCTTCTACTTCCACTTATTTAGTTGTTTTATTATGAAAAAATAATATCAGTATCAATCATATACTGATTTATTATTATAAATATGAAACAACTATATTTCACCTTTTATCCATCCTACAGAAAATGAAATTACCGCGCGTGCGTACGTACGGAATACCGTCTCCACGCCGTGGTGTAATCTGTTTTCCACCACCACCTAACTTGGATGGGTATAATGGTGTAAATAATAACTATATATTATTATTTTATAGTTATATTTACTCTGAAATAGTATACATACACTTAAATACAATTCCATGATCATGGGAACGATATCATCGCTCGTGCGTACGTACGGCCTACCGTCTCCACGATGTGATGCGACTCATTTTAAATGATATTCATTGAATAATGATTATATAAATGAATTGAATGAATAAATATGATATATATTAAATTAATACCATTCTATAAATGATGTATCTATAACCTAAAAAGAGGAATAATAATTTCTTCGACAAAACATGCGTAAAAACATAAAGCAATGAACACCCGAATAACTAGTAGCCATGAATTATTACTAATTAGAAGATAAGAATATGATCATATATGATATCATAACAATGAATATTATTCTGTAATAATTCAATAACATTATTTAAATCATTATACAGGAGGTTCGTATACGTACAAATCATATCGGGCCTAAGGTAAGGGAAAATCTCGCAACCTCATATTTATCCGAGATTGTTTATACTTCAGAATTTAATGGGGTATATATATCATCCACGTCCATGTTTCCAAAATATGTAATATTATTTCAATCCTCCTAAAAAATTTTAAATTCTATTTTACCCATTATTGAGTTTTTAGTGAAGGATATGAAAAGAATATTTTGTCGTTTTTAGTACGAGGTACTTTTTGACTTTTCCGGCCTAAGTACGAGAAGAATGTTTTTTTAACTTATATGGCATGAATGGATTTTTATGATTTCATAGAACACTATTTCCATAAAGATTCCACTACAAGTTTTCATGTTTATTTTTAATTAACTTATTTTAGTTTAAAATTTTATGACATGTTAAGAAAGGAAAAATGTTTTTGAAGTAGAAATGATATTTTCCTCAAAAATGGAGTTCAAGTGTTTTATCAAAATTATTTTCATTCTAAGATAATATAGGGTTCTGTTTCTATCCCTATTATTACATTGATTTGATTATGTTGTGATGGATTTATTTTTATGAAGTCATTTATCTTATATGAATTGTTTTATGATGTCACGATGTTTAAGAGTCCCATTTTTATTACATGGGTTATGCTATGATGTATGATTTATGATTTTGTGGCACACATAAGAATGGTTTAATTATGAGATGGATGGGACCTATATCTCCCTCCAATGCATTGGATAAAGATTTATATCTCATGAGATAGGCATGGCTGGAATGGCAAGTTAATCTGGTTCAGTGATACAGGACTGGAATGAGGATTGAACTCGGTTCAGTAATGGACTTTGTCTGCTATGATGGTCTTGGAAATGAGCCTTGACTAATATGAAATGATTTTATATGATTATGTGTTTATGCCACAATGTTTCATGTTTCAGGTTATGATTATTGGGATTACATTTCTCCACTATGATTTATCACATGTTATGATATTATGATCTCTTATGCAGGTTATGATTTTCAAAATGTTATGTTCTTATAAATATGATATGATTGATATTTCTTTTGATTACCCTTACTGAGCATTTGAGCTCACCTTTTTATATGTTTTCTTTTCCCCGGGTCCGGAAGAAGGGTACAGAGTAGGATATTCCAAAAGGGACTATAGATATGATGAAATAAATGGGAGACTATGTAGATGCTTTATAAACCAGTTGTTTATGTTTCCCAGTTTCTAAAGACACTATACCTATACAGTACTACCATGGTTTTGGTATATGATGTAATAAGTAAGCTTCAATTTTGAAGTAATAACAATGTATGTAAGGTATGGGTCATTATAGTTGGTATCAGAGGAAAGGTATAGTCAAACTTTGGAAAATAGGATATGAAAACCTTAGTAAGAACCCTATGGATAAGTCTAAGCATATAACACAATATTAGTGTTTTAGAAATTTCCATGAACAACCTATGATAAGACCTAAAGTGTGAAATTTTATTCTTGAATATGTGGTTTTCCTATTATGATTAGTGTTTTTCACACAATGAATATTGTATTTTTTCAATGGCTGGAACCCGAACGAAACGTGTTAATGCTGAATGCGATAAAAAATGCAAGGATTTTCCACCTGAGCAACCAAACGTTATGGGATCCGGAATGAAAAATATTGTAGCAATGCTCACACAAATTTTTCAAGCTATGAATCATGCATGACTTCCAAATGAGCAAAGGAAGGAGCAAAATTCTGATGAATCCTTCATGAGGTAGCGTCCACCTTCATTCAGTGGGTCTTCAGATCCAATACTGGTTGAACAATGGATCAGTACCACTGAAAAGATATTTTCAGTCCTTCAATGTTCTATGTATGATAAAGTCATCTTAGCATTATATCGTTTGGAAGGTGAAGCTGATCAATGGTGTAATCTTATAAAAAATATGAGGTCAAGCGATGAAACTGAGTCCATGGAATGGGACGAGTTCAAGAACTTATTTTTCAATAAGTACATCCCTTGAATTATTAGAACTAAGATGAAGAAGGAGTTTCTTGAACTGAAGCAAATAGATTATGAATCTGTTGGTACCTACGAAGAAAATTTTACAAGACTTGCAAGGTATGATTCCAGAACTATTATCCAACCTGAGAGTAAAATCGATCGATTCTTTAGTGTCTTAAAACCAAGTCTTCGAAGGGCGTTATCCATAAGGGACATCAATATCTATGAGGAAATTGTCTGATTTGCTCTCAATGATGAGATGGAGATTGGAGTAACCCATCAGTCATTTGAGTTTGATAAGAAGAGGAAAATGGAAATCAAAGGAAAATCTAAAGACCACACTGAAAAGAATATGAGTATGCATTTATGCTCAAATTTTGGAAAGAAACATGGAGGGAATTGTCTTAAAGGGACAAGAAAATGTTTTATGTTTGGAAATGAAGGTCATCGGGAAATTGAATGGCGAAATAATGGGAAGAAGATGTCTAATGATGTGAACAAAGAAAGGGATACAAATAATTACCTCCTACACTTCAATGTTTCAGGTGCAAGGAGATGGGGAATTATGCCAATCAATGCCCAAATCCAAGGGTTGATTGTGATGATCGATGTCAAAAAACTCTTAAGGTCAAAGACAAAGGAAAGTCACAAGAAACTTCTACCAGCGACGTAGAGTATGATAAAGAAGTGGTGAAAGGCACACTTACCATCCACTCTAAAGTAGAAAATGTTTTATTTGATTCTGTATCCACCCACTCTTTTATTTCTGAAGAATTTTCTAAGGGTATCATCGTATTACCTCAACAATTATATGTTGAGTTAGCTGTGACAACCCCTAATGGCACAATGGCCGCATCAAAAGTTTATAATTCTTCTCCAATTGTCATTTTTGAGAAACTGGTTCCTGAAAATCTTGTGATCCTTCCTATAGTGGAATTTGATGTGATTCTTGGCATAGATTGGATTTCTTTATACAAAGCTCATATCAATTTCCAAAGAAGGGAAATCACATTTAATATTCCTGATCAATCTACTATCAACTATAGATGCAGGGATGAACATAACCTTCCTGTGGAAATTTGTTCCATCTTATGGGTCTTGATTCCAATAAATGAAGGTTATTTATCTCAAAAGGTTGGCAAGAAACTCACGATTATGAATATGCTCATTGTATGGGAGTTTGATGATGTCTTTCCAGAGGAATTGCCAGGTCTTACACCAAATTGTGAAGTTGAGTTTTCAATAGAACTCATACCGGGTGCTATGACTATTTCAATTACACCTTATATAATGGCCCCAATTGAGTTACAGGAATTGAAGAAGCAACTCCAAGAGAATCTTGATAAAGGATTCAAACACCTCAGTGCGTCACCTTGGGGAGCACATGTTCTGTTTGTTAAGAAGAAAGATGGATCAATGAGACTCTGCATTGATTATCAAGAACTTAACAAGATCACTATCAAGAAAAAATATCCTCTACCACGCATTGATGACTTATATGACCAACTACACGGAGCTCAATAATTTTCCAAGATTGATCGTCGTTCAGGGTATCATCAATTAAGGGTCAAAAGGGAGGATATACAAAAGACAACATTCTGTACAAGGAATGGACGCTATGAATTTATAGTGATGCCATATGGTCTTACTAATTCCCCTGCTATCTTCATGGATCTAATGAATAGAGTCTTTATAGACTATCTTGATCAGTTTTTGGTAGTATTTATAGAAGATATTCTTGTTTATTCAAAGAAGAAGGAAGAAAAATTAGATCACTTGAGAATTGTATTAAAGACACTAAGAAAGGAGAATCTTTATGCCAAATTTACCAAGTGTAAATCTTGGCTTCAAAAAGTTTCATTTTTGGGTCACATAATCTCAAAAGTGGGGATATCTGTGGATCCAAAAAAAATAGAGGTTATCGAAAGATGGTCGAGACCAAAAATAGTAACTGAGATCTAATGTTTTCTTGTCTTGGATGGATATTATAGACGTTTTGTGAATGATTTTTCAATGTTATCTAATCCACTCACCAGGTTGACTCTAAAAGGATTTAAGTTCATTTGGATGCAAGAGTGTGAAGAAAATTTCAAGGAGTTAAAATGAAGGTTATCCAGTGCACCTGTGCTCAAACTTCCTTGTAGTAGAGAATGTTTTGTGATCTACAATGATGAATCCAAGAAGGGATTGGGGTGTATTCTCATGCAAAATGATATTGTGATAGATTATGCCTCATGAAAGTTGAAAATCCATGAGCAAAATTACCCAACTCCTGATTTGGAGTTTCCCACGGTAATCTTTGCATTTAAAATAAGAAGGAATTATATTTATAGTGAAAGGTGTGATATTTATACTGATCATAAATTTTTAAAATATATTTTCACATGAAATGAGCTGAATATTCTCCAAAAAAGATGGTTGGAGTTGATTAAGGACTACGACTGACCAATTCATTATCACCCTCGGAAAGCAAACACGGTGGAAGATGCATTAAGTCGACAAGACCATGCTAGTTTATCCATGATGAGGATCACAAAAGATCCAATATTTATGGATTTACGAAGGATGGATCTTGGAATTATAATGGAAGGGGAAAATTCATATCTTTCTCAATTGAATGTTCAACCATCTATTCATGTGAGGATTAAAGAGCCACAGAAAGAAGATGTAGAGTTACAAAAGAAGGTGAGAAATGTTCATGAATTAAACCTTGATTGTGATAGGATAATAAGGTTTAGGAATCGGGGTTGTGTTCCTCCTATACCAGAATTAATGAAGGAGATGCAAGATGAGGATCATAGTTCTTCATTCTATATTCATCCTGGAAGCACGAAGATGTATAGGGACCTAAAAGAGTACTTCTGGAGGGATGTCTTGAAAAGAGATGTTGCTGAATATGTCTCTCAATGCATGGTTTGTCAACAAGTTAAAGGTGAGAGACAGATGTCTAAGGGGATGTTACAACCATTACCCATACCATAATGGAAATGGGAAAACATCACCATGGACTTTGTCAATGGACTTCCTAAAACATCCAAAGGCAATAATGCTATCTGGGTTATAGTTGATCGTCTAATGAAGTCATCACACTTCATTGCTATTAGATAAGACTTCTCTATGAATCAGCTTTCCAGGATATATATAAAGGAAGTTGTTAGACTTCTTGGGGTACGACTTTCTATTATATCTGATGGGGATCTGAGGTTTACCTCGAAGTTCTAGAAAAGTTTTCAGCATACTCTAGATAAAGAGTTGAGTTTCAGCACTACTTATCATCCTCAGACAGACAGTCAGTCTGAGAGAACAATTCAAACTCTAGAAGACATGTTCAGTGCATACTCTATGGATTTCAAAGGTGGTGGGGATAAACACCTACCTGTGGTGGAATTTTATTATAATAATAGCTTTCACTCCAGTATTCAGATGGCTTCTTATGAAGCTCTATATGGATAGAAATGCCGAAGTCCAACTTGTAGGGACGAAGTCGGAGAAAGAAAGCTATTAGGACATGATCTTGTTGATGAGATGGGAGAAAAGGTTCGATCTATTCAACAACACATAAGAGCCGCTCAGAGTCGACAAAAAAGTTATGTCGATAACTGAAGAAAAGACCTAGATTTTGATGTGGGTGATAAAGTGTTCTTACGAATATCTACATGGAAGAGAGTAATGAGATTTGGAAAGAATGGAAAGTTTAGCCCTAGGTATATCAGTCCTTTTGAAATACTAGATCATGTTGGGAAGGTATCTTACCGATTGGATCTTCCACCAAATCTCTCTCAAGTTCATGATGTGTTCCATGTATCTCTCCAGAGAAAGTATATACCTGATCCTTCACATGTACTAAGCTCAGAAGTTGTACCGTTGGAGCAAGATTTTTATTATGAAGAACAACCGATAGAGATTCTAGATCATAGAGAAAGAGTTCTACGAAACAATACCACTCTATTGGTGAATTATTTATGGTGGAACCACCAATTATAAGAAGATACATGGGAGCTAAAGGATATGATGAGGGAGAGGTATCCTCATCTCCTTATTACGAAGTGACGAATTTCGAGGGCGAAATTCATTTTAAGGGGGTCAGAATGTAACACCCTGATATTTTATGAGAAGTATATTTTTTTATGTCTTATGTTATACGCAAAATCAAAGGAATCTTTCACTACACACACCACTAGCTTGTCTTGCGTTATACGCAAAAGCAACCTTCCTCGATAGCATGTGTTGTACGCAATATCGAGTTTCACTACAAAACAATATTTTATTAAAATATTATATTAAATATCTGTTATAAATAGTATTAACTAAATTTTTAATTTTATAACATTATTATTCATCTTACACAATTTATAGAACATGGTATGAGGACAAAATAAATATTTCAGGTAAAATAAGTATTTTGCAAAAAATGCAGTTTTCCCGCATTTTGATGGCGTACCCACATTAAATATTGTTTTTGACATGTTTATAAGTTAAATTTCACAAAATAAAATTATTATTTGGAATCAGGATATAAAAATTTCCTTTGGATAAATTTTTCATATTATTTTGATGACATTCATATTTTAATGAATAGTAAAAACACGCTATATTTTGATTAAAAACATCTTTTTTCATCACAATAATTTATATGGTTAAATTATAATATTGAATTGGTTTAAAGAATAAATAGAATATATTTTTACCATTAAATATAATTTATTTCATTACCATTAATTTTACATTGAATTCATAGTTAATAACATTTCAAACTTTGGAAATGTTTTAAACTTTTAAAACTCGTTTTCTTAATGATAGTAATAATTTTAAATTAATTTCTGCAACCACTATATTTTGAATTTTTAAAAATGGATTCCATAATTTAATTTAGTGGGTCCAAATTATGTTAATAGGTTACTTTTATTTTTTTTATATTATTAATAGTAACTACAGAAAGTTTTATTTACTACAGTTAAAGGTAAATCTGGTAATTAAGGGTAAAGATAAGATTATAAAATTACCCTAAAACATTCCAAAATCCTATTGGATGAATAAAGGAAGATTAATATCACCTAAGGGTTGGCCTATATTAATTTCATACACTTTTGACCAAGAAATAATATAATTATTATTAAAACCAAAGAAAGTGACAACATGTCACTCTCATAAATCTTATAAGCATAATAATTTTATTTTAGTGATAAACATCATAAAACATCAGATATAAATATTCACTAGAAATATAATAAAATTATATACATCATATAAATTTATTTATAATTTTTAGTGATTAAATAATTGTCATTAATTATGACACAGTAGTGATGTTGAAATTATTTTATTGATTGAAATATCAAATAAATGATTTTAAATGTATTAAAATAAATATTATATGAAAAATTTAATGTGCTCCACTAATTTTATGGATAAAAATGACATTTTATGAATCTATTAAATCTTTTATTTTGCACACATATTCTGTATATATTTTATTTTAATTCAAATAAATAAATAGTGTAAAAATTGACAGTATTGTTAATTTATAAAAATTACATATTATAAAATTGTTTAAAAATCACAATAATATTTAAAAAATATAAATTAAAATTTATATGGCCAAAAATATAATAACGTATAAAATTATGGTCAATTCACAACATATAAGTAATTATTTATAACTATTTAAAATTTAGAATATTATTACCACAAATAAATTTAAATATATTATATAAGGATAAATCAAGTTGATAATGTTTAATATAAATTCCCAACTTGTCTAAATTTTATTGGTAGATTATATTACATCCCTTATAATCTAATGTTATGATTTGAGTAATTTTTGTAGGTTTTTAAGTGGGGATGGAATTTATTATAAATTAATATTTCTTATAATTCCAAAGGTGCCCCTCTCCTCCCTAATAAAAGGGAACCTCTTCCCTCTCCTCCTCACACCATTTTGAGCATTCAAGATCAGAAAACCCCAACCCATTTCCCTTCTAAAATTCCTTATCAACGTAATATAGGTCCTGGTCTTCTTCAAAGACCAATTTTAGTGCCCTAAGAGGAGGTTTCAACGAGGCGTGTTGAAGAAGAGGTAATATCCGTTACCGATTCATTCAAATTTATTTCTTATTCTAATTCATATTCTTTAGTTGTTTAATTATTAAGTAATAACATTAGTATCAATAATATACTGATATGTTATTATAAATGTGAAATAACCCTATTTTATCTTCTATCCATCCTACGGAAAATGAAATCACTGCCTGTGCGTACGTACGGAATACAGTCTCCACGTCGTGGTGTAATCTATTTTCCACCACCACCTTACTTGGATGGGTATAATGTTTTAAAGAATAACTATATATGATTATTGTAAAGTTATATTGATTGTGAAATAGTATACTTACACTTCAATACAATTCCACGATCATGGGAATGATATCATCGCTCGTGCGTACGTACGGCCTACCGTCTCCATGATGTGATGTGACTCGTTCTACATGATCTTCATGGAATAATGGTTATATAAATGAAATGAATTAATAAATATGATATATATTACATTAATACCATTCAGTAAATGAGGTATCTATTACCTAAAAAGAGGAATAAAAATTTATTTGACAAAACATGCATAAGAACATAAAGAAATGAACACCCGAATAACAAGTAGAAATGAAATATTACTAATAAGAAGATACAAATATGATCATATATGATATCATAACAATTAATAATATTCATTAATAAGTAAATAACAATATTTAAATCATTATACATGAGTTTTGAATACGTAAGAATCATAACAGACCTAAGGCAAGGGAAAATATCACAACCTCATTTTTATCCGATATTGATTATACTTCAGAATTTACTGGGGAATATTTATCATCCACATCCATATATCCTCAATATGTTATATTATTTCTATCCTCATAAAATTGTTTAAATCCAATTTTCCCCATCAGTGAGTTTTTAGTAAAATATATGAAAGGATTCTTTTGTCGTTTTTAGTACGACTTACTTTTTGACTTTTCCGGCCAAAGTACGAGAAAAATGTTTTTTTTACGTTATACAAAATGAATAGATTTTTATGATTTCATAGAAAATTATTTCCAAAATGTTTCCTCCACATGTTTTCAAGTTTATTTTTAATTAACTTCTTTTATTTTATATGTCTATTACATGTTAATAAAGGAGATTTTTTTATGAAGTAGAAAGAATATTTTCCTTAAGAATGGAGTTCAAGTGTTTTATCAAAATTATTTTTCATCTAAGATAATATAGGGTTCTGTTTCTATCCTTATTATTACATTGATTTGATTATATTGTGATGGAATTATTTTTATGAAGTCCTTTATCTTATATGAATTTTTTTTATGTCACGATGTTTAATAATCCCATTTTTATTACATGGGTTATGCTATGATGTATGATTTATGATTTTGTGGCACACTTAAGAATGGTTTTATTATGAGATGGGTGGGACCTATATCTCCCTCCAATGAATTGGGTAAATATTTATATCTCATGATATAGACATGGCTGGAACGGAAATTTAATCTGGTTCAGTGATACAGGACTAGAACAAGGAGTGAACTCGGTTCAATAATGGACTTTGTCCGCTATGATGGTCTTTTAAATGAGCCTCGACTAAAATGAAAATATTTTTTATGATTATGTGTGTATGACACAATTTTTCATATTTCATGTTATGATTATTGGGATTACATTTCACTACTATTATTTATCCCATGCTATGATATTATGATCTCTTTTACAGGTTAAGATTTTAAAAATGTTATGTTCTTATGAATATGATATGATTGATATTTTTTTTAATCCTTACTGATCATTTGATCTCACCCTTTTATATGTTTTCTTTTACCCAGGTTAGGAATAAGGGTACTATGTAGGATATGCCAAAAGGGACTCTATATATTATGAAATAAATGTGAGACAATGTAGCTTCATCATGAACCAGTTGTTTATGTTTCCCAGTATCTAAAGAAACTATACCTATATGGTCCTACCATGGTTTCTTTATATGTTGTAATAAGTACGCTTCAATTATGAAGTAATAATAATATATGTAAGTTATGGGTCATTAAATCTATGGTCAAAGGACACAGCATGTGATGCTTCTATATTCCATGTACTATTTTCTACCTGGCTTAATATTCTTATACATCATACCATAGGAAAAAAAAATTGGGTTGGTTCACCTTGATCGTTCCACTAAAGGTTAGTTGGTATCTTTTCCTATCCATAAGAGTATGACCCCCCTTTAGTAGGGATATATTGATAGAGTCGGGAGTCCCTCCGAGAGGCTTAGAGTAGGATCCTCCACCCATTATTATACCCTAGGAAGAGTTATGTTATTGATGAGACCAATCCTAATGAACATGAGTCCTCTATTGAGTAGTTGAATCTTGATATGTCTTCTTATATTCCATATCCCTAGAAGTGACCCTCATCTATGTATTGTGATCTTACCCACTTT
This sequence comes from Viscum album, assembly GCA_963277665.1. Lineage (NCBI taxonomy): Eukaryota > Viridiplantae > Streptophyta > Magnoliopsida > Santalales > Viscaceae > Viscum > Viscum album. The sequence continues at coordinate 31,291,015 of OY728166.1, read as the reverse complement.
TTGAGTTAGTTCATTGGGAGTCAGTGTATTGTATTTTCTTTTCAGATATATCAACCTCTCTATCTCTCATGGTGGTTCCCAAAAAACATTACCTTCTAGACAGACATCTTCAGGGAAATTAGACTCGGGAGTGAGTTATCCTGGATGAGTGCTTCATGGAATCTTTAGACTGAATTCCATGATTAGGTATACAGTTGTTTTCACTTACCTCTAGAATATGGGGTTGGGTTTTGAGTATATCTTGATATGTTTTTTCATATATAATGTTGAAATATATATCTTAGAGCTAAAGGTACATTTATTTTGTTGTTGTTGGGGTGTCCTACGGAGTATTGTTAAACTCACCCATGCATGGGCTTTGCCTACATGTGTCATGTCTTATATAGATGAGGTACCTTTTCAAGGAGTCCAGGGAGGACTAGGACATGATAAAGCTTTCTGAGTTTCAGAATGTCCAAGTTGTTCCTACATGCCCATGAAGTAGTCCGAGTACCTACCTTAATTTCATTTAGGTTAGACATTGTAGTTGGAGGACTCTTTATTTTAGAGGGCTTGTATTCCTTTAACATTTACATTTCTATATTTTACATTCCATTGATCAATATTGGTTGTTCTTCGCAGTCTTCTTGAATTTTGTTCCTTATTAATTGTTATATTTACACTCATGTGGGATTAGATATGGATGTATCTAAGTGTGTGTGTGTGTGTGTGTGTGTTTATAATTTTGCTTAGGAAATTCCTCAAATGTTAGTGGCATGCCTACTCAGTGCTAGTCACCAGCCTCGGGCCTGTTAGAGGTAGGATTTGGGAGTCATATCCAGATCCCCACTAGGACTGGTCATGATAGACTAGGACCCAATGGAACCATTTTAATACATATTGCAATGGGAAATGAAAACATTATTCTCATGTTAATCTTAATTCAATGGTAGTGGGACTGAAGAAACTAATTGATATACTCACATATATTTCTGAAACTATGAATCATGCTTAGTTTTAAAAAGAACAAAAGAGTGTGAAATGTTATGTTGACTCCTTAATGAGGCAACACCCACATTATATTAGTTGGTATTCAAATCCAATTAGTAATGATCACTGGATTGGTATCACTAAAAAGTTTCTCTCCCTTGTCATGTTTTTAGAAAAAGATAAAGTCATTCTGGCGTTTTATAAATTAGAAGGTGAAGCAGAGCAGTGGTAGAATCTAATCATGAATATAATTAAGTAAGATTAATTTAATACATGTATTGGGATAAATTCAATAACATAAGCTTCAATACGTAATTTCACTGTTTTCATCATATGATGATGGAAAAGGAGTTCCCTGAGTTGATGAAAATGGTGATGAATCTATCGGTGTCATTATGGGTAATTTGACAAGATTGGTGTGGTAAACTTATTGAATAATCATCATACAAAAAATTAATGTAGATAAGTCTTTCTATTTATTATATCCATGTCTCTGAAGGGATTTATCCCAAAAAACATTTGTAGCTATGTAGAGGTTTTATGTTGTGAAATATGTACTGAAATAGAGGTTGGAAATACATATCAATCTCATGGTTTTAATAATAAAATGAATATGTAATTAAAATTAATATCTAAAACCCCTAGAGATAAGAAAGATAATGTTTTTTCCCATGTGTGTAATAAAACATGGAGTAAATTGTATTATGGGTTCTAATAGATTCTTTATGTGAGGAAGGTTGATCATCGTAAAATTGATTTCCTAAATGATAAAAAGAAGAAGTTGGACAAGGATGTGAATATTGGAAAATAAAAATAGGATTCACATCCCAAAATTGAATGCTTCAAGTGAAATTAAAATGGGAATTGCACTAATAAATTACCAAATCCATGGGTTAATTATAATGATCCCCATCAGAAACCTATTTAGGCCAAAGAAAAATGGAAATCTCATGAGATCACTATTTGTGAGGTGGAGTGTGATAATGATTTTATGGACTGATTGATTAATAATGTAGTGGGATTCATGAATAAGGGTTTTTAAGTTCTTTTATGTTATTATTGAATAATGAAACATCCATGTATCAATCCGGTGTAGTTTTTTAATAAGAATTTATGAGAATACACTAAATAGTATTCATATCTATAAAGATTGATTGTGGTAATAAGGTTATATTTTTGGAAAACACTTGATTAATGGTTGGTTAACACATAATATGTTATTGAACTTGAGGTAATGACATTTTTATAAAGATATATTTGATATGAAGAAGTAAATTTGAATGTAATAATTTCATTGGAGTTGATTAAGGATTTTTTGAAAAGTGGTTTATGCTATTATGGATGAATTATACAACTTTTGGATTTAATAAATATATATAATAAACATTATAATAAGAAAAAATTCTTGTTCTCAATATAGATTTATGGTAATTAACACATTTCAAGAATAATTGATGAAGGTATTCACATGTTTGGAATGTGAAAAACAAGGGATACCTGCTGATATATGGTGGATAAATGTTAAGATAATTTACTTCACTTCATTCTAATGTTTTGGACTTTTATCCTTCTGAAGTGGTATAAGGGTAACTATTTTGGAATTGTTTATGTTAACCATCATATGAGGTTTTAGAGATTAATTTATTATCTCATAATATGAGAATTTTATTTTGATGGATAACATGATCTAACATTTATTGTGATAAATATAGATGGAATTACTGGTCATTTTATTTATGGATCTCACAAGCTTCTAACGCTTTAGCAATGAAAAATTCACCCATTATGAAAATTTATCATTCCACAAAAGGGTGATATTTTTATTCAATCAATTATGTATTAATTCTTATGAATGATATTCAACTCTATGGAAATGATCTTGTAAATTAAAATGATATTCTTCTACCTTCTATTTTGATAATAAAATGGCCCATTAGATTATTGTAGATTTCTGAACTTTTTGAAATTATCCTAAACATGTTATCTATCACTATCTTTCATTACATGATGGTTATATTTCTCTTCCATGTCCATGTTTTCACTTTCTACCTATGTTTTTTAAGGTGGAAACCTAATTATGGGTTACATTGGGTAGCCATTATGTTTCAAACTCTCATACTGTAAGGGAAATTTTAATATTCATTTTTACGATGTGAGTTTGTATAAAATTAAATTTCATGTAAAAACCATTTGACAACCTAGATGGATTTTGAGGTTAAATTAAATTTTATGTTGGGTAGAATGTAACACCACATGATTTTTTCCAATAGTCATTTGATTTACATTAATTTTTTTATTTTTTTCATGCAATACTGAATATAGATTTTTTCAATAAGAAAAACAATATTTTTAGATTGAGTTTGACACAACACTAATATGAGCTTTATCTACATGAAAAAATTGGATAATCTTGCAGAATATTAAACACTATGTTTGGATTGTGTTACATACAAATTCAAATTTGTTTAATATCTGGTATTACATTATATACTGAGTTTTACCGAGGAATAGTATATTATTAAAATTTTATTATCTAATATAATAAGATATTACATCACCATTAAATTAGTGTTTATGAATATTATTAACTAAATTTCAAAAAATAAATGTTTTATAATACAAAATAATTGGTTACCAATTAATTATAATTGAAAATATATACCAATTGATTATAAAGGAAATAGTTTTTTTGTTAATAGAGTTGTTTATTCAATATAAAATAAAATATATCAGTGATTTATATTAATGAAATATATGTGTTATATATTAAATAAAATAATTTTCATATTCATCCAATAGATTTTATGGGCATAAAATAAGGAAAACCTCAATTGAATGCATAAAAACCTATATTTTACAAAAAGATAATTTTAGCACCTTTTAATAGAGGTCCAATTTCAAATCAAAATTTTGAAAATGTTTTATGTTCTATTTTTAAAAATTAAACATAATATATTAAATAACAATTTAAAATTTTATTTTTATTTAATGTTTTTTATTTTTCATATATGTTTCATGTTTTGATTAATTGTTAAAAAATACTAATTTTTGATAGAAAAATAATTTTTCATTGAAATACTTTATAGTGTTAAATTTAATATTTTTTTTAAGTATAAAATAATATAGAGATCATTTGAATTAATTTAATATTGAATTTAGATATAAATATGTTCCAATGTTTAACATGTTTTAACTTTAATATCCACTTTTCTCACCCCACTAATGAGATTAATTTTATATTAATTATTACCAATTAGGTGTTTTCAATTTGGAAAAATGGATTCAATATTTTGAGTCATATAATCTAAATTATATAAAAATTTCCTTTTAATTTTTTGACATTGTTAATAGTAACATTATTAATAATTTTTTATTACCATAGTTAAGGACAAATTGTTTATTTAAATGTATAAATAATATTATAAGTAATATAAAATTATCATAACAATCATCCAAATTTTAGTGGATGAGTGTGTTTCGATAAATAGTACTTCGGTTGACTTTATGTCCACTTGGAGCCACATGGAAGACTTTAACCCTTTTATAGTATTATATTCAATAGAAAGACAACTTTGTCAAACTCTTTTTTAACAAGAGAAATAATCATAATATGGTGTTATATAAGGGATACTATCAGATATAAATACTATTAAAAAATAAAAAAACATTTTATACATCATTTTAATTTATTAATAATTTCTATTAAATAAATAGTTAAATTAAATAGAGACATAATGGTAATGTAGTAGTTGATTCCTTAATTGAAGAATCAAATAAATAATATATAAAAATTATAATAAATAAAATTTGATATAATAAATACAATCCCATAATTTTTTGTATCACTGTGATATTTAAGGGATATGTTGAATGGGTTTTTTAAGAGATATAATGTTTTTATGATATTTTTAAAAAGTCATGTAATGAATAGTTTTAAAAACGACATTAATGATATTCTAAAATAAATTACAACTTATTAAATGATATAAAATTTATATATAAACCAATATTATGATAAATTATGGGGATATGTCCTAAAAGGTATTTAATGACTAATTTATGGTTATTTTTTAATTTTATTGTAACTATTTTAATCCATAAGTAGTAAAAACACATGTGGTAACAATAAGAGTTAAAGGGATCAATTAAGTGTTCATGCCAAAAGATAAACATAATAATATGAAAAAAAACATGTATAAAAATTACAGGATTATAGTATTTTGATATATCTTTTTCATAGATTCTCTATAATTCACTTTGGATACATTTTTAATAAAATACTAATTTATATTAATTTAATATTTTTGGAAATTATAAGAGTTCCCCTCCCCAATATAATAAAAGAGTACCTATATATCTATTTAATTCAAACATATAAATCCCTTTTACAAGACAATATCTACACTTTTATCCTAAAAAAATTCTTATCTTTATTTTATAACATTTAATTTTGACATAAATACAACAAATGGAGTCCTTTTGTGAAAATGGAAAGAGATGACCAAAGAAGAGGTAATGATCATCATAAAAAAATTTTATTTAATTTAATCCAAGATCTAATTCACTTATTTTTCATAGATGTTTATATAATAAAATTAATATCCTTAATATATTGGTATTTTTTTAAATTCAGGGTTTGAACTTCACTCACTCCCACATCCATCTAATGGGTATTGAACATACCGTTATTATGTATGGTAGATCACCGCCTCATGAAATGATGTTGTTTTTTTCCTTTACCAACTATAATGGTTGATAATTACGATTTAAAAACTATATTTAAGTGATATTTATGATATAATTATACTTCTTTAATTATAATATCATGTATACATTTCTAACAACTAAAATTCTGGGAAATGAAAATGTGGCTCATGCGTATGGATGGCTTTCCATCTCCACGACGTGATGTGATTCATTATTCACCTATATTTCATGAATGATAACAAGGATGAGTTTTTATAAATATATATGTTTTATTTGAAATAAAAATTATTTCTCAATGATAATATATCATATAATTTCCTTTCATTAAACCTGACTAGAAAATGAAAACACCGTTCATGCGTACGAATGACCTACCGTCTCCAAGAAAAGTGTATCCCAGTCCATATATCATTATATTATAGATCATTAAAAATGTTTATTTAATTAATATATATGATATATAAGTTATTTTTTACATTTTAGAATTAATTAAATCATGATTTCTATATGATAATCAAGAATGAGAAGTCAAAACCTGCATGATAAACAATCCGATTATTACCCGAATCATTACATTAACATGGTACAGTTAATGAGAGAGTAATTTGAATTCATAAATAAATAATTTATGGTATTAAATATATGAACATGGTTCAATTAAATATCATAAAAAATGTATATTTAATCTATTGTTAAATTTAACTTGTGCAAATGAAGTCAAGACTTGAGGTAAGAGAATGTTATCCCACTTTTTATATTCATGAGATAAATTCCATATTCACCACACCCTTATTTTTTTGTGCTGTATATACTTCCATATAAAATTTTGAATCATTAATTTTAATTATTTTATGATATACAGTTTTTTTATTCATGTTTCTATTTCCTAGATGTCTTGATTCTAAAGTTACTCATCTAGTATGGGATTTTTGTCTAGCTTTTATTTCAGTGGAACACATGCAATATACATAATTTGTTTTTTAGGTGTATATACAACATATGAATATATTTTCTGACTATTATAAAGAAAAATTATTATTATTTAGAAATCTATTTCATGATCTATCCTTCATTGGTGTAACGTCTCGGTTCCGGAAGCCGCCCCGAGGCACCCCGTGCCCAGTTGGTCACTTGGACTCAAGCGCATTTCCCCTAATTCCAGAGGATTCTGACTAGCAGTAAGGGACTTAGATGAGCTAGTGGGGAAACTATTACCACATTGGAAGAGTAACACAGTGTAAGAGAAACAGATATCAATAGTGGAAGTAGTAACAATGGAATACAACTGTAAACATTGGAAGACAGAATGTAATAAGAAACTGGAGCACATATATAAATGATTCATGATACATATGTCTTGGAACATGGACAAAAAAGTGAAAATGCTGAAATACAGAACTAAACCAAATTACAAAAAGAACATATAAACAACTCCTCATCCTTGTAAGCCTCAGCTTGGTCCCATGCGCTCCAGCACTAAAGCAGTCTAGGACCTGAAGTAGAAGGGTGCTTTCCCTTTTCTATACGTGCAAAAATATAATATGTTTGGGCCATAAATAATGACCCAAACCGGGTGTGAGAATAATCCCAGTAAAAAACCACCAAAATATTTTGGCCTAATAGTCAGTGAATATATATGGTAGGAAATAAGTAAAAAGAAACAACAAACAAGGAAGTACTCAACAGTAAACATTTCCATAGTTTAAAAGTATTCAATTCCTCCAAGAAAGTAAAAAGATAAACACAAACAGGTAACCCTCTGGGATGTACTAATAGCCTATCCCCTATGGACAACCAAGAAAACACATGCAACCCTCAGGGAAGTACACACAGTCTAACCCCTATGGTTCAACTTTTTTAATGGATCTCTGAGGATGCACTCAACATCAATCCCTCTTATATACATGTATGATTAAAGACTCTATGAGGAAGCACTCATTTTTAATTACCCATATATTCTTTTAACAGATAATATAGGCACTCTGAGAAATCTCTCAACTTCAATTCCTCTTATGGCCTCATAACATAACTATAGTCCCTTTATGGGAGCACTCAACGTCAATCCACCCTATAGTCTCGCAGCGTGTTAAAATAATGGAAAATTTTGAGAAACCCTTATCCATATTCTTCACATGGTACACTAAATAATGGTCTCACAGCCCTATGTATGTCAAACAAGCCAGGAAATTCATATCAGCCCATGTAAACCTCAAGAACTACATTGCTAACAATCTACAACATAATAGCATGGCAGATAAACAAAATCACTCCATCCAACAAATACTAGGAACAAAAACTAAACACTAGCCTAATAGGAAAACTATACCAAATGGTCAAAACAAGAAAACAAGCATGGGAAATCCCTTCTAAATCATATCAATTAACTCTATTTTCAGTCAATTATACTCTACACCCAAAAAAAATCATATCATGCAATTAACAGGGATAAAATTGTAAACGCACAATACCTCATTCAAGGGTATTTGGAAATTTTTCAATATTACTTAAAGGCCTTCAATGGAATGGAAAAAGACACTAGCTTAGTGTTGTAGGATCGTTATACATGAACCTCAATCCTTGAATCGCCCAAGAACACTGTAGATCTACAAAAAACTAAAAACACTCAACCAAAGATAGATCTTAAAATATTAGGAAACAGGAAATGAAGATATTGTAAAAGGAAGATATTACTGAGGCGATCCAAATTCAATCGATGGTATTCGATTTGGAGAATAGACGCATGATCAAGAGCTCAGAGAAGAATCATGTTTGTACTCTCTCTCTCTCTCTCAGATAAACAAGATCAAGAAGATGGATGTTCTGTCCTTCAGACACGACCTCAATGTGTTTAACGAAAAAAGAACATGGTGTGTACTTTATAAGTAAATGGCATGTACTTTCCTTCATCGACCCCCACATTAGGCGGTCCTCCAGGTCACCACACACCATCGTGTGCAAGGCAGTTACACGGAAAACACCTAGCTACCCAATCTAACCGATTATTCAATGTTTACTCATAATGTACACGGCATGTACTTAAGAAATTCTTAGAAATACATATTTTTTCTCAAAAACCCTAGAGAAATGAAAATATACCTGAAAAAAACAGGTTCTTACAACCTTTCCCCCTTAAATAAATCCATGTTTGAATTTCCCTAGCAGGGTAGTGGAGAAGAAGATTCCTCAAATGGCTCCATCCACTTTAATCGTACATCGTCCTCCCTCTCCCAGGTCTAGTATTATACCCACCCATTCTACCATATCACTCGTATTAGAGGAACATACCGGCCATAGAGAACCTTCGTAAAATGATCAAAACTTCAGATAGGATGCTCCTCAAATGAAGCGTCCACTTCTAACTCAAACTCCTTGGGTTGAAAATCATGATACATGTCTAAGAAGTAAAGTATGAGATGAGAAACGTAGAAGACATCATGCATATACTGGTACCTTTGATGTAACTACAACCATTAGGCAATGTGCCCATCACTATCCAAAACATTAAATAGAACGACGTACCACAAAGAAAGCTTAACCTGTTTCCTAATCCTCATATGACCTAACCTCGGTGTGACACACATGGAACCCTGATCCCTAACCTCAAACTCCAGAGGTTGACTCTACTGATCATCATAAGACATCAGTCATGATTGTGTAGTAGAAATCCTCTTCTGAATCAGCTCTATCTGCACTATGGTATCCTGGAAAAGACGAGGTCCCAACATAACTGCCTCTCATACCTTTAGACAACATAATATAGATTGACATGGCCTTCCAAACAATTCCTTATAAGGTGGAATCTGAATAGATGCTTGAAAACTATGGTTGTAGGAAAACTCCACATGGGGTCTATGTTTCTCCAAATAACATCCAAAATCTAGGATGCATGCTCGAATCATGTCCTCAACCACCAGAATCATACGCTCAGACTGGCCATCTGTCAGGGGGTGGTAAGATGTACTCAAAAGAAGTAGTGTAACCATGGCCTTTTGCAATCCCTACCAGACCTATGATGTAAAACATACATCTCTATCTGAAACAATGGAGTGTGGAACCCTATGTAGAGTAATATCTCACAGATGTACAACCATCTCATCTTATCAACATTGAAAGTCTCCTTGATTGGCAAGAAGTGAACAACCATTGTGAGTCTATCAACGAAAACCCAAACAGCATCATTCCCTCGAGGTGACCTTGACAGACCTATCATGAAATCCATCACGAAATCATTCCACTTCCACTTGGTAATGGGTAACTGCTAGAAAATCCCAGTTGTTCGATGATGCTCCGCCATCACCTACTGACAGGTCGAACACCTCATCTCAAAACTATCAACATCTATTTTTATACCTCGCCACCAATGCTGATGATGTAGATCACAATACATGCTGGTGCCACCAAGATGAACTGGCCAAAATGAGGAATGAAAGTCTCGCATCATCTCCTCGTGTATATCTGCTGACACCCATACGCATTCATGAAAACAAAAGATCTCATCCGCGCCTATGGTCCATCCAAGAATAGGGTCCTCTCATGAAACGATTTATCATTGGAACATGCCATCAGAATCTGATAGTGTCCTCATCCATACTCGATCCAGAAGAGTATATGTAACTATTATAGAAGAAAGAAACATCTTCCCATATCTATCATGCACCTCCAAATCCATCTCATAGAATAGATCCATAATATGCAACTCACTTCTGGCCTCCTGAACTGCCTTTATCTGAGTCCACTTACTTAGCACATCTGCCACCGCATTTCCTTTCCAAGGCGTGTATGCATGCTCAAAGTAAATAGACTCAAAGTACTCAACCCACCTTCACTATCTCAAATTTAGGTCATGCTGAGTAAATATATTCTTGAGTCCTTTTTTGTTGGTGAAAACCACAAAATGCTCCCGCAGAAGATAATGTCTCCATCAATGTAAGGTATGAACAACTATAGCCAACTCAATATCATGCGTCGGGAAATTTCTCTCATGTGTCCTCAACTGCCGATGACGGTACGCAATGACTCCTTCCCCTTGCATAAGAACTTCTTCAAGCGCGATACCTGATGCATCATTATAGAAAGTGTAGCTCTTTACTGGATCTGGAAAAACTAGTATCGGTGCTTAATTCAACCTCTCTTTCATCTCCACAAAGGCCAACTCACATGAATCTAAACACAAGAACTTTTCACCCTTCTTAGTCAGGCATGTTAGTGGCATTGCTAAGTGTGATATGTCATGTATGAAACATCAGTAGTAACCAGCCATCCCTAGAAAACCCCATACCTCAAAAAATTTCTTCAACTGCTCCTAAGAAACTACTTCTCTCAATTTCTCTTGGTATACTAATACTCATATCTCTGAGATAACGTGAACCAAGAAGTGAATCTGAATCATCCAAAAGTGGATTTTTAGATAATATCATATAATTGGTTCTCTCTCAGTGTACTCAAAATGATATAAATATGCGTAGCATGGTTGTGTTGAGTGTGAGAGTACACCATGATATCGTCCATGAAAACCACAATGAATGAATCCATGTATGGATGGAACAATCGGTTCTTCAGTGCCAGGGGAAATTGCTGGCACATTTGTGAGACCAAACGGCCTAACCAGATACTCATATAGACTATACCTTCTCTGGAAGGCTGTAAGAGGTATATCAAATGGTCTAATGCACAACTAATGATTACTGAACCTCAATTCAATCTTCGAGAACATCCGGTCACCTCAAAGATGATCAAAGAGATCATCAATCCTTTGAAAGGGATATTAGTTCTTGACCGTCAATTGGTTCAACTTCTGATAATCGACACAATGTCAGAGAGTACTGTTCGCCTTCTTCCCAAACAAGACAAGGGAACCCCAAGGAGGAGTACTGGGTCAGATAAAACCCTTTTCCCGCAACTTCTCTAACTACTACTTCAGCTCCTGTAACTCTGGTGTGAAATACTACAAGGAGGAATGGACATCAGTGCCGCTCCATCCAAGAGCTCAATAGAAAAGTCTACCTCTTTCTCTAGAGGAAAACAAAAAAATTCCTATGGAAAGACATCCCTAAAATAATCCACCACTGGGGGAAAGTCCATCTATTAAGTCCCCTGGTCATCCTGATATAGACTAGTAATCTTGATGTAACTCCTCCCAACCCATGAGGCTCGGGTCCTGCTCTTCTTTCCTGGACATCCCATTCGCCCTTATGAAGAAACAATCCTCCCTCTGGTGATGTGAATCTTACTATACGATGGTAGTAATCAGCAACAGCCTGGAAAGGAACTAACCAGTATATTCCAATAATGACATCATAGCTCGTTATATCTAAGACATAGAGGTCCCAATATAAGAGACACCCACCAAACTCAAGAGGGCATAACTTTAAATGACGAAAACTATTTGTTCTGGTCCCCAACAGTGTGTCCAATGTCAAGAAATCATCAGAAGTAAATAAATTGAACCCAAGGAACTCCACAACATAAACAGATATAAAGTTATGGGAAGCCCCTGTATCAAAAATTGTAGAAGCTAAAACTAAGGAAACTACAATCGTACATCAATATGTAGAGGGTTCGGGATCCTGCTCATACTGGGCCTTCTCCACTGCAAATTTATGACTTGCACCGTGACCCTGTGACTCTGTCTGACCACCATGAGATGATCCACCCTATTGTCGTTGAACTCTTGGGGACTGACTACCACGACCGCGACCTCCACGTGGGACTGAATGGTCCAAATAACTCTAGTTCCCATACTGATGAGAAACTGGTGGTGCTACTCTTAAATGAGGTGTCATAGAAGAACCTCTATCCCCAGCTGCTGGTGTAAAGATCTGACAAAAATGCGGAAGATGACCCATCTTGCCACAAGATCGGTACTTCGATGGGGTTTTTGGGAAATGTGGCCTTGTATGCCCGCTCTTCCTGCATTTGTATCACACCACCTAGCTACCAAAAGATGTGTATCGCCTCATTGGATCACAACACGAAGACCCCCTACTGCACTTCCTACTGTCAGTGGGAGGGATACTAACTCTGGATGACGAAGTGCCCAGGCTCACAATGCCAGAATCCCTCAAATTTTACTCTATGATTAGCGTCGGGTTGACTATAGAAGTGATGGAATTCAACCTAAAGTGGTTCACCTGAGATCAGATGTCGTTCCTGATATGATCCTCGAACATCCTTTCCAACAATAACTCATCACCTCTTGGAATAGGCGTGAAGCACAGTTGCTCTATGAAACGAGAACAATACTCCATGATTGAGAGATTACCATACTCAAGACCCATGAACTCTCAGGATCGATCTTCCCTCAAGGTCTCTGGATAGAAGTAGTCATAAAATGAATACTGGAAGTCATCCCAATCTATATCCTATTGGAGTCCCACCAGTGAGATCACATCCCACCATATCTTGGTTGAATCCTGATGAATGTACATAGGGAGATTAACCATCCTCTCAGGATATATCTCCACATGCTCAACGATGGAAATCATGGCTTCTAAACATGACTCTGTAGCATGAGGTCATCCTTCTCGTGTGAAGGTGGGAGGATGCTGCTACTATAAAACCTGCACCAACTCTGCCATAGAAGATGCAGGTTGTGGTACTCCTTGTTACATCTGCATGAAACTCATGATTCCCTCTCAAAACTATGCATCAACACCTATGTACAGAATAATGGCTGGTGCCAACACTACTGATTCATGAGGATCTGCTGGAAGTCCTTGACCAGCCATGTGTGGTGTCTGATTGTTTCCCTATAACTGGCCTAAAACTAGAGGACGTCTCGGTGTCATGACTCTGCACCATGAAATGAACACCTTACATCAAAATTAACAGGGGCTGAAACTCAGAAGAGTAAGGATGGAACATGAGAAACAAAGCGTTCATCTTATTCAAAACATGGATGCACGGTGTGTATAACGACTACACGGTGTGTTCCCTTAATCCCTCACTTGGGCGTGTACTTCTGTCAACACTGGTCATGTAACAACCCATGCATGGCATGTTGTCCTTACACACGGCGTGTACTTAGATCATCTTCCCTAGCCCGAGATCCCTTACACATCTTGGCCACACGGTTCTCCTAGAACAAGACTACACTGCGGGTTAGTGCTAGACATGACGTGTAAAAGACAAGCTACACCGACCCGTGTTGTTTGTGACACGGCTGGATACATGACTAACACTACAAGGCATGTTTCATAATGGACACAATGTGTACTAGGAATATTTCTTCAACCCATGTTTTTTGTGACATGACCAGATTCTCGGGTTACACTCGACAGCATATTCCAGACGGACACAACGTGTATTAGAAAAGACTCAACCAAGCCGCATTGTTGGTGACATGGCCAGTTACACAGTTCTACAACACGGCATGTCCATTTGGCACATGTCATGTCCTACCAAAGATTTCAAACCACGTGTCCCTAGCCACATAGTCTGAGACATAGTTATTGACTACACGATGTGTACATATAGTACACAGTGTGTACTTAAGAAAAACTGTTTCTTCCCTAAAAGAAGATCCCATGGCATGTATTCATCATTACACGACATGTATTCTGGGTTTTTCCATACAGTAAGCCTCAAAAACTAATCCAGAGACCAAAAAAACACGGAAACGAACATTAAAGTTCCAAATTCCGATCCATGGGGGTCCATACACCCCGCGAATCAAATCATGGAATTTTATACAAGTCATATACAAGCAAAATAAGGAAATTATCCACCAAATTCCCATCCGTGAAGGCCCATAACACCTCAAGAAACAATTTTTGGCATTCCTTCAAAAAAACTATACTCAAACAAATACCGTATCAAACAACAAGTATTTTATCGAGGAATCTATAACAACGTCATGCATATCTAGAAAAACATCAATCAAAACAATATGCAATTGCTAATGCACCTTAAATGGCCTGACATGAATACATGACATGAGATTCCTAGAATGTGGTTATGTGATCCATGAGATGGAATAACCTCATCTCATCGGGTTGCAATAGAAATTGAACCTCAAAAACATACAAAATAATAGCACAAAACATGTGAATTACCCAACAGTGAAAATGAAATCAACTGTAAAATTGAAAAACAATAAAACATGCAATAAATGAGGTAGATTGGCTTTTCCTTGTACACGAGTTAGCTACTCCCAGTAACAAATTTTTCCCTTGTACCAATACCTTATTATCCATGTATATATGCTCTAAATAGTATGTCAAGAGAAAATAATTTCTCTGATACCACTTTTTAACATCTCGGTTCTGGGAGCCGCCCCGAGGAACCCCGTACCCGGCTGGTCAAATGGCCTTAGGGCATTTCTCATAACACCAAATGTTGTTGACTAGCAGTACGGGCCATGGATGTGATAGTGGGCAAACTCTTCCCTCATTGAAAGATTAACACAGTGGAAGAGAAACAGATAACAATAGAGGAAGCGATAATATTGTCATACAATAGTAAAAAAATAAGACTGAAAGTAATAAGATACTGGAGAACATATTTATATTATTAATGATACATATGTCTTGGAATGCAGCCAAACAAGTCACACAGAAGAAATACAGAACTAAACTGAAGTACAAGAAGAACAAGTAAAATGCTTCTCAGCATCGCAAGCCTCATCTTGGTCACTTTCTCTCCAGCTCCAAAGCAGTCAAGTACCTAAATTTGAATATCACTTGACCTTATCTATACCTACAACAATATAATCTGTTTGGGCCCAAAATCATGACCCAAACATGGTTTGAGACTAATCCTAGCAGAGAAACACCAAAAGATTTCTGCCTAACAGTCAGTGAATATATATGGCATGCAATAAGTAAAAAGAATCTGGAAACAAGGAAGTAATCAGCAGTAAAAAAATCTACAGTTTCAAATTATTCAATTCCACATACCAAGTAAACAGATAAACACAAACAGGTAACCCTTTGGGATGTACTCATAGCCTATCCCCTCTGGTCCTACCTAGCAAACAAAATCAACCCTCTGGGAAGAACACACAATCTAACCCCTCTGGTTCAGCTTTAGTAAAGGATCTCAGAGGAAGCACTTGACATCAATTCCCCATATATCCAAGTATTATTAAAGACTCTTTGAGGAAGCACTCAGTGTCAATTTCCCTTATAGTATTTGAACAAAAAATACAGGCACTCTGAGGAAGCACTCAACATCAATTCCTCTTGTGGCCACATAACGTAACTATATACCCTCTAAGGGGGTACTCAACGTCAATCCCCACTGTGGTCACGCAACATGATAAAATAATAGACTCTCTAGACAATGCCTTACATCTATTCTCTCTATGGTCCACTACACCGGGTTCTCATGGCCCTACCCAAGTCCAGTAAGCATGAAAATGTGTATCGGCCAATATAAACCACAAGAAATACTTGGATAACTATCTATAGTATAATAGGATGCCAAATTATCAAAATCACCATATGCTACAAATACTAGGCATGGAAAGTAAACAACAGTCAAACAGGCAAACTAGACCAAATAGTCAAAACAAGAAAACATGCATGGGAAATCACTTCCAAAGCATAGAAATTAACCATATTTTCATTCAATTATCATATACTAAACCATAAATTCATAGCAAGAAATTAACAGGGCTAAAACGGTAAACGTGTAATAACAGATTCAAGGGTATTGGGAAATTTTTCTCATATAACTCAAAGTACTTCATCCAAAAGTCACAAACCCACTAACTCGGTGTTGTAGGATCGTTATATGTGAACCTCAATCCTTGAACCAACCATGAATATAGTAGATCTAAAAAAACACTAAAAACAATAAACCAAAAATTACTCTTGAAAGTGGAGGAAACAAGAAACTAAACTCTTTTAGAAGGAAGAGCTTACCGAGGAGGTCTCAACGCAATCAATGGTAGTCGATTCAGAGAACAGATGCTCTATTGGGAGCTCGAAGAAGGATCGCGGTCCTACTCTCTCTCTCTGATGAACCAGACTTAGAACGAGATAGTTCTGTCTGTCAGATGCGACCCCAGTGTATTTAATGAAAAAAAAGTACTCTGCATGTACTTTATAAGTACACAGTGTGTACTTGCCTTCACTAGCCCCTGCATTGGGCAGTCCTCCAGGTCACCACACACGTCCATGTGCATGGGCACTACACAGCCATCACCCGGGTACCTGCGGTAACTGAGTACACGACTTGTACCATAAAGTGCATGGAATGTACTTCAGAAATTCCCATAAATTCCCCTTTTTTCTCAAAAACACCATAAAAAGGAAAACAATCCTAGAAAGATGATACAGGTTCATACGATGGGGTTTATAGTTCAAAATATACTAAATCAGTTGGGTAATTTTGACATAATTTGACTTCTTTGAGAAACATGTTATATTATGATCCTTTATAATTTTGAGAGGCGTGCATACATAAATTTAAAAAAAATTATCATGAAATATCTATATTTTCACGCTATTATAATTTTCATGTAATGTTAATCACTCTTGGATCAGAAATATGTTTTCCATTAAAACAATATTTTCTAGAATTGTCTTAAAATTGTTTTTAATTATTGATTTTAAGGAAAATCAAATTTTTAGAGATGTTTAAAATGGGATTTAAATGTTTCCATTAGATTTTCTAAAGAATATTTTATAAGAAAAGTGTTTGATAAATGTATTTTTATTTAAAACAAATTTTTCAAATCAAAAAGGGTATTTACCTTAAGAATTATTTTCATGTGATCTATCAAAATTATTTTCCATACAAGATAACTTTATTTTAAGTTACTTATGTTTTACTGGGGATATGATTCAGTGTTAAAATTTATATTCTTTCTAAGAATGGGTTGTTTTTAAATTTGTGATGCAATGATATTTACGAAACCCATTTCATTTCCATGGGCAAGTGTTATGATTGAAAGATGTTTATGAAACTCATTTCATTCTATGGGTTTGGAAATTATTTGTCTTCATATTGAACCGATACATATGGTTTTGATTGTGTGATGGGTGGGACCATTATATTCTTCTAAATTACTGGGTAAATATATATGTCTCATGAAATGATGATGGGAATCTTGTCAATGGGATTGATCCACTTTGGTATGACGTTAAAACCCAATCCACTATGGGGACATGGGGAAACCTAATCCAAAATGTGAATATGGGGAAACCCAATCCATTATAGAAAAATAGTGAAACCAAATCCATTGATGAAATTAGTGAAACTCGATCCATTGTAGGGAAAGGGATATAACTGGAGATGGTGTTGTGTCATGCCTAGTAGGGGTATTCCCGATGAAGTTCCACGATAAGATATAAAATTGTGTCTTGACTTATTTGAAATGATATGACATGTTTATATATATACAAAAAAATTACATGTCTTACTCATATGTTCTGATTTCATGTTTTATGTTATTTATTTTTTATTGAATAATGTCTTATGAGTTGCAAATATTTATTCCATGATTCATGTTTCAGATCATCGATATGCAGGGCATGATCTTTTATTATCATGAATATGTTCTCATACCCTAATTCTTAGGGTTATGTTTACATGTATTACTGGTTTCCCCGTTCTGATGATATGAGATCACCCTTTTCTTATGTTTAACTTTAGAATGGTTTTTTTCAATGGCTTTAGGAAGGGGTACGAAATGGGAAGATCCTAATGGGATACATTGAATATCTGTCTCAAAACTAGAATTTTATGTCTCATATTTCCAAAGTCACTAAACTAATACGGTCTTTGGGTATCTATTTTGGTAATGTAATATATATATTCTGAAACATTTAAGTAATACTAATGTATATTAAGACTGGTTTGTTAAAGAAAACCCACAAAATATATCTCAATATATCATCTATATTTTTAATGGTTTTTTCAAATATAATATATGTATGAGGATGATAAGTAGAATAGAAAATCAATTATTTATCGAGATCCATCTAAGGAAACCACTGATACATTGAAATAAACATGAAATCCTAATTTGGTAAAGTGGAAAATAGTACACTATGAAGCATTACATCTTTCATAATGTATATTTTTTATAGATGATTAAGTGATGTATCCTCTATGATAGAAATAATGTGTTATGAATTTATAAGGTGGTCGACTACAATACAACAATATTAAGGCCTTTAGATATTTTGGGGGGTTCTATGACAAAATACCTAGTGATGTCTTCCTATTTACATTTTCGTATGGATAATGGTTGCAACACCACCTTTTAATTTTTCCTCTCATACATAAGCTACTAACAAACTATGAAACAAGATAAATAATCTGTGATATCCCTCTTCCTGTTAAACCCCCAAAAATATTCTTTTTAACTATACATATTCATATATACATGAATAATGATGAATGATGAATTATGAGCCTCATCAAACAACTCCTAACTCAAAAATGGTATGGATGTAACATAGAAAAGGTTATGGAACCATATCATTACATCAAATTTATGTTTGTACTGATGAACATTTCATACATTCTTCAAAAATTCTGTACCTTATTTTTGTTCCTCTTTAGTGCTCCCATGAATAGATGGTTTGAAATTGAGGTGGTAAAAAAATATTTATACCCTCCATTAAAGATTTACTAGTATATCCTTTTCAAATCAACATTTATTGTCTATGTTGTGACCCTCATCATAAGTAATCTAGGATGATCCTTTCAACTCATATAATAAACCACCTTGTTTTCTTTTTGATGGTGTAAATGTATTAAGAATTCATAATATTTAATCGAAACCAACCATATTTTATGTTGTATGGTGAAATATTATTTGGGTGAATATTTAAATTAAAATTTCTTAATACATATATGTATCACATATTTCTGGATGATGATTATTTATCTATATCTTTAATGAAAAAATTACCACAGTTAACTCCAAATCATGAGATGGGTAATTTTCACATGAAATTATATTTTCATGTTGAATAAGATAAAAACATATCATTCAACATGATAACACATTACAATCCCTTCATTTATGTGTCATTATAGATAAAAAATCCATCTACACTCTAGGGTAATATATGAATTAGTTCACTAACTATCATTCTATTTAGTTCAATGAAATTTTCCTCACCCACACATATCTATTTTAAATTTGGTCCCTTACATGTTAATTGGGTGAGTGGATTACATAGTCGTGATAAATTCACCAAAATTATTTGACAATTTTCATAAAACCCATTTAAAATATGGATCTTATTCATATTGGTTGATCTCATCCAACATTTATTAACATTTATTATTGATTTATACACTAATATAACCACCCATTGGATTATATGACCCAAATAATGAATCTTATTGTAGATAAAAGTCACAAATTCTGAAATTTTCATACAAATTTTCATTCCATTGGGAATTTAGTATAATACAGATGTGATATTCATGATATTCTGTTATCTCTGAATATATAATAATTTCATCTATATAGAATACAAAAAACTAGTTGAAGAAATATCTAAAGAATCTATACACTGAATCCATGAAGATATTGAGGGAATTACTATGAAACAAGGGAATAACTATATATTCATAGTGTTCTTACCTTGTAAAAAATTATTTCTTTTGTGTAACCTTTTTATTAACCCTCACTATCTGATATCTAGTTCAATTATCAATCTTTGAAATGTATTGAGATCTGTGATGTTGAACATACAAGTCATCAATACAAGGTAGATGATACTTAATCTTTAATATGATAATGTTATGTTCCAGATAATCAAAGAACATATATATTAAATCCATATTTATTTTTAACCAAAATAACATGTTCACCCTATGGTTAAATCGTGGAAAAATAATAACCTATAGATATTCTTTGGGAGTTCATCTACAATTCATTTGACTCAATCGGTCCCATTCTATGTGGAGTATTTGAAAAATTGTAGCACCTGGTATGAGTTCTATTGGGAACATAACATCATCATTTTTCGGAATAGTAAGAAAGTATTCATGTAATACTTCATCAATCTCCCACTCAAGATTAATATAATTGTTTTAGTGTTCTTACCCTACCATTTGAGATAAAAATCACTTTTAAATAAGATTCATGATCCATGACATGTATCATAATTTGACTGGATGTTTATATTTATTATCAAATCTATTAAATTTATTTTTTTTCATAAAAATAAAATTTGACTTCCCCTCCTTGAAAATTTATTTTAATTTTTTGTATGGAAAGAAAATTCATGCCTAAAATGAAAACAAATTCATCTATAGGGAGAATAATGTGTTTTTAGGAAATAAATTAACAAACAATTTAATTGAATAAGTATCATATAATTTTGATGTGATCTTCAAAACATTAAGAGTTTTAAATAGAAAATAAACATATACTTTTGTAGGTGGTACTGTGATACCCTTATAAAATTATTTATATATAAATTATTTTGTATATCCTAATTCAAATAAAATTTTAGAATTTATAGAGTGGGTGGTACGTGTACTCTTAAACAATTCATTATCCACATAAGTAATAAATATCACATGTGACTTCAATTTGTATCTAGAAATAAGGGGTATCTAATGTTGATCATCATTTTTATCCTTTTGGTTTGCCCCCATGATATATTATTACCCATATTCCATGAATTTGAAACACTAAGGTGTGGGTGGTGCATTATATGGTGATTTTAATCATTTATTGGATAACTTCATCCCATCACTATGAAATTAAATTAACTAATGACCTTAATTTTCACACATATATAATTTAGTAGTACCCATAATAAAATTTCCACCATTTCACTTCCAAATAAGGATAAAAAATAACAATCATCATCTTTTCTCTATAAAATTTTGAATATAATTCTATTTCCATATTTATTTTATTATCAAAATAATGATATTTATTAGTAAAACCAATCAATATATCTACCTTGAGAGCACATGAAATTGATTCTTTGGACCAAATGATGACTCTTATGGCTGATACACTTCAGATACATGCTATTAGGCCACTGAATAATCATTTGACATTAATTTCATATTGGATGATAATACCCGAAGTGAACCTTGAATGTCCAGAAAAAATATCCTCGTATATACTAAAAGATTCATCATCCTTATTCATTAATGAAACAAGTTTATTCTCCATTTTTTTATATTAAAATATAGAAAGTACTTATTAAAAAATAAACTCATAAACTCATCCCACAGCATGGATTCAATCTCATCCCTTTGCCTCATGTTCTTATTAAGAGTCCACCATTGATGTAATTCACCATCCAAATGATTAATTGAAAAATAACATTTTCATGAGGTAAAAAATATAAAATGTAAAATATACATTCTATTTTACTAAAAATGTCTTTAAAAAATAGGGGATCAACACCCCCCCCCAAATTTGGATGTTCCCTTATGATGGACTCAAAAAATTGTTGTCCCCAATGTTGATCATTTATAACAGAAACAAAATATATATATTGAGAAAGGTCTATAATCATTGGAATAATAATTGTTTCATTATATATCCCATAAAATTTGGTTTCTATTTAGGATAATAATTTCATTGTGTATCACATTCAGTATTAACACATTTTTCATCAGTTCCTATAATTGTATAAAATAATATGTTTTTTGAAATAATAATCATAGTGTAAAACCACATAATCAGGAATAATAAGTTAAAAAATGTCTAAATCATGACACAATATTTTGAATCAATTTCACAAAAATTTTAAGCAAGTTCATTCATAGTCATAATCTATTCACATCATTAATAATTTGTCATAAATGGATCGTGACTTACCCAATCATACCGCTTCAGAATGTCAAACCGGGGGCATATTATGGACGTACTCATCGTGATACATAATTAAAGACAATATATACTCAACAAAATCTTTATGGGGAAACCACCCCATGATACATCTCTGTTAAACCTAATAAACATATAATATCTATAAAATGATTTTTTTAGGAAATCTAGACTCCATTGTTCACCATAACATAAGATAAGTTTTGAAATATAAGACCATCATACGGTTTCTTTCAACATTTTAACTTTCTAGTTTCAAAAGGTAACAATAAATTTCTCAAATACCAATTAAAACATCCCATACTCTTCATATATAAACATTAAAAGTTATTAGATGAATATTCATCACATTACATAACGATCCATGTCATAATTAAATTATCTAACTATAATTTGAAATTTGGATACATAAAAACTAGTTAAAATGAGATATAAATCATCTCCAACTAATTTTTTCATAATTAGCTCTATTATTTGATATATCAAACTTATTTCATTTCTTCATGTCCTGAGGAAAGGAAAAAATAAGAAATGGTGATATTTGAGGCTCAGTAAGGGTGAAGAGGGGAGGTATCATGGTTAAATTAAACATAACATCGAAATTATGGTATGAGAACCTAAAAATAACATTTCAAAACAATACCTTGAATATCATAGATCATAATCCTGAATTAGTGAATAATTCATACTGGTTCATATGACATAATTTATAGAGTAATAAAATAACATTTTCCAGGAATTCACAACATTGTCATAAGATATATATTTCTAGCATAAACATAATAACACAAAATAATTTTCTGCATTGTTAAAGAATAATTCAATAAATATCATAGTACTCCCCAAACTATAAGAATTGGAATGTTTATCTCCCTATAATATCATACGGTAAAAATCACTCTACAAAACATGGTTCATACCCCATTATAGTCCTATTTATCCAATGAGCTATCCATAATTATGCAATGCATTGTTTGTTAATATAATTCTGAAATAACCTTTCACATAATGAAAATCAGACATAAGTGTTTTCAAATATAATAAATCATTTACCATACCATAACCCATGAAAAAGAAATAGGTTTCATAAACATTATTTCTTTTGAGATAGAATAACCCGTGAAAAATAAATGGGTGTCAAAATATAATTAAACCATGAAAAAATAATTTTTTTATAGAATAATTATTAAATCCTCATAAATATATGATATTAAATGATTTAAAATTTTTGGTATCATTGTATCATGTTCCCAATAAATCATAAATAACATAAAATAGTTTTATCTTATATAAAAATACCATTAAATGATATAAGGAATATTTTTTTGAGTAGAGAACCACATTATTTGGAAATCCCTTATTCATTATTAATTAAATTTCTAATATTTAGGGAAACATTTTATTTATAATGAATCATTGAAACTTTTAAAAGAGTATTCTGTGAAATTAGTAGTAATGAGAGTGGAAAATTCCATTAATGATGTATAATCTAAAATAAAATTATATATTCAAAAAATTTAAAAAATTTCCTACAATACTTTATTCTGAAAAGGAAAATAATATTCATTTTAAAACATTTTGTAAAAGTTAATCTTGTGTAAAAAATAAATTTAAAAATCATAGGATAATATTAAAAAAAACTATGAAATAATTTTTTTAATATAACATGGAAATGAAAGATGAATGAATTTTGACCAAAGAGGGAGGTATTTTTGGTTTTCCTTAATAATATTATTTTTTTCTCTTGAGTAAATAAAGAGATAAAATCGATGGAAAAAATATATTCCCTTGAAATATATGAATAATAAGAAAAATAATGTGAATTTCGGAGATGTAGATCATGAAATTTAATCATCCTAAACGTAATCATAATAAACCATGATAAACAATTAGATTTTAACATAAAACTACAACCATATATTCCATGTTCTATGAATGTGTTCTATCCTCCTATTCATTGTAAAAATACACTACATATCCTTTAAATGATAATATGGTTGGTCTTTTGGGAATACCAAGACCTATAAAATGTGGCTAGTCATGTTGAGAAGTTAATTGTGTAGAGGTTGGTTGGCAAAGATGGCCTAGTGTGTTCTAAAGAATGGAAAGGAGGAATTACCATTTATAAGTGAGGGGCGGGGCGCTGATGGATATTTTATAAGATTTAAATAAAAAATTATTCACGTTAAAAATTATTCCAAATGGTTAGATATAAGATTCTAATGAAAATTTAGTTGAAATTTCACAAATGAGTTAAATTTGAATATGATTAAAAGGAGGTTTAAACTTTCACTTTTGGTTTAACCCATTAGTAGTCATATTTTATCCTTTGATATGGAAATGTATTTTTCACAATTATGGGTTTATAATTTTACTTATATAAGGAAAATTGGCTCATAAATTTCTATGGGATGACATTTACATCCATCTCTATCCTCATTATCCTCTTTCAATATTTTTTAATTTTAAAATAATTAAATAAAATATTTTTCTAATAAAATAGCATCAGTTTCATTTTTACATAGTTCATATTAATTCACAATATGGAGTCTAAGAAAAAGATAAAATTATAATATAATCCCTTAGAAGAAAAACAAAATGTTTTATATATCTTCAATATTTATGGAAAATTATAACTAACTCATATTAAGTTATTTTTTTATATTTTAAATTGTTAATATAAATTTTCAATTAATCTAAGAGATAATGTGTCATTATTTTTGTAAAAATATATGTAATAATTTAATTATTATAAATTAAAAAAAAACATTCTATCATGAAAATAATTTTATTAAGTTTTAAATAATAATTTTATTCATCAAAACATTCTTTTACCCCATGTGAATAGATAAGAGATATATAAAAGTAATAGAGTTTCATATTTTATTTTTTTATCACTTTAAATATTATATATGTAAATTTTATTTAAAAATATCCCTTAAAAAATAAATATTCATCCTATTGTTATAATGTTGAATTTTGATTTATCCTATATTAATTAATATGAAAAATGGGGATGTAAACATTTTTTTCTAATCTTGGTTAATTAGATAAATATTTTACCGTGCTGTTAAATTTTACTAAGGTTATTATTCATAATGATCATAAATAAAAGGGTCCTATTTAATAAATTTGGAACTAAAGGTTCAAAATATATAATCCATTTTTCCAATATAATTTTTCGTAAGCGTACAAAATTAATTTCATAATTTGTGCCCAAATTTGAATACCCACCTTTTTTCAAAGATTAAATTATTATCAAAAAAATTGATATATATTCTTACCACATTCATATAAAAATAATTATATTAAGGAAGAAATTTTTTATTTCATATAGAATATATAAATTTAATTAAAATCATTCATTAATATTGATTAATTTATTCCATTATGGTAAAAACATTTTTAACACATAAAAACCATTTTTCAAAAAAAAAAACAAATCATTTTTTCATATGATTTTTATATTCATTTCTAATTAATTTATACTAAATGAATTAATTTTTTACATATGTAAATTGTATATATCTCATAATATAGTTTCTACTATTTATATTAAACAATCCTAAGTATAATAATTAATAACCACATTAAATGATAATATTTTCAACGAAATATCATCCTTCAATTAAACTCATTTTATCTTGTAAAGAAAGTTATCAAACAAAGTAATTTTTCTAAAGGGAAAATTTTCATAATATCATTGGGTGTCATAGATGTTCTATAGTAGACCACCAAAATATAATTATATCCTAAAAAATCAACGATTATATAGATGATATCATGGTCATTCCTTGTGTGGGGTTGGAAAATCAACAAAATGTTTATATATGTCATCCCATATCCACTATAGAATTATTGATAACTAAAAAAACACAAATAAAAATATGACACTCAGTCTTGTTTATTGTAATGATGTCA
Organism: Viscum album; assembly: GCA_963277665.1. Taxonomy (NCBI): domain Eukaryota; kingdom Viridiplantae; phylum Streptophyta; class Magnoliopsida; order Santalales; family Viscaceae; genus Viscum; species Viscum album. Next base: position 31,264,650 of record OY728166.1, on the reverse strand, counting down.
CACAAAATAATTATATACATTCCTCGTCATTTGTGATTATCAATAATTATTCCTAGGACATGGCATAACATCACAACACCGATATTAACATCGAATGAGTAAGATTGTATATTGGTTGACACAACATTTAAATATTCATTTGAAGACAACACATATTCCTAAAAAAAGGTATAACACTCTATACCATCAAAAAATGTATTAGTAACATATTCAATATAAATTGAAACATTTCATACCAGAATAAACTCATATCAAAATTGGGATTACATCACATAATTAAAGTATATGGGTCACCATAACCAAGATCTGTAATTCTATGTCACTATCCCTAACCAAATACAATTACATTATTTGTTTTTTTAAAAAAATTATTTAATCCCATGATTTAAGCATTTCTATCAATGTCCATACTTATGGTATATTCCACAATATGTTCCCCTACTAAGTGTTTTGACAATCTGAAAGTCATATTCCATCTAAAATATGACCCATATCCTATATATCAAATTTTTATTATTATAAGGAAAATTAAATTTAATAATCATAGGATGTAATAACTTGACCCCATTGAGAGCCCCTCCTACGTCTGTAGTGAAGGTTAGAGTGACCCATAAATCCCACCTCTAATAAACACAGAGTGTATTATCAAAGCTATTTTCATGAACATATATTAGGAATTGCCCTCATAATATTGGAAAAATATATTGAAAACCTCCAACCAACACAATAATGTAAAAAATAAAAACTAATATCTATGAATAATTAAATTTTATTAATTAAAAATGTTTCCAAATAAAACAGGAGAAGGAAAATCCAATAAAAATGACTCTAACAATAACTCCATCCCCCATGGTTGTAATGTTTATATTAGTAACCAAATATCTTTAGGAAATTTAAAATTATTATTTATATATAGTGGTGATCATACACATACACTTAGTAATATGGTCTTTAATACCTCTTGTACAACTGTGGATGAATCAACCTAATGCCTTTGTGGAAACAATAACAGAAACCAATCACACCCATACCAGGTCGTTTATCACCCATCCTCATCAAGACTCTCTAACCCAACATCATATCAATTTATAACAATTTAGTATGAAATTAATTCAAGAATAAGTTATCCAAAAAATATGACATGTTAGTTCTTCATTTTATTTACCCAACAAAAAACATCACGGCGTTTCGATCCCATTCATAACCATGCCATCACACAACATATACCACATCGAAACCATAAAACACATACCTTAACCACATCATAATAATCACATATCAACCACCACATACCTACACATAAAACTTAAAAAAAAACTTTATAAACCCCACATATCATACCATATCCCCAAATTATGAATTTATCATAGCAGTGTCATGTGAACATGATGATCGTGAAACTTATCGCCTTCTCCAACAATGAATCCTTTCCAACATGCATTATCATCATAATGAAATTAGAAATTCAGAAAACATATTTCATAAAACCCATATGAAAGTGTCACTCAAAAAAATATACCTAATTCAAGCCATCAAATTCTATAATATAAATAGAAGGGACAACAGAAAATATAGAGTAGTTTTCTATCCATTACCTCACATAATCATATATTTGAGAAAATAACATAAACCCAAAAAGATTGGGCATCAGTAAGGTTATCTAATTAAAGTAATGGAGGATAAAAAATTATAATAAAACACATCATATATTATAGACACATAGATGCCTAATAGGAGGGTTCATACCAATACTACATTACAAATAACCATAATTGTTGCCACACTACTTCAACTACCACTTATTAAAACCCAATTAAACCATTTTACTATAAACTAGATATACCATTACATATAATACAAATAAAAAACATCATTTTTTTTCTTTCTAATCTTATAGTTTATCAATTTCTAGATTTACCGTGTTTCTAGAAAAAATAAATTCATTATTATTATCAATTGTCGATATTTAATATTATACCATTAATTATTCCTCAACTATATTTATCTCAAAAATTATTCATATGCTTAAATAAGTAATAGTTCCTTAACAGTTATGTTATAATTAAAATATATATTATTCGTTCCATGTTAGATACCAGTGTGAATTTATGAATCCCCATATATCCTCCTCCTATCGTGTCCCCTAAAACCACTTCATAAACCTTAGAAAACAAACATCACTTCCACCAAAAATCCAATTATATTCCACAGAACTATCCTTTCCCTCATTTTCATATATCATAAAAAATCATCCACCATTGTCATATAAATAACCACACCCCATCCCCCAATCAGAAAAAATAACAATCCATAATAACTAGTCATAAAAAATTACAACTGAATGCACTCTAACCAAAAAAGAGAATGATAATTGCTATAACACAACCACATAAGACTAATATAAATTCACCGCAATCATTTACTCTTTAATAATGATTTTTCATATATATTAATCATTAAATTAAAAAAAAAATCATAGATTCCGAACATCCATACTACCATTTTATTAACATCGTTAAATGATTATGATTATCTGATATGTGATTTAAATACAATATAAATAAAAACAATTTCACTATAGAATAATCACATTAAAATAGATTCAACGAATTTTTTTGATAACAATAATTAATAAAAATCTCAAGTGACTCCTTATTTCCCATTAAAGATTCAGTAGCCAAAATATTATCATCATTCGGTTACTTCACATAATTAACACATTGAATATAAGATCATGATAGTCCCCTAAATTCATATAACTGAGAGGATAATTATTTAACTCTCTACCATAATTGTATATTCAATAATAACTAAATAAAAAAGGAGAGGGGAATGGTCGTAAAACCAATAAAATGTGAAGAAAATAAAAAATACATAGAGAACAATAACGTTCATTAAACCTGGACCTATGGAAAAAAGTTTGTCTACTATCAAAACAACATATTGAAATTCTATATTGGTTAAATAGGAATAAATGATGAGAAAAAAAAATATTAAAAAACTTGTTGATATCTTGAAAATAATTAAAAAACCAATCTATGGGCACTCATAGGTCTACAATGACACACCATTTGTTCATTAGGGTTTGGGAGAAAATAAATTAATCTTCAAAAAATATAATAAGATTTGGAATTTATATTAGGACTTTTATTTTAAGGAATCATGGTGCGGAAAGACGTGTTGATGCTACATTAAGGCTAACTTGAACACACTATAGTATATCATTACGTGATATCCCTTATCATTCCATTGAATATCATGTATAATTAGGACTTTAATTCTCACCTTAAATAATGTACATGGTGATACAAATGTGGAAATTCCTTATTTTATGATCCTATGAAAAAAATAGTGAAAACCTAAACGAAGACTTGATGTAATAATTTCCCAATAAAATAATGATACACAAAAAGAAATAACCAAAAAAATAATCCACTAAGGGATACATGAAACTACATAAATGACCAAAGCATGTGGTTCACTAAGGGTAAGTTAAACTTACTCCCTAAGATACATTATTCCATGATAAAAACCCTATTTATTGTAAGAGAACAATAAATAAATATAATCTCAAAACCCTACACACCCTTATGTTTTATTGTTTACATTTATAAAAAAAGAGATACATAATTTTACCATTAATGTAAACAATACACATCATATATTAAAACGTACATAAGAATTTCTTGGGATCCATCCTAACAAATAAACACCCCATTTTCAAATATTTTAATTCATTCATTAAATAGTATGAAATTAGATCTAATGGATCACACCACACGTCACCACAAAAGAACCACAACAAGACTCAAACCTCATTGAATAACCAATGATACTATAAAATTAATAAATTTTCAACATATTTTTTCATGATAAACCTCTCATATGAGTTATCTGATTCATCTCTTGTAGATGATATGTCATCTATTGAATCACCTTTCTTCCATTAGAATTATACTACAAACTTAAGAAAACAAAAAAAGTAATGTAATGTTCTATGATATTCTAGGATATTTCATGACATTTCTACTAAATGATTATTTTCTTTTTGAATCAAAATAAATTTTAAAAACAATCAATTGGACCTGTACTCCCAGGATAGATACATTTATAATAGAATAATTCAAACATAAAATCATAATATAGGACAATAAATATATAGTCTGAAACTATTTAATGATGAATAAATATTTAAACATAAAGAAATATTAAAATGATCTTGAGATGAAGAACACATATATGACCCACATTCTAGTGTAAATTCTTCTAAGACAATATTCCAAATTAGTAAATAAACAAATGAAATAACATTCATACACTACACCTTATTCCAATGACACAGTATATCAATTTTATAGTCCATAAACACTACACCATCCTCTAAATATATACCTCCCAAATCATTGAAATGTGAGACATAATGACGATATTGGTGACAATACAATGTGGTAATTTTTCCAAAATTATGAAAGTGGGAACTGATATTCCGCCCCTCCACCATGGTCCATAACCTAAAATGGATTGATATTTCGAGGAGGAAGCATAATCAAATGAAATTACATCCACAATTTTTCATGTGGGGAAACCCTCAAATATATATGAACATTATCTTCAAAGATAAAATGTATCCTCTTATGACTATCATAAGAATGATGATGGTATTCATATACCTTGACCTTCTACCGAATGATCCAAAACATATTTCTTTTTTCTTTACACCACATATGTTCTGATGATAACTGAATCTCTAATCTCAGTCTAACCCAATATGTATTTTTATTTTCCCCCATTAAATGTTTCAAAAAATATATAGTCTAGTAGAAAAGTGATATATACTCTTTTAGGAAAACCAGACTAATGTATTTCGCATTTTCAAAGATACTCTAAAATTCAAAACCTGGTCATACAACATATCCTATAATATCCCGATAGTCTAATCCTTTTAATGATGTATTTGGGGAAGAAATTAAAGGATAAATTGCATCTAAGAGATACAATAATTCTTAATACCTCTCTATACTTTGATGTAAGAAATGGATACCAATTAGAAATAATTTTTGATTAAACACCATGAATCATTACAATATCAATAACACACCACACCACTAAAAAATTACACAACACTAGATATCCCAAATAAATAAGTTAATTTTATTATTCAATCCATCATCACCGAATTAACATAACATTATTTTTGTGATTTTGAAAAACTATTAGTAATATATACTAAAATGTATACCTTTTTCAGCTTTTGAATATATATATATATATATATATTTATAAAAAACTGATAAAGAAACTATGTTTTTATTTCACATTCAAAAATTACAAACATCATAAAGAGATATGCACTACATACTGATTTATTCTTCACCACCTTAACTAAATCCCCATTCCATGATCAATCGAGGATATTGAAACATCCCATACCCATTTAACTCACATGTAACTAAACTAATTTGGCCACATGACATCAATAACTCTTTCCCATATGCCAGAGGCTACAGACTAGCAGTGGGGGTCAATGATAGTATGGTGTGGATACTATACCCTTAAAATCTGTGAATAATAGTGATATACAATGACATAATGAAACAAAAATATTATAATAAAAAACTGATAAATAATTAGTCTTACATGTATAATAAATAGGAATGTAGAATAACCAATTTTATATAAAAAATGGTTACATGTGTGTATTGTATAAAAAATGGAAATAAAGGGAAATTGTTCAGCAGACTTATACAATATTCATTACAAAAATGAACAAAATATTTGAAGATATCTCTAATAGATTCATCATTATAATATTTTTCCTCTTCTCTCCCGCTCCATCTTGGAATAGAAACTTTGTCATCCAAAAATTGGAACCTTCCCTTTGTTATTACCAGCATATCTAAATTATATTTGTGTGCCAGTTGGCAGTCTGAACAGGGTTTGAGAAAAACATATTAATGCAACATCAATAGTTACCATTATTATCCTATGTATGAATACACTATGAATCATGTGTAGGTAATAATCAAGATACAATAGTAAATAAAATTAACTATATTGGTGTAGGTCCCAAATTGGATACATGACTGAAACTAAATATTTTTCAAATTCAGAATTTATCTAAGAACATAGTATTTTATATTAATATTTATATCTTTAGGGTTCCATGTATAAAATAAATTAATCTTTTTAATAATTTTAGGCATACAATCTTCCATAAATATCATCAAATTTATGATTTGGAAGGATGTAAATTCATACTATAAAAGGTGTATATAATAGATCAAACCAAAGTATTCTTGGGACTAAGGTGGAAGGGAATTAGTTTTTATATATTGAGCGATGTTATTTTTATTGTTTCATTGTTTTCTTTACTAAAAAAATAATTTCACTTTGTATGTTTTTGAGATGAGATGGAATTAATTAAATAAAGCATGGTAATCAAAAAATATCATATAGTTTATATAAGAATGTTTATAAGTTTTTGTTTTCATTACTGAAAATATTTTTTAGAATACTTTTTTAGGACCCATATTAATTACAGAATGATGGATTTAATCTTTATAGAGAAATGTATCAGAGTCTGAATTTTTCTATACTATATATGACAATTCATTTTAGATTTTCATTTCTATAATTTCATAATTTTTCAATGAAAATAATGATTCAATAATTATGATGTTAAAGTGGATAATATCTATTTGGTACCTTACATCAGATGATTCCATGTCTATACTGAATTTATCAATTTAATTAGGAAGTACCGATACAAGAAAATTATTTTGGTGGAAGAATGTCGGGATAAAATTTAGTGATGTTGACATCGGTCCATCAGAATTAGTGTGGTATCAATTCATTGAAGGTAGAATGGTATATAATATTAGTTTGGGTAGAACAATAACATTTATGCATTGGAATTGATGAATGAGAATAATTAGAGACTAATAAGAGTGATAAATAAAAATAATGGAGTTGATATTTTCTATAAAAAATTTTTTTCTTCAATTGGTTCAAGATATAAAAAAATATGGTTGATTTATTTTTATTGGGTCTAGGGAAAAAACTATCATTTATTTTTCATGTGGGTCAAGAGTCATCATACAATAAATGACACTAATTCATTAGAAGGAGACATATTCCAATACGTCAAACATGTGTTGACATTGATACTTCATCGACCATAGGAGCAGAGGTTTGAAGAGTTAATGAAAATGAGAATTGTTCAAATCGTTTTCTAGATGTTATTGTCAATGATATTTTTGAAGCTTTTTCTAAAGTGTTTCCAAATGACTAATGATATCATTAAGGTTTTAAATAATTTTAATGGAGGAATGTTTTAAATATTTTGAAAATGTGTTTCCAGTGGGTAAAAAGATTCATTTTGTGAAGGATTTTAGTTTTTTTACACTGTGATCATAATAAAAAATATTAACTTTTTCAAATGATTTCATTGTAATGAAGAAATATCTGAATAAAATTGGTATTATATTGAACAATTTATTGTATGTATAAAGCTGGCTGATGTTGTGAGACATTTCAAGAATGATAGAGAGGAATTGAGAAGAGTTGATAAGTATTGAAGTAGTTATAGTTGAAGTTAAAATAAATATGAAATTTGAGTTTTTGGTGAATTGATTGAATTGGATAAAATTTTATATTCCCTAAAATACTACATTAGGGACACCTGTAAATAGAAAGAAGTACATTGTACTTTCTAAAAAAATATGACTACTTAAAGGTGAATATAGAGAGAGATAGTGAGTGAATGTGCTTATGATTTTAGAATAAGTTTTTTGATAGAGTTTACATTAAGATTTTATCTAAATAAAAGATACATATGGAAAAGTACAGTATCAGATCAAGAAATCAGATGCATGTTTTTGTGGAATGTTTGAAAAGATTTGTAAATGTTTCCATTTTAATTTTTCTTCTATGTTAATGGACTGTGTAATTGGAATGATTAATCAGACTGAAAAATTGGATATAGTTTTCATAATAATGTTCATAAAGGTGGTTTTTACTAGATTATCGGTAGGAAAGTAAAGAATTTGGTTTTAAGTGTATTCATGGGTATGTTTATAAGGAATCATAGTAACTTAAATTAAACTAAATGGTTATTATTTCATGCAATACTACCCAAAAAATTATGGTATTCATGCAACAAAAATAATTTTCACTATTGTATAGATCATAAAACTACAGAACTGTATTGTTATATCATACTTGGTATATCCACACAAGAGGGTTATTTTTTACTGTGTGGTATTGGGTTGATTCCAAAGAATGATAAAGACACCAATACTCTTGTTGAGTAGATAAACATTGAAATAAATTTTTCTATTTGGATGTTTTATTGTTTTTTTACCCATGTGATAAATCTTAGGAAACTTAGAAGAAAAAGATATCAATGATTCACCACTCCCACTTTTAGTGAAACATTTATCATGGAGTGGAATTAATTGGAGATATAATATCCAAGGTTACCTTTACTCAATCATTGTTGATGTCTTAGAAGATAAGTGAATAGGTATAATATTGATTGTGTTAATAGTAATTGGATTCATATATGTGATGGAATAAACTATCATATATATAAAGAAATAATTTACCCATATATTATGTATCTTGGGTATGATGTTTTTGAAGCTTCTCTATCTTCATTCCCTTCCCTTGATAAAAAATTTCAGCCAATCTATGTGGACATGTGAAATCAGGAGAATAATGGAAGAGATAAGAATGATTTACTCTTATTAATTATGAAAGTGAATCATTAAGAGTAATGGTATTTTCCACTTCTAATGGTATATGGAATAAGTTGAGGAACATTTATGATTGTATTACAATGATGAATAAAGAAAAGATAAAAATATGGAGGATGAAATATAAATATATTGAAATAGGTGAGTATGAATCATTTGGTAACCTATTTAAAAGGGTCAATGATATTGTTAACACCATAATATTTGACGGTGAAAAGGTGTAAGAATCAAATGTTGTTGAAAATATATTTTTAATTCTTCTTAATAATTTTTATTCAAAAGAATCATCACTGAAATGTAGGGATCATAAAACATTATCTCTATATAACCTTCATAGTACTGTCATTAATTATGGAATGAGAATGGGTAATGTTATGAAAGAAAAAAAATGATGATTGACAAATATATATCAAGGATTATAATCAATATAATGTCTAATAAGATTCCTATAAATTGATATACTGGTGACTCTGAAACTGAAAATGAGTTATTTAACAGTCTCGAGAAATTTTCAATCTTGTTTTAAAAAAATGTGAAGAGAGGTACACGAATGCATAATGGGAAACATACATTGAAATGCCTTCAATGTGGAGTTATTGGGAACATTTATGTGAATTCACATTTATAAAAGAATGAGGATTATTGGGATGATGATTATCGAAGGATAAAACGATCTTTGGGTAAATCATTTATTAAGTCAAAACATTATTCCATGAGAATGATATAAAGTTATATTTCGCCAAAAGGTTAACCTTTTTGTCTAAATTTTGATAAGAAGAAGATTAAAGTGAAGCTAAGGATGAAGTTTTTACTGAAGTTGTTAGGGAATGTACTTATATTGAAACCGTTAATCAATAAGGGTTAGGAATTAGTAGTTATGAAGATGAAGAAACTGAGTTAGAATTTCGTCTAAATAGGGAAATAAATTAATTCTAAGAAATATTCTTATAGTTTAAAGATATAATAATAATTTCAAGAATTAATTTACTATATAAAACATTAAATAACTTATTCCACAATATATATCTATGTTACATTATGATATTTATTATATGAATAATTATTTATAGAAAAAAAATTATCAGAACGAACATCGTGATGTTCTTACACATAATTCAATATATTCAAATTCAAAAAGTTCCAAACAAAACATCATAAATTTTTTTCCCAATATTCATTATATTTAAAAGTTGATCCAAAAGATATTACAGAATATCTTGAGAAACTTTAATGGACTGAAGACATTATTTAAGACTTGGATATGATTGAGAATAATGATTATTTAGAATTTGTACCTAAATTTAACAAAATTTTTTTTTGGTAAATATGGGTAATTTGGAACAATTTGAATGAATATCTTAGAATGATAATAAATAAATAAATACTTATGTGAAAAGTATAGAAATATGCTGAAGGATTCTATTTTTAAGAGTCTTACTATACATTAGTCATGTATGAAATAATTATAATAAATCTTGTTATTGCTATATAATGAAGTTATATACTTTTTTATATTGATGTGATGTCATCCTTTTTAAATGGAGAACTTGATGAAGAAATTTTTCTGGAATAACCTTGTGAGTTTTTTTATTGTGAAGGATTAATGATATGTGTGAATTTTACAAAAATCCTTTTTTTGGGATAAAACGTACTCTATGATAATGGTATTCCAAACTAGATATCTTCATATAGATGTTGAACTTCATGAATAGAAGGGCTGATAGTAATATGTATATCAAAGATAGTAAGTTGATTTATATCATCATAATTGAATATTTTGATGATATTATATTTTTTGGGAATGATTAAAGAACATGTGAAAGGGTTAAACAGTAAATGGATTTTTTTTGGAATATTCATGCATGGAGAAATGGGATACTTTATTGGGTTAAAAATCTCACAAAAGAAGAAACAGAAGTTTCTTCCATAGTAAATTTATGATAAAGAAATTATTAAAATGTTTGGCATGGAAAATTCAAAAATTATTTCAAAAACAATAGTGGGAACCATGTCAACTAATATAGAGATGTAACGAAGATAACTCTGAAGTGATTTATATGTTGATTGGTGGTTTATTATATCCAACTACCTCATGAGTAGTCATTTTTTGTGTTGTTAACTTATTTAAAATTTATATTGTGCTAAAAAAATAATCATAGCTATTGGATATATAAAAAATTGTTAGATATATCATAGGAGAAAATAATTTTGTAATTAGATATTATATATTATAATGTATTTATTTATTGGAATCACAAATGTTGATTGTTAAGGAGGAGTCAATGATAGAATATTCAAATTTATTAGAGTTTATTCTGGTAGAATGATGTGCATGCTAGAATAATAAGGAAAAAATTAGTAAATTTTAGAAAATAATATATATTTTTTGTTTCTACCACTCAAGATGATACCCAACCTATGTGGATGAATATTAATTTGAAAGAAATTGGTATTGAAGAAAAGTTACCATTTATTTTGGGTTGTGAGAATCATAGTGCCATTGGAATTACAAGAAACCCAATACACCATTATATTTAAAAACATGTTAATATCATATATAATTTCATCAATGATAATGTGGATAACAATTAACTCAAGCTGGTTTATATTTTTACATTTGATTATGTAGTTGATATATTCATAAAACCAATTTTGAATGATTCATTTTATTAAGACGTTGTTGAGCATGGGTATCCAGCCTATTTCTATTCAATGGTATGGTATGTATCTATATACAATCACTAATCTTTTAATTGAATAGTTCTATTAAATGGGGAGAAAAGATTCATAAATAAATCCATTGGTATGTTCAAATCATTTTAAATAATAATGTTTGTTGAGGGAGTTGTGTGTATGGTGTACACTCAACATGTTAGTGTGTGAACTATTAGAATAGATTGTTGTAGTGGTTGTAGGATACCTATTTTTTTAGGTAATTGGAAGAATTAATGCGGTCTGTCTCACACCCATATCGAGTGCCTCGTCTAACACGTGCCCCATATCCTCTTCTCCAATCTGGAAACCACTATGAACCCTAAAATCAGACATCTCCAAGAGCTTTTTGACACTTTTGCAGACATGGTTGATATAATTTCAGTAGAACCTTATTCTTTCAAAAGGATCTTGAACAAAAATCTCATCCTATCACTCATCGATTTAATAAGAGTCATGGGTTCCAAGGCTGGCAAGGTTTCTCTCTAGAAGTATGTTACCAGGTGGCTCTTGAGTGCTGATTTGGAGATGATGCTAGTTGTTAATGTACAGTTTCTAAAGAGCTGTGGAATGAACAGTGAGCAGATAATAAAATTTATCTATCATTTCCCTCGGTTTTTCGTTCTTAATCTGGAGTGCTTTGTTAATTTTGTGAGGAGGACGGATGAAATGGGCATCGATAGGAACTCTGTCTTGTTTTTACCTACCATGTGGGTTCTTGTGTCAGGGAAGAGGTGGGAAACAAAGGCATGACTTCTTCATGATTTTTGATTTTATAGGGAGGATATGTTGTTCACCTTCAAGAGGGTTCCCCATGTTTTTCTTTTATCAGATGAGAAAATTAAGGTGGTCTCTCAGTTTGTGTTGAAGGAAAGGTTTGACATTTCTTTCATTCGAAAGTATCCACATATTTTTCTTTCCAGTTTGGAGAACAAATTTAATCCACGACATAGGGTATTGAAAAGACTGGAAAATAATGAAGAGGTTCTAACACAATATAGATGGGCTTACTGGTTTAAGATATCCCTTCTGAAATTCTGTAAATAATATATGATCCCTGGTGAAAATAAATTAGAAGAACATTTCAACGCAGATGATGTTCCATCCAGAATATGCTGGTGTGCCTATTTCTTTTGGGTGATGGTCTATGCGGTGGATCTAATTTCTATGATTTTAATATGGACTAATACACATGGTAGAAGATCGTAGTTGGGCCTTTGAACCATTTTTTAAATGTTTTTAATGTTTGTTCACTGTTAAAACAGTTCTTTTTTACTGGGATGAAAAAAATGATCGATATCATATATGGAGTTAGAATTATTTATATGTACTCAATTTTTATAGGTTAGAATGTTTAGTGATTTACAACCATAGTAGAAAATAAAATCCAAAGGGGGGATTATCTGTTCCAAGTTGGATAGAGGTTGTTTTTTGATACTGAGAGATGTTGGTATTGATTCTTTAGTGTTTTTTTCATTATGAAAAAACCATTTCACTTTTTATGACTTGTTCATAATATGAATACAAGAAAATTAAGCATAGTATTTGGAAAATCATATTCATATTTGACACGAAATTTCATAAGTTTAGGTTTTATGTTCCGAAATAGTTATCTAGATGATGTTCTTTTCAAAATGAACATTATAGATAGAATGAATGTTCTAATATATACGAGGAAATTTATCAAAGTATGAATGTTTTATTAATAAATATAATTATTCATTGGTGATTTTTAATTATTTAATATCATATTTTTTCAGAGAAATTTGTGATGGAATCCTGATGAAAAAATGGGAGAATATGTGGTTGGTACCATAAGTTAAACGATTATATAGAAATCCTAATGTTCTAAAAGTCATGAAGAAGACATGATAGAAGAAATTTTCTTGGGAAGAATAAATATTGGAAGAAAATTCATTGATTCTTACACCGGTACATCATATGCGTGATTATATCAATTAATTGGAGGAATACTGGTTAATAATTCTAGTTGAAGTAGAATAGTATGTTAGTATTTCTGGGATAGATTTATTAAAATATTCATAGAGTGATAAAAAAACTGAAGAAAAATAAAATATTCTACCATTTTCATTAAACAAATATTTTGGATTAAATTGATTCAGGAGAAATATAATTTAGGTTTATCAATTTTAAATAAGTTTAAGAAAAATAACTCTTAGTTATTTTTTATGTTGTTCATGGGTAATCAAAAAATTCTGGACACCTATTCATCAGATAAGAAAGAGGCAAATCCATCATATGCATGCTGACACTAATAATTCATTCAATATAAGATCATTAGTCTTAAGAAAATAAGAAAAGGATGATTATTTGAATATTTTTTATGAAGTGTTGGGTAACTGGGTTTTAGGATATATAGTTGATGTGTTGAAAAAGAGGAGCTAATATATTTAGTATTTGAAATAATTTTTATGGAAGATTTTTTTTTTCAATTTTTTCAATTGGTTTTAATAGTTTGTATGATGCTTTGTTATCAGAAGGATTTTAGTTTTAAATAAAATTCAACATAATGAACAATCGTTAATTTTTCATTTGTTTTCATTTTAATAAAGAAGACATAAAATGGCCTTGGTATCAGACTGAATAATGGTTATAAATTCCAAGGTTGGATAATGTTGTGTGAATATTTTGAGAACCATTTACAAGAATCAAGAAGAGTTGAGAAGTATTGAAGGATTTTATGAGGAAGTTGAACTAAATGTGAAATTTGTGTTTTAAGATTTTTTTTGGAATAGGAAATCATTTAAGAATGTTTATTCCTACCCAGATCATGGAATAAAATTTAAGAATTATGTTTTTAATGTATCAAGGTGGTAGATGATAAGGTATAACAATAACATATTTTGACCCTACTTGTGATGGTTTCATAACATGTTACACAATCATATTTTTATATAATTCAAGCTAGAAAAACAATAATCAGTGTTTTATTGAACATAGTGCTAAAAAGGTTTGTGGGTATATCCTACTAATTGCATCAACTAAAAAGTACTATTTTCTAGTGGAGTTTGTGGCATTTGATTGTTTGTAAACCATTATAAATACTTATATACTCTTGATGAGTAGTGAACATTGAAAATAATTTTGTTCACGTGGATGTTTGTTTTATTTTAAGAAAATTTATTAATCATTAACCAGTGGTGATGATTGTTTAAAAATAATGGAAACATAAAATATGAATGTATCAAAAATTCACCCCTCCCCCGCTTAGTGAACATTGATTCTGAATGGGAATTAACATGCATGTTCTTTGACATGGTATACCCATCAATTGATTTAGTTGACTATCATCTTAATCCTATACTATTAGTTCCATTAAGGGAAGCAATTTATCTCTCTAAGAGTACTATCAATCCATAACCCTATGAGACCATCCATGGGTTTCATTTTGATATCCCAATAATTTCCCTAGGAATAGTACAATGGAATTTCCGACATAATAAAACAGTTAATTCTACCTAGGAATCCGAAGCATATCTTACAGAATTATAAAATGAAATTCCATATAATCTCATCCTCATTAGTCCACATTAGAAACTCAAGTGTCTCTTAGGGAATAATATAAGCCCACTCACCATGTGATCCCATCAATATCCTGAAAAATAAGAATACATGTATCATCCTGAAAATGATCAAATTAATTTATTATTAATTTCAATTTTTTATAATTGATGTTTCATTCCAAGGAATTTTATGGTAGAATCCTTTTATCACCATCATAATGACATAGAAGATAAAAATGGGAATTAATTTAACCCATGCCATTAAACAATTAAATTAATATAGTTTTTCCAATTAATTAATATGGATCACCCATGATATACACATGAATAATTAAGATCATATGACCATGTCCAAACATTATCCCTTGGATTAATTAAAATTATATTTCATTCAAAAGGCCTTGCACATACTATGCCAATTGGTGGTTTTATTTCATGATAAGGAATGAGGCTCATTGTCAATTTAAAGTGACCCATCAAAAGTTCTAGATCATGTTTACATAGACTTCCTCTGATGATGAACATAGTATTACAGGACTCCCCTAAGAATGCAAAATTTTTGATATTTATCTAATTTGAAAATTTGGATGAATCATATAGAATGTTTGATACAAAACATGAAAATTCATAATATGAGCATCGATACATTAAGGGAAATGAACAATACATCCAAAATTATCACGCTTGAAAACTCCTCATCTAGTATTAGCTTCATTTTCTAGAATGAATTATATAAATAAAATAAATATAAAAAAAACCTAATGGATATATCCATTATATTAGAGGCAGAGGAGAAGAATCTCTCATTATTGTCCACTACTGAAGGATGGGGGAGGAAAATAAGAAATTAGAATTGAATAGGGAGTATGGAAAATAGTAAATTCAAAATATTTTTAAGGGTAACATCATTTGTTCGAATGGTTGGTCAAACTGTTCACCAACTGTGTGCCAACTCAATCCCATAACACACTTACCATTCAGCATTTGTGAATGGTTTTATAAATCTAGCACAAACCATGCAGCTAAAAATGAATATTCATGAAGCTTAGGGTGTACAATTTAAAAAATAATGTGAATCTATCTAGGTACTACATGGTAGAGGTCAACAGTTATCCCTATAGTGCACCAATCATTATCCTCAGCTGGTTCTAAAAAAACCGAATCTCCCGGTTATGAAAAAGTCTTGAACATTCCTGAACTCTTCCCTAAATTCAATGGAATTTTATATAGTTGTAAAACTATATTAGAAATAAAAACTAATAGATTCATACCTCATAAAAATGATGGGTGTTTTAGCCTACCCTACTTAAATCAACTCAACTATGATTTTTTGTGAGGTTTGATTATCATCATCTAATAATCGCTCTCCCTACAAATAATGTTCATAGTACTCTATCTCCAAGGTATGAACATGTATATGATCATTCTACCATAACAACCATATTATATGAATACTACTTCTTCTAAGATACATCATATTGTGCTCAATGTTGTAAAGTAGATACTCAGAAAAATAAGAATCACCCTCTAACTGAATTTTTTGAGAATCAATAGAATGAAACAGGTCGGAATGATAATGGCGAAGTTGAGATACATGGTAGATTTCAGTAATTTAATGATACATTTTTGTAATTATTAATCTATAATCCACTATCCAATCCATTATGAATCCTTAAAATCTATGATGAATGGAGGTCAAATCATACCCTTCCTTTGAATCCATCCATTCTCTAAAATTTTCGAAAAACATATGAATACTTGATCCCTAACCTCGAACTGTAGAGGCCATCCATTGTGATTGGAATAATATTTCCACATAGACTTAGATATATATATATTCTTACTAATAACTTGTACCAACACTAATGAATTTTCAATGTGATGTGTTCAGAATAGTGATTCCTATACTCTATATATAATATAAATTGGTGAATTGAATGTAAAAAAATATAGGTACTCACAAAGTGTCTTTTATATAAATATATGGTATATTTATTATATAAAAATTCAGAAAATGTTTTTGTTCCTCCCTCGAACCTCCAAAACCAAGGATGTTTTCCTAGAGTATTTCCTCTAACACATGTATATTATTATTTTACTACTTGTCTGTCTGAAGGTGATAGGTTGTTCTCAAAAGAACCAATTTACTAAGAGACTTAGGTAATCCCTACAAGAACTACAACATGATATGAGAATCACTATATAGTATGATGTTATAAGAAACTATTTGAAGGATTATTATTTCTCTGACATATATCATATATATCTCATCCACAAAAAAGGTATATATGATATGTAAGTGGTGAGTGAACATTTTTAACACATCTTTGATCATAAACATCACATCACTTACTCAAGATGATCTCAGATAACCCATCATAAAATTCATTGAGACGTAAGGTAATTTTCAATTAGGATTAACTAATTGTAATAAAATTTCTATTGGTCAATGGTTTTACTCCTACAATTTTTTTCAAGTGGAACACTAATAAATAAATCTAGATATCTCATTTTTCATCCCGAAAAACCATTACATGTGGCATATATCATGGTACATATTGGTAATATAGTGATGTAATACATAAGAAGGGTCATGAGAAGTGTGGATAAATTAAACCTAGATTTGTTCATGCACCTAGACACATCCATGGATGTTTAAGACTTAATCCCTGCCAAAAATCACCTAGGTGTTATGTCATTTCCCAACCCTCTATCTATTATGACCTATCCCAGGGGATCTGAAAGATGCCTCATCCTCAAAGTCTCTATAATTGAATATTTCACTAGAAAAGTTTCAAATTATGTTTTCTTATAAGGTTCATTCACCTCCTAGTGCATCTCATAAAACAAGGTCATTAATATCCACTTTCTACTATCTTAATAACTAGCTTGTGTCATTGTTATTTAACTCATAGTGTTTTTCATTGAATTTAGTTTCTTTATAATATAAGAAGGATCAATTTCAAACAACTATATGCATTCAAATTATATATTCTTATGAGGTTCAAATAAAAATGGTCAAATAATTACATGGGTTTTCTATGGTCTTTATAACCTAATAACCACTCTATCAGCAAGTAATGTCTGTAGTAATGAATGAAATGTACCAAAACTAATAATTAAAGATCATTTTCATGTAATACGAATTATTACGACTTAAATATTAAAAATCATACTCCACAAATATATTTCACTACATTATAATTTTTTCCAAGACAATTCCTAAAGCATCAATGTTAATTACATAAAATCATTTAATATTTGGACCAATCATGTTTGGTTCTAATGTAAACTATTTATTTAACTATAAATAGTTCTTCTCACAAGAAACAACCATGTTAACATGAAAACATTCTTGTTTAATCTTGAATGTGGTGCTATATGATGTGATAAATCACTTACAAAGTCTCTTTAATATTCATCCATCCCAAAAAATCTCCACATGTTAAGGACTATCTTGGGATAATCCAAGGATACTAAAGAACATAACTTCTCTAGATCCATGGATACCCGTGTATCTAAGATATTTTTATAAAGGAAGTGGAACTTATGAATCCCAAATTTATATTTTGTTATCTTAATGTAGAACATGATCTCTCCCTGTATAATAAAAATGATATCATGAATTTTGGAATGATCATGTATAGTTAGTGAGTATACTAAGCCGTTTTCCATAAATACTACGACAAGTGAATTCAGTTATGGATGGAAAATATATTTCATAAATCCTAAAATGATTATTTGTTCATTCATGAGACTTATAGACATGAAATAAATATTCACACAAGACTTATATACTATGGAAGGTTGTACATGAAAAATATTATTTTCTATCATTATACTGATGGTCGCCCAACATTAACTCTATATTGGAGTCCACACGATCTCCCTATAGTAGATAAAACAAGATTTCAATATGTGTATGTGGATATCTATAATCAAATGTATATTGATTCAGCGGGAAGTTATGCATGAAATGAATAAGTTTTTCTTCTACCTTCATTTTGAAAATAATGGGAGAACCCCATATTGATGTACGAAGTTATAAAAACCCCATATCTTATAAATACTCTAACTGCCTCATGATCCTTTGAAACTCAATTGTATTAAACCTATATGATGAATTTATAGTGGTTCTACTCCAATAATTAGATCCACTGTAAACACTACATCACACTTAGTCAGTAGTCTAAAAATGTCCTCAGAGATGACATCCATGAAAAATACTACTACCAATGTGAAATTGGTACGTTCTGTTCCATGACCATGATTAAAATTACTATAAATATGGTATGTCACTCATCCTATATCATGATTCTGAGGTATAGATCAACTAAACTACACATTAGAACCTCCTTAGAGATAATACATTCTAATATTATATAATTTTAAAGATACCAGTTGACAATAGAAGACAACCTGAAAATGGTAAGGAACCAACGAGTCTGTCCCAAGAGTAAAGGCAAAACATATCACTTCATGGATATAGAGATTCTATATTAATTAGTAGTCTCAAATCACTAGGGGGTACCCTCAATATTGTCCCACACATTATGATGAAATGCTCTATGGGTAGTTGACTTTTATAACCCCACATTAATATTGAATTCTATCCCCAAGGCTCTCCAATATTTCTGTAGATATGTATGACTAAGAAAAACTAATATTAAATATTGAACACACTAATGTAGAGTATATTAAGAACATAACTTACACTCTAGAGGGTCTTATAGTTCGATCCTATGTTACCACCTATTCTGCATGTATCTTGATAGATCCATGGCCATGAGCTACAACCTAAATACCATTAGTATGCCCGATCATGTGGAAATACATCTCAAATTACTAGATTCCTCGACCACATCATCATCCTCTTCCTGATCAACCAGTTTTAGTCCAACTCCCTACCTGACATGGAGATTTTGATCCTATTGTCGAATTTGGTGTTACCTTATATCCCTACTCACTAGGATCTTGATGAAAAGATATAAAAAATAGCTAAAAATATCCCATGTTTCTATAAGATAGATATATAATTGGGTCAATCGTATATAGGTTAATTTTATAGACCAATATACTACATTAATGTGAAAACATGTAATTTTATTGCATGCCACATGACTATCACTTCCTCTTAATGTAGGTTCAAGGTGAAGTTTCCTCCCACAATAAGAACCACTTCTATATATCAATATTTAAATTCCTGGCACCACAACGCTAGCTTCCCTAGGGTTCCACTTGGTTGTTAGGGCCTACATCAATATTTTTAAAACAATAGTAAATTAGAAATCATTCAGTTGGTATCCTAATGAATGTAATGTCCCATCCTCAAAACAAAAATCATTTAATCTGACTAAAAACTAGAATTAGTTTTTTCGAATAAGTGAATCTTGGTAAATTGATTATAATACCCAATAATAAGCTTAAAACACTATTGTAAATGAATAAAATCTCTAGTGAATTACTCCATATATGTCAGATGAATTTAGAAATAATAGAACTCCCTTCGGATGTCCCTCCAATCCATATATTTATGATGATATATCAGAGTAATAACATTACACCAATGCATGGAAGATTCATGATGCATATAGGTAGTGAGATTGAACCTCCTCTATATAGGCATCACTAAATGTTTAAAGGTAGATAACATGAAAAATATAAATTTCTCAATAAATTGAGGTACACATCCTCCTAAAAGGTAAAAGGGAAATGCTTCTATAATTATAATTATATCTCTTCCATTTTAAGGGTTAGTTATGAGGCTCCCTATATAGACTGCACTAGTCTGATGAAACCCCCTCGAAACTGAGCATTAATGGCCAGATGCTGAATATTATGAGGTGTTCCATTGTGAAGAACATGTGGTAGTACTGGTGGCTCCCAAAAACCCACCTCTATAATATGGTCATCACTACCTTCCAAGAATACAACCTAGGGTGGTCATGTTTGAATATATATAAAATTATAAATTCAAAACTAAAAATAGATATTTATGATAGATAAGATCTCACAATTTAAAGAAAATGGTAGGTATTTTGACTTCCTATATGTTACCCAATTCCACCTGCATGCTCTTAATTCTTAGTATGGGTGAAATATAATATAATTAAGGATTGCATGAGACTCTTCCTACTAAGAACTATTATTATTGGGTCATGTTCAAGGTCTCACATCATATATCATATGTGTCGGTATCTGTAGATTCAATTGAAATGTATATCAGAAAAAACCCATTATGTTGCAATTAGCTTCCTCATTTAATGATGATCATTTTATATAATAATTAATGATAACTCCAGTTTAAAATCAATTATATTATTAAATATCCTGGTCAAATTATATGAGTCACCTTCCTCATGTCAAAAATTCATAATCATTATAAGTTACAATCGACTGGTTATATAATTACAACCAGGCCCTTAATTCTAATATTAATATATAAAAATACTTATATGATAAATCTATTAGATGAGTCACCATTCCAAATTTCTATAAATACTATCTTGGTAACTCCCTGACCCCAGTTACCTAGAGTAATTTCATTATTTTAATACATTGGAATGATTACATGTTATCAAGTCCCGATGGACTGATCAGTTTAACATTCATTGGAATATAGATTTCATACATGAACATTATATTACACATTAAAACATAAAACAAAACATAAATATTCCTTTCACAACACCATTATTACCCTAGCATAACCCTTAATATCAATTATAATACACATCTTGGAATCCTAGTAAAAAAAATAAGGGGTGATCTCATATGCTCAGTAAGGATAAATAATTTAGCAGAATCTATAAATATTTAAGACAGGATTCATAATAAAAAACACCCTTTTAAACATAAACTAGAAAATTATTTGGAAAAAATAAATCAAACATTACCATAAAATCATGCACATGGATAATCTACAAGTCGAATAATCACATGTAATAACTAATTTTATAATTATGGAATGCATAATGTCAGATATCATAACCACACAGTCAATGACTCATTCAAAGACTACAAATAATAATTTTTTCAAGGACTTGTTCTCGGAAAATAATTTGTTTCGTGAGATCTACCGATGCATCGTGGGGATATAGTGGGCCCCTCCTGTCACTTACTAAGTCTAAATCATTCTTAATATGAAAAGAAAGAAACATAACATAAACATTCATATTTATAATAGCATACGCTATGTCAATACATAAATCGTATACCATGAATAGTATAAAAATAGCACATCTATAGTCAAAAATATTATAACTCATCCAATTCTATATAAAAAATTTTATTATAATAAATAAACCTCAATCATGACTAATATCTAGTAAAGGATGTTGACATTGTTGAAAATCATAAGTAAAACTCATTGGGAGAAATATCCCATTTCCATGAAATCATTTAAATGTCATACAATTTAGAATGGAACACATTTTAAAATAAATTTGATAATAAAAGTATCCCAATTAACCATGAAACATTTGAATGAAATTAATATTTTAAAACATTCATATCCATATAAATAAATACATAAAACCATTTAGAAAATATAGACATTAACGATAATGATTTTGAAGAATAAATTTCTAAACCATTTAAAATGATGTTTTTGTTAAATATTCCCTAAAAAAGAAACTTTTTGATAAAAATTTTATGAAAGACGGAAATGGACAGTAAATATGTCTGAGTAAAAACTTACACATAAACAATCTCAGATAATAAGAAGATGAAAGAATTTATTATTACCTTGTACGATACATTGGTCGAGGGTACGTTTAACCTCATGTATACTGATCATAGTATGTTATTAAATTATACCAGAACCATATTCATATTTATGATATAATAATTTATTCATTTATGAATTTATACAACCCATTTAATAATAATTTCTATGTTAAAATAACATTTCAGTTAATAATTGTTTTCTTTATGGTATGTGTTTTCACTTGTTATTTTTGATCAATTCACGTATATCATGATTTAATTGCTTAAAAATATAAAATAGTATTTATGTATCATATATATTCCTAATATTGATAGTTATAATATATAGATATATGAAATGGAAAACACTATTCAAGGAGATTGTAGTCTGTATGTACGCATGAAGGTTGTTTCTGTTTTCTTATCATATATTATAGAAGTAAGTAAACGACGTATATTTATCTAGATAAATATATTTTATTCCAGTATAAATATTATTTCATATATATCATACTTAATTAATAAATATATATTTATAAAAAATTATATAATGGTGATCGTTGAAGATGAATCTCATCGTGTCGTGGAGACGGTGAGTCGTACGTACGCAAGAGCGACAATATCAATCTATCAATGGTAAAATAGCGTTTAATTGGATGGTATAATATATATATAATAATTTCGCTATTATATTAAATATTTAAATTAATTTTATTCATTATTATATTCATCCAAATAATGTAGTGTTAAATAATAAACTACACCACCATGTATAGATAGTAAGTCATATGTACTCATGTATGATTACGTTTTCATTCATAGGATGGATAGAATAATGAATATGGTTTTAACATATTTATAATTAAAAATTATTATGTATAATTTACTAGAGTAATTATTTCATTATATAAATAACAAATAAATTGGAAGTTGAAGAATAAAAAAAACATTGAAATAATTGACGAAATAATTACCTCTTCTTCAGGTGTTTCCTTTTGATTTGAACAAAAGAACTGTATAGGGTGGATTTTTGATAAAAGTATGGAATCTAGGATGATATAAAGGTTTTTGGGAGGTGATTTTATCTGGGTTTGGATGAGCCAAATATCTTTGGAGGTGTGTAGTTAAGACAATGGAATGTTCCCTTTTATAAGAGAGGACAAGGGCACTTTAAGAACATCTTGGAATATTGTTTTATCATTAAATCATTTTCTTTTTCTAATATATCCAAATGAATTTATTTGGAGGAGAAGGTGGTTATGGGTGGAAAGAATCTAAAAAAAGTGGTTTTATAATTTTTTAGGTCACCATATTACCCTTATCTTTTAGATTTAACAATTAGTAAAATAGTTTAACTTTTACCATGACTTCTTGTATTATTATAATACATGGTTAATAAATGTACTATAAAATAAGGAGAGAACCTCATGCGATTCATTAATGACATATATATAATTATATAAGTCTTATGGCTGATTATTATATTTTTAAGACTATTATATAATTTAATAAAATTGTATTTGTTTTAAAAACTCATTTATGTCAATTTTGACACTCTTTAGTATTTGGGTTTTTTTGAAAGTCATAATAACATGATTACATTAAAAAATTAAATGAATATACTCTAAAAAGACCTATTAACATAGAAAATTAGAGGAATGAAAAAAAATTCTCAATTTACATTTATTTTAATATTTATAACATCAATTATTTTACTCTTTCATTTATAATGTAATTACTACATCATCATTGTGTCATAAACAAATTCAATTATTTAATTTCTAAATTTTTTGAAACAAATACCATGATGGTGGAAATATTTTTATCTTTCTAATTAATGATTATAGTTGAATTTATCTTATGTATAAACCTATATTAAATATGGTTTTGTTATTAAAATTTGAATTTAACACCTTTAACTATTCTTTAAATAAAATATAATAATTGTCTTAATCTAATCCATTTGGATAAAAATGGATCAAAATATTCTCCTATGGTTTATTTTGGTCGAAATAATCTTATCCAATAGAATCAGGACATGTGTTGGGGTAATTATAATATATTTTTTACCATTAATTACACTATTTACTTTTAACTATTGTAAATAAAAATAAAAAATTACTATTCAGAAAAAATTATTTTCATCCCATTGAATAAAATTTTAATTATTGATGACAACTGTGTATGTCAGATTTTTTGAAATTTAATTCACAGAAGCAGTAAAATTATGTTTTATGCAAATTTTTATATGTTCCTAGAGGGTTGGTAAAAGACGTTAAAAAATATCAATAAACTTTTATATGTTTAATTTTATAATAAAATGACTCTAATGAATTAAATTGGAATAATATATATATTATTTATATATTTTTACTTTAAGAAAAAAAATTAATTAAAAATTATTATTTAAATTAAAAAGTGGGTTTTATCTACAATGTAGTGTTTTTCACTATTCATCCAAAATTGAATGTTTTTAGAAAAATACCAAAAAATCACCTAGAGATAATTTTGTTATTCCAAATTCAAAAATGATTTCAATTTTACCAAATTAATAACATATATTTTTCATTAATTAATTTAAAATTAATTCTCTTTGTCAAAACCAGAAAGCAGGGTTTTAAGAAGTAAAAACTATCAAAAGATTGATATGATTTTATGTACATTTTAAATGTGAAATTACATCCAATGGAATAAATTATATTTAATGATAAAAATATAATTTAATGATACATAAACCAATCAAATTTATAATTTAACACAATAAATATGTTTTATTAAAAAATATGTTTTTAATTAAAATTTAGTATTTTTCATTATTCATAAAAAAAATGAATGTTATTAGAAAAGTTCAAAAAATATATCCAAAAAAATTTATTTCCCAATACTAAAGAAGATTTTAATTTATTTAAATGAAATATATAAAAGTTTAAAATATTGTATTTAAAAAGGGTTCTCTATTAAAATGTGGAAAAACTGTATTTCATGGAAAATATAACTTTTATCAAAAAAATAGAATTGTTCTTTATAATATGTTTAAGAGACATAAAAGTTGAATTTTAAAATTATATAATATATATATAAAATAAAAAATGTTGTTAATACTATTTATAACTACTTTTTAAATGGCTATTTTGATATGTCGTTATGTGCTTTAACATGGTGTTACGTGTAACATAAGCAATTCTATTATTTCAAAGAGATAACGTACAACGAAATCTAGCCGTGTTGCATTATACCCTCTATCAATTAATTATTTCCTCGCAATTTGAAATTTTTCATTGATAATAAATGG
The DNA here is from genome assembly GCA_963277665.1 of Viscum album. Taxonomy (NCBI): domain Eukaryota; kingdom Viridiplantae; phylum Streptophyta; class Magnoliopsida; order Santalales; family Viscaceae; genus Viscum; species Viscum album. Next base: position 31,238,659 of record OY728166.1, on the reverse strand, counting down.
TGGAAATAGAAAATACCTTTGTAGAAAACCCACATCGAAAATAGAGTTAATAAAAATTAGTCTTAATAAGAGACAAATTGAAATGAAAAATTCACCTTCAAATTAAGGTTTCGAATAGAAGAACATTGGTGGAAATTATAGACACATAATTTTAGGAAAAACATAAATATTTATAGATATAGTTTGAGGTCATCAATCACAAAAAAGTGAACAATAAAAGGAAAATTTAGGGCCTCAAATCTATAAATATATTATGATTTAAAATATCATCTGTTCAACAAAACATAAGGTATTAGGAAAAGCCATTTTTGGTTTATAGTTAATTTAACTAATGTTTAAGAATTAATTTCCTCATCTAATAAGAAACAAATACTTGACAAGTAGAGTTTCATATTTTAAATAATTTCTACCACAAACTCATATTTCACTCAAAAAAATGAATAGGACTCAAAATTATTCGATTTAACTTAATTTTAGAGGGTTTTAAAAAAATAGATTTTATAATTCATATTTCATACAATTTAAAAAAACTAAATTATACTAGCTATTAAATCATGTAGTCCAGTGGTTTGTGGTGCACCCTTTTCGCCCTTCAGTAATTGGTTCAAGTCTCACAACCTTGCCGGATGCGACAGGTTGTCGCCCGACATTCGAGTTTTCCTTTTTATAACAATCCAGAAATAATATTATGAAATTATTTAACCTTAAATAATTTTATAAAATTTCAAACATAATCCATTCCAACCTTTAGACTTATCCACAATACATTATTCCAAACTCCACGTCCAAAATTTATAAGTATGGTCCCTTAACATACATGTGAATACCTTCATCGTGTATTATCTTAAAACATGGTAATAAAATAAATTACCAGAAAACCATATTCAATATGTCCATTCTTCCTCATTCCTTGTGGAAAACATAGAATTTTTGGTATACTCTTTAAATCCAAAAATGATGAAAACTTATACAATGATGGAATAAACAAAAAATTAATTAGTTTTATTATAGTCAATAATATCTAATATAATTTTTCCAAATCAATAATATCCTATTCTAAATAGATTATATGAGTTTCATAAACATGTTAAGGCTTATATTTTCCAAAAACATATATTTTCCAAAATGTTAAACTTGAAATTGTGTAACTTTACATGGTACCATAAAATGTCAAATCTTTAATGAAATCGTATTGCAGTACAATCCTTATATACTATATAATTCTTATAACTAGTACATCATTAATAAAATACTCAAATGATAAAATTATCCAATAACAACTTTAGAACACTAATCATTCCTATTCATCTGAGGTAGTATCATAACTTGATTATTATCCTATCTCATCATTTGGGGTATACTCTTATGATTGGGACATTGATTCGTGTAGTGTCCCAACAGATTGCAGATTAAGCATTGTACATTTGAATCCATTTTCATACCCTCGAAGTCATGAATGTGGTGTCCATTTTCTCCACACTTATAACATACTCCCATTACCTTCAATCATGTACCAAGGTGATTCCTTCCACTTCTAGCACATGTATGAAAATTCTTATTTCCCTTCTTCCCTTTATCCATATTTTTTCATCCTCTTCATTTCTTGCATCCCATTAAAGCCATATGACTCAGATAATTCATTAATTATCTTATTAACACATGATACCATTTCTTCATATGATGCAGATATGTGGGAGACTATTTCCCTTCTAAATTTTGGCTTAAGACCATGAATGATATGATCCTTCTTACTCTTTGGATCATTTTTACTGCTTGAGTTCGCATCCCTTCTACTGGGTGCCATTTATAAATGATTTCATACACTAGGAATGATCATTTCATAATGTATAATCCAAAAAATATATAAAATATCAGAATTAATTGAATATTTACACACATCTAGTCTCATAATCATAACATTGGTTTTTTTGGTGACATATTTACTCATAAATCCTTCATAATGGTTTGTAAAGAGAATATGAAATATCATATGAATATCCCCCAGGGAGTGTCAAGACAGGTTCGCAATATAGCCTGATGTTGTGTACCAAGATACCATGGGTCAAGACCACCTTGTTAGCATTTTCACTCCTTGGTACACCTATGCCATAACCATGTCCACTTGTATTATCTAGAAAGGGATGTATTACATGGAAAAATTACACAATATCTACATTAACAAAAAAATTTGAAGTTCTTCTATAGTAATCCTCAAAATCTATCATTTGGTATTGTTTCCTAATCATATTTTATATAAATATAATTTACAACGTTATTTAAAAACTTCTTCGGATACCAACTGTAACGACCTGACCCGAGTTACCCAGAGTCAGTGCATTATTTTAAAACATTGGAAATATTACAAGGAATCAAGTCCGGATGGACCGATAATGTTAACAGTATTGGAAAATAGATTACATACATGAATGTTACATTACACATTCAAACATAAAACACTACATAAAAAATTCTTTTGGGAAACCCATTATTCTCCTATCTCAAATATTCATATCAATCATTATAAATTTCCTAGAATATTGGTAAATCAAAACATAAGAAATGGGTGAGCTCAGATGCTCAGTAAGGGTAAATTATATAGCGGAAGATATATTCTTTTGATGCAAAATTTATAATAATAAAACGTCCTTTTAAACATAATTAATTGAAAATAAATCAAACATTACCATATAAATATTAAAATTGATATTCTACTAGTCAAATAATCACATGTAATAAATAATTTTATAATGAGGTAATTAATAATGTCGGACATCATAACCACATATTTGAGGCCTCAAGCCAAGAATACAAATAATAATTTTTTCATGATTTTTTCTAAGACACTCATTTGACTAATGATACATACCAATACTTCGAGGGGATATAAAGGGATGCTCCCATCACATAATAAGTCATATGTATTACTCATACAAAAAGTGTAAAACATAACATAAACATTCATATTAAAAATATCATATGAAATATCAATACAAAAAAACATAAACCATGAATGGTATAAAAATATCACATCCCCAGTCAAACAGATCATAACTCATTCAATACAACATTGAACATTTTATTATAATTAATAAACCTCAATTCTGAATATTATCTAATAATGGATGTTCACATAGTTGAAAATGATCTAAAAAACTCTTTGATTGAAATATCTCTTTTTCATGAAATCGTTTTAGAGTCACACAATTTAGAATGGAATACATTTTAATAGACATTTTTAATCAATGTTTACCATAACACTGAAACAATTGGAACGAATTAACATTTTAAAACAATCATTTACATAAAAATAAATCCGTAAAACTAATTAGAAAACATGGAAATTAATGGGAATGATTTAGAAGAATAAATATTTAAACCATTTAAAATGATGTTTTAGATGAAGAGTCCATTAAAAAGAATCCTTTTAAAAACTATTTTATGAAATATAGACATGGTTGATAAATATGTCCCAGTAAGAACATACACATAAACAATCTCAAATAATTATGAGATTTCAGAACATGGGGATTTTTTATTAATCATCAAGAAGAGAGACAAAGATGACAAACAAGAGAGGCACATTCAAGGGGGCCTAAAAAAATGAAAATCAAGGGTGTGTTCCCGATCAAAAGCCGCACACTCATGGGGTAAAGAGCCCAATGAGAAATAAATAATAGAAGGGTCATATAGGCTACCTTGGGATGCCAGAAAATCAGTAAGAGCATTACACATGAACGTTGTTTCTGTTTTAAGATAATATCTTATGGAATTATATAAATGATGTATATTAATCTACATAAATATATATTATTCTAGTATAAATATTATCTCATATATCTCAAACTTAATCATTATATATATATATATATATATATATAATTCTTGAATGGTGATCTTTGAAGATGAGTCTCATCGTGTCGTGGATACGGTAAGTCGTACGTATGCATGAGGGAAAATATGATTCAAGCGATGGTAAAATGGTGTGTATTTGGATGGTATATTATATATAAATAATCATTAACAAGTTATATTCATTATTTAAATTAATTATACTCATTATTATACCCATCCAAATAATGTAGTGTTGAATAACAAACTACACCACGATGTGGAGATGGTACGTCGTGTGTATGCATGTATGGTGACATTGTCATTCATAGGATGGATATTATAATATATCTGGTTTTATCATATTTATAAGAAAATATCATTATGTAGATGGAACTTTATTTATTATCTTAGTATGGTAATAACAAGGAATGAGGAAGTGGAAGAAGTGATGATCTTTGGAAGAGGTGATAAAATAAATACATCTTTTCAGGTGTTTCCTTTTGATTTTAACAAAATGCCCCCTTAGGTTGGATTAATGAACCAAGTAAGGAATATAGGTGGAATAAATGGTAGTTTGGAGGATTTTTTTCAGGGTTCATCCAAGAAAAATGGCTTTGGAGGTGTGAAGTTAAGAGAAGGTGGAGTACCCTTTTATAAGAGCTGTGAGGGGCACTTTTGGAAAACCGTGAATTATTATTTTATTATAAAATCATTTTCAGGTTTTAATAGTTCCAAATGGATTTATTTTGAGGATATTGTTGGGATGGTTCTAAATCCTCTTTACCAATTGGTTTTATAAATGTTTAGGTCACCATATTAACATTATCTTTTAGATTTAACCCTTAGTAAAATCGTTCAACTTTTACTTTGACTTCTTTTATTATTATAATACCTAGTTAATAAAAATACTATGAATTGAAAATAGAAACTAAAGTGGTTCATTAATAAAATATATATCATTATATATATGCATTGGCCACACCATACATTTTTAAGACTATTATATAATTTAATAAAATAGTATTTCTTTTAAAAACTCGTTTATGTCAAATTTGACACTAGTTTGCATTTGGTTTTTGTGAAAGTCATAACAACATGATTACATTGAAAGAAAATTCATTAAATCAACTATAACATGTCATATTCTCCATGAAAATTCATGGAATTCCTCAAAAGTTTCAATTTACATTTATTTTCATATTTATAACAACAATTATTTTAGTCAATCGTTAATAAGGTAATTACTGCATCATTATTTTTGTCGTAAATAAAATTAATTATTTAATTTATAAAAATTAAAAAAAATACCATGATGTAGGAAATCCTTTTATATTTAAAATAAATTTTTATAGATGAATTTATCTTATTTATAACCCTATATTGAAAATGGTTTAGTTATTAAAATTAGAATTTATCCCTTTGAACTCTTCATTAAATAAAATATAATAAATGTCGTAATATAATCCAAGTGGATCAAGAAGGATCATATTTTTATCTTAATGATGGTTTTGTTAAAAATACACATATCCAAAAGAACTAGGACATGTGTTGAGGTATTTATAATAACATTTTTACCTTTAATTACCCAATTTACTTTTAACCCTAATAAATACAAATCAAAAGTTATTATTAAGCAAAAAAATATCTCATTGAATCACATTTTACATACTAATGACAACTTCGTTTGCCTATTATTTGAATTTCAATTCACAGAAGTGGTAAAATTACATTTTCTTCAAATTTTCAAATATCCCTATAAGGTGAGTATAAGACGTTAAAGAAGATCCCTAAAACTTTTATATATAATCTTTTTATACAATTACTCCAATGAATTACATTATAATAATATATGTATTATGTATTTATTTTCACTTTAAGAGATATTTTTAATTAAAAACCATTATTTTTATGAATAAGTTTGATTTATCTACAATACAATCTTTTTCACTATTCACAAAAATTGAACTTTTTCTGAAAAATACAAAAAAATTTCCCAAAGATAATTTAGATATTCCAAAATTAACAATGATTTTGATTTTACCTAATAAAAAATTTTAATTTTATTTAATAATTTAAATTTAATTCCAATTGTCAAAATGAGGAAGTAGGTTTTTAAGAAGTAAAAAATATCAATATATTAACATGTGATTATTTACAGTTTAAATTTCAAATTACATCCAATGACATAAATTTTATTAAATGATAAAAATATAATATAATGATACCTTAAAACCACACAAATTTATAATTTAACACTATAAATTATTTCTATTAAATACTTTTTGTAAATTAAAATTTAGTATTTTTTACTATTCATCGTATTAAGAAAGATATCAATAAAGTACCAAAAAAATATCCAAACTAAATTTTTTTGTTCCACATATAAAGAATAATTTAATTTCATTAAATTTAATATATTAAAAATTTAAAATATTAGATTTAAAAAGGTCTCGCCATTAAAAGGCAGAAAACCTACATTTTATGAGAAATACATCTTTTATCTGAAAATTTGAATTTATCCTTATATTATTTTTGAAAAACACAAAATATGAATGTTTAAATTATATAGGATATATATAAAATTAACAATTTGGTTAATAGAATTTATAACCCCTTTTTAAATAACTTGTTTGATATGTTGTGATGCATTGGAACTTGGTGTTGCATTTAGTGTAAGCTATTTCATTATTTTAAAGAGATAACGTACTGTGAAATCTTGGGGTGTTTCTCTATTTATAAATTACCATTGGAGATCATTTAATTGAAATAAAATTTTGTTTCAAGGTATGCAACCAACGGTTCATTTCTTACACATTTAATAATTAGTTATTTAAGGTCTCACATTTGAGCTATACTGGAAAAAACCATTTATGTTGACATAGAAACATTAATTGACCGACTATTTTTTTAATCCACTCTAAATATTTGATTCCAAATAAAAAATATATCAATTTGGGAATTTCACCATGTTGTAGGCTATGTAAGTTATAATATTAATTTGGGATGACACAAACATGACACATGAATCTTTATGGCCCTATGATGATGCATGATCAATACCTACCTTCCATACAAGGGAAAGTGTAGTTGAGAATCCATAATAATAATGACATCAAAAAATTAGGTGTGTCTCCCAACATTGATATCAATACATCTATAATGGGAATAATCTATAACATTACGTCCCTTTCCTAGGACACATGATTTTTTCCATTACATGGGTTAGCTACTCCCAGGAACATGCTCATTACCAAATTTTGACATGTTCTTAGTGTCATGTATAATAACTAATAAAATAATACAAAAGTAAAAAAAAGAGAAATTGTACCATATTTTAACGTCCAAGACCGAGTTTACTCATATGTAACTGAACTCAGTTGACCACATGGACTTCATTATGCCACCACATATACAATAGGATACTAACTAGTACTTAGAGTCTTTGATGGTATGGTGGGGATACTATACCCTTAAAATAAAAGTGTAGGAAAAGAGAATAAAAGAATAATAATCAATGAAAAAAGTATAAAGAAATAATTTCCTATTCGTAATTCATCAATATATAATAAATTTGAAGATGAAATAAGAATATCAATATACTAAATGATGTCATGTATGTATTCAATATAAAATGAAAATATAAGGAACTAGAGAATATGATATATAAAACATGATATATAAAAATGAACTAAATATCAGAATCTATATAAAATTTCATCATGAGAATAAAATTGACCAACAACCACAATTCTCCATCCTAGTACACAAACTAAAGTGTCCAATGTATCACACTTCCTATTGTTCCTACCCAAATTTATGATGTGCATCAAGGTACCAATCGATGTCCTAAATAATGATTGACATAACCTCGGTAGTCCAACACCAACATTATGTAGCACTATCCAGTTAGTGAATATATAATGAACCATGTGTATGTAATAGTGAATACGAATTTGTAAAAAAATTAACTACATCGGTCTGCATCCCTCACAAGACAACATATCGAAATTAGCTACATCGGTCTAAGATGAAATGCCTCTGAGAAATTAGCATTTACATTATATATTTATAAGGACAAGGAACAAATTATACAACCATAGAGTCCATGTAATAATTATATTCATGAATGGTTTCATAATTCTAATGGAATTTTATCTCCGAGATGATGAAAAAAAAGCTATAAAAGTTGTAAATCCATTACCAAACCCAAGTATTTTATTTTTATTAACCAATAAATCAATTGATTTAATTTATTTTCACCCTAATCCCATCCCATGTTTTATATAAATAGGACCAAGGTATTGATTTATGATTACTATGAAACCATCACCCTAGGAGTCGATCCATCATATTCTTTATGGGAAACCAAGTATACATCAAGTCAAACTATAATGAAATTTCCCTCTATAAAATCATTTTAATTCAATATATTGATCCCATGTATCACTCATGGAATAATAAAATTTAATTTACTTGGAGCATGTCCTTTTTATTCAATATATGTAACCCAGGTGTTACTCATTGAAAAATATTGGGTCACCTTCTAGGTGATCCTATACATTGAATCTCATATAGGAATCCTTGTATCACTGATTCCATGAAGAAACTAATTTACTATCCATTTAATTTATTATTCTTGATGACCCCATCCATGTTTTTCTGAGTCACATACCATGAATCACCCTCGATATGACTTGAAAGATGGTCATGGGATATTATTTAAACCAAACCATTCAATAATTCACTTATTTTAATTTGGATAATTAATTCATATGGGAAACTTAAGATATAAACTAGAAGAATCAAGTGAATATGTTCAAAACCAAACATTCTCACTTAGTATAGTTAAAATTACATTTCAATCATAATAGAAAGATCAACACACATGAATTAGTAGTTCAGTTTATTTTCAAAGAAAAAGGTTTATGGTCTTTTAAAAGTGACACACTAATGGGTGGTTCACATCGTGGTAGACATTCTTTGAAAATGAACATAGGTTTCGAGGACTAGTCTATGAAAGAAAATATTCATAAATATAATTTATTTTAAATTTATGAGTTATCACATGGAAAGTATAGTGTGAAGCATGAAAATACATAATATAAACATCAAGAAATTTGGGTAAAGAGAATTGGATCATAAAAAATATCTTTTTAGATGTCTCCTCATCACGTATCAGCTTCATATTCGAGATAGAACTGCAGAAATATATGATGTAACCAAATACCATAACAATTATACATATCAGCTGAAAATGATTTATATTTCAACAAACTGTTATAATCTAGGTAAATATTCAAGTGTATAGAAGTGATTAATGATATAGATCTAATGTAAAAATAAACAAGTGAATGATACATCATATGTAAGAGGTATCCAAATTCCTAAAGGGATAGGGGAGATCAACCTCATGGTGGACAGCTTAGAGGAAATGAGGGAGAAAGGGAAGAAATTTTAATTTAATTTGAAGGATGAAAAAATGGAAAATTCAGACACTTTTTAAGGGGTACATGTTTGGTTACATAGTTGGCCAAATTGTGCCACAACAATCTGACAAAATTATCTCATAGAAAACACCCCTAGCATTGTCTGAACCTAGTTCCGTAAACCATTCGCAGCCTGTGAGGACCACCTCTATAAACAATATTCACCAATTCATGAGACCACACATCCTTAGGTTCATTTCCTGATAAACCATGAGACACCCACTAAGGACCGCAAGGTTTAGGTGTCTAGTTATCAATAATTGTACACTAATCATGTTACACACCTATTTCTACAAAAAAAACTAGATCTTAGGGCTCCAAACAACGCCCATGTATTCATGAACTCATCCCTAAACTCGTATTAATTTCATTAGAGTGTTAAAATATACTTAATTAATAATCAATGGATTCAAATGTAATATTTTTTTTTGATGTTATTGATATTCCTAATTTCAATTCCCATGGTGAGCTATAAAACTCACAATGTACCCCCTTTCCACCAATAATGGAACAAGGAACCACCCATGAAATAACACCCAACATAAATCATCTTCGGAAAATACCTTTTTACCATTACCCTAAAAGACATAGTATCCTTCTCATCTACTTTAGATTCTACACAATTCAAATCCTCCGCCTATTAAAAAATGTATGATTTCGTAACCATTTATTATAATAAATATATACTTCAACCTCAATCTATATAATGAATTTCTAAAAGCTCCTAAATTACTCTCCAAACATCTCTAGAATCTTTAAAAACATGTCCTTGTGACTTCTTAATCATAATATAAACCAATAAATTCAATTTTTCATGGGTTTAAGATATTAGTTGGTCAATTTTCTTTTTAATCTTCATCCACATTCATTGATAAATATTGAAATCATAGAGATTGAAATTTACGATAATCTATTTTGATATGAAAATTCCACAATGTATTCACTGATGATGTAGTGATACTATAAAAGTATGGTAAACACCAATTCCAGTAACACAATTTCAAGGGAGAAATTGTTTAATTATAAGGAAGTGAAAACCTATAACCATATGAGATCTCTACCCAAAAAATTATCAAGAAAATTTCTTAAATGAGATTCTAAGAATCATATAAAAAATACAATATAACTATATCCTTTGGAAAAAAATAACATTAACTCTAATTAACATAACCTCAATGTATCCAAAATCCCTTATACTGATCAGCCTATATTAATTCCAAGTCCAATTTGGATCGATACTTGTTCATATATCAATATTACATCTTAATAGATCCATGTTATTTAATTAATATTATGATCCATGATAAAACCACAATGGTGTATTGTCTTTTGATACTAGATACCAATTCATCATAAACATTAATGACCATAAACATATCCCAAAAAGATAATTCCATATAGTATTATTCTTATAAATACTATATATACAACCTCTATTTGTAATGGGGGAAATTAATCATTAGAAAGGGTAAGTTAAGATGATAAATAAATATAAAAATTCCGACATCAATGTTCAAATATTCATTACATGAAAATAAGATATTGAAACATTGATATATAAATTTAAAAATAATAAAAAACAAATCATACATCATATTCATCAATCATGGTATATATAATTATATTCCATTGGAGATGATTCATACGGGAATCAAAAAACATGATCCATGGGAGAATAAAATTAGTAGAAGAAATTTTTTTTTGGCATGCACATGATCATAAAAAATCATTTCCATTGTAAAGGCTAACATCCCAGACAATCATAGTGGAAATTTTTCACTCTTGATTCTACCATATACTTAGTCAAGGTTCACACCCAATGTAACGACCCAATGTTTTTCAATGGAAATTAACTTCTTTTATTTATGTCATAAAATAACATGAAAACACAAAATAATTAACTACTAAGTGATAAGTGACTTTTAAACATAATTTTGTCACTTCTGTGTTTGGAATTATAAATAATCCAACATACAAGGTTGTGTTCAAGATGATTTTTGGAGTCTAATGAATGAATTTTTTCTCGATGAATAGTAATGTACCCCTAGAAATAGTAACATACCCTTATGAATTGTAATATGAACCCTATGAATAGAAAATCATCCAACATAATAGTAACCTTACCCATGATTAATTAAATAAAATTTATACATCATAGAAAGTGACAATTTGACCTTAGTAAACGTTTTGGTTTTCTGTAAGTCATAAGTAATTAATTATAATTAATTAATTAATTTAAAAGAAAATTTAATTCCCTAAAATGTATTCATAAATAATTTACTCAATGTCTTATAGTTTTTAATTAATTTTATAAGACCCTTCGTAAATTTTGAAAGCACTATAAAATCAGTTTTAATCATAAAAACTGTTTTTTAAGTAAATTATGATATTAATTAAATATTAAATTAATAATATTTAGAAAATTATTTTTGAAAAATAGACTTCATTTTTGGATTCTACACATCTAAAGATGATTGGGGTAAATTTTTGTGATTTTTCTGAGATACTTGAATTTTTTATGAATAGTGAAATAACGTAATTTACAAAAATATGCTTAATAAGCTAATTATAGAGTCATGTGTGATGTTCTACTGATGTAAGCCCAATTGTTTCGGGATCACATGATACAATTACTATTATTTGTCATTAAATACTCATTATTCATTGTCTTAGGGGAAATTAATAAACTAATGAATTTTATATTATGGAAACCCCTCTCCCTTCCACTATAAAAGCCACCCTTCACACCCTCATTTCTTCACACCACTTAAGCTCCAATCCTTCAATAAACTCTTCCCAAAAACCTTCCCTATATCCTCCCCCAAGTCCAAGAGCTTATGGTCTCATCAAAAGACCATGCTTTGGACCTTAAGGAGGTTCTCAAGAGGAGGATTCAAGAGGTAATTTTTCTCCCTCTTCTCCATTAATTTCTTTTCAAGTTAAAGTTCATTTCTTGATCTCTCCACACCTATATTCATCCAAATGGTACTTTAACTCCATTATTTTACATTAAATTTAATTATATGATTATAATGGGATATTATATCATCCAACCCCCTTTCCCTTTTCATTTAATTTTATTATACAGAACGTTGTTCGTGAGGTGTTAATTTATCACCTTCAAGAACAACATGATTTATTCTTTCATTTCTACCTTCAGATCTGGTAATCCAACAGTTTTAATGGTTGAACCAGAATATGTTATATGTATTATGTCCTATTTAATGTTCTGTAACTCACTTATGAACATATTACTAAGTGATAAATTAAAACAAGTTCTTTGTGATTGAAAAACCGACCAAATTAACCCAAAAAATCTTCATTTAATTCGTATCTAATGATTCATCCACATGGATATAATATGATTCATTATAAGATCATTCAAACTCCAATAATATAATTAATAAAATTTAATACCAGTTCTGGATGTTTACCCATGTTCTAAACGAACTTCAATTTATCAATACAAGTGAACCACCCAAGAAAAACCAAAAAAACGAACATCCCTGAACAATGTTTTTAAACACTATAATTCATCCAATGGAACATTAAATGACATAATAAAACCATAATGAACACTATTAATGTATAAAAGGTTCTTTAATTTATAATTAATGAATATAATATCATTATACAGGACATTAAAGATAAGAAATCATTCAGATACACGGTGAGGGGAAATTCTTGAACCCAACTTCCATCCTTCGGGTTCTCCCTCTTTCAGTCCTTTTGATATGGTTACTCCATAAAAATATTTTCTTCATAACTGCCTTTAATATTCTGGGATATACATGTCTGTCACTGGTATTTATGAAAAACCAATTGTTTTCCCCAAGAACTCTTCTTTCAAGAACATACCTTTTACTTCTCATTCAAGATTGACGGTTCTTGTAACATGTATGTTATTACCTCATTATTTTGGGGAACCAATGTTTATGAATATGTTATTATGAGATGAAACCCATTACTTGTCATGGGTTAATTATTTTAATTTATGTTATATTTTCATTTTGTCATGCATGATAAATGATAATGTTATGATGTGACGGGTGCACCCAGAATTATATAGCGCAATATGAATGTTTAAATGTGACGAGTGAACCCAGAATTATACAACGCTCTAATGCATTGGGTAAAGTGATTAATCTCATGATTACATGTAAAATATTGTGTTAAAAAGATGTTATCTTGGTTCACAGGTATGTGTTGTTTTTAACTACTATGACATGATGTTTCATTTTTATGCATTGCCACATTTCAAGTATTTTATTTATGCCCCTATCATGTTCAAGATATTTTGCCTAGGTTATGATTATACTCACCACATGCTATATTGTTCCTATATGTCCTCTTACTGGCCTTTTAGCTCACCCATTTTGATGTATATTCTCAGGTGTCTACATGTACTAAGGATATTACAAGTGCCAATAAGAAGCTAAAGAAGAAAAAATTAAATAAATGATTATGCTTGATGTTGTATTTGTTATGTATTGTCCTAGTTTTCCCAGGACACTAAACCATTGGATCATCTATGAGTAATACTATTATTATTTTTATCATTGAAATGATGTAATATTAAAGTAAGAAAATGCAGTTTCATTATAGTTGGTATCAGAGGCATGTTTTTGTTAATTTGTGAAATAGGATTAGTGAACCCTAGGGAAAAACTACAGCATGAGCCTAAGTAAAAATATACACAAAAAATATTTACATAGGGATCCCATATGTTAGGTTTTTGGTATAAATTGTTTAAATGAATAAGTTACTCATGAATTGTTTACTTATGTTTTGTTCTAACCTTTTCAATTTTAGAAAATGGTGGGAACCAGGAGAAATCAGGCCAACAACTTGTGTGAGGGACAGTGCAACGATTGCCTGAACGACATCCCCAATGATTTGGGAGGTGGAGTTCAAAATTTCATGGGGATTCTTACCCAATTATCTCAGGTTATGAACAATAACCATAATAATTTGGAATATCCTCCTTCACCAAAGAGGGAGCAACTGTCTATCAAATTTTTTATGTGGGAACGACCACCGACGTTTAGTGGATCTTTCGATCTACTAGTTGCGGAACACTGGGTTAACTCCATGTAGAATATCATTTTTGTTCATCACTGTTCTAAGATGGAGAATGTGACCCTAGCCATTTATCGTTTAGATGGAGAGTCTGATCAAAGTTGTGCTTTGATTAAGAACACCAAGCCCAGGGAGGAAATTGAAGAGATGGAATGGGAAGACTTTAAGATAATGTTTCATAATAAGTATTTTCCACGAAATATTCATATAAAGATGGAGAGAGAATTTATATAGCTCAAGAAAAAATAATGAGAATCTGTCACAACCTATGTAATGAATTTCACAACGCTTTCAAGGAACCCTTCGGGTTTTGTTATCAACAATGATAGAAAAATTGATAGATTATTTAGTGGATTAAAACCACACCTTCAAAAGGATATTGAAATTAGGGACTTTGGGAGTTATGAAGAAGTTGTTTAGTGTTCTCTCAAAGCAGATATGGAGTTTGGATAATGGTCCCAAGGCTATGGTGATAAGAAAATAAAGGTGGAGCTTCTTACTGGTGGATCTAATGACAAAGGTGGGAAGAAAAATCAACGACCCACATGCCAAAAATGTGGGAAGTTACACCATGGGAAATGCCTCAAAGGTACAAGGAAGTGCTTAAAGTGTGGGAAATAAGGACACCATGCTCAAGAGTTTATAAAAGAAATGAAAATGAAGGAGGATTTAGCCGATAAAAGGATAGAACCACTCATGGTTCAATACTACAACTATAGGGAGCTAGGCCACTATGAAAACCAGTACACTAAACCTCGAGTTCTCGAGGGTAATCAGCGTCAACAACCACCAAATCTAAAGGAACAAGGGAAGGATTATTACATAACTACCGTAAAGGTGGAGTATGATAATGAATTCATACAAGGTAAACTTCCTATTCACTCAATAATGGGAAAATTCTTATTTGATTCTGGTTCTACTCGTTCCTTTATATCTTGCAAGTTTTCTAGAACTATAGAATCGAATCCCTGAAACTGAGACGTAGCGATATATGTAAACACACCAAGTGGTGAAATCATTTCAACCCATGTGTTTGAATCTTCTCTTGTTGGTGGTTGTGGGAAGATTCTTCCAGAAAATATCGTAATACTTCCCTTGGTGGAATTCGATGCTATAAAGAGAATGGATTAGCTCTCGTTATATAGAGCACATATCAACTGTCCGAAAAAGGAAATATCTTTTCATATTTCAAACCATCCCAAGCTCCTCTACAAATGAAAGTAAGATCATGAATCTCCTTTGAAAATCCTGCAATGGTGTGGGTGTTGATTCCCTATGAAGAATCATACCTCTCCCAAATGGTTGATTTGGTGGAATGTGAGAACCTTGAGGAAATGCCCATCGTGAGGGAATACAGTGATGTATTTTTTGAAGAGTTACCCAGAATTCCCCCACATTGTGAGGTAGAGTTCTCAATTGAACTCATACCTGGAGCGACTCCTATCTTGAAGTGTCCCTATAGGATGGCTCCTATCGAACATGAGGATTTAAAGAATCAGCTGCAAGAGCATCTGGACAAAGGTCTCATACGCCCTAGTGCATCACCTTGAGGTGAACCAGTGCTATTTGTGATGCAAAAGGATGAAAAAATGTGGATGTGCATCGATTATCGGGAACTCAACAAGATCACCATAAGGAACAAGTATTCTCTCCCAAGGATTGATGGCTTGTTTTACCAGTTAAGAGGATATCAATACTTCTGAAAGGTGGATCTTCGTTCTGGATATCATCAGGTAAAGGTGAAGAAGGGAGATATTCAGAAGACTGCCTTCCGTACATGGTATAGGCACTATGAGTTTTTGATGATGCCCTTCAGACTTACTATTCCCCTGAAATCTTCATGGATTTGATGAAGAGAGTCTTTGGACATTACCTCAAAAAATTTGGGGTTGTGTTTATCGATGATATTCTCATCTACTCTAATTGGAAGGAGGAACATATAGAACATATAAGACTTTTGTTGGCAACATTGAGAAAGGTGAAGTTGTACGTGAAGTTCAGCAAGTGTGACTTTCCTATGAATCAAGTCATGTTCTTGGGACATGTGATCATAAGTGAGAGAGTTTTTATGGATCCTTAAAAGACAATGGTGATTGAGGAATGGCCCAGGCCCTCTAGTGTCATAAGAAATCCGTAGTTTTCATGGATTAGTTGGGTACTACCGACGTTTTTTTAGAAACTTCTCATGATTATCAAGCTCTCTAACTACATTAATAAGGAAAGGGGTAAAGTATGTCTGGATGGAAGAATGTGAGGAAAGCTTCAAGGAGCTAAACACAAGTCTAATCACGACACCTGTACTCACACTACCAAAATGTGGAGAATGTTTTTTGATATATAGTGATGCTACAAACAAATGCTTGGGTTGTGTACTCATGAAAAATGATAATGTGATAGCATATGCCTCACGATAGTTGAAGATCTGTGAGCAGAACTACCCGACACATGATCTAGAGTTGGAAGCCTTGATTTTTTCCTTGAAAAATTGGTGGCACTACCTTTATGGTGAGAAGTTTGACATATACACCGACCACAAGAGCCTAAAGTATATATTCACAAAAAATGATCTCATCATGCATCAAAGGAGGTGGTTAGAGCTAATAAAGGATTATGATGGCTCTATTCACTATCATCTTGGAAAAGGCAAAAAAGGTAGCTGATGCTCTAAGAAGAAAAGAACATGTTGCTCTATCCATGTTACGGATTGAGAAAGACCCTTTCTTCTTAGATATGCACGGGATGGATTAGGAAATCATAAGGGTAGGGGATACATCCTACCTTGGCCAAATGATTCGCAACCATCCATCTAGGAGAAGATTAAGGAAGCACAATGGGATGGTGTGGAGATACAAAAGAGGGTGAATGCAGTAAATGAAGGTAAGCTGGAAGAGTTCCATATCGACGATGACGTTGTGATTTGATTTGGAATGTGGCTTTGTCTGCCTTCATCACCCGGGAAAATGAAGGAGATATTGGACAATTCACATAGCTCAACATTCTCTATCCATCCTGGGAGTACAAAGATGTACTGTGATCTCCGAGAACACTTCTGGTGGGGTAACAAGAAGAAGAATATTGCGAAATATATATCAAGGTGCTTGGTATGTCAGCAAGTTAAATTCAAGTGACAAAATTCCAACGGTATGATGCAACCATTGCCTATACCCATATGGAAATGGGAAAATGTTACTCTGGACTTTTTCATGGGTCACCCAAAGACATAAAAGGGAAATAATGCGATACGAGTTGTGGTGGATCGACTCAGCAAGACTTCCCATTTTATCAATATTTTGGAAGATCTCTCACTTGAACAACTTGAAAAGATATATGTGAAGGAAGTGGTGACACTGCACGGTGTTCCACACTCAATTATCTCTGAACATGATCCATGGATCACATCTATGTTCTGGAGGAGCCTTAAACATGTTTTGAGTACTAAATTAAATTTCAGTACAGCCTATCAACCCCAAACTGATGGCCAATCTAAAAGGACTATTCAGACGATTGAAGATATCCTAAGAGCCTACTCTCTATACTTCAAAGGTAGAAGGGATCAACATCTCCCATTAGTTGAGTTCTCACACAATAATAGCTTCCAATCAAGTATTCATATGGATCCATATGGAATGCGATGTAGAACTCCAACCTGTTGGGATAAAGTTTGAGAAAGGAAGCTACTTGGACTCGATCTTGTTCAAGAGATGATAGAGAATGTTCAAGTCATCCAGAAACACATCAAAGCTTCTCAAAGTCAGCAAAAGAGATATGCCGACAACGGTCGAAGGGACTTGGAGTTCGACGTTGGAGATAAAGTCTTCCTTCGATTATCACCAAGGAAGAGAGTAATGTGGTTTGGCAATAACGGGAAGCTAAGCCCAAGATACATTGCCCCTTTGAAATCGTTGACCATATTGGATCTGTGGCCTATTGTCTAGAAATTCCATCAAATATGGCTCATGTTCATGATGTGTTTCATGTATCACTACTGAGGAAGTACATACGAGTCCCCTCACATGTACTAAACCCAGATGTGGTGCAGCTGGATGATGATCTCTCCTATGAGAAGCAGCCAGTAAAGATTCTGGATCAGAGGGATAAGGTACTACACAAAAACACAACCCATCGTGTCAAAGTTTTGTGGAGGAACCATAAGTTTGAGGAAGCAACTTGGGAACAAGAAGAGGCAATGAAGGGGAAACACCCTCACCTGTTTATGTAAAGTGAAATTTCAGGGGTGAAATTTCATTAGGGGGGAAGAATGTAACGACCCAAGGTTTTTCAATGGAAATTCCCTTCTTTTATTTATGTAATAAAATAACATGAAAACACAACATAATGAACTACTAAGTGATAAGTGACCTTTAAACATAAGTTTGTCACTTCTGTATTTGTAATTTTGAAAATCAGACTTAAACAGTTGTGTTCAAGATGATTTTTGGTGCCTAATGAAGCAAATATAATATTCGGTGAATAGTATTGTACCCTTAAGAATAGTAACATACCCTTATGAATAGTAATACGACCTTTATTAATATTAAATCATCCAACATAAGAGTAACCTTACCCATGAATAATTAAATAAAATTTAGACATCGTATAAATTGACAATTTGACCGTAGTAAATGTTTTTGGTATTTTGTAAGTCATAAATACTAAATTATAAATAATTAATTAATTTAAAAGAAAATTTATTTCCCTAAAATGTATTCATAAATTATTTAATCATTTTATTATATTTTTTAGATAATTTTATAAGACCCTATGTAATTTTTGAAAGCCCTATAAAATCAGTTTTAATCCTAAGAACTGTTTTTTAAGAAAATTATGATTTTAATTAAATAATAAATTAATAATATTTAAAAAATTATTTTTGAAAAATGGAATTTATTTTTGGATTATACATGTCAAAAAATGGCTGGGGAAGATTTTTGGGATTTTTCTGAGATACATGAATTTTTTATGAATAGTGAGATACCGTAATTTACAAAAATAAGCAAAATAAGCTAAATATTGAGTCATGTGTGATATTCTGCTGATGTAAAACCACTTTTTTAGGGATCACATGATAAAAATACTATTATTGGTCATTCAAGACTCACTATTACTTGTCTTAGGGGAAATTAATAAACTAATGAATTTTATATTAAGGAAACCCCTCTCCCCTCCACTATAAAAGCCACCCTTCACACCCTCATTTCCTCACACCTCTCAAGCTCCAAGCCTTCTCTAAACTCTACCCAAACTCCTTCCCTAGTCCCTACCCCATGTACAAGAGATGCGGGTCTCATCAAAAGGCCAAGCATAGGCCCTTATGGTGGTTCTCATGAGGGGGATTCAAGAGGTAATTTCTCTCCCTCTTCTCCTTTAATTTCTTTTCATGTTCAAGTTCATTTGTTAATCTCTCCCCACCTATCTTCATTAAAATTGAATTGTATCTACTTTATTGTAAATTTAATGTAATTTAATGATTCAAATGGGATATTATATCATCAAACCCCCTATCTCTCATCCTTTTATTTTATTAAAGAGAACGTTGTTCGTGAGATGTTAATGTATCACCTTCAAGAACGACATGCTTTATCCTTCCATTTATACCTTCAGATATGGTCATGAAACCATTTTTATGGTTGAAACAGAATATTTTATATTTATTATGTCCTATTTAAAGTTCTTTAATAGACTTATGAGCATATTTCTAAGTGATTAATTAAAACAAGTTCGTTGTGATCGAACCGCCCAAATTAACCCAAACAATCTTCATTTAATTCTTATCTAATTATTCATCCACAAGGATATAATATGATTCATTATAAGATCATTAAAACCCATGTAATATCATTAATAACATTCAATATCAGTTCTGTATGTTTACCCATTTTCAACATGAACTTCAATTTATGAATACAAGTGAACCACCCAAGAAAAACCATAAAACGAACATCCCAGAACAAAGTTCATAAACTCTATAATTCATCCAAAGGAACAATAAATGACATAATTAAACCATAATGAACCCTATTAATGTATTAAAGGTTAATTAATTTCTTATTACTGAATATAGTGTCATTATACATGACATTAAATATAAGGAAGCATTTGGATATAAGGTAAGGGGAAATTCTCGAAGCCAACTTTCATCCTTCATGTTCTCCCTCTATCACTCCTTTTGATATTGTTTCTCCTTAAAAATAATTTTTTCATCATTATATTTACTCTTCAAGGATATAAATGTTTTTCACTAGTATTTATGAAAAACCAAATGTTTTCCAAAAGAACACTTCTTTCAAGAACACACCTTTTACTTCTCATTCAAGATTGACTGTTCTTGTGACATGTATGTTATTCCTTCATTATTTTGGGATCCCAATGTTTTTGAATGTGTTCTTATGAGATGAAACCCATTCCTTTTCATGGTATCATTATGTTAATTTATGTTATATGTTTATTGTATCATGCATGATAAATGATAATGTTATGATGTGACGGGTGCACCCGAAATTATACAGCGCTCCAATGTACTGGGTAAAGTGATGAATATCATGAGTAAATGTGAGATTTTGTGTGAACAAGATGCTAGATTAGTTAAAAATTATGTGTGGTAGTTAACCACTATGGCATGATATTTTATTTTTATGCATTTCCACATTTGAAGTCTTTTATTTATGCTCCTCTCGTGTTCATGATCTTTTTCCTATGTTATGATTATGCTCACCACATGCTATATTGTTCATATATATCCTCTTATAGGGCTTCTAGATCACCAATTTTGATACATATCCTCAGGTGGCTACATGTACTAAGGAGAGTACATGTTCCAATAAGAATATAGAGAAGAAGAAAACAAATAAATGTTTATTCTTGATGTTGTATTTGTTATGTATGGTCCTAGTTTTCCCAAGACACAAAACCTTTCGATCCTCTATGTGTAATACTATTATTTTGTTTATCTTTGAAATGATGTAATGGTAATGTAATAAAAGGCAGGTTCGTAATACCCAACACTGTTACAATGGACAAAGTCACGTATTGAATTAGCTTCACTCAATATTCATATACTTATTATCTCATTATATATCAATATTTTCATATATCATTATAGGGATATAAAATGAAGGGACCACCTGTTATGTTATTGATTGGTCCTCTTTGGTCCATTACATTGCTAAAATCTGGTGTGGTAGGTGTTTCATGAGGTCAATGTGACTTATTCCAAACATTTTCCCAATTTCTAGTTCTATGAATACTATTTCTAGAATAATGTCATTTCTTTTTAAAAATTTCTAAAATGGATTCATGAATAGTTTTTGCATAATGGTTCCTTTTTCCTTTGAAAAATTTCAAGAGTTGTGTCCTAAATAGTGCTTCTAGAATGATTTCATTTCCTCCACAAAATTTCTAAAATGGTGTTATGAACACTGTTTATAGAATGGTGTCATTTCATATTCTTAATGTTTAGTTTTTTCCAAATTCCTATAGTTTCTACCCTATAAAATTTTCATTGACGTAAAATGTATTCAAAGCCTTTTTAAGGGATTTATGGCCAACTCAATAACCACAACTCCTATAATAATTTTATTAATTTTGTGGAATCCTTTAATTTTTTAAAACTCATGATTTAACATGACCTGCTTTTAATAGTAAATCTACGATGTCTCTGAACAAATTTTCTATTTAGATCATTTTGAGGATGATATACCCTTATCCTTATTTTCCATAATTTCTTTCCCTAGGAATTGGACTCACATACCATTCTTTCCCATAAAAGTGGTGTAATCAAACATTCATCCTTGAATTATTTCCCATTTATGTTTCCCTGGGTACTTATGTGCACCCCCTGTTTTGGTGCAACTATGAGGTGTCGATCAGTCTTTGACATGAGGTATGTTCAACCTCAATTCTTATAGGTTCTATATGTTTCCTCCAAGTTCTCCTATCCATTAATATGGAATGTGTTATCCATGTTTCTAATGGATCATTATTAGGTGTTGCATGATGCATTCATGCCTCGACATCCTCAGTTGAATGTAGTTTTTATGGGTGATGTGATTGTGATCTATTTTTTTGGCTCGTTCTCGTTCAAAGAACGTTGGAAAACATAGGGGATTTTTGACTTTTCTATTATTTTCTTGTGAAACTATATATTTATCGTGATTTAGAAACTTGGCCATAATGGAATCGAAATAACAAATATTTGAACCAGATTAATGAATTGGTTTCGATCGTATATTTTTGCTTCTTGATTTTCTAAGTAGTGTGATATCATTTCTTTTAATGTTTAACATGTCTTTACAGATTGAAATTGGTAAAGAATGTAAATTTGGGATCAAATTGGAATTAATTGGACAAAGATAAATAGGCATGTAAATGAATCTACTTTTTTGGTTATTTGATGATAATAAAAATGATGTAGTAGTCATGTTTAATTAATTTGGGATTGCCATGGTGGATTGATGGTTAGTTTGCTCATATTTTGAACATACTAATAATGAAGATATCAATTCAAGATGGGTTAAAGTACTGGTTCTTGATAAAGGGTAATTCCTGGTAGGGTTTTGAGTTACCCTCTTGTTTGAAAAGGCTAAGAGTCTTATGTTTTTAAGTCGTGAGTGCTCGTTATTGGTGAAGGACGAATTCCTTGTTTGGGTATAGAGCCCAGATTCTTTGTTGTTCCTTTCTTACTAGTTGTGTAGTGATGTGAGAATGTATGGAAGTTGGGGTATGTAAGGCAGGGAGGCCTAGTGTTTTTGGTAATAGTTAACACCTAGAGTGGATATATGCATTGGTTTATGCATTTGAAAGTCGGGGAGGACACTATAGATGATGAAATGGGTTGGTTGTAGATATTGGATGGTTGTTGAATCTTTTTGTTTGTTTAACTTATATACCTTCCACACATTTTAAAGAAAACGTTCTTGCTTACCATACATCAAAAATAGGTGAAGTTGCATGGGTTATTCCACATGCTGTCCTTATTTAACTTCTCGGGGATGGATGGGAATTTTCTCCAACTATAGGTGGAAATGACTCGACGATTACTTCATTTACTCACCATGTTGAGCCCCTTGTGCTTGGATGCATAAACTATTTTTTTCTAGATTACCTAGAATTATAGAAAAGTTATAATGTAGTAAATAAATGATTAAATAAATGATGTTAACCCAAGGGGTTAGAGCTTGATGGGAGGCAATAGTGAGGCTAAAATTTAATGTAACCATGGACTTGGTTTGGTAATACCTCGATGGAAAGGAACATTGGACATGATGCTAATGAAATGTAATGTGCCATATGTGGTTAATTAATGGTTAAATAATTAATTAAATAATAGTGAAACTAATTAAATGGGAAAATATATTTTAATAAATCTCTTTAAATGGTTGTATGCTTATAGTATATTTAGTCTTAGTAGTGGCACCCAAGAGTCTAAGATACATTAATTACAGTTGAGTCTAAGAAAATGATATGTCTATAGTGTGTTTTTGTCTATATTATATCTTTTACTTTTGTGTTTCTATATGCTACCCAACCTTGTTTGTTAGGGATACTGACATCATGGGGATTCAAAGCCCGTGGGGGGGTTTTCCCCAACATCTCGGTGGGAGGATGGATAGGTGACTACCCCCTTTAGCCCCTCTTTCTTCTCCTTGTAGTTACATGGGCTACTAGGCACAATAATTAGACTACCCCATATATGTGTAGATGGGTTTAATAGATTGTGGTTATTCACAAACATATAATCTCGATATAGATTCCCATAGTCTACTATAGGTGTAACGTGTATAGGTTGTGATGGATTGAGGATCCATAATCGGTGTATGGACTTTAATGGCATGAGGTATAATACCTGACATATGATTCTCATTATGTGAGTTGTGGTAGCTCTTAGAAACTACCTTTTTACTTTTGGTTGTGATGGTACTATGGTGATTCACCATGATATCAGAAAAAAACCCTTTTTGTTGCATGAGGTGAACATTGTGGTGCTTTCCTAGGTGTCTTTAAGACATCCATTTTGAAATATTTGATTAGGATGGGTGACATTGGTAGAAAGAGGAAAACTAGTGTGGAAGTTGTTGCAGGTAGCCTTGATATTCATTACTATATTATATACAATTTTTTGTGATACATGGTAAGCATTGCCTAGTTGGGAACATAGTGTACTTATTTTGTTGTTCAGTTAGTTTCACTTGGTTATTCAATTTATTTTAGAATTTTTCTTTAATTTCTCATCAGAGAGTATTTGGAGGATCCTTCTAAGTAATCTATTATACCCACCCTATATTATATAATCTATTTTTCAGGTCACTTGGATTAGGTTAGAGATCATACTAGTCACTACTAGCTTGGGGTTTACAAGAGCTATTCAGGCTTCTTAGTTTCTATTTTCTTACTTTCTTTTGGTATTTTTAGTTTTCCTTTTCAATTGTATTAGTTGTTTCATGGAATTACCTACATGTACATTGATTTATTTTTATATCGTATTCTTAGGTAGATTTGGTTGGTTTCTTTCTTATCTCTTTTTTCTATGTGTTCTCTCAGATAGAAATGTCTCCCATTTGTGTGTTTTCCACTCCATTAGTGCTATTATCCAACCCAAGGACTACTGGATGCAGAAATCAGGTCTCACTGTCTCTCTTCTCATATTTTTAGCCCAAGAGGGGTACACATTGTGATGAGGAGTCATTATATTGTGATATCAGAGGTCTGGTTGAGGGATATGATGGAGTTTGGTTTTAGTCATCGGTAAGGTTTCATGGGTTCGTAATGAAATGGTGTCACCATAGTTCATAATTTGTTGTAACCACTGAGGACCTATTGTGAAACAGGTATTTAGGGCCCCCAGTGATCTGATGTATAGATATTTTTCTGTAAAGTTTCTACTTAACTTATTGATGTTGGTCGTATGATGGAAGCTTAAGAAAGGTTCACAAATCATTCTTCTGTGTGCTTGTGTTTTAATGGGTAGATCATGGGATAGATTAAACTTAATTGAATAAAATAAAACAATTAATTAATTTTAAATTCATTCAGATTCTTGTAAAAGGAGTTGTAATTATTGTTCCTATTGTAGGTACATCCCCAGGTCAACGTACTCATCGGGTTCGCAAAGAAGATCTCTAAGAGGATACAAGAGAATATTTTTGTAGAGTATAGGTTGAGGACGACGAAACATGGGGGTGGAAACTCTGAGAGTTTAACACCATAGTATGAAAAAGTATGAGAGATCAATTTTAGATGTAGTCATGGATGACTGGTTGATGGAGGTTGAGATAGCTTTTAGTATCATCCATTCACGAAATGATTACTGAATATTTTTGGTTGTGATGATGTCTCATGGGGAAGTGAGGTAGTGGATGTTCTTGTCCCTTAGGGATCATAAGGATTCGGTGGTATCATGGGAGAAGTTTCTATATGATTTCAAAGTTGAGATTATTTCTTCAACCATAAAGGAAGAAATTTACTAGGATCTAGTTACACATTGACTAGGAATCCCCAATGTTTAAGTGTTTGGGATCCATTTTCGAAACCCTATGAGATTTGATTCAGAACTATTTCCAAATGATGAGGCCAGGTAGAGGCATTTCGAGGAGGCTTTGTGACCAAGGATCTAGCACCATGTCACCCCATTTATGTTGAAGAAATATTTCTAGTTAATGGTAAGGGAAGAGGTCATCGAGAGGACATTATACAGAACCAGGTTGTTATGAGAGAAGATTCATTAGGATTCCTTGCAAAGAGGAGCTGTGATCTAGGGTTCCTTGTTTTCTGTGTAATTTTTTTTTCATTCTATCGGGGGAGGACCCAACCCTCAGTATCTCATTATTATAGGTGTGATGGATCTCAGGCCAATTCCAATGGATCGGGTGCTTGTATTACTTATGGAAGAAGAGATCATCAATAGAGAGAGTGCTCAACAATTTAGAACTGTCAGCATGCATTGGGTGTTTTGTTTTAGGTTCCTCTATTGAGGCGACTTTAGCCGAGGCAACATCATCAGGTTAAAACGACTTTGGATCAGCAGGGAGAATATGGGATTGGAATATAATAGCCTTATCATTATCCTTGTCCTCAAAGAGATTAGAAAAATCATGTTGGTGGTCATCATCAATATCATAGATTCCAAAATGTAGGTAGTGGATAGCTTCATGCTTTAGCGTTACTAGAGTTGGGTGATCTAGACATCATTTGAGGTGTAGTTTTCTTGTTTTCTACATGGGTGTATGTATTGTTTGATTTAAGAGTGGCACACTCTTATATATACCTAGACATTGTTAATTATTTGGGACTTGAGGTAGAGAGGCTTTCAAGGCCTTTGGCATTGACAAGGATAGTTTGAGGTTGAGTTGACTTGTTTGAAGTATTTAGATACTATTATATAGTGCTAGAGAAACTTCTCTCTTGGGGAGGTTTCATGTGTTTATGGAAACCACCATACGATGTAATCCTTTGGCATGGATAAGTTGTATTCTATATAGGATATTGATGATTTATTTTATGTATATGTGGTGTTCTTCGATGCTAATAGAGAGTCGGCACTGTTTGTTGGTGAGTGGGACCCTCAGATAGGTCAGAGGCATGTTCCTTCTTTGTAATCCATGATGGTTGATCTAATTATTATTTAATCAATGGGGTTTTAATTAGAATTTCCCATGGTATTTTAAGAGTACCCAGAGGTATTTCCATAATAGGTTGTAGTTTTACCCCCTTGATGAGAGACTGAGTTCAGGACCGAGCTACAGCCAGGAATTTCTCCTATCTCGATGTCTCTATAGAGGATGGCTCCTTATGAGTTGTGGGATCATTGTATATAGTTAGATTTTCTATTTTGGTGAAATTTTTTTCGATAGAGTGTTTCATCCTGGGGTTTACCAGTATTGTTCATAAAGAAGGTTTACAACAGTTTGCAGTTGTGTACCAATTATTGTTACTTGAACAAAGGGACAGTAAAGAATCAGTATACTCTTCCACAAGCTGATGAATTGTTATACCAAATAAAGGTTGAATGTTGTTTATAAAAGATCGACTTTAGGCCAGGAAATAATTATATGTGTGTGAAGTAAGAGGATATCCCAACGACTTCTTTCTTTTGTCAACATGGGAATTAGTATTTCGTTGTGTTACATTTTAGTGTGATTAATGCTCCTACTCTGTTAATGGGTTAGGTTAATGATGTATTCTTTTAGATCATGTATATGTTCATGGTGGTTTTTATGGATAACAGCCTTATGTAATTCACATATGAGGACGAGAATTATGATATTCTCCATGCCATTTTGGGATTCTTTTATCTACATCAACTATTTTGGAACTTTTCTTCTTCTATGTTTTGGTCTCAACATGTCCATTGATTTGGGGATGTTGTGGCCCATAATGGAGTAGAAATGGATCCCTCGGAGATTAAAGTAGTTGTTTCTTGGGAATACCCCAATATAGTGGTATAGGTGTGAAGATTTCATGGACTTTCACTATATTATAGAAGGTTTTTGGTTGATTTTTCTTGGGAAATGCCTAATCCAACAACATTGACCATGAAAAATTAGGTATTCATGTGGACTGATCACTATCAGGAAGATTTTTATTTTCTAATTGGGATGTTTGTTAACACTATAGTTCATTGATTTCCATCGGAGGGAGTTTAGTTTGTTGTTTTCTATGATGATTCATTTCTGGGGTTGGTCTATGTTCTGATGTAGTAGAGATCAGTTTTTTCTTATGGTTCTCAGCTACTGTGCCCCCTTGGATGTAATTATACAACCCATTATCCCATGTTGGTAGTATGGGTTTTTACACTAAATCTTTGGAGACATTACCTAATCATCAAGAACTTTGTGGTTTTCCTCGATCATGAGAGTCTGAGTTATGATTTATCTATGCGTAACTTGAACATGCGACACGTTGGTGGATGGAGTTCTTGTTGGATTATGATTTCAAAATCATTTATACACTATGTAAATGGAATGTTGTAGCTAATGAACTAAGTAGGAAGTCACGTTGTGATGCAGTGTGTAAATCAAGTGATTCCATGAGGGTGATTGAAGAACATTCATAATTACATTTGGATATTGGAGGAGTTGGGTCATAGGTTTTATTTTTCAGATGATGGTGCAATCATCTTTGGTGTAGTAGGGATATGATTCCTTGTTAGAGGATCTTGTGGTGGATGTTTGGAAAGACTGAGTTGTTTATTGTGAATTCCCTTAAGGATGATATGAGGATAAACAACATTGGGTGTTGTTTTGGGGAAGGTTTTTTTGTACCTTTTATGGTGTAAGAGATGGTTCTTAAGAAGTTTCATAGATATCGTTTAGTGGTACATAATAGTGTGATAAAGATGTCAAGATCTTTGAGGAGACAATTTTTGTTTTGTGGGTCAAATTGTGCAGTTCCAAAGATTGTGTCTCAATGTTTGGTCTTCCAAAAGGTGATGTCTGGGCACCATGAACCTGGTGGTTTTCTCTATCGATTAGATGTTCCTCAATGGAATTAGGATGACATATCCGAGAACAATTTTTCTGTTTTACCTCAAGATCAAGGAGGCTGGGATGCAATATGCGTTGTAGTAGATCATTTCATGAAATGAGCCCACATTATAGCAATCAAGGAGTTGATCTCATTGAATGTTTTTTCGAGGAAATATCGGGAAGAGGAGTTGAGAATCCATGGAGTCTCAAGGATAATCATTTGTAATTGAGAACCTCATTTTATCTTCAGGGTGTGGATAATTATCTAGCATGACTTCTGATATCATTAATTCATTATCACTGGTTTCACCCATAGGCTAATGGTCAGGAAAAATAGACCATCCAAACTCTTGAAGACATGTTTCGCTCTTGTGTCTTGGATTTCCGTTATTTTTATGAGGCACCTTCCCAGGGTAGAGTTTTCTTACAACAATATTTCTCACTCCACCATAATTCTGGCACCATTTGAAGCCTTGTATTAAAGCCTTTATGTTCTTTGTTTTTCTAGACTATGGGCCAAGATTCCACAATTATTAGGACATATGTAGTAAAAAATATTACAGAGATGGTTCAAGTGGTTTGTGACAGGATGAATACAGCGTAGGATTGTTAGAAGTCTTATGTCGATCATAGGATGAGACTTATGGACTTTGATGTTGGGGACCACATGTTTTAGAAGTTGACTCCCCTTTTTAGTAAGTGAAGGTTTGGTTATAGATGTAATGTTTATCCCTTATTTTATGGGCCTTTGAGGTGTTGGATCATGTTAGAGCCATTGTGTATCAGGAGAAATTACCCCATAGATGAGTAGGATACATTCTATTTTTCACATGTCAAAGTTCCATCATTATCTTCATTATAACTATCTAATATTCGATTATGGAGAGATCCATATTAATGATGATGTGTCCTTCAAGGAGCAGCCTATAAAGATCCCTAACCATAGACAGAATTTGTTTTGTGGTAATGTTATTCCCTATGTTTGTGTCTTGTGGTGGCATGGTGAGATGGAGGGGAGTAAATGGGAACATTAGTCACAGAAACGAGCTCATTACACTGAGCAGTTTTAAGTTTATCTCGTTTTTGTTAATGATATTTGTTTGTGGTTGTATAAATTTTGTGTTTATGAGATGGATCCCTTTTTTCTTTGGTATTGGTCATTTATCTCTTCAGAGGTATCTACACTAGGAGTGTGTTTAGGCATTGGTTGTGTTTGTTTTATGGTTTCATGTATTTCATTATGAAGAGTTTGTTCTCCATTGGTGGCGATAGTCTTCAAATGTATCTTCAAGGGTGGTTACTAAGACAACATTTTCTATCTGGATTGGAACTGAATTCTCATGGATGATAATGTTATGAGAGGTATATTATGTAATGAAACATACCTCTCTAGCCCATTACTTTTCAGAAATTTGGTGTTGTAAGTGTTTTAGTAGGTCAATGTGACGTATTCTTAACATTTTTCAGAATTTCCCAATCTGTGAAGTGTGTTTCTATAACCGTGCCATTTCTTTCGCCAAATTTCCAGAATAGTGCATAGAATAGTGTTTCTAGAATTCTCTCATTTCCTTTTCAAGATTTCTAGAATGGTGTCTTGAACATTGTTTCCATAAAGTTGTCACTTAGTTTCCCAAATTTCCAGAATGGTGTCATGAAAATTGTTTCTAGAATAGTGTCATTTCCTTTTCCAAATTTCATGACCGGTTCAATGAATAGTGTTTTCAGAATAGTGAAATTTTCTATTACTAATTTCAAAATGGTTTCATGAATAGGTGTTGTAGAGCTGCATCATTTTCGTTTCCAAATTTCAAGGTTCTCCCACATTTCTATAGTGTCACCCCTTTGACATTTCATTCGATGTAAAATTCATTCAAAGCCTTTTTTTATGGTATTTAAGGCTGATTCAAAGCCCAAAACTCCTATATTAATTTTTCTAATCATGTGTATTCCTTTATGATCTAATTTTCTTTGGTTTAATGTGATCCTATTTTAATGGAAAATCTAAAACATATCTAAAAAATGTAATGATTAGATCATTCTGAGGCTAAGATACCCTTCACCTTGTTCTTATTATTTTTTCCCCTGGAATGAGATGTGAAAGAATTTATTTCCTAGAGGAGTCATGAAATTTCAACATTTTATTGATTCCCCTATTATTTTTTCCACTTTCTATTGTGCATCCCAAATTTTGGTGCAACCGGGAGGTGTTGATCCGTCTTTGATGTAAGGTATGTTTTTCCCATATTATTCTAGATTCCAGTCCTTTCTTACTGGTTCCCATTTTCTTTATATGGGATTTTTTTTCTTTGTTTCTAATGGATATTTTTGGGTGTTGGATGATGCAGTCGTTCCCCAACATCCTAGGTTGAATTCTGTCATTGTGGGATAGGTGATCATGATCTGTTGAGCTGGACTGATATCATGAAAATAATATAAGAATCCTTTTGAGGTAGGGGTTTCTGGAATCTATATTCTTTTCTAATGAAACTATCGAGTTAACATGATTTAGCCACTAAATAATAATGGAATTAAAATAATAAAAATTTTAACCGGATTAATGAATTGGTTGCGATCTTATATTGATGCATCTTGATTTTCTAGATAGTGTGATATCTGTATTTTCTGGTTTTATCATGTTGTTTTGATGGGAATTGCTAAAGAACATAAATTTTGGATTAATTGTGAATTAATTTTACAAATATAAAGTGGAATATAAATGAATTTTCATATTGATTCCATTTTATGATAATCAAATTTATTTAGTAATAATGTTTAATTAATTTGTAATTTCTATGGTATATTGTTGGTTAGGTTTCCCATAGTTAGAACCTAATAAAAATTAATAGGATAATTCAAGAGGGATTAAAGAACAGGTTATTATAAACAAAAATTCAAGGTAATGTTCTATGATACCCTGTTTCGTGTAAAGTCCAAGAGCCATATGCTTTGAATTCATGTGTTCTCTTTTTGGGTGAAGGGTAAATACCTTTTTTGGGGACAAGATCCATGGTCCATTGTTGTTGGTTTCACACTACTTGTGTTGTGATGTGAGCCTGGATGGTTTTCTTGGTATGTAGGATAGAGAGTCCCTGTGGTTGTGGAAGGAGATCATTATTAGAATGGTGAGATTCATTGGGTTATGCCCGTGTGTGTTGAGGAGGACACCATAGAAGATGAAACATGTTGGATTTTCATGTTGGATACCTGATGAATCTTTTTTTGTTTATATTATTTAATTTTTCCTCTACATGAGGTATATTGTCTTACTTACCCTCCTTCCAAAATAGGATAACATGTGCGGGGTATGACATGTGTCTTCCGTGTTTATCTTCATATGGATGTATGGGCATGTTCTCCAATTATAGGTGGAAAAAACTCGATGACTAGTTCATATATTCACTTATTAAGCCCCTTGTCTTTGGAAGCATAGAATGTTTTTTCGTGAATACATCAAATTATAGAAAAGTGATACTGATATTAATAAATTATTGAATAAATGATTTTAAAATGTGGTTGGGAGCTTTCAAGGATGCAATGGTGGGGTTAAAATTTAAAGGAACTATGGACTTGGTTTTGTTATTTGTGGTGTGCATGGAACTTTTGGCGTGATGCTAATAAAAGTTAATGTCGAATGATAATGGTTTATTGATGGTAAAAGAATTAATTAATGTAAAGTGAAAATAATTAAATGGGACAAGCTTGTTGAATAAAAATATTTAAATGGTTTTATTATTATTTGATATCTCGTCATTATAGTGGCAGTTGGGAGTCTGAGAGATGTTAGATACAGTTAATTCCAAGACTAGGATATGCCTATAGTCTGGTTGTGAGATATATTATATCCTATAGTTTTGGGATTTTATATGATACCCCACTCTATCAGTTAGGGTGAATAACACCCTAGGTATTCTGAGCTCTAGAGGGGGTGTTTCCCCCAACATCCCAGTGGGAGGATGGACAGATGAATTCCACCTTGGGTCCCGCTCTATTCTAGTGGTCGTTACTTCTGCTACTAGTCATGATGGTTGGTTTTCCCCATATATGAGTAGTGGGATGTATTGGCTTGTGGTTATTCAAACAGATATATCTTGGATATATTTTCTTATATACATCTATTTTTGTAACGAGTAAAGGATGTGATTACTTGAGGATCCTTACATGGTGTATGTTCTATAGTGGATTAAGGTATAACACCTAATGTATGATATGTGTTATGAGAGTTGTGGTCACTCCCAAAGACTACCTAGTTTCTTTTGGTTGAGAGGTTAGTGTGGTACTTCAAACATGTGTCTTTGGGAAAGCCTATGTGTTTCATCTGGTTCATGTTGTGTTTCTCACCAAGGTGTCCCCAGGCCAAGATTTTTGGAGAGATATGCTACGGATGTGAAACATTGGAGGAAAATAGAAAAACATTGGGGAAGTTGTGGTGGGGAACCCTTGATATTATTTACTATATTATAGAATTTTTATGAGATACGTGGTGAGAGTATCTATGGTGATGATGTGAACTCAGTGTAACTATTTAGGTGATGACTTAGATTCACTTGTTGATTCATTGGGCTCTAGCAAGCTTCCATTACTTGTACATGAGTGGCTCTGGGGGGATCCTATTGAGTATACTATTATACTAACCCTATGTTATATAATCTTTTGTTTCTAGTAACATGGAGTAGGTAGGAGATCTGACTGGTTTCCTCTTTCTTGGGGTTTATAGGAGTTGTTCGGGAATCATGGTTTCTTCAATTTTACATTGTTTTTGTACATGCAGTTTTACCTTTTAGTTGTAGTAGTTCTTGATTGATATTACATATGTTTAATTGTGTTTCTTTTTATATTGTAGTTTGAGATGGAGTTTCTTGGAGGCTGCCTTATCTCTCTATTTCATATGTGTTATCTCATAGGGTAATGCCTCCCATATGCCATTTTTCTACACCCTTGGTGCCAGTTTCCAAATCGAGGACTACTAGAGGCGAGACTCAGGTTTCACTATATCCTTTATAACATTGCTGGACTAGGAGGGGTACACATTTTGGGGAGGGTTCTGAAAATTTTACTTAATCATAATACATTCCAATTTATACCATAAAATCTTAAATAATTCATCATATATCATAACCCATTCAAAGGAAATAATTTTTATAAACTTATCAACAGTTCATCATAACATATCCCATGTAAAACAGAGGAGTTTTCTAAACATTTTATCATCATAATAATAGAAAAATATAAAGAAATAATAAATATAGAATCCTGGTATTATTTCCCCATTCAATAATATTTAACATAGAAGAGTATTTTCATAAATTAAAAAATTAATTAAATGATATATTCAATATTTATTGATGAAAAAGCCTTTTCATTTTGAAATCCCTTATTTAATATCTAGAAATATCCAAAATATGAATGAAATTTTTTCATTAAATAGAACCTTGGATACATATAAAGAAATATTCATATCATATAATGTTCAACATGGTGGGAAATTCCCTTCCTCAATTTACATAAATATATTGATACTTTGGACATAATTAGTAAATATTATAAATTAGTTTATTTGGAATAAAAAATAATTTTAAACAATTTTCTAAAATTTTGAAGACGGTTAAAACTAAATTTAAACATTCCAAGGAGAAAATTTATATAATTATTGAATTATTTTAAATAATACATTGACCAAGAAAAAATATTCTCATTTACGGAGGAAATAAATTTTAATTTCTGTTGAATACTTTTTCTCAATTATTTTAGGTACTAAAGAGATTCAAATTTTACTATGAGTGGAATATTAAATTAATAACCATACAATAAGATAATTAGTAATCTTATTATAGGTTTATAACTAAATTTTATCATTAGAAACTTAATAATAAAATATGGGAATAAACATTGAGATTCTTATATAAAACCCTCACATGATGTTGGACCTTCTTAGATAACACTCTAACCATTTTTATAAAAATTTAAAGTTTTTTATATTTTTATTCGTGAGTAATTTACATACTTATATAATTATATAATATCATATTATAATATTTTAAAATCAATTAATTAATTATAACATATTTAAATAATTGTTTTTTTGTGTCAATTTTATCATTTTTCAAGAGAATTTATCTTTGGGATTTTTGTTGTAACACCCCAGGATTTTGTGATTTTTTTAAACAAATTTAATTGTTTTGATATTTAGTGTCAAATAAATGATTATTTTATTTCCTTATAAGTAAATATTAATTATTTTTCCAATACCCATAACATTGAGTTTGGATTGTGTTACATTGAACATCAATATTAGCATGCATTATAGAGAACTCCGAGTTTAAATGAAATGTGACATATGAATAAGATATTATATTTATTTATTATCATTGTAACAAATACTTTTGAATGTTAGGTATGGATATTATTAACTAAATAATGAAATTATTTCATAAAATTTTTGATAAACCTAATTATTTGTGACTAATTAATTATAAATGAAAATAATACCCACATTAAAATAATATTATACCATTCTCTGGAAAATTAATTTTATGCACACAAGTGTGTTTTATATCAATTAGTTAACCATATAACTTTTTGTGAGTGATTTTAATTAAGGTTATATATTATAAATTAAATAATATATTTAAAATTCATAGTATATGTTTTTTAGATAATAAATAAATATAATTCCATTTTTATACATAAAAATTGTATTTTTCAAAAAAAAACATTGTTGTCATAATTTTTATGGTTAAACTATTTTAAAAATAAGTTATTAAACATTTAAAAAAATAATTATAAAAAATAACCTTCATTTTAGAAAGTGTAATATAAAAAAATAGGGTGAATATTTTGTATTTTTATAAGAAGATTCATTTTTGGATGAATAGTTACAAATACTCAAAGATAATTCAAAACATTTTTTGTTCGAATTATTTATAAAGAAAAACTACATTATTTTTAGATTTCAAAGATAAAATAGTTAAATTTTAAATATATTAATCAAATTTATATTATTTAAATATTTTTCATATTAAATTATGATATAAACAAATTGTAAAATTTTGAATTAAGTTTCCTTAAAACCCCTCTTTCTAGTCATGTCTAAATGAAAAAATATAAATTAATATTTTCCACTTATGTGAATTTAATTTAAAAAATAGAATCCATATAATTTAGCATTATAATTTATAACGTATAATAAGTCCAAATTAATTTATAAATAAATTTTTTATTAGAAATAGTTATATTTAATCATCGAGATTAAATAACAAATGAGTTTAGCAATGGACTGAACATTAATGTTAAGTAAAAAAGGACATATAAACAAGTAAAAAACCCCATTTTATGGAAATATTCTAACTTTTTACATCATGTGTCGTGATTAATCCATTATTTGTTCCACATGACATGGAAATAATTTTTTTGGGATTATATTTTTCAAAACAATATAAAAGTGACACCTACTATTATATAAAAGGGCACCCACTCCCCCTAATATATTAGCACCATACAAAATGTTTCATTAAATTCCAACCAAAATAAATTTTAAAATTCACTCCTCTCATTGTAGAGGCCTTACATTGTGCATAAATCCAATCATGTAAGTCCTTTGGTGCAAACCAAAACATGATATCTGAAGAAGACGTAATGTTCATCGATGAATGTTTTTGTTTTATTCCATCATCAAACAAATTTATTTTTTTATATCATTGTTATATAACAACCATAATATATAAAATATTCTCATATGCTTTTATATTAATTTTATGAACTAAAAATACACACAGTTCAATCAATTGGGTTATAAAATCATTTTTTGTCAGTATGGAGGACTATCGCTTCCCAAATTGATGTCATTAATTTTCCAATAACCACATTTCATGGTTGAGAATAATGATGAAAATATAGTTTGTATATTATAATTATTATATATCGGACATTATTATTCTTATTAAATTATTGTATAACCTATACATTCATGTTTTCCTTTACATGATAAAATGATAAAGTTGATCTTGTGTACAGAATACTACCACCTTACGAAGCGATGTTATTCATTCATGATTTACATGGAATTTATTAAGGAGATATTACATAGAAATATCTTATATAAATTACATAAAATTATACAATAATTGATATATATATATATGTATATATATGAACATAATACATTTATTTTTCTTTCTTTAAATACGATATGGAAATTGAAACATCATTCATGTGTATGTACAGACTACCGTTTCCAGGAACGGTCAATTTACATTACTATTTATATATTTTATAGATAAATATATATATATATACTGATTATATATTATATTTACATCATGGTTATAATTTAGGATATTATTAAATCGTGATTAATATAATATAATAATAAATATAAGATATCATAACTTTTATGAATGACAAAACAGTTTTTACATGAAGGAAAACATTAACATTGAATTGTAAATAAATGGGTAATCAAATTTTTACAAAATGTAATATAATGTATTGTAGATATTAATATAATTATGAAATAAATTTATAAATAAATTATATTTATTATACAAGAATTTTGAATGTGTATAAAGGATATTAATGCTTAATGTAAGGGGATTTGTCATGTCATTTTTATTTTTAGATACTTATTCCATATTCACCAATTGTTTAGTTTTTGTATTATTAATATTTACCCATTACAATATATATCATGAATTTACCTCATTACTTGATAATTATGTTTTAACTATGTTTATTCTTTCATGGGTATAATGATTTAAATGTTACTCTTGTTGTATGTGATTTCTGTCTCAGTTTTTTCTTTTGTGAGGCACATGTTATATCCGCCCCCTATTTCTTATATATGATGTATATACATCCCATGAATTTATTTGATGATTATTCTCCTAAAATTTATTTCAATATACATATAAATTTTATAATATCTCTTTCATGGGGTTTACAGTTCAATGGTTACTAAATCGTTAGAGGATTTTTGTCTCAATTTACCTTCATTAAGTCATATGTTATGATATACACCTATATTTTTTCATGTGGTTTATAGTAAAACCCTATATCATTTAATATCAGGATTTTATATAACAGAATGATATTTTTCTCTTCCAATTTATCTTATTATTTTTTAAGGATTATGAATCAAGATCAAAAAAGTTGTAAATTTTTTTTGTTACAATCACATAATTTGTCATGATTGTTTATCATTATACTTATAAGGATAAAACATATGATCTATATCTAAAAAACTATCATGATTTGTCTTATCGTGTTTTTATTAATAATAACATGATTCAATGGAACCATTTTTCCACTCATTATCACATAATATAATTATGAAATTGTTATATAAATATGGCCTTATTTATCTCTTCAGTCAAAAAATAGTTTTATTGAAAAACCATGTTTTCTAAAAATGTTTTTGGTTTTTAAAATGATCCATAAAGTCACTTTTTATGTAATTTTATTTTAATTTATTTTATAAATTTATTTAAATGATTTTGAAATCAATTTTTACAAGGTTACAATATTATTTTAAAAAAGGTTTTAAAATTGATTTCTCTTTTAAAAACCAATTGCAATGTGGAAAGGATACTTTAATAAAGAAATATTTTAAATAATTTTTAAATATTTTAATTTATTTTTTGAAAGAGGTTATTGAAAATTTTTTATTTTATTTTATTTATTTTCAAATTTTATTTATGAATTATCAAGTCATTTTTTATGTTTCATATGTTATTATATTATAAAATGGGTTTTCAAATGTTCTATGTTTTAAAAATAATTTTTCATAGATTAAATCATATTTTTCTCAAAACAATGTTTAAAATAAATTACATAGATTTATTTATATGTTTCTGATGTTATTTTCAAGGGAATTCTTTTTGAAAAACGGTTTTTCAAAGATATTCTCATTGAATTTTTTTTTGTTACGAAATGTTCATAATGAGTGTTCAGAAAACATATCCATCTAAGATTACATCCTTTGATATTTCTCATGAATTATTGGGGATATGATCCAAGAAAATTATTGTTATTATTTAATTGAATGTAATATGTTGATGATGAATAGATTTTATAAAAACTATTTGTATTAAATATGTTATGCAATGAATGAAGCTTATGATACTCGATTATTTTCATGGGTTATGCTATGATGAAATGATTATGAAACATGCCAGTTGTCAATAAAATATAATATAATGACCTATTTATTTTACAAATTTCATTTCATTAGTTATTATATGGTGAATGTTTGTGATCTTATGACACACACATGTATGATTTCATTATGTGATGTGTGGGAACAATATATTTATCCATTGAATTGGGAAATCATAAATGTTTTGTGACCTCATAGTTTGAACATGTGATTAGAACAATCTCAATGATGAGGGTACAATTTTCTTTATCCCAATCACAAAAATTTTGGTACACATATGGTTGGTCAAATCCCAAATATGAGTGTATATAGGTGGTCATACCATACCAAAAAAGAGGGTACATGGGTGTTCATCCCAAACCCAAAGTTGGTACATTGGTGGTTATCCCATGTATAACATGTTATTAATGTCTTGGTCAGTTTTCATGAATTAAGATTTTCTAAACTCATGTTTATGAAACAAATTTATTCCTCATGTCAATGTTATTCTCTTCGGACTCGTGTTTTTGTCCTTTATGACTCATGTCTTATGAACTACCAATCATAATCATATGATTCGTGTTTATGATCTTTTATATGATGGGTATGGGTTTTCAATGTTATTATCATGATATAATACCCTTATTATCAT
Organism: Viscum album; assembly: GCA_963277665.1. NCBI lineage: Eukaryota > Viridiplantae > Streptophyta > Magnoliopsida > Santalales > Viscaceae > Viscum > Viscum album. Next base: position 31,199,023 of record OY728166.1, on the reverse strand, counting down.
GTCATTATTATTCATCTTTATTTTAACCCTTATTAAGCATTTTAGATCACCCAATCTTTTGTTTCCTTTTTTGGTTATGAAGAATGGTTTTATGTGGAGAATAATTATAAATAGTGATAAAGGGATGATCCTTATGGGAGAAGTGGAATATATTTCACCAAATTTGAAAATATTTTATTCCTAGATTCTAATGGAAAAAATTATTATTATACCTGAGCATGTGATTATGTAAGTTAACGAGAATTCAACTAAAAATATGTAATATCAATTTATGATATGGTTGGGTCACTATAGTGGCTGTCAAAGGAATGGTTTAGTTATGATTTGGAATCTAGGATAAGAAAACATTATTAAGATCTCTAGGGATATTTATAGGGATATGTCAAGGGATGTATCTAAGGATAAGTATAATGATGAGTTAATGTATTTAAAAATCTCATGGAATTTTGGTAAAGGATAGAGAGTATGGTTCACAATAAATAAATCAATATCTAGATAATAAAATATGATGTAGATATATAATAGATGAACCTTTGGTAAAAAAAACATAAAAACATTTCATTGATCTACACTAGATTGGGAACTGGTTAAAGACAATGGGCCTTGCTGATAACCTAGAATGACACTCCTCGAAAAAATTCTACAGAAATTCATAAAATTATTATAAACCATCATGAATGATTAAATAGAATATTAAAACAAATAAACATGGATAAGATAACAATATCATAGATTAATATAGTAGGTATCATGATTTAGATATCCTATAAGTTATTTTTCATGATTATGTGGTTCCACACCATGATTAGTGTCGATTACACTATGAATTTAGTTTTATTTAAGGGCCTGAACATGAAAGATATAAATTAAAATTGAATGTGTTGGACAATTCATTGATTAAATAATTTATAATATGATTAGAGAGAAAGATATTGTAATTATTCTTAATCATTAATCACTATATATGATTAACATTGTGAACATTAGTGAGGTTATTGAAATATCTAACAAACTGAATATTGACCTTTTTAAATTTCCATTTGGTAATGTAAAATGAAGATAAAAGACTCAGATTATTATTTATCAATAAGGTGGGATGAAAAAAATTATGTAATATCTAAAATACAGAGTAAGATGTTATCGTTTTTGATAAATGGGTTATACGGTGATAATTTGATTCTGAATTAAATTCCTTTATCATTAGAGAACATGGAAATTACACAACTCAATGCACTAAACTAGGAATTTTTTACAATACCATGGAAGGACCTATTACAACCCAATCACTGAAGTGGGATGATCAAAATATATTTCATTTGTAATTAATAATTATGTATTATAAAGGATATAATTATTGTTTAGAATAATTTTTTCTTTATGGATTTTAATGAATATGATAAATGGTAATTATGGACTAGAAAATTAATTTAATGTAAATTTGGTATTTTTATTAAGGTAGGATAACCTGTAAAATCGTCACGAGGATGAAAAAATGTTGTTTTCTTTGAAAAAAGGAATGATTTATATAGATACGGTAAATTTGATAGTATCGATGAACTGGACACTAAAAGTGAATATATTGAAAAAGTTGTTTTAGATATCATTCATGATGTTTAAATTTTTTTTATTGAATGAATATATCCAATAATCATTGTTTTACTTAAGGAATGAGGATTCCTATATTTTATTATTATTATTTTATGGTTATTCAGGTAATTACAATTTTTCAACATAATACATAATGAAGGTATTCACATGTTTTCTATGTGACAATAAATTGTTATATTATGATATATAGTGGATCAATATTAAGATGTGTTTGAGAAATTTAGTGACCTTATTTCTCATTTTTTGGGTTTTTAATATTTTGAATGGGTGGTATGGAAAACCATTTATGAAATAGTTTATGTAGAAAATTGAATATTGTTTTATAGATTAATGTATTTTTCACAACATGATGATTTGAGAATATTTTATAACATCTGTAATCTATTTTTTATGATTATGTCTAATTATAGAAGTAAGTACTTTATGTTGAATGACTGACTGAAAATTAAAATTTTTTCTTTTCAAACACATTAAGGAAAAGTGTGAACCCACACAAACCTTAAAAACAAACAGAATCCCAACTTACAACATCAAAATCTAGACACATGCAAAACAAAACACAACCAAATAGACCAGCAAGAATTATATATCAAAATACCCATATTCATCTTTGTATCCTACACAAGAATCCTCCTCCACAATAGTCGATTCCCATATAGAAGTTGATTTATTCCGCCTCCAAAGACAATCACTTTGAACCCGGTTTCTCATCAAGTCAAGTGAAGGCTGCACTAGACAAGGCTTCTTGTCCAGGCTGTCCTTTTTGAATGCATGAATTTCCCCTCATTCCCACTTAAAGAAAGATCTGGTACTCACCGATCAAGGAATATAAGATTAGTCCCATATGGTTCTTCTTCTTGGTGTAGGAGACAAGGTTCCTTCACACTCCTTCGTCCTTTTATTCACATTCTTCAAAATATCACTGAAGGAGTGACTGACTCGACCACTCACATTTCCTTTCTCATCCCCAGAGAGATCCCTCCCTTTCCCGAGGAGGTTCATTGAGACAAAATCCATGCAGTCCTTGGTATTCCCCCTATCCTGGTCCGGTGTGTTCCTCTCAATCAAAGAAAGGAATCTAACCACAATAAGGGGAACTTCCCCAGCCATTGAAGCTTCCACGTGAACCAAACATGCTGAATTATTCCCTCCCCTAGTTTCCACATCCTAAAAGAAAGTAAGGGCCTTGATGAAAGGGTCAAACCCCTATTTTCCCAAGAACTGCTAGATTTTCCCACCTCCGAATAGATGATGCCTCCCTCTCCCCCACTGGCTGGTCCTTCAGCACCTTCTCCCCCTCTGAGAGATGATCCAAACAAATGAACATCGAGGGTCCTCCAAATCCTTCCTCAACCTGCTAATAAGATTGACACCCTTTGGATTGGGTTGGGAAGTCATTAAAATTGGTATCTCAGATGCTGGAACATCCTCGGATGGCACATTGCAAAAACAACTAGAGTGGTCTTCCACCACTGGACTTGCCGAAAGAAGACCCCTACCTCTTCCTATAGGTCCTTCAGCCTCTTCATCCATACTCTCCATCGCTCCAACATCATTAACCTTAACCATTGAACTATCCTTCCTTCTTGAAGTAGCATGGTTAATCCTTTGATAGGCCTCTGTCGTAAGAGCTGGAGCTCCCCTTCTACAAACCTCTGACGAATGACCCAATTGATTGCAAGCTGAGAAGAAATCAGTCCAATTCTCATAAACTACATATTGTTTAAATCTGTATTCCCCACTGATAGTAACCCACAAAAAATAAAATGGAAAACAAGATTCATCCATTTCAACACATACTCAGGGGTCCACCAGGTGACATACTACTTCAGTACGACTATCGGAGTAGAGGTATCTTCCGACAGGATTACCTAACATTATAATAACTGAGGGATTGTGAAAGGGAAAGGGAAGGTTAGGGAAGCTTACCCAAAATGTCGTAGATGGTGAGTCGTGATTCATGGGAAACTCAAAGGGCTTGCGTAAGAGGAAGAATTGAAGACCATTAGAAGCAACGAGGCACCATCGACCATGATTGGATGAGATCTACCTCTAATTCAAACAGAATCATAATATGACAACTATCGGGTAAACCCACGATTTTCCTTTCCTAAATGTCCCAAGATCCGTAGATGATCCTTTTTAAAGCATCGACTGAGGGTCACCTTCTCTTGAAGAAAGACACCAGGGTAAAATTAAGGAGCACAGAGGTTTCTGAAAACTCAGAAGTCGAAAGCTGAAGTTTGGGGAATCCATCAAAAAGATCTGAAGCTTTAGGGCTCAGTGAAGCTTTTAGAAGTGGTGGAAGGAAGTCTGAGATGGAGAAAGGATGGAAAACCCCAAATCTCTCATGTGACAACGATTCCCCCTCCCCCGCCATGGGGGGAGGAGCAGGTGCGGTGACCACCATCATCACAGAAGGAAGAAAGCGAAACTAGGGAAGTGTCATCTCCCCGATTCTCATTCAAGTACTTGATGTTATATTTATGGATCTTATGATCCAAAACTACATCATACCCAAAATATAAAATTTATTTATTGGAGTGAGAGATGAGGTGCATATTGACCAAGGAATAATAAATGGATGAGAATTTCATTATGAAATGGAATAAAATAAATTAAGTATATCATCATGTGAAAATTTATCATATTTAAAAAAGGATATTCAAAAAAAAAATTATTTACCTAACATCATTTTTGATGAATCAAGTGGTCCCTTAAATCGAAAAAAAATTATTTTTTATGGTAGTTAAATTTATATGGATTTTAAAATTTCTAATGACTAATGATCTATATAAATCTCTAAAATTATTTATTATTATATTTAATGTCCAAATATTCACTTTCCACCTATATTCTTGTATGTGGAAACCTAGTTATTAGTTACTTTTGGGGATTGTTATGTACACAAATTTTTATTTTTCAAGGATGATTTATTATTCATTTAAATGATGTGGGTTTCTATAAAAGGAATATTGAAATGTTAAAGCATTAATGAAAGAGTCTAATTTGTAGTGAGAAATTCATTTTAAGAGGGGTAGAAAGTGACAATGGGGGATTTTGTTTAACGAACCCTGTATATATAAAATAATTTATTTTAATTATGGAATTAAATATATAAATCCATTATAAATTTGTAATAAAATAAGTAATATTTATAGAAATTAATAAATCTATACTAATGGAATAGTATCATCATGTATGAATGTATAAATAATATTTAGGTATATATTAAGTGAAATTATTATGTATTTATATATTTAAATAAGTAAATAATGGTTTTGAAAATGATAATTTATGTTTTTGGGGTTTTTATGACTCAAATAATTTTATTTACAATTTCGTTATTAATATAATAATTTAAAAAATTATCTTCATAAAATATTTTTATAAATTAAATTATCTTTCTTATTATTTTAATACAATATTTTGAAACCTTAATTAATTTTTCAAAGTGTTATGAAATTAGTTATAATTTTCAAATTCTTATATTTTAAATAAAGGATGATTTTAATTAAAAATTATAATTTTCATATATAGTTAATTATTTTCCTAAAATGTTTCTAATACATTAATTAATAACATCAAGGAATGGTCCGAGTAATTTTTTTGGAATATTCCTAAAAGGCTTAATTTTTTTGTGGATATTAAAATACGTTAATTTATGATTAATATACCTTATATGTTAAATAAACAATTACTTGATTCATCTCTAATGTATGCACAATAATATCAAATCACCCTTCATTAATTTTAATATATTTATTAATAATTATAAACCTATTAATTCTATTGAGACAAAATTATAAACTAATGAATAAAATAATAAAAAACACATATCTCCTCCACTATAAATACCACCCCTCATCACCTATTTCATCACACCTCAAAGAATTTTTACTTGTTTTATGTCAACCCAATTACCTTCTCAATCATTCTCCGTACTTCTAAGACCATATGGTATCACCAAATGTACATAACTAATGGCATTAAAAAAGTTCAAATGGATAATAATCCAGGAGGTAAAATATTGTTTCATGTTCATTTATTTCATTCAATTTAATTTCATTTCTTATTCTCTTTTCAACAATCCTAATCCCTGGTACATGAGAACTCTATTATAATAAATATATTATAATATTATTTTTTTCATTTAATATCCATCACCAATCCTCTATTTTTCTCTTCTTATTCTATAAAATGAAAGCATCATCGGTTACGTGTCGATTAAACACCTTCATGGACGTCGTATTTTTCATTTTCATTTACCAACATAATTACTGGTAAAATTGAAATTAATATGGTTAAAACATATTTTAATATTTATATTATAACGTTTTTAATGTTTTGGTACTAATTAATTGACATAATATTAAATATATCAAAAATATAATTTGATGGTCGGAAGAACCCAAAAATGGTACCAAACTATTATCAGTAATATTTTATCAGTTCAATCATCTGCATATTAGAGAAAATGATATATATTTTCATTTAAACTTATAGAAACAAATTTAAACCATTTCATTCCCCTTATGGTGTTTTTCATCCATTCAAAAAGAAAATGTATAATGAACTAACCATGGAAACCATGAAATAAATGCACCCAAAACAATGAAAATAACATATTATAGTAGATAAATGGGCCTAAATAATAATAAAAATATTATATAAGGTATTGTTAATATTAATATAGTTATTTAATTTATTAATAAAATTATTTAAACCATTATAAATGATTTTTAACATGTTTTATGTAATACATACCCTGTGTAAGGGAAACCATAAAAAAACATTGTTTTAAATGTATTAATGTGTTATCCTTCAAAATATTTTTTCCATGTTTTCAGAGTGGTATTCATGAATTTATTTATATGGATGTAAATATTTTATAATTTATATTATGTAATTTATCTCTATTTTATCAAAATCCATCTTTTTGTAGGTTTTATGTAAGGAACATTTCTTTTAAAAATCTTCTATTAAATTAATTTTTTAGAAAATTCAAAAGGAATATTTTTTTAATGAAAGTGGTTATTTTTTATGATTATCCTATAGTTATTAAGAATTTTTCATAATGGAATGTGGGACCTATATCTCTATCCAATTCATTTGGATTGTTTACATTGGAGGTTGACAGTATGTTTAATCCACATGTCACCTTAATGGTTACACCATAAGGTAGCTATGAGGGTTATATAATATGGAATCCGCAAGGGTTACATTGTAAGGTAACTATGATGGTTACAAATAAGATAGTAGATGTTAGGGTTACAATTCTATGTAATTAATTCCCCATGTCACCTATATAGTTTTATTTATGTTTTCTATGGTTTATAGAAATATCATGTTTTTAGAAAGTAACTATACGATAATTTATGTCTAAGATGTAAGTATTTGTTAAAATGGTTTCATATTTTTATATATATTCATAGAATAATGGTTCCTTTCCTTATATTTCACTTATAAATATTTTCTTTTCTCGCATTATGTTTTAATTGTTTTCCCCAATGCTTAAGGATGTGTAAAAGAGGTGAAGAAAGATAATTTTAATATTGTGGGAATTTTTAGGAAATGTTTTAATAATTTATTAAAAACATATGTATTATAAAATAAATGGATACTACTTTAATAGTACCCTATATGTATTATTGTGGTTTTATATGCATGAACTATTTACTAATTATCTAAAACTATGAACTGAAAAAATATTTCGGATTATAAGAACCTAGATTCAAGTTGAATTAAATGGACTATTTAATGATAAATATCAGACCTTTATAGTTAGTAGGAGAGCACATATTGGATAAATTTATTTGTTTGGATGATGGTAATAGAGTAACGTAAATTACTTTTACATTTTGGTAAATTATAATGATATATAATTTGAAGATTACCATACTTTATAAAAGATATGTCTCTCTAGAATGGTTTTTGATAAAAGAAATAGGGATATGGAAGTAGAAAGTCAAATTGAGGATGATATCATTCCTAATTAATAACCTATAATAAGGAAATTAGAACTGATCCACATGGGATAGTGACGGCTCACTTGATGTAGGCTATAAATGGAAGTGGATTTCATGCATGTGAACAACTAGATATATAACATAATAGAATTACTATATTGTATCATTTTCAGAGGTAACACCCACATGATTTAAATAGATCATCAAAACTAGTGGCGACTAAAATATGGATTATATACCTTGAAAATATATTTTATGTCATTGGGTGTTGCTATTATCAAAAGGTTTTTATTTCTATTTATCATATTGAATTTGAAGTTGACTAGTAATAGTAAATGGTCAGGAATATTAGGGATAGTGATGATATTTATGCCTTGAAATATAATGAATTTAAGAATATATTTCTTGAAAAATATGTTTCTAAGGTGTATTGGATTTGGATGAAAAATTAATTACATTAATTATAACAAATGGATAAAGAATCATTTTATATGTATGAAAAAAACATCATCTGAATCGTATGGTAGGCTCAAAATAATATTTGAGATATTGATAGTAAAATTAATCATTTTTACTCAGTATTGAATCCAAGATATAAAAGTTATTCACCTCCTAGTAATTTAAAAGTATCTGAAAATTATTCGATGTGTTGAGAGGGTATAAATTAAGTGTTCCTATAATCACACGTACTTTGAAAAAAAGGGTAGAAGAAAAGTTATATATAGTGGGTAATGGGTAAGAATAAATCAATGAAATCTAATGGTAAGGAAATACAGTTTATTATTTTTGAAATGTGTGGTAAAAATCACAAGTGGGAATTACTTTCACAATATGTGCAGTTTTTTCTATGTGGTATGATTGGATATATGTCTTTGATATTGAAATGAAAATGATCTTAAGATTCAATATGATAAAAAAAATCATAAATTTTGTTAAATGTTGTGAGATGGGCCATTATGAAAATATCTTCCCAAATAATGGTTTGAATAATGGTAATTATCCAAATTATAATTATAAAGGTGCATTGAGATACTTTGTGAATTCTTTATCAAACATTGGTCTATCCAATGAAGTGGTATCAGTTACATTGTATACTAAATCATTTTTTTCTAATGTCTTGTCTAATATAGGCTCTAAACATTCATCTATTTCTAATAAATTTTCTTTTAAATTATAAAATTCACCTCAATAAATGAAATCAAAACATATGGTAAAAACAGTAGAGGGAAATGTTAAGGCAAAATAGCATTATATTAATTTTATTATTGTTGTGTCTATTAATAAAACATCAACAAACTTTTCATTTTTCACCTAGTGGAGTATAATTTTATTTTGAGTATGGATTCAATTTCTGTTTATCGTGTAAAAATTGATTTTAGATCTAAAGAAGTTTTTTCAAAAAAGTATTCAATCTTTATACAATAATGAAACAATACCATTGATAATAGATCACGAAGATGATAAATTGTTAAAAGATATAAATTGAAATTTAACTTGAACACATTTTTTAAAATAATAAAACTATTTAGATAAGTTGTCTGATGGTTGCAAATTAATACCTTGATGTTTTTACTAATCATTTTCCTGATGATATACATGATCGTAAAGTTGAATTTACTATTGAGTTAGTTCTTGATGATAATCCAATTTCAAACCCCCCTTATCAAATTACTCATGGGGATCATTAAGAATTTAGAAATTTGTTGCATGAGTTTATCAGTAATGGTTTCATTAATCCTATATCTTCACCATGGGGTGCTCTTATTTTTTTTGTTAATAAAAAGGATGGTTCCATGAAGATTTTAATTTATTAAAAATATTTTAATAACATTAATTTTAATAATATGTATTCCTTGCCTCATATTTATGACTAGTTTGATAATCTAAAGGGATAAAAAATAAATTTCCATGATTAACATGAGATTCGAGTACCATCTTCTAATTATGAAGGATGGTAAAATTTTGGAAATAGTGTTCCAAACAACATATTAGCATTATAAGTTTGTTTTTATGCCCTTTATCTTTAAAAAATAAACATTTTTATTTATTTGTAAATAAAATATTATAGGAATATTTGGAAATGTTTTTTTAATGATGACATTGTGGGTTTTCCAAAAGTTATGAATATCATGAGAAACATCTAAGGATTTTACAAAAAACTCTCAATAAAAACACATTTTTTTGTTAATTTTGATAATTTAATTTTTTGTAGTAACAGATTTCTTTTCTCTTGCATGTTGTAAATATCGATGGAATAATATTTGATACCACCAAAACAAAATTTGATAAAGAATAGACAAGACCAAAAATTGTTATATAGATTTGTCATTTTCTTGTATTAACAGGCAATTAGTAATAGTTTTTAAATACATTTCATGCTTATCTAACTGTCATGTTAACATGAAAAGGGGGTATATTTATTTTTAAAGAATAATGTGAATTTTTATTTTAGTAATTGAAGAAAATATTGGTGACTGCTCCATTTTTTTCTCTGTCTTTGAGAAACAATGATTTTTTCATCCATAATTAATCACCATTCAAGGTATTTGGTTGGTTTGTATTACAGAATGATTAGTCAATTTCTTCTACATCATGTAAAATGAAACCTTATGAGTTAAATTATTCTATACATGATATGAAAATATCATATGTGTTTTTTTTCTTTAAAATTTTTGATAGATCATTTAATTTGATCCAAATGTGAAATATATAACAACCATAAAAGTATTAAGTATATATTTCTTCAAAAGTTATTGAACGTGAGGAAGAGAATATGGATTTAACTGATAAAGTGTTTTTATTTCATGATCAATTACCATCCTGGATAAGAATAAAAATAGAAAGATGTATTGATTTGAAAACAACAAACTACATTAACCATGTTATTTTGGAACACAAACCCTTGATTAATGACTAGATGAATTTTGTCTTGAATGTTGTTGGTGCTGAAAATTAATCTATTTTGTTTCCAGAGTTAGTGCATTTATCTCAATTAGATAGAATTAAAGAAGTGTTAAATAATGAATATGAGTTACTAAAAATGGTATAATTGGTTAAAAGTGGTGAGTCTCTAAAATTTAACATTGATAAAGATTCTATTTTTAGATTTGGGAAGAGAATATGTGTTTTTTCTGATTCCCATTCCACTACTGGAATATGGGGGTATTCCGATGGATGTATACCAATAGTTTTAGAAAATTTCATTGTTATATGATCATTTTTTTCAACAGATTGACTAAACCAATTGGGAAGGGTGGCATGTAGAGGATTTTTACCAATGATTTATGTAAACTATTGGGAAAGTAAGAATATTACCAACGGTTTATGTAAACAATTGTGAAAGTGTGCCATATGTTATTCTATAACCATGGTTTCAATAAACCATTGGTACCACTCATCCCAAATCGAGGGCTAGAGAAATTCGGGTTAATCTTTGCAACTCATCATAGAGAATTATTCGCCTCCACACATTTAGTTATGATCCCTACTTCTCTAATTATCCTTCTTTCCCACATGGTCCACCTCCACATCGTTTGTGTTCCCTAATTCTCATATGAACACACATCCCTGAATTATTCACAATTATGCCTCTTTTCTTCCCCAATTCATCAATTCTCTTATCACCCCACTTCTTCTAGTTTTGACCCACATCTTCATATAGTTCACTAACCTGTTTACCTGAATTGTCAATTGTTTACTCATCTCCTCGCTTCTATGATTAACCCACTTCACCGAATCATTTCCTCAAGCTTCCCGGTTTCTCCACATCATATTTTTTTTTCACCTCAGCTTTTCCACTTCCTTGATTCTAGGGTTTTTTTAAGTCAAAGTGGTTTTCCATTTGTTTAATTAAAATTTATTTCCAGTGTTATATTTAATTTTTTTATAAAATATTTTTTAAATTTTTATCTTCAAGGGTCCTTCCCCATTTTACCGACATCTATTTACGATAAAAGACAACAATCGACCTTCCTTAATCATCAATAAGTCTACGGTCAAGAAGTACATTCAAAATATATGGAGGAGTTAATGTTTTAAGGATAATAGTGAGCAATTTTATCCTCAATTTCAAATTTAGATTTTGAATCTGGAGATATAATGGAATCCAAACAAATAGTAGTAAATCGATACAATTGGGTATTATCTTCAATAATATAGGCTAAAATATAAACTATGTCTCATTTAAAAAACCATAAATATTACCGATATTTATATATTTCCAATCACTATGAGTCTTATTTTTAATTATTTTTAGAAGTTTACATGGAATAAGACTCCAATAAGAACAATTACCCAAGAGTTATATGTATATTTTGAATTTTTAGGGAAGTTTATCTTTTATCTACTTATTTGTATGAAATGGTACTTGAAAAATTTGAGTAATATAGATTTCTGCATTCTATATATGATTAAAATTAGAGTTTAAATAAGCTTATTTGGTTATATCATGATTCATATCACGAAATTATGACAACCCTCACCCATGTATAATTATCTACATTACCCTAAGTATATATAATACATAGTTGATATTAAAAGGTGTGTTCTTGAGGGGGGAATTGATTTTTTTTCTAGATTCATAAAATTTATATGCATATGAAAGTTTATTGGATCCCATGTAAAATGGATTGTATAAATAATAATGAATGGTTTATGAGATGTGAAATCCTAATAATAATAATGTTATACCAATGGAATCTTATATACTAATCTAGTAAATTTTTATATAGTGGAGAAATCTTTAGATGAAAATTAATTTTTGTTAGATGTTACGGAAAAAGACATAAACATGGAAGACTTTAGTGAGGAATCTAGGGGAACCCTTGATAAATTTAGATATCCTTATTTTATGGTTTCTTTTAGATATTAAAATTCTACAACCCCTTTACACTCCCAAAAAAATACAAATTAATGATGATGACCATAAGTATAATGAGGCATCATTATGTGATTTCTTTTTATGAAATAGAATTAGAGGATAGTGAATATGGAGTGTATGAAATGAGTAGGAGATGTTTCCAAAATTATTATTCTTTAAGAGCTATAAATATAAGGATTCATAGACTAATTAGAAGGGTATAGACTCCTACATAGCTTTCCCACCTACATCTTCCTCAGTTTCACCTATTATTCCTATGAGAGTTATTGTTAATTAAGAATAAAAAAATGGATTGTGGTAGATTAGTGGAAAGTAAATTTGGATGAGTTCTAAATGACCTGGGTAATAGAATATAATGTATTTTATACACCAGAGTCATATACTATTGAACAATATAGATGGCATGTAAATAATGATAGAAAATATAGATATATAATTTGAAGATCTATTGATTTTTATCTAGGTAGGGTATCCAGTATGTTCTATATGATGACCATGTTTAGATCATTGGCTGGTGACTTCATTGTTAATCTGCTAACTAAGGAATTCAAAACTCATGTGTAGAAGTTATAGGTTGTTAGTACTTTTTTGGAAGCATTTTTATAGAACATTTGGGTCTGTTTTCCAGCCAGGGGTCATGGTTCTCGATCTATAAAAGTCATTACTAGAATACTCAAGCAATATCTCTATACAACAATGCTAACATTGGATTGGCTATAATTTGTTGTTAATCCTTGCATTGTTGTGCGTTTTTTTTACTCAGACTTTTTCATATTTCTTTTGATTTTTTTTATTATCATTTTCATTATTATTGGGTTATGATGGATCATGGTTTAATAATTGTTTTTCATTGTTTATGGTTAATTTTAAATATAAATATTTAATTTTAAAAGTTTTAAAGTACTTTGATTTTAATAGAATACTTCGGAACAATTTTTTAATGGTATTTTTATTTGGAAAATCATCTATAATGTTTTGGATTCAAAATGATAACCTATTTTTTAAAAATATTTTAAATTCCATTTGAAAAATGTATAGTGTTAATTATTTGAATGGTTTTAAAGTGATATTAATAATGCATAAATAGAATATTTTGAAGGATTTAAGACGGATGTAATTTTAAAATAGATGCTTTTGAACTATTTTAATGTTATAAATGTTTTACCAAAATCTATAATTGTGATTAATTTTTTGCTTAAAAAATATCATTTCTCTTTATTAGATATTCTTTTCAAAACAACATGGGAAAAATGATGTTTAAATGAATGAATTTTCTTTTTTAAATATGTTTTAATAAAAACATGTTGGGTTAAATAAAAGAATTTGGATCACTTGTTAAAAGATGTTAAAGTCCATTTTTTTGATTTTTTATGATGTTAAAAATTATTTGATTTTATTTTTATTTAAATGATGTCTTGAGATCGCTTATTGATATATTTTATGACTCATGGGGCTTGATTTTTTATTTCCATTGTAATGGTGTCTGTTTTTCTTGTTTGAGATTCTATCCACATTTGGATTTAATGTATTCTTTGGATGATCAAGATCTTCTTGGGATAGTTTTTTTATTTTCTTCAGTCGTAGAGTTTTCTGTTCTTCCACTATCTTTCTAATGTGAGAATTATCTATGATAGTTCTAATACATGAATCCCCCTCATTTTTCTAGTTAATAAGATTCTAAGGATGAATTGGTTTCGGTACTGAAGGATTAGGATTTTCTATCCAAATTTATATTTATGAGTCTCTTAAGGTTATGTTTGTAACCATCCTACTAGAGGGTCCATGTTACAAGTGCTGGAAGTATATTATCCAGACTAATCCAGGAATGGACGATTCTTGGAAAATTTTCAAGGCATGGTTCAGTTATAATTCTTTCATAATGAAGTAAAGGTGTTGATTTCTATAGAATTTTCTTACATCCAATAAAGAGATGAAATAGTGTTCGAGTACACAAATCATTTCATCAAGTTGGTTTCATACATTCCTAATTAGACTTGGATGATACCTTATTGGCTTGGTGGTTTGAGTAATGTCTTTGATCAAACTAGTCATTATATATTTCTTCCTTTGAATTCCACTTTTATAGGGTTGTTGTGAGATAATCTATCAATGTTGAATTATGATTAGTAGGATCACCAGAGGTATTTCATGTTTCTTAAATTCCTGGGGGTGCGGAAGGAATCTCCGATAAGGTCAAAAGTACGTGTGCTATGTCAAGCCTTATAAGTGGAGGTTTAAATAATAATTTTTTCCACATCAATTTCTTCTAGGATAAAATATTGGTTTTTATATCAGTGATTAAAAGTGGGGTATAAAAATCATTCTTGTTAAGAATCTATGAAATTTTTCATACTTGTGGTCATTTGTTCTATTTGTAAATATTCTATTATGGGATTTATTATAATAAAGATACATATAAATTTATCACTTCTGAAGAAACATTGAATCAACATGTTAAACATGGTAAATATGTAACAATTTTTTGAGTTTCCTTTTAATGAAATATGTTTCCTCTAGTTAACCTTTCATTTTCAAAGGTTTTGTATCGGTTTTTTATGAGTTTTAGTGATAACATTTTAAAATTTCTCAGGGAAGATCATGGATTCTATCTTATTGAAATAAGAATCTAGTTTATATGGATTCACACAAAATATATTATAATTTTTTTTTGTTTCTATAATTTATTGAAATGAGTCTAAACAATGTGAATATATGGGGTTACAAGAATCAATTTAGACTAAAAGATGGAATATTTGGGATACTAAATATATTGAGGTGATCCATATTTGTTTTGTTATATGGGTTAATATCTTAACTATATAGTATGAGACATTGGATCTACTGGTATGGATTTTACCATTGTGATCGATATTGATTCTCTTCATTTGGTGTGATTAGAATATTCTTTCAATGCTTACCTTCATACTTGTAAGGATATTATTATAACTTTCTTTTCATATGAATTATTTTAGAACATATTTATTTTCTTCTATGAAATGTATACCTCATATAGTAATAACTCTTTAAATATGTATCCATAATGTTTTTACATCCAATATTGAGATTTTTATATTAGACACATGTGTGCATGAAGTGCCATAATCATCCAAAAATTTATTATTTTGTTGAAACATTTCTTTTAGTTAACATTTTCATATATATGATATATATATTGCAATTAGTTTTTATTTTCTGATTTAGATCCATGAATACTCATCCTATTGTGGATTCTCTATAGAGAATTTTCACCTTCTCTTTTAACTTTCTTAGAAAGAAATTGATATTAAGGTCCCTAAACATTGGATCATTATCTTTGGGATCAGTTTCTATATACATGAATTTGGTTCCAACATTATTTCTAGTAATATCTTCTATTGTAACTCAATTTTGTGGGAGAAAATAATTTTCATCAATTATTTCTCCGTGACTATATGTTTTATGACTTGGTGGGTTCTTTGTTGATATTTGTAAAAAAAATATTTCATTATGGTACCCATCTTCTGCATGCTACTGTCTTCCCTATGTGTTGTGTGCTGCTTCATATGCTTCCCCGATGGAAGCCTACTGCGTGATTCTCTATTTTTCTTTATGCTTATCTACTTGATACTAGCTGGAAGGAAGGCTAATAGAAGATTACTCCTATAAAATTTTGAATTCCATTAATAGAAACCACATCAAATTGTAACTATTTAACAGTGTTACATACCATACTAACATAATATGGAACCATTTTTAATTCATCTCTCATAAAAGTAGTTTGTTATGAGATTTCATTGGAAATACCTAATTAAATAGGTTTCATAGATATACATAGTGATTATTGGTCCTCCACCAATCCTTTTATCAAATAAAAAATATAATTGGAGGAAATATTTTATTGGGATGGAGGAATACCTTTTATGAATTCCAATTAAGATTCAATCATTCTCTTTAGTGATTGAGTATTTTTTTTATACATAGAATTTTATGTAAACTCTTCAAACTAATATAGAAAAGATATTAATTCCTCTAAAACATATATAGAATTATCTATTTGAATTGGATCATGATTATTAGTAGGTCACATTTAGTATTCATCATTTGAATCATGCTTGAAAAAAATGAAACTAGGACTTTGAGTGTCTAGCATATCTATCTTGTAAAAAACTGAAACTGGGTATTTGTAAACAACACTTTTAATTCCTTTTCAAAAAATTATACTATATTATTGTCATCAAATATCTATTCCCACATTTGAAAAATTATTAATTTTCTAAACATGATATTTGATTGACTAATCTAACAAAGATCAACAACTATTACTAGTAGCACTTGTCGATCTTGTATATGTCATATTCCACACTTCTTACACACACATCATTCCCTATGTACATGCATCATTGTACACACTACTTGACCTATGGATATATCTTATACACATCATTGTACACAACCATCTAAATTATAAATCATCGTAGATTACTTTTGTGGAGTCGTTAGATCAATGATCCAGGACTGAAATTCGGTTGAGGGAGGAATAGAGCATCTGTTTATTCATAAAAAACCCACTTGTTCCCCACTAATAAGAATTAAATATGTGTAGGATGTGTTTGTTAATAATTTATTATTAGTAACCAAACACATTAATATTCATTTTAGTTACAAAATAAATTCATATTCATTGTGTTCCTGGCCTATAGGACATCCAACACATCCCACAATGTCTCGGTCATGTCTTCCCTATTTTCCTGCACCTCCAAGGAATTGATATCTATAGTATAGTCTTGTGATAAATTTTTTAAAAAGATCATACCTGACCTAGATTAAATAGATATTAAGATATAGGATATGGATCAAACCATTATTTATTTAACTTCATGGGATTGATCAGTGTTCTGTGTTGTCTTGGAATTGCATGTGGCAGGTGAAAGTGTTTTTTCGCAAGTGTTCTGTGTAACTATTCTATTTTTTTCTAGGAATTGCATGTAACAGTGTGATTTCATGTTAATGTAAGTGTTTTTATATACTAGAGTTTGGAATTGAAGAGTTTAATTTCATTGTTGTGTGTTATGTTCATGTTTTCATGAGGTTTTCTACTTCTGTGTGTTCGCTTGATTTCCAACTTCAAACAATATTCACGAACTTATAAAACACAACAAATAACTTATGGTGTGAGGGATGCATATGTTGGATACATATTCAGGGAGTGGGTAGTGGGGGGTGAATATGTTATTTTTTGTGTTGGATGCATATATAGGGAGTGGGTGGTGGGGAATGCATATACAGTTGGGGTCCAAGTATTGTGATTGATACGTATTCTATGTGTTGGATGCAGTGGGGGATGGAATGTGGTATTAGGTAATTCAATTACGAAATTTTTGGTGTATAGTAGGGGATTTAGGGGGAAGTTATAGGTTCAAGTATATGTAAGTTATGGGATTCAATCAGAATTTGCAGGAGCATAGAGGTGTAGAGTAGAGGGATGCAATGGAAAGTTGTACGTGCAGGCTGGTATAGGGTATGGGGATGGAGGTGTAATTTGCAGGTGCAGGTAGGTATAGGGTAGGGGATACAGTGGGATGTTTCATGTGCATATATGGTGGGTGTATATTTCGGTTTAGATCGAGGGGTCTATTTCAAAAAATCTAAAACCATTATTATCTATTTATTGAAACGGTTTATCTCGAACCATTGGTAAAATACCATTGCAGCATCCTATACCAACGGTTCCATCTAAACCATTGGTAAAATAAAACCAAATTCAGCTTTCTATATACCAAAGGTTATGTAACAGTTGGTATGATCCTATTGAATCATTTTAATGCAACCGTTGGTAAAATAAATAAATTCTAGCATCAATTATACCAACGATTATATATCTGTTGGTATAACAATGTTCCAATAGTTCAGATTGAACCATTGGTAAATTGATATTATGCCCATCCTATACCAACGGTTTCCTCTAAACCATTGGTATAGGGGTATCCAAATGTTGAACCTACCAAAGGTTGTCCAAACTATTGGGATACCCTATACCAATGGGATTTTAGGCATTCTCAACAGTTCACAACCATTAGTAGAGGTTAGGTTTCCAATAGTGTCATATGAAATAATCATTGTGTGATTCCCATAGTTCTCTATTTTCATTTCATCGTGGTAGTACTATGATTTAGAGAGACCTTCTAGTGTATTACGGGTGGGATTGAATGAAATGATATATTGTAGATTTTACTATGAAATTTATGACTCGTCAATTGGTTAAAGCATATCGATAATTACCAAATGGGGTTCTTCAACAATTGTCAGTACAAGATGGGATATGAAAAAATATATTCATGGAATCCATTGTGGGACTAACAAATAATTCTCTATGTAACAATACAATTTACGTTATTATTTATAGATAGACTAGTCTTCACATTCCTTCCTATTCATGACACTCATTCTCTAGATCAACTTTCATGAATATAGCTCCATGCGACTATTACGTTACATGGAGTTCCACTTTCTGTTGTATCTTATTGTGATCCCATGTTCACTTCTATCTTTTGGAAAGGCCATTAAAATTCATGGGAATCAAAATTAAATTTCATCATAACCTTTAATTCCCATTATAATAGACAGAATGAGAAAACGATTTTGAGTTTAGAAGACATGTCACATGCTTATTAAAGGGATTAACTATGAAGTTGGGATCAACATTTTTATTTGGTTAATTATTCTTATAATAACTTTTTTCATTTTAGTATACAAATGACATTTTCAAGGCATTATATCTAATAAGATGTTAAACTCCATATGTTTGTTATGATGTTTGGTAAAAGAAGTTTATGGTACTATATTTAGTTGAAGAAGTGTATGATAAAGTGATGATAATCAAGTAACACATGTGGAAAACTCATAGTAGTAGAAAAGCTAGGCATATTATACATAGAAAAAATTATTATTTGAGGTAGTTGATAATGTTTTTTTTAAGTCTCACTTTCTAAAATTATTATTTGTTTTGGAAAGATAGTAACTAAATGTCCAGGATTCATTCAATCTTATGGAATCTTAAATAATGTTGAATCAGTTTCCTATCAAGTAGATTTTTCTGAGTTTTTATCAAGTACATAATGTTTTTGATATTGTGATGTAATAAAAGTATATACAAGAAGAACATAATGTTTTGGTGATATAATTAGTTCAATTAAAAGATATCCTTATATATGAAGATAAATCTATTCTGATTCTACATCATTGAGAGCATGTATTGTGGAATAAGGTAATTCATCAGGTTAAGGTTATCCATAGTCATGCCTATGTATTCCCTCTATTAGATGTTGAGCTATTGTAGAGTTTCCGGGTTGATGATATGAAATATCATAACATCATATCAAGGATGGATTGTGTCATTTACAACAAAGACCAAATAGATTGTTTTGTTCGATGGGTCCACATTGCCACACCCAGTGATGTGCCTCATGTTTTTCAAGGAGAATTGGACACAAGGTCAAGAATATTCAGACCTTCTTATATATAGTTGTAAAAAGTGATATCAATGTTTTCATTTGACCATAAGTGAAATTCAATGGGTGGTGATCTTCTTCCAGTTTTCACCGAGTTTATTGACGTGTTACATTCAGATTTCTCTAGTCTGACACTAGTGAGAGAGGTTTATCTTTTATCTTACATAATTCCTTGTACTCAACTGGTCTCTTTCCCCTCTTACCGCATGGCACCAGCTATGATGATAGTGATTAAGTCTTAGTTGAATGATCTTCTTGAGAAAGGATTCATTCTTCCCAATGTGTCACATTGGGCATCACTTGTTCTCTTTTATAAGAAGGATGATGGTTCATTTCTCCTATGTGTTTATTATCGAAAGAATAATTGAGTTAAAATAATTAACAAATATATATTTCCATGGATTGACTATCTGTATGATTAGCTAAAATAGTCAAAGTTTTTTTCAAAGACCGACCATCGATCTAGTTATCAATTGTTGTGGATAAAAGAATCTGATGTTCAGATTACAACCTTTCGTAGTAGGTATGATCAGTTTTATTACCTTATTAGGACCATTGGTTTGAAAAATGCTCATATTGTTTTTATTACTATAATTAACATGATTTTAAACAATTATCTACATACCGTTGTGGTATTCTTTGTGGATGACATTATTATTTACTCGATTTCATGGAAGGATCATGTGCAATATCTGAGAATATTTCTCAATCGGATATAATATCACCACCATTATTCCATGATTTAAAGGTGTGATTTCTAAACATGGGAAGTAAAATTATGGAAACATGTAGTGTCTGAACATGGTGTATCAGTTGATCCTGAAAAGGTGAAGGCTTTAATGATGTGGGAGAAATCCAAAAATGACTTTGAGATCTGATGATTCTTGGGATTAGTGAGATATTATTATTGGATCATGAAAGACTTCTAAATGATGGATTCTCCAGTGGATTATATTACTAGTAAAAGGATAAAGATTGCATGGGATGAAAAGTTTCAGAGTTATTTTGTTGTGTAGAAATGTATGTTGACTACTATGCCGATGTAGACTTTTCTAGAATCCAGGTTGGGCTATGTGATTTTTTTGTTGCATTGGTTTATGTCTTGGGTTGTGTTCTTATGTGGGATGAGCATGTTGTACTGTATATATCTTGTTAGAATATGCCACATGAAAAGAATTATCTTAACACTGACCTGAAACATGCACTTGTAGTTCACGGTCTAAAGAGTTGATGAGCCAACCTTTTTGGAGAAATTTTTAGAGTGTATTCAGTCCACCAAATCCTCTGTTATATCTCCTCCAAAAAATAATTGAATCTTTGGTAGAGTATTTTGGTGGATTACCTTCATTCGTTTGACATTAACATCAAATATACCCCAGGGAAAGGGAATTTTGTTGCTGATTCTTTGAGCATGAATCATTCAAACCATGTAGTGATAAAGTCTTCAGAAAAGTGGAATTTGATGGATCTTTTTGCATAGTTGCTTATTAGAGATTAGGAGGAAGGGGTTGAGGTTTCATTATAAATTGTTTAGTTGACATATTCTCATCATGATAATACTATCCAATTTCAAAAACTTGTTGTTGAATTTCATAAAATAAGAGAATCTCTTTGTGGTGGGGAGATAGTTACCCAGGGGTCATTCTCTAATGAGGGTGTTCTATGCTATCATAATCGCTTCATTGTGCGGATATGAGAAATAAATTTAGTGATGGTATATTTCTATAATTTTCAGTGGGATATGAACACTAGAACCGAAAAAAATTCTATGACATGAGCCGGTAGTTCTGGTGGCCAGGGATGAGACGGGACATCGCTGTGTTTGTCTCTCATTTCTATACATGTCAACATGTGATATCTGATCACCAAAAACCTTCGGGTTTACTTCAACCTCTTTCAGTCCTTACATGGAAGTGGGACGTGATCTCTATGATCATTTTATTTGGGTCACCTCATATCAAGATAAGGAATAATGAGATATTATTTGTGACAGGCAGGCTGACCAAGTCATCTCACATTATACACATTTATAATATTGAAAAAGTTAAAGAGATGTGAAATTTTTATGTGAAAGGGATTTTTCATTTTAACAATGTTTCATCTGTTATAGTCTCATATGTGGATCCTTTGTTTACATATCACTTTTAAAGAGGCCTTCAAGAGGCCTTAGGATCTTAGGATCGTTTGATCATGGCCTACCATCCACTGTCCGATGGCTATATTGAAAGATATTTACTGATTCATGGGGATTTTCTTCATGCATGTGTCCTTGACTTCAGTGGGGCATGATAATATCACTTGGTTCTGGTTGAGATCACTTATTAAAAACAGTATTATTCCTCTATCTAATGTAACCTTTCCAGACCTTTTATGGTCGTCCTTGTAAATATCTGGTGTGCTAGTCAGAGGTCGGTCAATGTTCTTTGCATGGATCCAGCATGGTGTAGGAGATGGAAACAAATATTTTGATGATTATTTAGAGGATGTTGATATAATAATTCTAATATAAATCTTTTGTTGATCAAAGTCATTGAAATTTGGAGTTTTATGTTAGTGGTCAGGTGTTCTTAAAAGTTTCACCCTAATTGGGTCATCAACAAATTCAGAGGAAAAAGATGATTTCTCCTTTTGTTGCGAGACCTTTTTCTATATTTGAGTTGGTGGTAAAAGTTGTGTACCATTTTAAAATTCCACCACAACTGATGTTGATAAATTACATGTTCCATGTATAACTTTTGAGAAATTATCCATCTGATCCATCTCATGTTTTGAGATGGAGTGATGTTGAGATCATACCCGATTTATCTTTGACAGAACGACCAATCATGATAGTTGATTATGAGTCCAATGTACATCGTGGGTGGACGAAACCATTGCTTTTTGTGCTATGGAATCATGGTGCAGATAGTCATGAGTTGTGGGAATGCGAGGCACTGATGAGAGAGTACTAGAATCATCATTTTATCTTTGATGATACTTCATAGGTTGTCTGGGGAAAGAATTTTTTTGTGGTGGGATGGATGTAACATCCCATTACCTTGATCAGGTATTTTTTCCACCATTTATATGTATTCATTTGGTTAATAATCTTATTATGTGTTTTATCTTTGATCATTGTAGACTACAGAACATGTACACACTATGTAAGTAAAGTACACATCATGTACTCGGTGTTGGTTTCTGGTCGTGAAGGGGGAGATCGGGTTGTGAGCTGGATCACATCATTTACCAGATATACAAGTCCTGTAAGGGTTATATAGTAGTTTTTCAACCTAATTTGTTAGGTTTTTTAAGTACTTATCCAGCGTGGCCTACATATCATGACCCCTAGGTACACAATGTGACTCGGCCTACGCCCAGCCTAATGTAATGTGTTTTATAGTAGGGCTCAGTTTATTATTCCCAGACCTCTTCGATCATAACCATAGACACTCCTTAGGTAGTTCATAGAGTCTCCCCACCTTTCGGTTTGATCCGATCATCTTCAAATATTTATTATATATACTATGTGATTCTTGAGTAAGGGTTGTCCCTCGTTCATCTAATTTCTCTCCTTCTATCTTCTTGTCATTTCAATGGATCTTAATAGGATTGATGGATCTATATCACATGGTGTTGGATCTTTCTTCTAGATTGAGTTTCAATATCTCCTTCCCCATCATTCTTGTTGATGAGTGTTGTTGTGAGTGTTGTTCGTCAAGAAAGAGGTAGGTTGTTCCATCCTGATTTTCCAAATCGATTACCATGATATTTCTTGATTTCTTTCTATTACTGATTTAATTTCAAATGCTCAATATTTTTTTTTCAATTTCATAGAAAAAACCCATTTATAATGAATTAGAGGATTTGAAATTGTTTTTTCACTGGAAATTTGAAACGCCCCAATTCCATTCAATTTTGGTTGGTATATGGGGATTGATTGATTTTAAATTGTTAAATTTAAATTGGAGATTTGATGGAAATGTTTTTAACTATTTTTTTAAATTTAATTTGTAAAAATAATGGTGAAAATGATGGAATTAGTTTTGAAATAATTTCAAAATTGTGAATGGTTTAAAATGAATTGATAAAAACCCGATGGTTTTATATATAGAAAAAGTAGTGTTTTTGGATAAAACTAGTTTTTGTTTTAAATGGAAATAAATTGAAATTTTTGAAATGGAAGAATGGGATTGATCATATTTTAAGGAATCTTAAAATAGTTCTCATGTCATGTTAGAGCTCATGCAAGCCTTTGATAGTATGTGAGTTATTTAGATATACTCTATGCTACAACAACATTCAAAAACATACATTTAATGGGTGACATCCCCGACCGGTAGGTGATGACTCACCTTTGGACAATATAATGGGGACATGTGTGTACACATTTTTCTGAGTTCACATAGAGATTTAGGAATCCTATAGCTGGTTAATAATATTGTACCTTTTGAGATATGACCATATTTCTCACTTTTTCATTTATATTTGAGATATAAATGTATGCCAATGTTTGTTTGAACTACATTACATGAACACTATATTTATATAAACTATTTTACATAAATGTTTTACAAAATCCATTGAATTATAAATATTACATATCTTATAGAGTGAATCTTGTTTTCATGAACCATCCCTCTAGGGCCGTACCATGGCTAGCCCAAGCCCACCTTCCACAGGACAGGGGCTGGAAACTAGCACCAAAGTTTTATTCCCTATTACTGGGAAGGCATTACCCTTATAACCTGTATACACACACAACCATGAACACTGCATGATGAGTTCTCATGTAAACTAAATAGTAAACAGGGTGAGTACAGCACGTAAAAAGGGCCAGAATAAAAGCCAAACTGGAAAGTACAAGAAACTGAATGTACAAATAAACTAAAATAGCTCTAACTATCACCTTCCAAGGATCCTACCTAAAGGGTGGGTACAGATCTCGTACGGTTGTCTCTACGGTACGCCTCATCTAAGCTTCATCTTCGAGCTACCACTAGTCTCGGTACTCTCCTCCCCAGTCACCACTGTCTATCGTCTGTACCAAACACAACGAGTTGCAGGAATAGCCCGTGTAGGGGTGAGTTTAATGGTACTCAGTAGGGACACCGAGACCCTCAAGGTCTAACAAAATCCACAAAGGAGAGACCAAAAAAGAAGGAAGCAACTGATAAACCTACTTAGGTATTTTCCCATACATATATAAAAGTTATCATGTAAACCCATCTCAATCATGAGGAGAACACAAAGTGCAACTCCAAAGCCCCAAGCTCTACTATTCCACAAAAAAAAGAAATACTGTGAAGGTAAGTACCACATAGATACGCCAAATAGAACAATACAACCAAGGTATTACCACAAAGGAAAGTACCGCGCAGGTACGAACTCATCTCACACTAGGTATAACTTAAGTACAATAGTAGAGATGATTAGATATAACTACTGAATTATCATACTCTGTTAATAGGCAGACCCACATAGGATTTCTTGATGCTGACCCACACAGGATCGCTCGGTGCTGACCCACATAAGAACGCTAGGTGCTAACCCACACTTGATCGCTCAGTGATGACCCACTTAGGATCGTTGGGTGTTGAACCACACAGGATCTCTCGGTGCTGACCCACATTGGATCGCTCTTCATTCTTCATGTCACTACAAGCTACTGGGTTCATGCACTGCACTCACTTGTTTCCGAGAGGGTCTTCTCTACAAGCCTCTGGTTGATACTCCAACTGCCACAAAGTCTCACGAAGAAGTATGTCAATGGAATTCCACTTCATAGGGGTCAAAACTTAATAGATAGTGCATCAATCAAACGCCCAGTCTGTGAGTAATGAGCCTTTTAGCCATGAGGGCCCTGTCTGATTCGTGCCCTATCTAACCTGACCATTCCCCAACATTATCCAAAACCACAGTGGGGTATAATAAAGGGAATTTCTTGCTCCAAGGTTTCTAGCGCCGCATTCGGTTCATCAAACGGACGTCTGGTGAAGTGGGCCAGGGTCCGTTCTGACCAGGTCGGACCGACCCGGCCCGACCCGTGATGGGCGACCCAGCGTGGTAGCAGCATGGTGGCTGCATGGGCTGCGAGGGGCCGTAGAGGGCCGCTGAGGATATGCAGGGATGTGGAGGTCATGGGCAGTGCATGACTACGGGGCTGTGAGGGGCGGTGTGGGGTCGTGGGTAGCGCGTGGCCCCAGGGCTGCGAGGGGCAACGTGAGGCCATGGGTGGAAGAGCGTCGCGGGGCACGGAGGCCATGGGGCGGCGCAGTAGGACGCGGGGCTTCACGAAGGTTGTCAGGGTTGGTGAGGCCACAGTGCGGCATGGCCGGAGGTTAGCAAGGCGATGGGGCGGTGCGGCAGGCTGTAGGGCGGTGCAGCAGGCAGCGGGGCGATGAAGCCGTGGGGCGGTGAGGCCACGGGCAGCGCGGAGGGGATGCGGACCGCAGAGCCATGGAGCTTCACAAAGATGTCATGGACAGTGCGGTGGGGCCATAGACTGTGGAGCCGTGATGTGGCACGTCGGGGTTCCGAGCAGCGCGGTGGGGCCGGGGGAAGCGTGACGAGTCCACGAATGGGAGAGTTGTGGGGCGGCGTGGCGCGACCGCGAGGCGGCAGTGGCCTTGGGTGGCGGTTTCCACGGGGCGGCGCTGATGCTCCGTCACCTTCTTCACTGCCAGCCGTGGAGCTGACCACTGTTCTCAAATTCCATCGGTGCTAAATTCTGGCACCGGTCGTCGTTACCATTGCGATGAACACAAAAATAAAGAAGAATAGTGGAGGGAGTTGGGCCATGTTGTTAAGGCCCGCACCCTCCGTGTTATAGAGGTAGAAAGTGGATCAACAAAATTCTTGAATCAAGAACGTCAAATTCTACAATTAAATATGAATCGTGGATCAACATGACCTGGTTGATCCACGTTCACCATGCTTTCCAAGAACGAGGAATTTAATGGAGGAATAAAAATAATTCAAAAACAACCCCTACCTCATTTTATTCATTGAAGATTGTCTCAGCGAAAGGATACGATGTCATTGGGAATAAATGGGTGTCGGTGATGTCTTCATTTCATCGATTGTCGGTTCATTGACGTTGAAGACATTCCTCACCAATGAATGTTCTGAGGAAAAATTTGGTGTCATAGTTTGCGTTCTTCAATGGCGTTCTTCGTTGGAGAGCATTCTCCAAAGGCTCCTTCCTCTCAATCCCACAAAAATGAAGAGGTAGCCCAAATAATAGATTATGTTATATATAATGTTGTCAGAATAATTTTCAAATTGGTTTAATTAATTATTTGAGTTGATAAAATTAATAAAGGGGGGTGGAACCATTAAAGTGGGGAAACTCAACAGGTTTCTTCTCATTAAGAGGGGAGTTCAAGGGGGTTTAAGTCTCGTGTGGTCCCCACCACCATAACCCACGTGGGAGGTTGGGTTCGAGTGGTCCCCACAACCATAACCTATGTTGAGAGGTTTTAGTACATGTGGTCCCCACCTCTCAACATTCACATGGGAGCTCCAAAGAAAAATAAAACAAAATGTTACCCAATTTTATTTTATTTTATTCTTTCATGATAAACCCAAAAAATATCTTTCGCTCTTGTCCCACTATGGTCAAGGTGATGGTCTCGTTATGTGAATTCCAGCACTGCGAGTTCAATGGTTCCATCAGATTTAATTTCTTAGCACCGGTTCAAAAGTTATAAATCTTTCTCGCACGTTTATTGAATGTACCCGAAAAAATATCACAAATTCATTCTGGGCACACTCGGCCTCGGAATCATGCGCCATCAATTTTTTCAGTCTCGTAAAATTCCCATTTAATTAATAAATTACTTGGAAATTCTTTGACTTTTCATTCTCACCACCTCAGGGCTTTACATCCCCATAAGCCACAACTCAAATTAAGGAATCCAGTGGGGGTGCTAAGCATATATCTAAGCCTCCCGCTCCCATGGTCTCTCCAGTAGGTTCCCATGCTGCCATGAAATGCGCATATGATGAATCAACTACCCACAAAGGACTCACTCCTGTCGATCCTTAATCTCTACTATAACCTCTATAAATGTCTCCCCATCTTTGAAGTCCAACTCTCCATGGTTGATAATGTGGGACAGGTCATGCATGTATCTAATCAGATGGAATATGTGGAAGATGGTGTGAACCCGGTGCAACTGAGGTGGA
Organism: Viscum album; assembly: GCA_963277665.1. Classification (NCBI taxonomy): domain Eukaryota; kingdom Viridiplantae; phylum Streptophyta; class Magnoliopsida; order Santalales; family Viscaceae; genus Viscum; species Viscum album. Next base: position 31,170,911 of record OY728166.1, on the reverse strand, counting down.
AGAGCTAAGATGTAATCCCCCTTTCCAACTCTACTGAGGACCTGAAAAGGTCTGATGAATCTGAGAGATACCTTTCCACCTCGGCCAAATCCCTACAATCCTCATCGAGGTGAGACCCATAAAAAGACGTGGTCACCATCCTCCAACTCTAGATGTCTCCATCTCTTGTCAGCATACGACTTCTACCTGATCTGTGTAGTCTTTATCTGCTCCTGGGTTATCTGCACCATCCCTGTGGTAGCATGTACCATATTCGGTCCCACTAGTGCTGACCCCCCTAGGTCAGTCCAGCATAAAGGTTATATGCACGGTCACCCATACAAAGCCTCAAAATTTCCCATCCCAATGGTGGAGTGATAGATGTTGTTGTATGAATACACCCCCAAAGTCATGTTATCCTCCCAATTGTGACAGAAGTTGAGGATGCAAGCACGTAGCATGTCCTTGAGGGTATGAATGTTCCGCTCAGTCTGTCCATCCATCTAAGGATAGAAGGCGATGATCAAATGAAGCAGTGTCCTGAAAGCCTCTTGCAACCCCTTCCATAGTCGGGAAGTAAATCATGCATCACGATCGGAGACAATCGTCGAGGGTACTCCATGTAGCCGCACAAACTTTTCCACATAGAGGAATCCCAAGAACTCTACTGAACCTTGGTCACTGATCGGTAGGAAGTGGGATGACATGGGGAGTCGGTCAACGATCACCCAGATAGAGTCATGACCCTAGGATGTATATGGAATTCCTGTCATAAAGTCCATGGATATCCCACCCCACTTCCACTCTGGAACCTCTAATGGCTGAAACAAGCCTGCTGGTACCTGATGCTCTACCTACACTTGCAAAAAAGTGAGACACCAAGAGAAAAACTCAGCTACTTCTTTCTTCCTTCATGGCCACTAGTGCTGTCATCGGAAATCCTGGTACATCTTCGCCACTCTTGAATATAACACTAGAGGGGATGTGTGGAACTCCCTCAACACTTTCTACCAAAGTGACAATGTAACAATGGAACATCCTCTGAATATGATGACATCCTCCCCAACACCAAAAAATACATCAAGTGCCTGCCCTATGGATATATGAGCATGTCGTTCCTTGCAGTCAGTGACCCAACATTTTGCCTCCCTGACTCACTAAAGAAGTGGGGGAGTGAATATAAGAGACTGATGAAAAGCTAATCCATCCCGATACACAACGGATATCTACAAAGCGGCCCACTGCTCGGTCGCCTCGCTTAGTAGTTGTATACCTGAACTCCTACTGAGTGCATCTGCAACAACGTTCCCCTTCCCAGAAGTATAGACTATCTCGAAGTCATAGTCTTGGAGGAACTCAAGCCAACGTCACTGTCTCAGGTTCAGGTCCTTCTGAGAGAAGATATACCTAGGACTATTGTGATCAGATTATACTGTAAAGCGATCACCCATCAAGTAATATCATGACATCTTCAAGGTGAAGACCACTACTGCTAAATATAGGTCATGGGTAGCATTGTTCTGCTCATGATGTCTCAACTGTCGAGAACCATATATGATCACTTCTAAATCCTTCATTAGTACACATCCAAGCCCATCCCCTAATGCATCGCAGTAGACTACATAGCATACACCCTCCTCCGAAAGCCTCAAAATGGGGGGACTAGTTAGCCTCTGCCTCAGCTTCTGAAAACTCTACTAGCATCTCTCTGACCACATGAAGGGTTGCCCCTTAGTCATCAATGCTGATAAAGGTGGTGCATCTCTGGAGAAATCTGGCACAAATCTCTGTTAGTATCTGGCCAAACCCCGGAAACATTTTATCTCCATCACACTCTTGGGTGGCTCCCAAGAATGTACCGCCTCAATATTCTGTAGATCAAAATGCAACTTGAGCCTCCAATAATACATGTCCAAGATATCGAACCTCTCGGATCCAGAGATGGCACTTCGAGAGCTTACCATAAAGCTGGTGCTCTCGGAGTGTGTCCAGTGCTATCTGCAAATGATAGGGATGCTCCTCCTTTATAGCCGTGTATATAAGAATGTCATCAATGATGTCTAATACAAAGCGATACATGTATGGATAAAAGATCATGTTCATGAGTCCCATGATCAATATTGGGGTGTTGGTTATAATGAATGGAATAACCAAGAACTTGAAATAGATGTACCGACATCTAAAAGTTGTCCTCTGCATATCCTTGTCCCATACTCTGAGCTGATGATAGCATGATATGTGGTCTATCTTCGAGAACCATTGTGCTCCCTTCAGCTGATCAAAGAGGTCGTTAATACTCAAAAGTGGATACATGTTCTTCACGATCACCTATTTCAGGCACCGATAGTCAACACAAAGTCTCAATCTCCCATACTCCTTCTTGGAAAACAAAATTGGGGATTCCCAAGGAGTACACGGGGCTGAATGAACCCTTTCCCCTGTTAGTACTCAAGCTGTATCTACATCCCACAAAGATTTGTGGGAGCCATATGATACACTGGTGTAGATATCGATGTCATCATGGGGTACAAGTCAATGTAAAAGTCCACCTCTCTGTGAGGAGGTAGACCCAAAACATCATCAGGGAAGACATCCGCGTACTGGTCCACCACTACATGATAACTCGGACTATCCAAATATACTACTCTGAGGGTAAGGATAGCCAACTGATGAGTGATCGACTGAACTCTCCTCCGGATAAGTCCAACTTATGCTGTAAAGGCTCCCATCTTGCCGGTGATGGTAAACTTGGTCCCATTCGTTCCGACACACCGTACATTTCACCCAATATAGTCAATATAATCCTGGACTCTAGATAACCAGTACATACCCAGGATGATGTCGTAAGGCCTCGACGCTGCTACTAGGATATCTGAGCTGAAGCTCTCGACTCCTAGAGTGAGCTCACACTGCCAACACCAGTGCGTAATCGTCAAATCCACTCCAGTAAAATTCTATAGCTGTAACGATCGAGCCAAAAGCTCCGTCAGAATCAATGAGCTAAAAATGAGGGCAGTAGAAATAAAAGAGTGACTGGCACTTAAGACTATAATTAATGTAGCTTCGGAGGAGTAGACAAAGATCGTACCTTGTATCATCTTCGGAGTGCTGTGATCATAGGCCTCAGCTACCTGGAGCTGAGCTGACCCATTTCCTCTTGCTCCATGTGGTCGGGTTGGAAAACCCAATGGCGGTGGTGGTAACATCTTTAATCGTCACCCACCACCAGCTACATAGACAGCTCCTCCGCCACATCTGCCTTCTCCTTGCGCACCTCCTTTGTTGAATCCCTCTCTCTTGCTAGGCGGTTCTTTTGACCGTCTACTGATCATCCATATGGAAGGTCGGATAGTCACGAGCCATGTGACCCTTCCAACCGCATTTGTAACACTACACGCTCATGGCATGAATGGATCTACCTCAAGTGCCTTGTACAACCGACCCTAAATCCTACTTTCATCCACCTGTAGGTCTGGTCCTTTTGGACCTCTGTGTCATCTGTCTACTGCCAGCTGTAGTAGACTCCACTACGTGATGACTGTTAGTGGGTCTCACTACTGGAGACTTCTCAGCAAGGAAACTCTACACCTCTGAGGGATTTCTATAACCCCCTATCTTGCATCGGGATGTTTAGTGAGATCATCAAAGCCCTGGTCTCTTTTCTGAGTCCCTGCTCAAAGGTCTGGGCCTTGAAGAATGGGCCCCGCACCATATCAGTGGGGTAGCGTGAGAGTTTAGTGAACCTCGCTGTGTACTGAGCCACAGTCATGCTACCTTGTGACAGATGAAGTATCTCCTGTATGCGCACTGTGTGAAGAATCATTGAAAAAAACTCTGCCAAAAACTCGCTCTCGAAGTCTTCCCAGAGAAGCGTCACCTCATCGTGAGCCTGGAGCATCATGCTCCACCGTCTTCCAACTACAGACTATAGAAGATTGGTGGAAAGGATCACCATGAGATCGGATGTTATCCCTACTAGTCTAAAGACTCTCACCACTGCCTCCATCCAATCCTCATCCTCCTATGGGTCCGGCTCTCCTCTGAACCTGGGTGGCCTCTGGTGCTAGAGCTCGTGAAACATGCTCAAGCGATGTGCACCCTCTGTTGCTCGGGTTGGTTCCATTGGTGGACAAATGGGTAATGGTACCTCAGGTTCCTCTGCTGGTGCCTCTACTGGAAGAGGGCTCTACACTAAGGCGTCGTCGTTCGACGGGCTGTCTGTTCGTACTAAAATCAGAACCTTAGCTCGTTGTCTTCATGGAGGCATATTGAAAACAAATAGGTGCACCACGGTCAAAAATTTATAACTGGTGAGCTGACTCAAAGTGATCAAAAAGAAAACTCTTCAGAAAAACACATGCAAATAGTGTTTTCATGCACTGAGTCAGAAATCAAAAGTCAGGGTCTTTGTGTATGGATTTGTCAGCCACCACACCAACATTGGATTCCCAAAACTGATAACCACACTCACTACACATAACACTATTACTGTGAAAAATGAAGATCAGGGTCCTCTATTATATGGTATAACTGACACCTTTGATACCAATTTTTCACGACCAGTCCCTCGGGGCTCGTACCGTGACTATCCCAAGCCCGCCTTCCATAGGCTAGGGGCTGGCGACTAGCACTGATGGAGTATTCCCTATAACTGGGAAGGCATTTCATTTATAACCTGTAAGAACAGACAACCAATAACACAAAAAGATACAAACTCAAGTAAACTGAATAGTAAACAATGTGAGTATAGTGAGTAAAATGTTCCAGAATACATGCCCAATAGAAAGGTACAGGAAACTGAAAGTACAAATAAACTGGAAAAACTCTTGCGATCAATCGCAAAGGGTCCTACATGAAGGGTAGGTATAGCTCTCGTATGGTCATCTCTGCGGTACACCTCATCTAAGGTCCAACTCTGAGCTACCTCTAGTCCTAGTACTCTAGTCTTTAGTTAGTGTTTTCCATCATCTGCACCAAACACAATAAGGTTCTAGCATAGCCAGTGTAGGGGATAGTATAACGATACATAGTAGGGACCCCAAGACCCTCAAGGACTCACAAAATCCACAAAGTATAAACCAAAAAATAAGGAAACAACTGATAACCCTACTTTGGTATGTTCCCATACATATTCCTAAGTTATCATATAAACCCATATTAATAATAAGGAAAACACAGAGTCCAACTCAAAAGGCCCAATATCAACTATTCCATAAAGGATGGAATACTGCGATGGTAAGTACCACATAGGTACACCACACCAAAGAATACCACCAAGGTATTACCAAAAAGTAATGTACCTCTCAGGTATGAACTATGCTCACACCATGTATAACATATGTATTTTAGTAGATATGATTATGTGTAACTACGGAATCATCTTACTCTGTTAATAGGTAGACCCACACATGATTTCTCATTGTTGACCCACAAATAATCGCTCAGTGCTGACCCACATAGGATCACAACATCCTGACCAACATAGGATCGCTCGTTGCTGACCCACACAAGATCTCTACGTGCTGACCCACACATGTTCGGTCGGTGCTGAAACACACAGGATCACTCTTCATTCTTCACATCACCGCTAGCTACTGGGTTCCTGTACTGCGCGTTCTTGTTTCTGGGAGGGTCATCACTACAAGCCTCTGGTCGATACTCCAACTTCCACGAAGTCTCATGAAAAATTATTTCAATGGAACTCCACCTCATATGAGTTTTAATGCAATAGACGATTCATCAATCAGATGCTCGTTCTATCAGTTATTAGCCTTCAACTCCCGAGGGCCCAGTTGGATTCGTGCCCGATCCAACACGACCATTCCCCAACTTTATCCAAAACTCCATTGTGGAATACTAAAGGGCTTTTCTCGCTCCAAGGCTTCCGGAACTATAGATGGTTTGTCAAATGGACACCTGGTGCCAAATAAATGGTGGAACGTGCGTAAACGGGTCGAAGTGGGCTCGGGCCTGGTCCGACCTGGTAAGACCAACCTGGACCGATCCGGACTGGGCCGACCTGGTTTGGGTCAACCTGGACCAACCCACTAGGTCCGGCCTAGCCCAGCCTGGTAGTGGTGCAGTGGCCACATGGGATGCGAGGTGCCACGGAGGGACGCAGAGGCCACAGGAAGTGCGAGGCCGTGAAGCTGAGGGGTGACGTGAGGCCATGGGCGGTGGAGCGCCGTGGGGAACGGGGGCCATGGGGTGGCACGCCAGGCCGTGGGGTGTCGAGGCAAGGCTGTGGGGCAGCTGTGTCCGCGGGCAGCGGTGGCCGTGGGTGGTGAGGCCATGTGGAGGTGAGATCGCGGATCAGTGAGGTCTTGAGGCGGCGAGACCGCGAGGCGGTGCGGTAGGGCTGCAGACAGTGGAGCCACTAGGCGGTGCGGCAGGGCCGCGGACAGCGCGGCGGGGCCGCGCATGGCAGAGCCGCGAGGTGGAGGGGCGAGGCCACATATGGCGGAGACAAAGGGCCGCGCGGTGAGGCCTCAGGTCAGCAGTGGCCATAGGGTGGCGAATCCCAGGGTGGTGGGGTCGCAGGGCGGCAAGGCTGTCGGTGGCGTGGTGGGGCCACAGACGGCGGAGTCATGGGGCAGCATGGAAAGGTCACATACAGAGCAGCGGGACCATGGATGGCGGAGCCACGGGGCGGTGCTGCGAAGCCACAGGCTGTGCGTCGGGGCCGTGGACGACGGATCCATGGGGCGGCGCGGCAGGGCCACGGGGCGGCACTGTTGTGTCGTCACCTTCTTCATGTCCAGTCGTGGAGTCAGCCGCCATTCTCATGTTCCACTGGTGCCAAATGCTGGCACCTGTCATTGTCACTATTGCGATGAACACACAAATAATGAATAACGACAGAGGGAGTTGGGTCATGTTTGTTTGTCCCGCACCCTCCGCGTTAGAGAAGTAGCAAGTGGCTCAACAAAAACCTTGAATCAAGAACGTTAAATTATAAAATTTAATAAGAATCATATATCTATTCGTAATGGTTGATCCACGTTCTCCATGCTTTCTAGGAACTCGGAATTTAATCAAATAATTACAATAATTAATAAACAACCCCTTCCTAATTTGATTCGTTGAAGATTGTCTGTGGGGAAGGAGATGATGTCATTGGGAATAGGCGGACGTTAGTGATATTGACGTTTCCCCGATCGTTGGTTCGTTGACGTTGAAGATGTTCCTCATCAACGAATGTCTCGAAGAAGAATTCAGAGTCGAAGTCAAAGTTCTTTGTTGGCGTTCTTTGTTGGAGAGCTTGCTCCAAAGGCTTATTCCTCCCAATCCCACCAAAATGAAGAGGTGTCCCAAATAATAGATTATGTTATCTATTAAGATGATGGAATAATTTTCAAATTAGTTTAATTAATTAATTGAGTTGATAATATTAATTAAATGGGGTAGTTCCATTAAAGTGGGGAAACTGAAGAGCTTTCTACCCATTATGAGGGGAGTTCAAGGGGGTGTAAGTCTCGAGTGGTCCCCACCACCATATCCCACATGGGAGGTTAGACTCGGGTCGTACCCGCCACCATAACCTATGTTGAGAGGTTTTAGTTGAGGTGGTTCCCACCTCTCAGCATCCACATATGAGTTCCAAAGAAAAACAAAATAAAAAGATGCACAATTTTATTTTATTTTATTCTTTCACGAAAAATCCAGAAACTATCATTAACTCTCGACCCACTACGGATGAGGTGAAGCTCTCCTGAAGCGAATATCGGCACTACTAGTTCAATGGTGCCCTTTGATTTCAATTCCAAGCACTGGTTCAAAAGTTACAAAATGATGCACTCACGTTTTCTGAACGTACCAGAAAACAGATATTCATAAATTCATTCCGGGCACTCTGGGCCTCAGAATCATGCACTGTCAAATTTTGTGGACTCGTAAAATTCCTATTTAATTAAAAAATAATACATGGAAATTCTGGGTCATTACACATGTTCATTGAATTTATTGTCTATTATTTTGTAAAGGTAGACCATGTTTTGTTTAAATTTGTTTTTAAATTTCGAAATCAATTTGTTCTAAAAATTTGAAATATTTCCTTTGAATAATAATTATTTTTCATCTTTTGTGGAATATTTTGTGGTATAATACTGGGATTAGACTCATACCCTACTTTTTCATTCATGTGTTTCTAGAATTTCACTTTCCTTGATCTAGAAAAAGGAAGAGATATTTTAGAAGAGGTCCTAGCTATAGAGCTTTGAACATAATGAGTTGGGTCATTAGAGACCTTGGGGCTGTTTTTCCTGTTTAGTAATTTGGGATTCATTACGTTATCTTTATGCATTTTTGTATTCTGGTAATTTTTTTCCCAGTGGAGTTTTCCTATTGACACACATACTGTCTTTTATCATTTTCTTCTATATTCTTATTGAAAAACTACTCCCACTTGTATGTTGTATGATGCCTGATGCTAGTCTCTAACCAAAGGTTATTGAGAATTTCCTTCAGTTCATGTCAAGCCTATCACATTATCAGGTTACCAGGGTTCACAGACTGGCTTGTGACACCAATGATGTTATTCTTTCATGAGGATTTTGATTCCAATGCTAATCTAGTAGTAAGGGATTTCTATGCCAGTTTGATCTTTTGTGAGACACATGTTATATTCACCAAATCTTTCCTCTATGTGGTGTATATGGTACTCATAAAATAATTTAATTATGATAAGACTAAAATTTATTCAAAATGACATATCCATTTTAGGATTTCTTTTTAATGGGTTTTACGGTCCAAAAGTTACAAAATAAGTAAAGGAATTTGGTTTCAATTTTCCTTCATTGAGACATATGTTATGATATGCACCTATATCCATTCACGAGGTGTATATAAAGTAGCATTGACATGTTATAAAATTAATTTCTCTATCCTTAAGATATATTATGTTCAAATTTATTTTCTTACATAAGGGGGGTTACAATTCATGTTTACCAATGGTATAATAATTTAATGTTACGGTTTCATTTCTTATCTGTTTTTTTAGGATTATGCATCCAATTGTAATATCTTATGATTTTTCCCTAAATAACTCTTGGGAATTATATTATCCTATAGTTATTCATGATATCATCAATTCATGGTACCATTTTTCACTCTTTGGTATTTAATATAATTAAGATGGTGTTTTTAATAATATCTTATATTATTTCTCTCTGAAGATAAAAAATGGTTTCATTTAAAAATTTTGTTTTCTAAATATGTTTTTAGAAATGTTATTAAAAATAATTATACTGTCATTTCAAGTAAAATAATGTTAATTTTTTCATTATTTTATTTAAATGATAAGAAAAAATTCTTTTAAAAATTTTCAATTTTATACTCGAAGATAAGTTTTTTTAAAATATTTTAGGTTTGGAAAAGAATTTTTCAAAGAGATAATGATATTTTCATCAATAAATGTTTTAAATAAATTTTAAATATTACATCTTATGTTTTTAAAGAAGATTTAATTGAAAAAGATTTCAATTTTTTTATGATTTATAAATTATTTTAAATTATTTTCAATGATTCATATGTAATTTTTAATGTATATTTTCAATGATTTTTTTTTCAAATGGTATTAATTTGTAAATTTTTTTTTGAAGTGAAAAGAATATTTTCACTATAAAATGTTTTAAATAACTTTTTAATTCTTTCATTATATGTTTTCAATTTTATTTTCAATGATGTTTTAAAGTGTTTTTAAATGAAAGTTTATTTTCATTAATAAATCATCCACGTGATATTGCAAACTAATTTTCTATATAGGATGAACTCCTTTGATATATATTATGGTATACTAGGGATATAATATAAAGAAACAATTTTTATTAATTATTTGACTGTATTATTGTTTAATATTATCCATTTTTATGAAACTTGTTTCTTTTCCATGGGTTATACCATGATAAAAAAGTTGTGAAAAAAGATTTGATTCATGTGTTATATTATAATGAAATGATATTGGATCCTTTTTCTTTCCCATTGGTTATGATATGAATACTTGTTTCTGATACACATTTCAATTCAGGTGTTGTGTATAAAACTTTTTTATAATCTTGTGGCACAAATATTTATTATTTGATTATGTGTTGGTAGGGACCTATATTTCTCTATAGTGCATTGGTTAATGATAAATATTATGTGAGATCATATGGTACATTGGTGATTATCCCAGTACCAAATATAAGTGTATATGGGTAATTAGACCATACCCAAAGATAAAGGTACACGGGTCGTCAACCCATTACCAATGATGAGGGTATTGTAGGTTCCGGGCGCAGCGGAAGCGCGTTGATGGGTTTACCAAACTTTAATTTAACGTTACAAAATGTTCAATCCAAGATCCATCACAATATATAACGCCAAATCTTCAGAATAGAACGAAGAGCGAAAGGAAAAGAAGAGTCCCAGAACCCTTGAGGAGGATCATCATATGTTGATTATGATTAATTTAATTAATGGATAAGAATTACCTAGATGGAATTCTTTCTTCGTTGATGTGTACGGTCACGATTCGGTGAACCGTCGTTGCGTCGTAGAATCCAAGTGTCGGATTCCTCTAGCAGTGATCCACACGTGGGTCACGTATCTCCGGACGTCGCCGAAGGGATCTATGGGTGCTAGTGTGGAAGAACCTTCGCTTGTGATGTTCGCCTTCGACCGCCTTGATCTGGTGGAGGATCTTGCTCTCGTAACTTGAGGGTGTTCTTGGTAGAAAGGGAATTCTCTCCTGGCTTGAGAGTATTTCCAAATCTGTTGTGCACAATAATGGATCTCCAAAATGTTGGGGTTGCGAGGATATTTATAATCGGGTTTGTGGTTAATAGAGTTATGACAATAAATAAACACGTTATGCGTTTTATTTCTTTCATTAAATCTTATTGAAAACCCCCATGTCAAATTATTAATTCCTTGACATGCACCCACGCTGATTATAATAAATATCATTTAATAAAACAATATTAAATCCTCAAAATCCCAATTGGAAGAACTACACAGCGTGTAATAATTAATACACGGCATGTACTTGTTTTCCATAAAACTACACGGCGTGTATATTTAATATACATGGCGTGTACTTTTATTTTCCATTTTATCCACCACAATTATTAGACCTTGAGTAATGACTATTTATTTCTTAAATAAATGTAACTGCATTACTCGCTAATAAATATATTATTTCATTCACAATATATTCTCACGAACAACTAGTGTCAAAATAAATGCGATCAGACATCCTTAAATAATTATTATACCACATTCGGGAATAATATTTATTTAACTTGATAAATTAATATTTAACTGAGATACATAGACACACTTAGTGTGTGACCATCTAAGCCTCTTTCTCAGTATCTTTAGGCTGAGTCTGCCTAAAGTCCAAGGTTAGGGTCTAGCAACACGCCAAGGCACCCATAGAGAAAGAAGTTAACACTACAACGACGTTCCACCACCTACGAATGCTTACCGTGTAATATAATCCATTTGTCTCGATATCTCCAGTCAAGCGGGTTGCATGCTAGTGCCATCAACCCATGTGCATGATTATTCTTTCTTTGACTTCCTGGAATTGAACTTTCCCATACCTTACCATGGCCATGGATTTATTTAGGCTGTATCAATTCCATCAAAGTGTCTGAGATATCTACTTCCGTTATGGAATGGAAGGGACAAATCCTTTCTCGCATTATCTATTAATGCGATATTTCTCATGACGCACCCAACGTATCCTACCTTGCTACGAACAGTGCGTCGTCACAATTTTAATCAATACATTTAAGTGCGAGAGTTGTAAATCCCATTAATAATAATCTTAAAGTCTAAGGGCCAATACACACGTCTTCAGATAGGAACATCCAATGACACTATGAAATGTGGATTTCCTACTGGCGGGTCTCGTTCTCATAATATCCTCCTGGATATTACCAAGGGCGCACACCATGAGAAGGTGCCTCAATGTTTTATGAGTCCTCACCCATAATGACCTGTATTATTTGTTTCCCTCAAATAATATCATCCAGCCATAGAACATACAATCAAGAACAGTGTTATGGAACTTCCGAGTTCTCATCATAGCAGGGATCCGCTACGACCCTTTAATGAAACAGCTTTCCTTAGGACATTATCACATGACATGTCACGCAGAAGAACAATAAATATGTGATAAGGATTTTATTTAATGAATAAAGTACAAAGTAGTTGGTTCTAGACCACCAACCCCAACAGACTCCAAATTGGACTAGAGACAACTTCTAACAACCTTTAACCCGCTAGCTCTCACATGATATTCACACTTCTGCTGAGATAGGCCTTTAGTCAGGGGGTCCACCACATTATCTTCCATGGACACTCTGCTCACTGCAACTTCACCCCTTTGATAGAAATCCCTCAATTGGTGATACTTCTGGAGTATGTGCATTGTCCGTTGATGTGACCTTGGTTCTTTTGTAAGAGCCACCACTGCAGTATTATCATAATACAATGTAATGGGATCTTTTCTGCAAGGCACCACATCAAGATCCTGGACAAAGTTCTGAATCTAGAAGGCGTCCTTGGCTACATCAGAAGCTGCTATATACTTGGACTCCATTGTAGAATTGGCGACAACTGGCTGCTTTGAACTCTTCCAGCTCACAGCTCCTCCATTAAGACAGAAAACATATCCAGATTGAAAATTCAGATCATTTTGATCTGTTTGAAAACCAGCATCAGCATACCCTCTGATGACAAGCTCCTCGTCTCCTCCATACACGAGGAACATATCCTTAGTTATTCTCAAATACTTAAGGATAGTCTTAACAGTAGTCGAATGTTGTTCTCCTGGATCTGCTTGATATCTTCCTACCATGCTCAGTGTATAGGAAACATCAACCCTGGTACATAACATGGCATATATGATGGATCCTATAGCCGAAGGGTATGGGATCTTGCTCATCCTATCTTTCTCCTGTTGTGTATGGGGACACATTTTCTTAGAAAGATGTAAGCCATGTGACACTGGAACCAATCTCCTCTTGTATTTTTCCATACTAAACCTCTTTAGTATCTGGTCAATGTATGTACCCTGACTTAGTCCACGCAGCCTCTTGGATCTGTCACGAATGATCTTGATCCATAGAATGTAGGCTGCTTCTCCTAAGTCCATCATGGAGAAACACTTGTTCAACGAGTCCTTAACTGACTGTAAGGCCGGTACGTAATTTCCAATAAGAAATATGTGATCAACATATACCACTGGGATGATGACCACATTCCCATTAAACCGCTTATAAACACATGTCTCACATTCGTTCTTAATGAAACCAAATTCCATTATGGCTTAATTAAATTGAATGTTCCATGACCTCGATGCTTGATTCAATCCATAAATGGATTTCTACAACTTGCAAACCCGTTTGGCTTCAACTGGGGTCACAAACCCTTCTGGTTGTTTCAGATAGACATCTTCCTGAAGGTTCCCGTTAAAGAAAGCTGTTTTGACATCCATCTTCCAAATCTCGTAGTCATGGTAAGCTGCTATGGAAAGTATGATTCTTATGGATTTAAACATGGAAACTAGCGAGAAGGTTTCATCATAGTCAATTCCTTGACGTTTTCTGAATCCTTTAGCCACTAGCCTTGCTTTATAGGTGCTAACTTTACCATCTATGTCCAGCTTTCTTTTGAATACCCATTTGCATCGAATAGGCTTTACATCAACTGGATTATTGACCAGAACCCAAACTTGGTTCTGATACATGGACTCCATCTTAGAATTCATAGATTCTATCCATCTTTCTGCTTCAGAGCTTTCTACAACATCCTTGTAGGAGAGAGTTTCATCATTTTCCAACAATAATGACTCACCATCCATGTTGAATAGGAATCCAAATCTCTCTGGTTCCCTTACCTCTCTTGAGCTCCTACGCAGTACTTGTGTTTCTGGACCCTCTTCCATGGGGACCTGTGGAACTTGACCCTATACCAACTCCTGTATATCATGAGCATCAACTTCTTTGTAGTCAATCTTTCTCCCACTATCCTTCTTGAGGATGTTCTCCCTCTCATGAAAGACGGCTAGTCTGGCGATAATCACTTTCTTATCTTGAGGGTTATATAGGTAATATCCTTTCGTTTCCTTGGGATATCCTATAAAGATCCACTTCGTGCCCCGGGGTGCTAGTTTGTTGCTTGATAAGGCTTTAACAAACACATTGCATCCCCATACACGTGTGTGAGATAAAGTGGGTTTCCTTTCATTCCATAACTCGGATGGAATTCCATTTTTAGACTTAGATGGTACTCGGTTTAATGTGTATGCTGCAGTTTGTAATGCATATCCCCAAATGGATAATGGATGATCCGCATGACTCATCATCGACCTCACCATGTCCAACAAGGTGTGGTTCCTCCTTTCACTAACACCGTTCCACTATGGTGTATAAGGAGGAGTGAGCTGAGATAGAATCCCAGAATCCCATAGAATATCGATGAACTCTTGGTTCAGATATTATCCACCTCGATCTGATTGAAGCTTCTTTATCTTCTTATCATGCTGATTCTCTACTTCATTCTTGAATTCCTTAAATTTCTCTATGGACTATGACTTATACCTCATTAAGTAGAAATAGCCATATCTACTCAAATCATCAGTAAAAGTAATGATGTAAGAATATCCACCTCTAGCTTCTACTGGGAATGGTCCACACACGTCCGTGTGTACCAATACTAGAAGATATGTGGCCCTATAACCTTTTCCACCAAAAGCTAGCTTGGTCATTTTTCCATGTAAACAAGCGTAACATCTATCAAGTGGTTTTAGCTCAGTAGAGTCTAAATAGCCATCTTGGAAGAGCTTTGTCAAACACTTCTCGTTCACATGACCAAGGCGGTGATGCCATAACTGGGTGATGTATGAGTCACGTAAGTTTGTTTCGTTATCGATTGCCAACACTTGGTTTTTGTAATTTAATACATACAAACCATTATTTAAATGTTCCATACCATAACATATGTTGTTATTATAAAAGGGACAACCCTTATTTCCAAATTTGAAAAGAATTCCATCCATATCCAAACAAGATACATAAATTATGTTCCTGGTAACACTAGGCACATAATAACAGTTATGTAAAACCAAAATCATCCCAGTCAGAAATGAGAGGTGGTAGTCACCAATAGCCAGTGTGGCCAGCCTTGCGCCATTGGCAGCACAAAGATCCACATCTCCTCTAGCGATCCTTCTAAATCTACTTGGTTCCTACATTTTAATACAGATGTGAGCCACGCAAGCTGTATTAAAAATCCAATGTGTAGAAATAGAAAGATTGCACTCGATAACAAACGCACATTTAGCGTCTCCCGGCTTCTGGGTGCAGTTCCTCTTCCAGTGGCCATGCTTGCCACATGAAAAACACACTGTCTCCCGTTCCTTGCCCTGCCTCTGGATCTTCACCTTCTTGGAGGGACGGTTCTCGGGGGCTTCAGACTGTTTATAAGTCTTTGTCCCCTTTTCCTTGTCCTTCCTTTTCTTGTTCACCATAAGGACTGTGGGTTTGTTATTCCCCATGTCCTTATCTACCTGGCGAATCAAGGTCAGCAGCTCCGATAGACTCTTCTCATTTCCGCTCATGTTATAGTTGACAATTAATCTTGGAAGGTCTTGGGCAGTGTTGATAGGATGAGATCTATACGCAAATCATCCGGGAATTTAATCCCTATGATGTCCAAGCGTTCAATGTATCCAATAAGCTTGACTATATGAGGCCCAGCTGGCACAGAATCCCCAAGCTTCGTGGTAAACAAAGCATTGGAGATCTCATACCTCTCATGTCTCACCTTCTCTTAGTAGAGATCTTTAAGGTGAGACATCATGCTATACGCATCCATTTTTTCATGTTGCTTCAAGAGCTCATTAGACATTGCCGATAGCTTGAAAAACTGGACATCTGTGGCATCATCCATGTGATTCATGTAGATAGATAATTCCTCATCACTAGCCTCTTTCCCAGGTGCAACTGGAATAGGCTCTTCCAGCACATATAATTTCCTTTTGTGGTGAAGGATGACGCGTAAATGCCTCTACCAATCATGGAAATTGGTGCTGGTAAGAAGGTTTTCATTTTCGAGTATGGTTCACAATGATATGTTTGAAGTCATTTTCTTTCCATTTCTACAAATTATGATGAGCAAAGGTTTAGTACTTTATTACAAAATTTAAGACAAATAAATAAATTAATACTTATTAGTATCCCTCTATTTTATCGAAATCCAATATCCCTCACCATTGACTTCGTAATATTCTGTTGCGTGAATATTCTAGTGGGAAAGATCCATATTTCCCTTCTCAATACCCCAAATAGGGTTGGTCAAGCAACTTGAAGGGTTTTAGGTAGGCATTCCAAATGCCAACTACATTAACTCGCAGCTCCTTGATCCGCTGGGTGGACTCCCCAATCCTGAAATCCTTTTTGGATTTCCTCAACCTTTGCCTCTTGGTCACACCAAGTCCTGCTGTGGCCGTCAACCCTTGATGCGAACCAATTCTAGTCAACCCAAAAACTTGAATTAGAATTCCCCGATAATTGAAAGCACCCCAAGTAGGGTTGGTCAAGCACTTTGAACTATGGTTCGATTCTAACCATGATTATGGAAGGCTATTCTGACTTAATATTTATTTTGAGGGATTTTATCCTTATACGTAAATTTTCATTTTATTATCTTTGATTACATGCTTGTTATTATTAAGTGGGATATACTTACATGATTAACTATGTCTAAGATAATATTTACGTATAAGCCGGTTTTATTTTAGTTCCATCTTGCATGCTCGTTTAATTCATTAATTGTGTAATCGTTGCAACACACCCACAACAAATAAACTGTAACGCCCCGACCCCAGCTACCCAGAGTCGGTGCATTACTTCGTAACATTGTCATGATCACAAGAAAGATCAAATCTCGAAAGACCGATTGGTTTAGTAGCCTTGGAAATACTAGATATAATCATAAAGTTTTACATTACATTTCAAAGTGAAAAACTACTACAACAACAAAGTCTTCATATCCACACTATTAACCCCTCATAATATCCCTGCAAGTCATTCATAAATTACTTCTTCACTACCTGGGAAAAATAAAACATAGAAAAGGGGTGAGCTCAAATGCCCAGTAAGGATAACAATATAGCGGAAACTTTCATCAATAAGAATAAACATTTAAGGCAATGTATAACTAAAACAAAAGCCTTTTAAACATGAACTTTCAACAAGGTATGGCATAAATAAAATGAAATAATGCCATTTACTTATTCACATGGATATTCCACTAATCGAATAATCACATGCAAAAATAAATAACCACTTTCATAATGTTGGAATGCATAATGCTAAACGTTAATTTCTTTGTCTAGGCCTCATCCCAAGACCTAGGGGTTACTTCTAACCGGAACCCAACCCGGAGTGCCTCTAATAACCGGACACCAACCCGGAGTGCCTCTAATAACCGGACACCAACCCGGAGTGCCTCTAATAACCGGACACCAACCCGGAGTGCCTCTAATAACCGGACACCAACCCGGAGTGCCTCTAATAACCGGACACCAACCCGGAGGGCATACTTTTACCAGTCCCTAACCTGGAGGGCTTACTTTAACCAGTCCCCAACCTGGAGGGCTTACTTTTACCAGTCCCCAACCTGGAGGGCTTACTTTTACCGGTCCCCAACCCGGAACATACTTGTTTAGCACATTCATCTGAAGAAAAGTTTGAAATATAACATAAACATTCGGATTAAAATTAGCATACGAAATGTCAATAGTTTCACCATAAACTATGAATGGTATAAAATAGCACATCCACAGTCAAAAATATCTCAAAACCTTCAATACAATATAGAAGTTTTGTATTATAATAAATCAACTTCAAATAAGCGTAAAATCCATTAAAGGATGTTGACATAGATGAAATCAAAACACTTTTTAGAGAAATATCTCATTCTATTTTTGAAATCATTTAAGAGCCATATAAAATAAAACATTTTCTTGAAAATATTCTTGTAAGCTTGTAAGGAAAGCTTTGACGATTTTATAACGGCGTAAAATAACCACACCCGCCGTATAAGTTAAAAAAAACATTCTTACCTCAATTCTGTCGAAAAGGTTAAAAAGGACCTTGTTTTGAAAACGACGGAAAGATTCCTTTATAAACCTCTTATAAAAAGTCAAACAAGGGTATAAATGACTTTAACCCATATTCTTGTAAATAGTAAAGATGTTTTGAAATACATTTTTAAGAAACATGGATGTGGATGATAAAGATATCCCAGTAGATTATTACGTATAAACAACCTCGGATAATGAAGAGATTGTGAAATAACCCTTACCTTGTACTTTTCCTTGGTTGGGGTAGGTTAACCTCCTGTATAATGGTGAAATAATTGTTATTAAATTATACAAGAATCATATACATTAATATGATATCATATATGATCTTTTAACATTGTTTTATTAATAATATCTTAGTATTATCGTCGTTTCGGGTGATAATCGATTCGTTCTTCTTAAATGTTTGGTTACGTAAGACATGTTTGTAATGGATAGATTATATCTTATTCATAATAAGAATGATATTAACATTATTTTTAACCCCAAAATGAGAATAAGTCTTGAATGGGTATGATGGAGAATGAATCTTATCGCGTTCGTGGAGACGGTAGTCCGTACGTGCGCACGAACGCTACTTCCATTTAATTTTTTATTTTAAAAGAATCTAATCCAAATGATACATAGGTATATTACTATCCAGTATAGTATTTTATATATGTTACTTAAGTTCATTAACACCATCCTTTATACGTTCCATGTGTGGTATGAACGAGTCATATCATTTTAAGGGGGCGGTAGTCCGCACTTCCTCAAATGAAATTATCGTATGTATATACAACATGAAACGAATAATGGTATGAAATAAAATGGAATTAGAGAAGCTTATATATAAAATATATATCATTAATATCATATTTAATTATAGTGCCATCATAATGGCCACCATGAGAGGTGGTAAGATGTATTTGAACAATCATCGTTTCGTGAGGCGTTAGTTTGCCATCCACAGAAACATTATGTTCATCATCCATTAGATGGAGTTGTGTGTATGTGTAGTTTGAATCCTTCTTATAACAACATCCTAGTATATTTAGGATACTGGTGTTGTTACAAAAGAAAGGAAATAAAAAGATTTTGGGGGTTGGAGAAGCAAAATAAATGAAGATACTTTAAGAGAAATTGTTACCTTTAATTTAGGTAACTCACTTTGGTTGGAACCAAAGGACTTCTTGAAATGCTTTCTGCCTAAGGGGAAGCTTCAAGGAGGAGGAGAGGGATGTGGGGAGATTAGTTGGGCAGAGTTTGGACGAGCCAAGTGGCTTGAGAGGTGTGAGGAAAAGAGAAGGAGGAGTGCCCTTTTATAAGAGGGGTGAGGGGCACCTTTGGAAAAGCTAGAAATATTAATTTATAATAAATTCATATTCGGTTTCCAAAGGCTCCAAAGTTGACTATTCAAAGTATGAGGTGGGGATAGGTCGAAAACAACTCATCCAATAGAATTTAGACAGGTTTGGGTACTTATATTAATCTTATCTTTAAGTATTAACTCTAAGTTAATTAGTTTCACTTTTACAATGTCTCTTTGTATTTTTATATAATATGGTTAATAAACTTACTATATACATCCATGCGACCCCAAAGTGGTCCATTAATGATTAACCTATCATAATATAAGTCTCTTGGCCGAACCTTAGATTTTTTAGGAATTTAATATCAATTAATAATATAATATGTTTTTTAAGAACTCTTTTATGTCAATTTTGACACTATTCAATAGTTGATTTTTGTGAAACTCATAACAGATTGATTACTTCGAACAAAGTCAATTAAATCAATCCTAATATATCATATTATCCTAGAAAATTAGTTTAATTCATTTAAAGTTTCATATTATATTTATTTGGGTATTTATAATATCAATTATGTTAATTTTTTACTATTTTAGTAATTACTGCATCATCATTGTGTCATAAATAAAATAAATTATTTAATGTCTAAAAATTATAAATAAAACATCATTATGTAGGAAATCTTTTTAGCTTTCTAATGAATATTTATAATCGAAAATCCAACATGTATAACCCTATGTAAAAATTGTTCTTATAAAAGATGTAAGCTTATGCCATTTTTATTTTTATTTTAACTTTATTAATATAATGTGTCCCTACCACATACAAGTGGCTCCAAGGGGTCCCCAAATTGACCCAAGGATGCCCATGGTCGGGTATGTGTCCACCAATAAGGTTAGGACACGTTTTAGGGTAATTTTGTGTTATTATAATATTATTTTTTTAACCCTTATTTACCGGATTTACCCTTTAACCATGGTAAATAAAATATTTACCGCAGTAATTATTCAAAATGTCTAAAAATAAAAGTTACCTATTTACACAATTTGAACATCCTGATTCCAAATATGGAATCCATTTTTCTAAATTCAAAACACAGAAGTGGCAGAAATTAATTTAAAATTAATTCCCGCTGTCAAAACAAAAAGCGTGTTTTTAAGAGAAATAACTATCAAAAGACTGACACTTGTTTATGTTCGGTTTAATTGTAAAATTATGTCTAATGACCAACATTATATTAAATTGTAAAAATATATTCTAAATATACTTTAAAACCACTCAAATTCATAATTTATCACTATTAATTATTTTGATTAAAAAAGTTGTTTTTAATTAAAATTTAGTAATTTTCACTATTCATCAAAATATGAAAGTTATCCGAAAAGTACCAAAATTTCACCTTAGGCTAAATTCGATATTCCGAATCCAAAAATGAAGTCCATTTTGAAATATAAAATATATATATTTTCAAAAAGTAGGTATTACTATTTATAACGGCTAGTTTGATTGGTTACGGTGTGTTAGAACTCGGTGTTGCGTACAACACACGCTATCACATTATTCAAAGGGAAACGTACCGTGGAAGCTTGGGGTGTTTCATTTTAAATTTTTGATGTCCCCATTTAGTCAAAAAGTTTAAAATATTTTATTTAAAAAGGTTTCACTATTAGAAGTTGATAAAAGTGAAATACTGAAAATGAATCTGTTCTTGCATTATGACTAAGAAACTCATAATAGGGATTCTAAAATTATAAGGATTATATAATCATTAAAATTTATCTAATACTATTCATAACCTCTTTTGAATGGCTTGTTTGGTAAGTCATGGTGTGCTTGAACTTGGTGTTGCATGTAGTGAAAGTTATTGAATTATTTTGAAGAACTAACACACTATGAAATCTTGGGGTGTTACATTCTCCCCTCCTTCAATAAATTGCGTCCTCGCAATTTGAAATTGTTCTTCGAAAATAAAAGGTGGAAAATAGATAATATATTTGTGGGAAACCCCACATCGGAAATTGGGTTACTAAAATTTAGTCTTAATATGAGGAAAAGAGAAATTAAAGGGTCACCACCAAATTATGATCTCGATTAGGAGAACATTGGTGGCATTTAGAGACATATAATTGGAGGAAAAACGTAAATATTTATAGGTAGTGATTGAGGTCATCAATCACAAACAAGTATAAAATTGAGGTCCTTAAATTCATCAATCTATGATGATTTGAAATACCATCGGTTCAACAAAACATAGGGTATTAGGATAACACATTTTTGATGTTTCAAAATATCCTAGTTGAAATCCCACATCGAAAAATGAATTAACGAGGCCTCTATTTAAAATAAAGAGTCGAAAGTATGAAGATTACCGAAAATAACACATACTAGGGTTCCATGTAGGAAAATATGGATATGGAAGAGAAATCTAACCATCAATTATCTGATGGAGAGTGGTAGAGAACATGGCTATGAAAAGGCCAACAATCTCAAAGCCATAAATTAGTGATGATTTAAGGTACCATCTAGGAAAACATTTTTGTTCTAAGTTGCTTTTCATAATGTTGAAGAATTTATTTATGAGACTGGCTAAGATCATAAGGAGATATACTTACTTTATAATTAGAGTTTTATCCATTAATAAATTTCAACCACAAACTCATCTTTCACTCGTAAAAAAAAATTCTATTTATACTATTCGTATAGGGTTCCAAAATAAACGAATTTATAATTCATCTACATGATCTTTTAATAAAAACTACATTATTTAATCCAAGACATCCCATGGGCCAGTGGTAGGTGATACACCCTTGTCGCCCTTCGGTTGCGGGTTCAAGTCCCGCAGCCTTGCCGGACGCGACGGGTTGCCGCCCGACCTCCGGGTTGTCCTTTTATGGAAATCCAAAATAATCCAAACTAGAACTATCCAAAATACTTCTGTCCAAACTCACAGTCTAACATTTATAAGGAAGGTAAACATAATATAGATCCTTTTTACCCCGTAATAGCATATGAATACCTTCATCATGTATTACCATATTCCTTATTGATTACATTCATGCTCCCTTATTCCATATAGAATGCTGGATATACTTCATTAATCCAAAAATGGTTTAAATCCCAACAATGATGGAATATACAAATCACTAATCAGTTCCAAGGTAGTCAAGAATATCCAATATAATTTATCCAAAGCAATCACATATTATTCCAAAATCACTACCTCAGTATCAGAACTATATTATGATTTATCATTCTCTCAACCATATATTTTCCAAAAAGTTATCCTGCTATTGAGTCACATTTCTTTGTTCCACACAATCTCAAGTCCTTAATGAAATAGTACTGCAGTACAATCCTTATATACTCCATAATTATTATAACAAGTAAATTGTTGATACACACTCAATTGACATAATCAACATAAGAAATCTAATCATTCCTCTTCATCTGTGGTAGTATCATAACTTGATTATTATCCAATAACATCATTTGCGGCATAGTTTGATGACTGGGACATAGGTTCGCGTAGTGTCCAAACTCCTTGAAAATGAAGCATTGTACATTTGAAACCATTTTCTTACCCTTGCAGTCACGTACTTTGTGCCCTTTTTCTCCACACGTATAACAAACTCGCATTCCTTTCAGGCAAGTTCCAGGGTGTTTCTTTCCACAGTTACCACATATGGGAAAATTCTTCTTTTCCCTCTTCCCTTTATCCATCTTTCTCTCTTCCATCCTTTTCTTCTCTTGCTTCCCTTCAAATCCATAGGACTCAGTAAAATCTTTACTTATCTTATCAACACATGATATTATTTCTTCATATAATGATAATACATGGGAGACTATTTCTCTTATAAATTCTGGCTTAAGACCATGAAAGATATGATCCTTCTTTCTCTTTGGATCATGTGCATTGCTGGAGTTCTCATTCCTTCTACTGGGCGCCATTTCTAAACAATGGCATACACTAGATCAGTTTATGAATCAAAATACATAATCCCATACTTATAAAACAATTAACATAAATTGAACTATTTATGGATATAATCCATAATCATAAAAATGTTTCCTTTGAGGACGTATATACTCATAAACCCTTCATAATGATTTGTAAAGAAAATGAGAGTTATCCTAAGCATATCCCCCGGGAGTGTCGTAACCAAGAGTGCAGCAAGGCCCGTTGTCGTGCACCAGTTCCCGTTCGAGTCTAGCTCAAAGCGGTGTTTTCGGGTTTTACCCCTAGGTACATCTGTGCCAGAGCCGCCTCTACCTGCTCGTATCCAGACAGGGATGTATTGCTCGGAAGACTCACAAAATCTCTACAATACCAAAATTCTAAGAAGTTCTTCTATACTAATCCTCAAAGTTCATCTTAGGTCTATGTGCTCTAATCAGAGTTTATCTAAATCTAGCTTCCAAGGTTTGTACTAAACTTCCTCTGATACCAACTGTAACGCCCCGACCCCAGCTACCCAGAGTCGGTGCATTACTTCGTAACATTGTCATGATCACAAGAAAGATCAAATCTCGAAAGACCGATTGGTTTAGTAGCCTTGGAAATACTAGATATAATCATAAAGTTTTACATTACATTTCAAAGTGAAAAACTACTACAACAACAAAGTCTTCATATCCACACTATTAACCCCTCATAATATCCCTGCAAGTCATTCATAAATTACTTCTTCACTACCTGGGAAAAATAAAACATAGAAAAGGGGTGAGCTCAAATGCCCAGTAAGGATAACAATATAGCGGAAACTTTCATCAATAAGAATAAACATTTAAGGCAATGTATAACTAAAACAAAAGCCTTTTAAACATGAACTTTCAACAAGGTATGGAATAAATAAAATGAAATAATGCAATTTACTTATTCACATGGATATTCCACTAATCGAATAATCACATGCAAAAATAAATAACCACTTTCATAATGTTGGAATGCATAATGCTAAACGTTAATTTCTTTGTCTAGGCCTCATCCCAAGACCTAGGGGTTACTTCTAACCGGAACCCAACCCGGAGTGCCTCTAATAACCGGACACCAACCCGGAGTGCCTCTAATAACCGGACACCAACCCGGAGTGCCTCTAATAACCGGACACCAACCCGGAGTGCCTCTAATAACCGGACACCAACCCGGAGTGCCTCTAATAACCGGACACCAACCCGGAGGGCATACTTTTACCAGTCCCTAACCTGGAGGGCTTACTTTAACCAGTCCCCAACCTGGAGGGCTTACTTTTACCAGTCCCCAACCTGGAGGGCTTACTTTTACCGGTCCCCAACCCGGAACATACTTGTTTAGCACATTCATCTGAAGAAAAGTTTGAAATATAACATAAACATTCGGATTAAAATTAGCATACGAAATGTCAATAGTTTCACCATAAACTATGAATGGTATAAAATAGCACATCCACAGTCAAAAATATCTCAAAACCTTCAATACAATATAGAAGTTTTGTATTATAATAAATCAACTTCAAATAAGCGTAAAATCCATTAAAGGATGTTGACATAGATGAAATCAAAACACTTTTTAGAGAAATATCTCTTTCTATTTTTGAAATCATTTAAGAGCCATATAAAATAAAACATTTTCTTGAAAATATTCTTGTAAGCTCGTAAGGAAAGCTTTGACGATTTTATAACGGCGTAAAATAACCGCACCCGCCGTATAAGTTAAAAAAAACATTCTTACCTCAATTCTGTCGAAAAGGTTAAAAAGGACCTTGTTTTGAAAACGACGGAAAGATTCCTTTATAAACCTCTTATAAAAAGTCAAACAAGGGTATAAATGACTTTAACCCATATTCTTGTAAATAGTAAAGATGTTTTGAAATACATTTTTAAGAAACATGGATGTGGATGATAAAGATATCCCAGTAGATTATTACGTATAAACAACCTCGGATAATGAAGAGATTGTGAAATAACCCTTACCTTGTACTTTTCCTTGGTTGGGGTAGGTTAACCTCCTGTATAATGGTGAAATAATTGTTATTAAATTATACAAGAATCATATACTTTAATATGATATCATATATGATCTTTTAACATTGTTTTATTAATAATATCTTAGTAATATCGTCGTTTCGGGTGATAATCGATTCGTTCTTCTTAAATGTTTGGTTACGTAAGACATGTTTGTAATGGATAGATTATATCTTATTCATAATAAGAATGATATTAACATTATTTTTAACCCCAAAATGAGAATAAGGCTTGAATGGGTATGATGGAGAATGAATCTTATCGCGTTCGTGGAGACGGTAGTCCGTACGTGCGCACGAACGCTACTTCCATTTAATTTTTTATTTTAAAAGAATCTAATCCAAATGATACATAGGTATATTACTATCCAGTATAGTATTTTATATATGTTACTTAAGTTCATTAACACCATCCTTTATACGTTCCATGTGTGGTATGAACGAGTCATATCATTTTAAGGGGGCGGTAGTCCGCACTTCCTCAAATGAAATTATCGTATGTATATACAACATGAAACGAATAATGGTATGAAATAAAATGGAATTACAGAAGCTTATATATAAAATATATATCATTAATATCATATTTAATTACAGTGCCATCATAATGGCCACCATGAGAGGTGGTAAGATGTATTTGAACAATCATCGTTTCGTGAGGCGTTAGTTTGCCATCCACAGAAACATTATGTTCATCATCCATTAGATGGAGTTGTGTGTATGTGTAGTTTGAATCCTTCTTATAACAACATCCTAGTATATTTAGGATACTGGTGTTGTTACAAAAGAAAGGAAATAAAAAGATTTTGGGGGTTGGAGAAGCAAAATAAATGAAGATACTTTAAGAGAAATTGTTACCTTTAATTTAGGTAACTCACTTTGGTTGGAACCAAAGGACTTCTTGAAATGCTTTCTGCCTAAGGGGAAGCTTCAAGGAGGAGGAGAGGGATGTGGGGAGATTAGTTGGGCAGAGTTTGGACGAGCCAAGTGGCTTGAGAGGTGTGAGGAAAAGAGAAGGAGGAGTGCCCTTTTATAAGAGGGGTGAGGGGCACCTTTGGAAAAGCTAGAAATATTAATTTATAATAAATTCATATTCGGTTTCCAAAGGCTCCAAAGTTGACTATTCAAAGTATGAGGTGGGGATAGGTCGAAAACAACTCATCCAATAGAATTTAGACAGGTTTGGGTACTTATATTAATCTTATCTTTAAGTATTAACTCTAAGTTAATTAGTTTCACTTTTACAATGTCTCTTTGTATTTTTATATAATATGGTTAATAAACTTAGTATATACATCCAAGCGACCCCAAAGTGCTCCATTAATGATTAACCTATCATAATATAAGTCTCTTGGCCGAACCTTAGATTTTTTAGGAATTTAATATCAATTAATAATATAATATTTGTTTTAAGAACTCTTTTATGTCAATTTTGACACTATTCAATAGTTGATTTTTGTGAAACTCATAACAGATTGATTACTTCGAACAAAGTCAATTAAATCAATCCTAATATATCATATTATCCTAGAAAATTAGTTTAATTCATTAAAAGTTTCATATTATATTTATTTGGGTATTTATAATATCAATTATGTTAATTTTTTACTATTTTAGTAATTACTGCATAATCATTGTGTCATAAATAAAATAAATTATTTAATGTCTAAAAATTATAAATAAAACATCATTATGTAGGAAATCGTTTTAGCTTTCTAATGAATATTTATAATCGAAAATCCAACATGTATAACCCTATGTAAAAATTGTTCTTATAAAAGATGTAAGCTTATGCCATTTTTATTTTTATTTTAACTTTATTAATATAATGTGTCCCTACCACATACAAGTGGCTCCAAGGGGTCCCCAAATTGACCCAAGGATGCCCATGGTCGGGTATGTGTCCACCAATAAGGTTAGGACACGTTTTAGGGTAATTTTGTATTATTATAATATTATTTTTTTTAACCCTTATTTACCGGATTTACCCTTTAACCATGGTAAATAAAATATTTACCGCAGTAATTATTCAAAATGTCTAAAAATAAAAGTTACCTATTTACACAATTTGAACATCCTGATTCAAAATATGGAATCCATTTTTCTAAATTCAAAACACAGAGGTGGCAGAAATTAATTTAAAATTAATTTCCGCTGTCAAAACAAAAAGCGTGTTTTTAAGAGATAATAACTATCAAAAGATTGACACTTGTTTATGTTCGGTTTAATTGTAAAATTATGTCTAATGACCAACATTATATTAAATTGTAAAAATATATTCTAAATATACTTTAAAACCACTCAAATTCATAATTTATCACTATTAATTATTTTGATTAAAAAAGTTGTTTTTAATTAAAATTTAGTAATTTTCACTATTCATCAAAATATGAAAGTTATCCGAAAAGTACCAAAATTTCACCTTAGGCTAAATTCGATATTCCGAATCCAAAAATGAAGTACATTTTGAAATATAAAATATATATATTTTCAAAAAGTAGGTATTACTATTTATAACGGCTAGTTTGATTGGTTACGGTGTGTTAGAACTCGGTGTTGCGTACAACACACGCTATCACATTATTCAAAGGGAAACGTACCGTGGAAGCTTGGGGTGTTTCATTTTAAATTTTTGATGTCCCCATTTAGTCAAAAAGTTTAAAATATTTTATTTAAAAAGGTTTCACTATTAGAAGTTGATAAAAGTGAAATACTGAAAATGAATCTGTTCTTGCATTATGACTAAGAAACTCATAATAGGGATTCTAAAATTATAAGGATTATATAAACATTAAAATTTATCTAATACTATTCATAACCTCTTTTGAATGGCTTGTTTGGTAAGTCATGGTGTGCTTGAACTTGGTGTTGCATGTAGTGAAAGTTATTGAATTATTTTGAAGAACTAACACACTATGAAATCTTGGGGTGTTACATTCTCCCCTCCTTCAATAAATTGCGTCCTCGCAATTTGAAATTGTTCTTCGAAAATAAAAGGTGGAAAATAGATAATATATTTGTGGGAAACCCCACATCGGAAATTGGGTTACTAAAATTTAGTCTTAATATGAGGAAAAGAGAAATTAAAGGGTCACCACCAAATTATGATCTCGATTAGGAGAACATTGGTGGCATTTAGAGACATATAATTGGAGGAAAAACGTAAATATTTATAGGTAGTGATTGAGGTCATCAATCACAAACAAGTATAAAATTGAGGTCCTTAAATTCATCAATCTATGATGATTTGAAATACCATCGGTTCAACAAAACATAGGGTATTAGGATAACACATTTTTGATGTTTCAAAATATCCTAGTTGAAATCCCACATCGAAAAATGAATTAACGAGGCCTCTATTTAAAATAAAGAGTCGAAAGTATGAAGATTACCGAAAATAACACATACTAGGGTTCCATGTAGGAAAATATGGATATGGAAGAGAAATCTAACCATCAATTATCTGATGGAGAGTGGTAGAGAACATGGCTATGAAAAGGCCAACAATCTCAAAGCCATAAATTAGTGATGATTTAAGGTACCATCTAGGAAAACATTTTTGTTCTAAGTTGCTTTTCATAATGTTGAAGAATTTATTTATGAGACTGGCTAAGATCATAAGGAGATATACTTACTTTATAATTAGAGTTTTATCCATTAATAAATTTCAACCACAAACTCATCTTTCACTCGTAAAAAAAATTCTATTTATACTATTCGTATAGGGTTCCAAAATAAACGAATTTATAATTCATCTACATGATCTTTTAATAAAAACTACATTATTTAATCCAGGACATCCCATGGGCCAGTGGTAGGTGATACACCCTTGTCGCCCTTCGGTTGCGGGTTCAAGTCTCGCAGCCTTGCCGGACGCGACGGGTTGCCGCCCGACCTCCGGGTTGTCCTTTTATGGAAATCCAAAATAATCCAAACTAGAACTATCCAAAATACTTCTGTCCAAACTCACAGTCTAACATTTATAAGGAAGGTAAACATAATATAGATCCTTTTTACCCCGTAATAGCATATGAATACCTTCATCATGTATTACCATATTCCTTATTGATTACATTCATGCTCCCTTATTCCATATAGAATGCTGGATATACTTCATTAATCCAAAAATGGTTTAAATCCCAACAATGATGGAATATACAAATCACTAATCAGTTCCAAGGTAGTCAAGAATATCCAATATAATTTATCCAAAGCAATCACATATTATTCCAAAATCACTACCTCAGTATCAGAACTATATTATGATTTATCATTCTCTCAACCATATATTTTCCAAAAAGTTATCCTGCTATTGAGTCACTTTTCTTTGTTCCACACAATCTCAAGTCCTTAATGAAATAGTACTGCAGTACAATCCTTATATACTCCATAATTATTATAACAAGTAAATTGTTGATACACACTCAATTGACATAATCAACATAAGAAATCTAATCATTCCTCTTCATCTGTGGTAGTATCATAACTTGATTATTATCCAATAACATCATTTGCGGCATAGTTTGATGACTGGGACATAGGTTCGCGTAGTGTCCAAACTCCTTGCAAATGAAGCATTGTACATTTGAAACCATTTTCTTACCCTTGCAGTCACGTACTTTGTGCCCTTTTTCTCCACACGTATAACAAACTCCCATTCCTTTCAGGCAAGTTCCAGGGTGTTTCTTTCCACAGTTACCACATATGGGAAAATTCTTCTTTTCCCTCTTCCCTTTATCCATCTTTCTCTCTTCCATCCTTTTCTTCTCTTGCTTCCCTTCAAATCCATAGGACTCAGTAAAATCTTTACTTATCTTATCAACACATGATATTATTTCTTCATATAATGATAATACATGGGAGACTATTTCTCTTATAAATTCTGGCTTAAGACCATGAAAGATATGATCCTTCTTTCTCTTTGGATCATGTGCATTGCTGGAGTTCTCATTCCTTCTACTGGGCGCCATTTCTAAACAATGGCATACACTAGATCAGTTTATGAATCAAAATACATAATCCCATACTTATAAAACAATTAACATAAATTGAACTATTTATGGATATAATCCATAATCATAAGAATGTTTCCTTTGAGGACGTATATACTCATAAACCCTTCATAATGATTTGTAAAGAAAATGAGAGTTATCCTAAGCATATCCCCCCGGGAGTGTCGTAACCAAGAGTGCAGCAAGGCCCGTTGTCGTGCACCAGTTCCCGTTCGAGTCTAGCTCAAAGCGGTGTTTTCGGGTTTTACCCCTAGGTACATCTGTGCCAGAGCCGCCTCTACCTGCTCGTATCCAGACAGGGATGTATTGCTCGGAAGACTCACAAAATCTCTACAATACCAAAATTCTAAGAAGTTCTTCTATACTAATCCTCAAAGTTCATCTTAGGTCTATGTGCTCTAATCAGAGTTTATCTAAATCTAGCTTCCAAGGTTTGTACTAAACTTCCTCTGATACCAACTGTAACGCCCCGACCCCAGCTACCCAGAGTCGGTGCATTACTTCGTAACATTGTCATGATCACAAGAAAGATCAAATCTCGAAAGGCCGATTGGTTTAGTAGCCTTGGAAATACTAGATATAATCATAAAGTTTTACATTACATTTCAAAGTGAAAAACTACTACAACAACAAAGTCTTCATATCCACACTATTAACCCCTCATAATATCCCTGCAAGTCATTCATAAATTACTTCTTCACTACCTGGGAAAAATAAAACATAGAAAAGGGGTGAGCTCAAATGCCCAGTAAGGATAACAATATAGCGGAAACTTTCATCAATAAGAATAAACATTTAAGGCAATGTATAACTAAAACAAAAGCCTTTTAAACATGAACTTTCAACAAGGTATGGCATAAATAAAATGAAATAATGCCATTTACTTATTCACATGGATATTCCACTAATCGAATAATCACATGCAAAAATAAATAACCACTTTCATAATGTTTGAATGCATAATGCTAAACGTTAATTTCTTTGTCTAGGCCTCATCCCAAGACCTAGGGGTTACTTCTAACCGGAACCCAACCCGGAGTGCCTCTAATAACCGGACACCAACCCGGAGTGCCTCTAATAACCGGACACCAACCCGGAGTGCCTCTAATAACCGGACACCAACCCGGAGTGCCTCTAATAACCGGACACCAACCCGGAGTGCCTCTAATAACCGGACACCAACCCGGAGGGCATACTTTTACCAGTCCCTAACCTGGAGGGCTTACTTTAACCAGTCCCCAACCTGGAGGGCTTACTTTTACCAGTCCCCAACCTGGAGGGCTTACTTTTACCGGTCCCCAACCCGGAACATACTTGTTTAGCACATTCATCTGAAGAAAAGTTTGAAATATAACATAAACATTCGGATTAAAATTAGCATACGAAATGTCAATAGTTTCACCATAAACTATGAATGGTATAAAATAGCACATCCACAGTCAAAAATATCTCAAAACCTTCAATACAATATAGAAGTTTTGTATTATAATAAATCAACTTCAAATAAGCGTAAAATCCATTAAAGGATGTTGACATAGATGAAATCAAAACACTTTTTAGAGAAATATCTCTTTCTATTTTTGAAATCATTTAAGAGCCATATAAAATAAAACATTTTCTTTAAAATATTCTTGTAAGCTTGTAAGTAAAGCTTTGACGATTTTATAACGGCGTAAAATAACCGCACCCGCCGTATAAGTTAAAAAAAACATTCTTACCTCAATTCTGTCGAAAAGGTTAAAAAGGACCTTGTTTTGAAAACGACGGAAAGATTCCTTTATAAACCTCTTATAAAAAGTCAAACAAGGGTATAAATGACTTTAACCCATATTCTTGTAAATAGTAAAGATGTTTTGAAATACATTTTTAAGAAACATGGATGTGGATGATAAAGATATCCCAGTAGATTATTACGTATAAACAACCTCGGATAATGAAGAGATTGTGAAATAACCCTTACCTTGTACTTTTCCTTGGTTGGGGTAGGTTAACCTCCTGTATAATGGTGAAATAATTGTTATTAAATTATACAAGAATCATATACTTTAATATGATATCATATATGATCTTTTAACATTGTTTTATTAATAATATCTTAGTATTATCGTCGTTTCGGGTGATAATCGATTCGTTCTTCTTAAATGTTTGGTTACGTAAGACATGTTTGTAATGGATAGATTATATCTTATTCATAATAAGAATGATATTAACATTATTTTTAACCCCAAAATGAGAATAAGGCTTGAATGGGTATGATGGAGAATGAATCTTATCGCGTTCGTGGAGACGGTAGTCCGTACGTGCGCACGAACGCTACTTCCATTTAATTTTTTATTTTAAAAGAATCTAATCCAAATGATACATAGGTATATTACTATCCAGTATAGTATTTTATATATGTTACTTAAGTTCATTAACACCATCCTTTATACGTTCCATGTGTGGTATGAACGAGTCATATCATTTTAAGGGGGCGGTAGTCCGCACTTCCTCAAATGAAATTATCGTATGTATATACAACATGAAACGAATAATGGTATGAAATAAAATGGAATTACAGAAGCTTATATATAAAATATATATCATTAATATCATATTTAATTACAGTGCCATCATAATGGCCACCATGAGAGGTGGTAAGATGTATTTGAACAATCATCGTTTCGTGAGGCGTTAGTTTGCCATCCACAGAAACATTATGTTCATCATCCATTAGATGGAGTTGTGTGTATGTGTAGTTTGAATCCTTCTTATAACAACATCCTAGTATATTTAGGATACTGGTGTTGTTACAAAAGAAAGGAAATAAAAAGATTTTGGGGGTTGGAGAAGCAAAATAAATGAAGATACTTTAAGAGAAATTGTTACCTTTAATTTAGGTAACTCACTTTGGTTGGAACCAAAGGACTTCTTGAAATGATTTCTGCCTAAGGGGAAGCTTCAAGGAGGAGGAGAGGGATGTGGGGAGATTAGTTGGGCAGAGTTTGGACGAGCCAAGTGGCTTGAGAGGTGTGAGGAAAAGAGAAGGAGGAGTGACCTTTTATAAGAGGGGTGAGGGGCACCTTTGGAAAAGCTAGAAATATTAATTTATAATAAATTCATATTCGGTTTCCAAAGGCTCCAAAGTTGACTATTCAAAGTATGAGGTGGGGATAGGTCGAAAAAAACTCATCCAATAGAATTTAGACAGGTTTGGGTACTTATATTAATCTTATCTTTAAGTATTAACTCTAAGTTAATTAGTTTCACTTTTACAATGTCTCTTTGTATTTTTATATAATATGGTTAATAAACTTACTATATACATCCAAGAGACCCCAAAGTGGTCCATTAATGATTAACCTATCATAATATAAGTCTCTTGGCCGAACCTTAGATTTTTTAGGAATTTAATATCAATTAATAATATAATATTTGTTTTAAGAACTCTTTTATGTCAATTTTGACACTATTCAATAGTTGATTTTTGTGAAACTCATAACAGATTGATTACTTCGATCAAAGTCAATTAAATCAATCCTAATATATCATATTATCCTAGAAAATTAGTTTAATTCATTAAAAGATTCATATTATATTTATTTGGGTATTTATAATATCAATTATGTTAATTTTTTACTATTTTAGTAATTACTGCATCATCATTGTGTCATAAATAAAATACATTATTTAATGTCTAAAAATTATAAATAAAACATCATTATGTAGGAAATCTTTTTATCTTTCTAATGAATATTTATAATCGAAAATCCAACATGTATAACCCTATGTAAAAATTGTTCTTATAAAAGATGTAAGCTTATGCCATTTTTATTTTTATTTTAACTTTATTAATATAATGTGTCCCTACCACATACAAGTGGCTCCAAGGGGTCCCCAAATTGACCCAAGGATGCCCATGGTCGGGTATGTGTCCACCAATAAGGTTAGGACACGTTTTAGGGTAATTTTGTATTATTATAATATTATTTTTTTTAACCCTTATTTACCGGATTTACCCTTTAACCATGGTAAATAAAATATTTACCGCAGTAATTATTCAAAATGTCTAAAAATAAAAGTTACCTATTTACACAATTTGAACATCCTGATTCCAAATATTGAATCCATTTTTCTAAATTCAAAACACAGAAGTGGCAGAAATTAATTTAAAATTAATTCCCGCTGTCAAAACAAAAAGCGTGTTTTTAAGAGATAATAACTATCAAAAGATTGACACTTGTTTATGTTCGGTTTAATTGTAAAATTATGTCTAATGACCAACATTATATTAAATTGTAAAAATATATTCTAAATATACTTTAAAAACACTCAAATTCATAATTTATCACTATTAATTATTTTGATTAAAAAAGTTGTTTTTAATTAAAATTTAGTAATTTTCACTATTCATCAAAATATGAAAGTTATCCGAAAAGTACCAAAATTTCACCTTAGGCTAAATTCGATATTCCGAATCCAAAAATGAAGTCCATTTTGAAATATAAAATATATATATTTTCAAAAAGTAGGTATTACTATTTATAACGGCTAGTTTGATTGGTTACGGTGTGTTAGAACTCGGTGTTGCGTACAACACACGCTATCACATTATTCAAAGGGAAACGTACCGTGGAAGCTTGGGGTGTTTCATTTTAAATTTTTGATGTCCCCATTTAGTCAAAAAGTTTATAATATTTTATTTAAAAAGGTTTCACTATTAGAAGTTGATAAAAGTGAAATACTGAAAATGAATCTGTTCTTGCATTATGACTAAGAAACTCATAATAGGGATTCTAAAATTATAAGGATTATATAAACATTAAAATTTATCTAATACTATTCATAACCTCTTTTGAATGGCTTGTTTGGTAAGTCATGGTGTGCTTGAACTTGGTGTTGCATGTAGTGAAAGTTATTGAATTATTTTGAAGAACTAACACACTATGAAATCTTGGGGTGTTACATAAACCATGAAAATGACATAAATAAAATAAATAGTATGATCATGAGCTTTTCTATTGGTTAGTTTATCTAGCGGTTGACAAACTAAACCCAGACCTAGGGGAGAAACACCTTGAACTTTTCGGGTTCATGTTTACAGCTTTCCTCCTGTCCACCTTTGTATCTCCTTGGATTGGTTTCACCTTGGCACCTGGCTTGAGCCACCTCCACTAGAATGGGAGCTCCATCCATTACATATGCATTTATCTCACATGTAGGGGAGGGGTAAAAGGGGTTTTTACATAAAACAATCCTTGGGAGCGTAGGCCCTGCATATTAATGAGAAGATGGCTCGCAAGCCAACAAATAAAATTTAAATAAATTAATTAAATGAAACCATTCACATACAAAGGTCTCGGTCTAGCTCATGATCATCCATACATGCAACGATATTTACGCGTAAATAAAACTAGAATTTAATTCATTAATCGTTCTTGTTTAAGATAAATCACCCTCGAATCAATTAATTATCTTTAATTAATCAATCCTTTTATCTTAAATCCCCTTTCTAAATTTCCTTGAGATTCCCATCCATCATAATTTTAAACAAATAAATTCATTTAAAATTATCCTTGTACGTAACTTGTACCTTAGAGGGAACCTGGTGAATTCCCATTTATAACGCAGATTTTAAATTAAAGAAATATATATAAAACACTTACCACATGTTTTGCCTTAGCTTTACCCATAAACCATGGTACACGTATCAAGGGTTTGTATAATATAATAACAAATTTTAATAAATCTGCGCAAT
Source organism: Viscum album (assembly GCA_963277665.1). Taxonomy (NCBI): domain Eukaryota; kingdom Viridiplantae; phylum Streptophyta; class Magnoliopsida; order Santalales; family Viscaceae; genus Viscum; species Viscum album. Next base: position 31,134,756 of record OY728166.1, on the reverse strand, counting down.
TTGGGTGAGTACACAGTGTGTAGTTCTGACTACACGGCATGTACTTTTCTTCACCGTCCATCCGAAGTACATGTCGGGGACAGGGCGTGTTAATGTACTTCGGAAATTTTCAGAGTACACGGCGTGTACAGTGGGACACATGCCGTGTAGTTTCCGCGTTACACGGTTTCCTGCCAGGCAGGCCGTGTACGGAGTAGACGACCCAACCCTAACCCGAAGGGACTACACGCCATGTTCATTGGACCACACGACATGTATTCTGGAAACCGTGTGCCACCTATTTCTGGTCAACACATGGTGTCCTAAATTCTTAGAAAGAATCAAATGCACGACCTGATTTGGCAGATCAGTCAATGCATTAAACCTAGACTACACAGCCTGTACTTCCAAATACACCCCATGTATTCTGGTGTTATACGGCCAGAAACGTTTGGCTCCTCCGGATGAGTTCCTCTATTTTATTTTAATCAAAATTAAAATAAAAATTCGTTTCTGTGAGGTGAACAAGAAACGAGGGAGGAGGAATAGATCTCAATATTCAGATTTCCAGAACGATTAAACTTGAATTGAAATAACTAAACTATTAAATGCGTAAATTGCCAACGAATAACTAAATAATTATAATCAATGAAATGACCCCCTCTGATACCACTTTTACGTTCCGGGCGCAGCGGAAGCACGTTGATGGGTTTTCCCAACTCTAATTTAACGTAAAACAACGTTCAATCCGAGATCTGTCACGATATAAAATGCCGAATCATCGGAATAGAACGAAGAACAAAAAGAAAAGAAGAGTCTTGAAACCCTTGAGGAGGATCATCATATGTTGATTATAATTAATTTAATTAATGCTTAAGAATTACCTCGTCGGAATCCATTCTTCGTTGATGTGTCCGATCATGATTCAGTGAACCGTCATTGCGTCATAGAATCCATGTGTAGGATTCCTCTATCGGTGATCCACACGTGTGTCACGTATCTACGGACGTCGCCGAAGGGATCTCTGGGTGCTAGCATGAATGAACCTTAGCTTGCGATGTCCGCCTTCGACCGCCTTGATCCGGTGGAGGATCTTGCTCTCATAACTTGAGTGAGTTCTTGGTGGAAGGGGAATTCTCTCTTGGCTTGAGTGTATTTACAAATCTGTTGTGCACAACAATGTCTCTCCAAAATGTTGGGGTTGTGAGGATATTTAAAATCGGGTTTGAGGTTAATAGAGTTATGACAATAAATAAACATGTTACACGTTTTATTTATTTCATTAACTCTTATTGAAAACCCCATGTCAAATTATTAATTCCTTGACATGTTCCCACACTGATTATAATAAATATCATTTAATAAAATAATATTAAATCCTTAAAATCCCAACTGGAAGAACTACACAGCGTGTAATAATTAATACACGGCGTGTACTTGTTTTCCATAAAACTACACGGTGTGTATATTTAATATACACTACGTGTATTTTTATTTTCCATTTTTCTCCACCACATTTATTAGACCTTGAGTAATGACTATTTATTTCATAAATAAATGTAACTGCATTACTCACAAATAAATATATTATTTTGTCCACAATATATTCTCTCGAATAACTAGTGTCAAAATAAATGCGATCAGATATCCTTAAATAATTATTAAACCACAATCGGGAATAATATTTATTTAACTTGTTAAATTAATATTTAACTAAGATACATGGACACACTTAGTGTGTGACCATCTAGGCCTCTTTCATAGTGGCAGTAGGCTGAGCCTGCCTAAAGTCCAAGGTTAGCATCTAGCAACACGCCAAGGCACCCATAGAGAAAGAAATTAATGCCGCAACGACATGCCACCTCCTACGAACGCTTATCATGTAATATAATCCCTTTGTCTCGATATCTCCAATCATTCGGGTTGCATTCTAGTGCCATCAACCCATGTGCTTGATTATTCTTTCTTTGACTTCCTAGAATTGAACTTTCCCATACCTTACCATGGCCATGGATTTATTTAGGTTGTATCAATTCCATCATAGGGCCTGAGATATCTACTTCCGTTATGGAATGTAAGGGACAAATCCTTTCTTGCATTATCTATTAATGCAATATTACTTGTGACGCACCCAACATATCCTACCTCGCAGCGAACAGTGTGTCATCACAGTTTTCGTCAAAACATCTAAGTGCGCGAGTTGTAATTCCCATTAATAATAATCATAATGTCTAAGGACCAATACACACGTCTTTAGATAGGAACATCCAATGAAACTATGAAATGTGGATTTCCTACTGGCAGGTCTCGTTCTCGTAATATCCTCCTGGATATTAACAAGGGCTCACACCATGAGAAGTTGCCTCAAAGTTTTATGAGTCCTCACAACTAATGACCTGTATTATTTTTGTCCCTCAAATAATATCATCTAGCCATAGAACATACATTCAAGAATAGTGTTATGGCACTTCCGGGTTCTCATCATAGTAGGGACCCACTACGACCCTTTAATGCAACAGTTGTCCTTAGGAAATTATCACATGACATGTCACGCAGAAGAACAATAAATATGTGATAAGGCTTTTATTTAAAGAATAAAGTAAAAAGCAGTTGGTTCTAGACCACCAACTCCAACAGACTCCCACTTAGACTAGATCCAACTGCTAACAACCTTTAACCCGCTAGCTCCCACATGATATTCACACTTTTGATGAGATAGTCCTTTAGTCATGGGGTCCACCACATTCTCTTCCGTGGACACTCTGCTCACTGCAACATCACCCCTTTGATAGAAATACCTCAAGAGGTGATACTTCTGGAGTATGTGCTTTGTCCGTTGATGTGACCTTCGTTCTTTTGCAAGAGCCACCACTGTAGTATTATCACAATACAATGTAATGGGATCTTTACTGCAAGGAACCACATCAAGCTCTTGGACAAAGTTCTGAATCCAGACGGCTTCCTTGGCTGCATCAGAAGCCTCTGTATACTCGGACTCCATTGTAGAATTGGAAAAAACTGGCTTCTTTGAACTCTTCCAGCTCACAGCTCCTCCATTAAGACAGAAAACATATCCAGATTGCGACTTCAGATCATTCTGATCTGTTTGAAAACCAGAATCAACATACCCTCTGATGACAAGCTCCTCGTCTCCTCCATACACCAGGAACATATCCTTAGTTCTTGTCAGATAATTAAGGATACTCTTAACAGCAGTCCAATGCTGTTCTCCTGGATCTACTTGATATCTGCCTACCATGCTCAGTGCATAGGCAACATCAAGCCTGGTACATAACATGGGATACATGATAGATCCTATAGCCGAAGCGTATGGGATCTTTCTCATCCTATCATTCTCCTGTTGTGTCTAGGGACACATTTTCTTAGAAATATGTAAGCCATGTGATACTAGAACCAATCCCCTCTTGGATTTTTCCATACTAAACCTCTTTAGTATCTTGTCAATGTATGTACCCTGACTTAGTCCAAGCAGCCTCTTGGATCTGTCACGAATGATCTTGATCCCTAGAATGTAGGATGCTTCTCTTAAGTCCTTCATGGAGAAACACTTGTTCAACCAGTCCTTAACTGACTGTAAGGATGGTACGTCATTTCCAATAAGCAATATTTCATCAGCATATACAACTAGGATGACGACCGCATTCCCACTAATCCTCTTATAAACAGATGGATCGCATTCGTTCTCAATGAAACCAAATTCCTTTATGGCTTCATCAAATAGAATGTTCCATGACCTGGATGCTTGCTTCAATCTATAAATGGATTTCTATAACTTGCAAACACATTTGGCTTCACCTAGTGTCACAAACCCTTCTGGTTGTGTCATATAGACATCTTCCCGAAGGTTCTCATTAAAGAATGCTGTTTTGACATCCATCTACCAAATCTCTTAGTCATGGTAAGATGCTATGGAAAGTATGATTTTTATGGATTTAAAAATGGAAAATAGCGAGAAGGTTTCATCATAGTCAATTCCTTGACGTTGTCTGAATCTTTTAGCCACTAGCCTTTCTTTATAGGTGCTAACTTGACCTTCCATGTCCAGCATTCTTTTGAATACCCACTTGCATCCAACAAGATTCACATCAAATGGATTATCTACTAGAACCCAAACTTGGTTCAGATACATGGAATCCATCTTAGAATTCATAGCTTCTAAACATCTTGCAGCTTCAGAGCTTCCTACTACTTCCTTGTAGGAGAGAGTTTCATCATTGTCCAACAATAATGAGTCACCATCCTCAGTGACTAAGAAACCAAATCTCTCTGGTTCTCGTACCTCTCTTGAGCCCCTACATAGTACTTGTGTTTCTGGAACCTCTTCCACGGGGACCTGTGGAACTTGATCCTGTACCAACTCCTGTGTATCTTGAGCATCAACTTCGTCGAATTAAATCTTGCTCCCACTATCCTTCTTTAGGATGTGCTCCCTCTCAAGAAAGACGGCTTGTCTGGCGATAGTCACTTTCTTGTCTTGAGGGTTATATGTAATATCCTTTCGTTTCCTTGGGATATCCTATAAAGATACAATTCATGCCCTGGGGTTCTAGTTTGTTTCCTGAGAAGGCTTTAACAAATGCCTCGCATCCCCATACACGTGTGTGCGATAAATTGGATATCCTTTCATTCCATAACTCGGATAGAATTCCATTTTAAACCTTATTTGGTACTCAGTTTAATGTGTATGCTGCAGTTTGTAATGAATATCCCCAAAAGGATAATGGAAGATCCACATGACTCATCATTGACCTCACCATGTCCAACAAGGTGTGGTTCCTCCTTTCACTAACACCGTTCCACTGTGGTATATAAGGAGGAGTGAGCTGATATAGAATCCTAGACTCCTGTAGAAGATCGATGAACTCTTGGTTCAGATATTATCTACCTCGATCCGATCGAATCTTCTTTATCTTCTTACCAAGCCGATTCTCTACTTCATTCTTGAATTCCTTAAATATCACTACGGACTATGACTTATACATCATTAAGTAGACATAGCCATATCTACTCAAATCATCAGTAAAAGTAATGATGTAAGAATATCCACCTCTAGAGTCTACTAGAAATGGTCAACACACATCCGTGTGTACCAATCCTAGAAGCTCTGTGGCCGTTTAACCTTGTCCACCAAAAGGCACCTTGGTCATTTTTCCTTGTAAACAAGCGTGACATCTATCAAGCGGTTTTAGCTCAGTAGTGTCTAAATAGCCATATTGGCAGAGCTTTGTCAAATGCTTCTCGTTCACATGACCAAGGCGGTGATGCCATAACTGGGTGATGTATGAGTCATGTGAGTTTGTTTTGTTATCGATTGCCAACACATGTTTTTCGTAATTCAAAACATACAATCCATTATTTAAATGTGACATACCATAACATACATTGTTATTATAAAAGAGACAACCCTTATTTACAAAATTGAAAAAAAATCCATCCATATCCAAAAAAGATACAGAAATTATGTTCTTGGTAACACTAGGAACATAATAACAGTTATGTAAAACCAAAATCATCCCAGTCTGCAATGAGAGGTGGTAGTCGCCAATAGCCAACGTAGCCAGCCTTGCGCCATTGGAAGCTCAAATATCCATATCTCCTCTAGTGATCTTTCTAAAACAACTTGGTTCCTGCATTTGAATACAGATGTGATCCCCACAAGTTGTATTTAATACAAAATGTGTAGAAATAGAAAGATTGCACTTGATAACAAACGCACCTTTAGCATCCCCACGATTATGGGTGCAGTTCCTCTTCCAGTGGCCCTGTTTGCCACATGAAAAACACACTGCCTCCTATTCATTGCCCTGCCTCTAGATCTTCCCCTTCTTGGAGGGATGGTGCTCGGGGGCTTCAGACCATTTATAAGTCTTTGGCCCCTTTTCCTTGTCCTTCCTTTTCTTGTTCACCATAAGGACCACGGGTTTGTTATGCCTCATGTCCTTATCTACCTGGCGAATCATGGCCAGAAGCTCTGATAGACTCTTCTCATTAACACTCATGTTATAGTTGACAATGAATCTAGAGTAGGTCTTGGGCAGTGATCATAGGATGAGATCTGTACGAAACTCACCCGTGAATTTAATCCCTAAGATGTCCAAGCGTTCAATGTAGCCAATAAGCTAGACTACATGAGGCCCAGCTGGCACAGACTCTCCAGGCTTCATGGTAAACAAAGCATTGGAGATCTCATACCTATCCTGTCTCGCCTTCTCTTATTTGATATCTTTAAGGTGAGACATCATGTTATACGCGTCCATGTTGTCATGTTGCTTCAAGAGCTCATTAGACATGGCCGATAGCATGAAACACTGGACATCTGTGGCATCATCCTTGTGTTTCATGTAGAGATATAATTCCTCATCACTAGCCTATTTCCCAAACGCAACTGGAATAGGCTCTTCCAGCACATATAATTTCTATTCGTGGTGAAGGACGACGCGTAAACGCCTCTACCACTCTTGGAAATTGGAGCCGGTGAGAAGGTTTTATTTTTCGAGTATGGTGCGCAATAATATGTTTGAAGTCATTTTCTTGCCGTTTCTACAAAATAATATGTGCAAAGGTTTATTACTTTATAACAAAATTTGAGACATATAAATAAATTAATACTTAATAGTATCCCACTATTTTATCAAAATCTAATAGCCCTCACCATTGACTTCGTAATATTCTGTTGCGTGAATATTCTAGTGGCAAGGATCCATATTTCCCTTCGCAATATCATAAATAGGGTTGGTCAAGCAACATGAAGGGTTTTAAGTAGGCATTCCAAATGCCAACTACATTAACTCGCAGCTCCTTAATCCACTGAGTGGACTCCCCAATCCTGAAATCCTTTTTGGATTTCCTCAACCTTTGCCTCTTGGTCACACCAAGTCCTGCTGTGGAAGTCAACCCTTGATGCGAACCAAGTCTAGTCAACCCAAAACCTTGAATTATAATTCCCTAATAATTGAAAGCACCCCAACTAGGGTTGTTCAAGCACTTTGAACTATGGTTCGATTCTAACCAAGATTATGGAAGGCTATGCTAACTTAATATTTATTTTGAGGGATTTTATCCTTATACATAAATTGTCATTTTATTATCTTTTATTACATGCTTGTTAATATTAAGTGGGATATAATTAAGTTATTAACCATGTCTAAGATAATATTTACGTATAAGCCGGTTTTATTTTAGTTCCATCTGGCATGCTCGTTTAATTCAATAATTGTGTAATCGTGGTAACACACCCACAATAAATAAAGCATGAAAATGACAGAAATAAAATAAATGGAATGATCATGAGCTTTTTTATTGGTTATTTTATCTACCGGTTGATAAACTAACCCCAGACCTAGTGGAGAAACACCTTGATGTTTTCGGGTTCGTGTTTATAGCTTTACACCTGTCCACCTTTGTATCTCCTTGGATTGGTTTCACCTTGGCACCTGGCTTGAGCCACCTCCACTAGCATGGGAGCTCCATCCATTACATAAGCATTTATCTCACACGCAGGTGAGGGGTAAAATGGGTTTTTACATAAAATAATCCTTGGGCGCCTAGGCCCTACATATTAATGAGGAGATGGATCGCAGGCCAACAAATTTAATTTAAATAAATTAATTAAATGAAACCATTCACATACAATGGTCTCGGTCTAGCTCATGATCATCCATACATGCAACGATATTTATGCATAAATAAAACTAGCATTCAAATCTTTAATCGTTCTTTTTTAAGATAAGTCACGCTCGAATCAATTAATTATCTTTAATTAATCAATAATTTTATCTTAAATCCCTTTTCTGAATTTCCTTGATATTCCCATCCATCAAAATATTAAACAAATAAATTCATATAAAATTATCCTTTTACGTAACTTGTACCTTGGAGGCAACTCGGTGAATTTCCATTTATTACGCAGATGTTAAATTAAAGAAATATATTAAAAACACCTATCACGTGTTGTGCCTCAGCTTTACGCCAACACCATGGTACATGTCTCAAGGATTTGTATAATATAATAATAAATTTTAATAAATCTTCGCAATTTGGGTGAGTACACGGCGTGTAGTTCCGACTACACGACATGTACTTTTATTTACCGTCCATCCGAAGTACATGCCCGGGGATAGGGCGTGTTAATGTTCTTTGGAAATTTTCGGAGTACACGGCGTGTACAGTGGGACACATGCCGTGTAGTTTCTGTGTTACACAGTTTCTTGCTAGTCAGGCCGTGTATAGAGTACACGACCCAACCCTAACCCGAAGGGACTAAATGTCGTGTTCATTGGACCACACGAAATGTATTCTGGAAACTGTGTGCCACATGTTTCTGGTCAACACACGGTTTCTTAAATTCTTAGAAAGAATCCAATACACGACCTGATTTGGCAGATCAATCAATGCATTGAACCTAGACTACACGGTGTGTACTTCCGAATACACCCCGTGTATTCTGGTGTTATACGACCAGAAACGTTTGGCTCCTCTGGATGAGTTCCTCTATTTTATTTTAATCAAAAATAAAAGAAAAATTTGTTTCTATGAGGTGAACAAGAAATGAGGGAGGAGGAATAGATCTCGATATTCAGATTTTCAGAACGATTAAACTTGAATTGAAATAACTAAATTATTAAATGCGTAAATTACCAACGAAAAACTAAATAAATATAATCAACGATATGACCCCCTCTGATACCACTTGTAGGTTCTGGGAGTAGTGGAAGCACGCTGATGGGTTTTCCGAACTCTAATTTAACATTAAACAATGTTCAATCCGAGATCTGTCACGATATAAAATGTCGAATCTTCGGAATAGAACGAAGAATGAAAAGAAAAGAAGAGTCCTGGAACCCTTGAGGAGGATCATCATATATTGATTATAATTAATTTAATTAATTCATAAGAATTACCTTGTTGGAATTCTTTCTTCATTGATGTGTCCGGTCACGATTCGGTGAACCGTTATTGCGTCGTAGAATCCATGTGTAGTATTCCTCTAGCGGTGATCCACACGTGTGTCACGTATCTCTAGACATCGCTGAAGGGATCTCCGGGTGCTACCGTGGAAGAACCTTCTCTTGCGATGTCCGCCTTCGACCGACTTGATCCGGTGGAGGATCTTGTTCTCGTAACATGAAGGGGTTATTGGTGGAAAGGGATTTCTCTCTTGGCATAAGAGTATTTCCAAATCTGTTATGCACAACAATGGCTCTCCAAAATGTTGGGGTTGCGAGGATATTTAAAATCGGGTTTGAGGTTAATAGAGTTATGACAATAAATAAACACGTTACACGTTTTATTTATTTCATTAAATCTTTTTGAAAACCCCCATGTCAAATTATTAATTCCTTGACATGCACCCACACTGATTATAATAAATATCATTTAATAAAACAATATTAAATCCTCAAAATCCCAAATGGAAGAACTACACGGCGTGTAATAATTAATACACGGCGTATACTTGTTTTCCATAAAACTACACGGCGTGTATATTTAATATACACGGCGTGTACTTTTATTTTCCATTTTTCTCCACCACATTTATTAGACCTTGAGTAATAAATATTTATTTCTTAAATAAATGTAACTGCATTACTCTCTAATAAATATATTATTTCATCGACAATATATTCCCTCGAATAACTAGTGTCAAAATAAATGTGATCAGACATCCTTAAAATTATTAAACCACAGTCGGGAATAATATTTATTTAACTTGTTAAATTAGAATTTAACTGAGATACATGGACACAAATAGTGTGTGACCCTCTAGGCCTCTTTCTCAGTGGAATTAGGCTGAACCTGCCTAAATTCCAAGGTTAGCGTCTAGAAACATGCCAAGGAACCCATAGAGAAAGATGTTAACGCCGCAACGACCTGTCACCTCCTACGAACGCTTACCGTGTAATATAATCCCTTTTTCTCGATATCTACAATCAAGCGGGTTGCATGCTAGTGCCATCAAGCCATGTTCTTTATTATTCTATCTTTGAATTCCTGGAATTGAACTTTCCTATACCTTACCATCGCCAATGATTTATTTAGGCTGTATCAATTCCATCAAAGGGCCAGAGATATCTACTTCCGTTATGGAACTAAAGGGACAAATCCTTTCTCGCATTATCTATTAATGTGATATTACTCATGATGCACCACACGTATCGTACCTCGCTGTGAACAGTGTGTCATCACAATTTTTGTCAAGACATCTAAGTGCGCAAGCTGTAATACCTATTAATAAAAATATTAAAGTCTAAGGACCAATAAACACGTCTGCAGATAGGAATATCCAATGACACTATGAAATGTGGATTTCTTACTGGCGGGTCTCGTTCTCATAATATCCTCCTGAATATTACCAAGGGCGCACACCATGATAAGGTGACTCAATGTTTTATGACTCCTCACCCCTAATGACCTGTATTATTTGTGTCCCTCAAATAATATCATCCGGCCATAGAACTTACATTCAAGAACAGTGTTATGGAAATTTTGGGTTCTCATCATAGTAAGGATCTGCTACGAACCTTTAATTCAAGAGTTGTCCTTAGGACATTATCACATCATATTTCACATATAAGAACAATCAAGATGTGATAAGGCTTTTATTTAATGAATAAAGTACAAAGTAGTTGGTTCTAGACCACCAACTCTAACAGGTATACTGGTGGTCAACCCATTCCTGAAAAGGATGATACATGGGTGGTCATCCCTTGAACAATATTGGTACATGGTTTTTCAACCAAAACATAACATTTTAGGAATTATTTAGTGGGTATCCATGACATAAAATGTTCTATGATACTGTGTATGCCAACAATATATGTCTTATTTCAATTTTATGCTCTTATGACTCGCGTTCTTTGATTTCTATATGACCACTAATACCCTTAATGGTAATCACACTACCACTACTCCTAGCTGACATACATTACAATCTCTATACCATAAAACAAGCCCAACTTTCCACATAAGACAACTGTGAAATAATCCTTAACATTACATTTAATCATATCATTCATTTTTTTTGTATATCATCTATATTACCGACCACATTGTATGAATTATTTCATTCATTTATATATATATGTGTGTAATTTCATACAATTCATTAACCAGAAGTCATTTTTTTCAAAACAATTGAATATATATTCAAACAATTAATAGTTTGTAAAAACCATGTATTCATTTTCAATTTTTTTAACATCAATCATGGTCCGTAATAATGGGAAACTGTGAATCAACCCATATCCAATACTGATTACCACATTAACCATCACATTGGAATAATCCATATGTCACCAAATCCATAATAAATATTCATTATTTCCAAATAATATTTTTTGAAATTTTTGACAAAACATGTAATTTCCCACCCACAATAGAAATATAAATCACCACATCTCATTCCCTCATCAATCAATAATAACCACCCACAATAACAATCTATAATGACCCACAAAAAGGGCCACTCTATCCCGAAATAGTGTAAAACTTCAAACCTAGAAAACGATATAAAACAATAAAAAAACACACATTAATCATACATTTCATATTTAATAATAATGAAAACCATAAACAATGTTACTATGTTTATATACTTTAGAAAATTTGTCATTACTATTTTTAAATCAATATAATTTTATGAAAGGTGATTTAAATAAATTAAAATTACACACAAGGTCTTTATAAGGTTCCCATGATTATCCAGAATCATTCACATAATCCAATCATGTGAATTAAAATAAATCTCTTTAGACTTACCTCCCCCAACTTAATTTAATTAATCCAATTACATTATATCATAAAATGATTCATTATAATCTAAAAATTAAAATTGGAACATTATGGTTCTATAAATGAACATAAATAATAGGATAATTAATGAATCTTTGACCTCAATTAGATCTTCAAGAATCATTGTGCAATAATATAGAGAGGAATATGATCATAATTCTATGAAAATTCTTAAAAAGACTACAAAAATTGAGATGAAAACTATAAATATAACAATCTAATATATGACCAAAAAAATCAATGGGACCTTAAGAATCTCCAAAGAAATACCTTTGGCCAACTGAGGTTTTGATAGAAATGAGTAAATCTATTAGAAATTGAATGGTCTTTTGAATTTATATTGGGATGTTAATTTTAATGAATAATTGGGTGAAATGTCTTGGTCATTCCATAATTGGGCTAGGTTAAACTCACATATAAATATCTCATAATTATTTGATTTATCATCCCCAAAAATATTGGGGTCCAAACCACCTTAAGCACATATTTTTAATGAATTAAAAAACTAAAAAAATATTATCCTTCAATATTCTATGAACCTTTGTAAAACATAATGTAAACCCAAACAAAGATAGAGTGCTCTAAGAACCCCATAGTGATGTGATACCAAAAAATGCATATCCATGAAATTATCCAATCAAGGGATTGATCAGGAATAGCTATTAACAAACGAAGATTAAAATTTTTGGAATATTAAACCAAATTACCCAAACCCACCACATCACCATAGAAGTTCCTCACACCTTATGTGAATCATTATTATGTATAAACTAAAAAAATACCATTTCATATCCTAATTTATAAATTTTCATCAATTTTATCACTAAAGGATAACCGTGTGGTATCCCTTACCAAAAAAATTGTAACCCAAATGTAATAATGAGTTTATAGTTTCTATACGAAAACAATAATCCCATCATTTAAAAAATGGATTCTTCCTCAAAACAAATATAGAATCAATCTATATTGGATCACACCACATTCCAAAACACAATAACTATACCATGACTCAACTGTTACTACTTGATAACCCATAATTCATAACATTCCTCTATTTGATCCAACTCTTCATGATGCAACACCCCTAGAAATTCCATGATTCTTCCATTCCTAATGAATTCTAAGCTATTTAAAAACCATCCTCCCTCCAACCTACCATCAACACATGAAAAATTTGATGTAACAATCTAAGAAGGTTCGGCCCATTACATGTAATAAATGTATACTATATATCACACTTCATGCCAATGATATCTATATCCCTTAAATACGAAGAAAAATAATACAATCTCTATTTTTTGGGTCACATAGTTTTATTAACATCGATATTATTTTCAAAACCTATTAATAAATAAAATAGTTTCCTCTATTTAGAGACACCATAGTCTAGTCTCATATGTAGTATAAAATTCCACATACTCCACACCATCCTATGAAACATCAACACTGGTATTGTGATTAACCACTTTTAACCCACCAAATTGATTTATAATTTTTAAAAATAGATATACTAATAAATATTTTATCTCAAGACAATCATTAGTGATTCGATCAAGATGAAATATAAACAAAATAATAAAATAAATAAAAAATCGATAAAATATTCATTCCTCAAATATGTTCTTTGGTGGATCATATGTAACCACTACCTTAATCTATTAAATATGCACAATCACTCCATCCATGGAGATTATATTTCCTAATTTTTCTGACTACAAAATATACAAGTGAAACACCATTTTATTAATATAAATTCCATTCTATCTAGGTAAATATTAGATCATCATCTATTCCTTATAATCAAATTCATTCACATGGTTGTATATATCTATGTAATTTTTGAAGAACACAATAAATTAGTATACATAGGTAATATTATCTCTTTCATGAGACCCATGAACATGTAATCGTAATGTTTCACTTATAATGATATCGATACAGACACTTATTGTCTGAATTGATATTATAATGTGGTCTACATGATATCATTGTCGTGTAAATAAATACTTTGACTCAAAGACAATATATTAATCCTAAGAAACAAATTGAATCACTTAAACTATTCAAAGAGTCCATATATCAATTTAATGTGGTATTTTTTCATCAAATTTACCTCATTCAAGTAGTGACCATAAATAAAAATAATCATACATCCTTACTGATTTTGGAACAACTTCACTTACACTCCCTACAACTATGCACTTATTCTCATAAATTTTTTCCCTAAAAATACATATACATAACTTAATCATGTTATATAAATATAATAAAAGATAATTGATATTAGATTACCTCATGAAGATAGTAAAATACTAAATTTTAATCTTTTACCTAGGTGGAAATCCTCAAATATCTTACGTGAAGCAATTCAATTATATTCGTGTTGTTATTTATATATTCGCCAGTTGAGCATCAAAATAATAAGTAAATAAAATAATTTATTAGTAGTTTTTTGTATGGAACTTAATCTTAATTGGGATAAAATTTTCAAAACTGGTATTTTATTCATTTATGATTAAATATTATATTCCATTATGTCTAATGTATATCTCCCATTGATGATATCAATAAACCCAAACTTAAGTGTCAATTAACCAATACATCAAGAGAATGGTTTCATATGGAGTAATATCCTCTAAAATTAAATCCATGGAGGATTGATCCATTATTTATAGTGACACATATTATTGACATATATATTTCATCTTCATGGTTTCCTCGATAGGATTCTCTAATAATATATCTTGACTCAAGAACCCATAATGGCTATTTATAGTAATATAATTATAGTGGTGTTAAATAAAATCATCAATTTAATTTAAATAAAATAATTGAACAAGGTATAATATGTGTGTGTGTGTGTATATATATTACTTCAAATGATATCTAAGAATTCATAATTAATTCCCTCCATCACATGTAGTTAACCTTGACTTAGTTCTTTAATCTCAAGTATATGAGTGGCCACTTAAATTTTCACGAGTTACATTGTGGATGTGACGACTTCTATGAATAAATTCATCACCAACCTCCATCATTACTAAGTGATAAACTACGAATAATCATTCAATTATCTAATTATTATACAATGATGAAATTACATCCAATTTTACAGTTCAAAACTCATTATGACCTTACCACTTTTAACGAATGGGACTGATATGTTTTTAAATAATATCCCATTATGATCTAGAGGATTAAAAATGTAGACTATATTTTTTGATGAATAAAATATTATAAAATGATACATATACCAAATAATAAATTAGTTTCATTACAACATGATCTCAATAATAATTTTTCTATACTAAATCACTTTTTTGTAAAAAGGAAACAGAAAATTACCCCTTCCTAAATCATAATTTTCAAGAAGGTATTGAAGTGATTGTCCTTGATAATATTTTCTACAACTATATCCTAAAAACATACATTTTATTGAATTAAAATGAATAATAAAAGAATATATTAAATTGTTATTATAAATCATGTAAATTAGAGATGATAACCATCATCACAATAGATATGTAAATACAGTTCTATAATAGAATCTTGAACTACTCTCTAGTCATCATTGGGGAATCCTATTCTAGATGGTCAATGTACAACATATGATATATAATTTATGAAACAATATCCTTACAATGTTTTCCTTGTGAGATAAGGTTTTCATTAAAATTTATTATCTCCTGAACTACTGTTTCCTTTGACTCATAAACATGTTCATTTCTTATATCTCATGAGATACATGAACTTTTACTATGTTCTCCATAATCTATTTCACGCCATGTGAACCACATATTATTAACACTATATCCAACGAACTGTGGCATAAATATCAGTTTAAAATCTGCCACCTTAATTGTATAAATCATTATAGGGAATCAATATGATGATATTAAACATTTTAATATATATTATTATAAACAATTGTTTTATAAGAAGATAGAAAATATTTCAAACATGATTAATTATTTTAATCCTTTGAACCATTAGAAAATAGATCCAAATATTATATATAATGAAAAAATAAACCATGATATAATTTCCATTATATAACACATGGAACAAAATATTTTCTTTCAAAAATTTATACTATATGTTCACATGTTAGTGAATAGTTAATTCAGTTTCATGAAAAGTTATGTATTGGTGAATACATCCATAGACATGTGTGATGATTAAAAAATCCAATCCCTTAATTATCAGTAACATAACCCATCAATAACATCCTACTAACTCATCCCCAGACATTCTCTAATATAACTTTGATTTGAGAAAACCCTTACAAGATACAACTCGGTTGAGTAAAGATATGTAATGTTCCACCATATTCTTCGTTTGATATATAAAAGGTTAATAAAAATATTTTATGTTATGCACAAACACATATAGAAATAATATTCCAAATTTTATATGTTATAATAAATAAAATTATTCCCTATTATGAAAAATATATAAAATGGATGTATCCATTACATAAAATTCCTTCAATTATAACATTATCATTTTACTATATAAGTAAAATAAAATAAAATTTAGCTTAATGGAAAAGTAGGAATCATAATAAAGGATTAATGTAATCCCATTTTGGTAAAATATATGTTAACATTCAAAAATGTACTTAGATAATATTTAAAGGGTATTAAGATCAATACTAACTATTATAAAGAATAAATCTTTTATCTATGTTGGAATACAATTATACATAAGTTCCAATACATGGTTTAGTATATCATAATTACAATAATATCTCCAAACCTAAATAATTAAAATGTTCAATCCTTGAATTTATAAAAAAAATTAATAATATTTTGATAAAATATTAATATAAAAGTGAAATATCACTACATAAAAACACTAATAGTGAACTCAATGTTATAATAACATATCATCATAAATGTACACCATAGAAATAATATATGAATATGACCAAACAATGAAACACAATATAAAATGTTAACATAGTTTATATATAGAATATAAATATCACAATTCAGGTAACAATCCCTAAGACACAAGTATTTTATTTATTAAGAAATAGAGGTATACACCCATTAGGAAAACTATCCCTTGGAATACTAGACCTTGTATATGAAATAAAACTTGATTAATCAATATAAATGTTATATATATAATTTCAGTATTATATAATGGATCACAAATAATCAAGTTTTATGGTTGGAAAATATATTTCATTTTATCCTGTAGTAATTATTTCTATAATCTTTCCCATATCATTAAACCTAAAGGGTATACCATAAAAAATTGATCCTATAAACTATGAAATATTTTTTACATTTTATGGTTGCCTGAATTAAATTATAAATGTATAATTTAAAATTATCAATATATTTTAAATAATTGGAAAATAATTTGTAATCACACATCAATACTGGGTAATGATTATCCATATCTAATGTCTAATGTTACATTATTGGGATGGTTCTTTATCGATGAATCATTCACTAAATATTTTTCAAATCATGATTAGAAATTTCATATTTCATAAAACCCTCATATTGTTCAAAAAATCATTAATACAATCAAGATAGAAAGTATTATTCAATAATTGTGTTTTCAATTGAATGTATCATTAAAGGCCACAAACATGTATGGAATTTAAAAAAAATATACTAACAATAACACTTTAATGGTTAATTTTTTTTCAATATATCAACATAAAAAAATCTTTTCAAGAAAAATATGCTTCTTCTTAGAAGGAGTTTCTTATTTAAAAAATACTTCCGATGTTCTTGACAACCCAATAGAGTTTTTCATAGAGAACTACTCACAAAAAGGATAAAAATTAATGTTTTTGATCCCCCACTAGACGTGAAAAACAAGAATATTTTTTTAGGAAGAATTTAATTTGATTTTAGTTGTGGGAGTCTATATGAAAACCCATTGCATGGGTCACATGAAACTTGTTTGTTAATAATTCAATATACCTGCTTAGATAGATTAATGACCTTGCAACGTGATTTGTTAACCAATATTATATGGACTGAACAAATAATTTTTTGTCATCCATCATTGGTGTACAACTAGGATCATATATTTATATGTGATATTTAAGATCATTTTATATGGTGTAAAATATTTGGTCCTCAAGGCATCGTCCAATATATGGGTGAAACTTTTAGAACACAAAATTGGGGTTCTATCTAATAAATCTATTAATGGGTCATATGACATATTTTGGTGATATATGTTTCATTTTAGATTATATGGACAAGTAAATGTATAAAAGTATTTTGTATCATATATTTTATGGTATTAATATAAAAATAAATTGAGTAATGTTCAAGTATCTTATATTGGTGGCCATATGGATTTTCCCTTTACATGTTTTCGTGTAACTGATAATGTGGTGTAAACAATTTAGTAACTATTTAATAAAATAATTTAAGGGTAACATGTATATATCTCTAATATGTGTGGTTTTACTTGAATAATGACTTGATTTATTTCATTGTAATGTAATCTACACATATAGAGGCCACAGTTATAGTAATTCTTGATAATAGATGATTTCAAATGAGGGGGGAGATATATTTTATTCATGGATTATAAGAGATATTTCATAATACCTCATCTAATTTCTAATCATTATGAACGTAAGTAATTATTAGATGGTTCGTTTTTATTTTTTTCAGTAAGGGATAAATCAATTATAATATGAGCATAATTTTAATCCAACATCCCTCACCTGCCTTTATATGGGTTATCATTATTCATGATGATGGTCATGGAACATTCCAAGTTGGTTCCTTAGTTTAAAAACAGGTCCTTATAGATTAAAAAAAACACCACACCCTTTAAATATAGTCATCAGGTTCAAGACTATTATACGCCACCTATTTCCCTAGAGACATGTGTTGTTCACATCCCTTGGGCCCACCCTTGTTACCAAATAGATCATCGGTATATTTACTTTCCCAATTTCCAAAACATTTTCTTTTAGTTTTAATATCCTTCACTATCACATTCCTAATAAATATTCATAGGTTTTCATCCATCCTAACACTTCTTTAGTCCATGATCACTTAACTGGAGAGTTCTAAAAATCTAGGATATTGAAACGAAATTATCACCTAATTGAAATGGTATGTACAATTTTGAATTTAATCCATTTAATTTTATGGTGTGTCTAATACCCACCCAGCATTAGAGATAAATGAACTCATTGTGGACTATAACTATCATTCAAAGTAATACTAATGATCCTTAATCAAGGCACCACCACCCATACTATTACCAAAAATAGGATCCAATAACATCATAGACACTCAAACTTTTTAATATGGATCCCCAGTTCTAGCCTACCAGGATACACTATTCCCACCCATATACAAGTGTTTTTATCTTTTATGGGCGATTCCCACATTCCTAAAAAATCATCATACTATTTATTATCCCCACAATATTACCCATGTTATTTCTGTGTTCATTTTCGTCAGTCACACCCAACCTAAGAATAACATCTTGATGTCAGCCATCCTTCCACTAATCTAGACCAAGCACTTTTAACTATGGGACTATAATAAGGTATCATATAGATAGATTGATGTACCTTTATGACATGGGAAGTGAAATTTAATATTGTAACCCTCAAAATCATTTTAGAGTTAAACAATGGTTTTCTAGTTCCTCTATTTTTCTTGAATCATAGACTATGAAAGAAAAATAATTTATTAACCAACCCTAAATATTTATAAAATAATAAAGATATAGGAATTGTAATAAATGTGATAATAATGGGTATGGAGGGGTTGTTCACTTTATATAATATAAAATTTTTAATACTCAATGAATTTTTATATTTAAAAAACAATAATTGTATTGGTATCATAGTTGTCCAATTATTCCAATGTTAATTAGTTCAACATGTGTCTCACTATGAATTGGAAAATAATGGTTCTCAAAAATAATATAATAATTGGGATTGAACCAATTATTTTTACCATTTTCTATGGATAAGTCCAATGTACATGAATAATGTACCCAAATAATTTCAAAGATAAGATATGTAAAAATTAATACTTAGTTATTATATGTAATAAATACCTACTACATAAAAATCATCTTGACCAATTTATATAACCTATCACATCGTATTGTTGTTAATATGTTTAATCCAAGATAATATTCTACTATGTTTATCCACACATGATCCATGAATGTCTATATAAATTTATTAGATGTATAGGCTCTTGAATGAGAGAGTGAAGTAAGTCGCATCATTTGTTATTAATTATAAAATTCAATTATCTTATTATATTTAAAATGTTGAGATAAAGTGTGGATGAATAATTGGTCAACAACATGATATAGTAGAAGATACACTTTCTATTATACACAACTACACTCACCATTGAAATGATGTAACTAAAAATAAATATATAGGGAAAAAAAATTATAATTACAGAATGGAAATAATTTAATTTAAATATTCCTAGAAATACAAATATAAATTAATAATAATAATAATAATTGATTAGTTTTTTAGTAATTTTCTTTCTATACATGGATTTTCATCATACTCCTCTTCTCTAACTTTGTTTCTACTAGTTTTCCCTTCCATATTCTGTGGAATAATTTTTATTTCCACTCAATATTTTTTGATACAAAAACTAGTATTTTCAAGGTAAATAAATTTCATTAAAATGAATTAAAATGATTCTATGTTTATTGGTGGATTCCTAGTAATGAATAATTCATCCTTTTAATTTTATAATGCATTACATCCTAACCAACTCCCTTTGGTTAGGATGTTTTGTATGTGTTGTACCTCAATTGTTTCAATCAACAAGAATGTGAACTCAATGTGGATGTTGAAGAATAGAATAACCATAATACAACTGAGTTACTATCACTTTAACCCCTTGTTATATGATTTGTTATATTATGATATAAATTTGTATATGATTCCCTATTTTTAGGGATCTTGTCATTTTTTTCTTCTACTAATAGAACACATGGTTTAGAATTTTTCTAGTTCGGGTATATCCATCCACTTTTTTAAAAAAACAATTTTAATAGATTCGGATTTTTAAATTAACCCAAGTGATCATAGAATTAAAAATAAAAAACTGATTACACTACTTGACAATACACCAAAATTCAATTGTTCATATTAATCCTTAGATGGTTTAGGTCATACATGGTTTCTTATGATCTCTTTATTTATTCAAATACGTGGAAGTAGTATAGAGAAAATAAATGATCTAGGCTAATATTTTATAGGGGGATGTATTAGATGTCAATTTTGTCTTGGTGATGGACCAGTGGAAAAGATTATTTTAGTATGAATCCAATAGATTGGGTAATAAGGACTAAACCCCTTGGAAAGGATGGTGGGTTTGGGAATGGCAAGGTAGTGTTAGACCGTATCATTTTAAACCTCAAGGAATAACATATAGGGTGATCAATTTTTATTTTAATTGGAATTTGAGTAATTAGAGAGGTAACTTGTAGGTACGGTGGTGAGAGGATAACAATTAAATGGGATTTCATGTAAGTGTAATGATGTGAAAAGAAGGGCCATCCTAATAACCTCCCTTCAACGGTTTTTTTAATCAATCATTATATTTATTTAAAGAATTTTATTACGGTAATATCAGTAACTTTGAATTTGTTTTTATCTACTATAATGTTATACTATTTAACACATAATCTTAAATTACAATAAGTATTCATGTAATTATAAATAATATTTAATATAATGCATATAAAATTATAAAAAATGTGATTAAAACTAAAATTAAAATATTTTATAATTTTAATTTGATGAAATAAATTTTACATTATAATTTATCTTTTCAAAATTATCAGAAGTTACATTTTTTATATATTTTTTATAGATTATTTTTGTAGGAATAATGAAAAATACATATTATATAAATTCAATCACTTTAATGAACTTATTAATTTATAAGAAAAGATTAATAAATTTCAAAATCCATTTTACAAAACTAATATATACATAGTAATTATTATATTGAAAGTGGAAATATAATATTGAACCTACTAATTTATCTTTATAACATTATAAATCTAATAAATATTTTTATTCAAATTACAATTATTTTTGTTTATTATCTTTAAATAACATATTTCCAAGGTTCTCTTCAATTTTATTTTTTATTAAATGAAAAATAAGTCTCTTTTGACTCAAAATAATTCATTTAAATCTATGGCTGTAAATATTATAAATTATTTTTCTGTAAATTTTTTTAGGTTTAAATTATAATTTAAAAAATAATTTTTTTCATTGCATTTTGTGAACATATGTTAAAAGTTATTTCTGCCACTTTTTCTAATTGATAAATGAAAAATGGTTTAAACAAATTTACATAGAAATTTAATTATTATTCGGTGAGTTAAACATAATATTTTACATAATAAATAATAAAAATAGTAAATAATTTCACCCAAATTAATTGTAAAATGATTTAAAACGGTTAAAAAATAATAAGGATTTATGATTACACAAATCGTTTACATAAAACTAATTTATTGGATTTATATAGACATTAACATTTTTATATTATAAGAAAATGATAATTTGGATACACTTGACTTGTTTAAGATACATAATATATAGACAATATTTAAGTATTTACATGTTTTTTTCCCACCTCAATTATAAAAGAGAACCTCCTCCCTTCACTTACCCAAACATATAAAGACACATAGAACAACCAATACACACCAAAATATATTTCCTACATCCACATCCATACACTAGAGGTTATAGTATTCTCAAATTACAACATAAATAAGGATTAATGTATAATTCAGTAGAGATTACCAAATTAAGAGGGATATGTTTTTATAATGAATTTTAGGTTACTATATTCATAAAAATACTCTAAATATTAAATAAACATATTAACATCATTAAATAATAAGATTTACTATATAGAGATGTTTTTATCTCATTTTTTCATCTATTTACATTCTTTGATTCATCTTATAAAAAATTAAAACATCACTCGTGTGTATTTATAGATTAGAATATCAACATAGGAGTGTAATTCATTTATCATCCCCAACTCACATATCTAGTTATAAAAAATAATTAATTCATATAAATAATATTTTCATATAATTGTATATTATCATCTACATTCTTACCCTTCCATCTTTTTGATGATGATTACATCACTCATGCGTTCATGTGGACCACCACCTCCACGAAGGGATACAGTCCATTTTTCTATAAAAAATTCATGTATCATTAAATAATATTAAATAATTTATAATAATAAAATACCTGTTATTATTAAAATTTTAGAAATCATGGATCCATTTCATGACACCTTTAACCATGTTTAATATACTGAGGTAATTTTTAACATATTGATAATACAATACTCTATCATCAAAATAAAGATGAGTTACTCAATTAATGATTGTAAATTGATTATAAAAGTACATTAAATAATTTAATATAGATGGAAAATATTTTTATGAAATTATTTCAACAATTTCAAATTAATTTCATGAGTTTATAATTTATATGAAAAAATTAGTTTCCCAGTAAAGTGGTTTTCATCTCGATTCGACTCCATTGATACATATTTTATATTATGAATCTAATTTATTTTATATGGTGTATATATTTACCCTTTGAAATATTATATCATATATTACAAATTTTTCATTTAATTTAATATTTTATTTCATGTTTTCTTTTATTTTGGGGTTTTTATTCAAAATATTTTAAAGCCCAAATGTTTTATTTTAAAATTCCACTCATGTTCATATTGTTATTGATTAAATTTATATTGTATGAATTATATGAAATTTATCTATATAAAAAATTTAATTTATTCTCAACTATTTATTTATAGTGTTCATATGTTTTCTTTTCAATTTTTATCCTTTTTAAGTTGAATGAAAAAAAGGATGATTTTTTAATGAAAACCGACCTTATATCTCTTAATTAGTGATTAATATTTCTCTTCCAGACCCATATTCATAAAATTATTATTGATAAGATTTTATACTCATTTAAATTATTGGGAGTGTAACTTTTATAATATAATTAAATTTATTTTTAATTGTTTAAATGGAAATATTTTTATTATCTTTTCGAGGAAAATCGTTTTTTGAATTTTTAAAAGTGTGGATGGAATGTTAATGTTAATGTATATGATGTAAATGGATTTTATCATCTCTAATATCATTATTATCTATATATAATCATCTATATATATCTATATTTTTTTTATGATAAAAATATTTCCCTATTCTTGGATTTTTTAGATTTGATATTAAAATAAAAGGCATTATTTTATAAAAGCTCCAAATGAACATTTCATATTATTTATATACTTTTCCATAGAAAAAGTAAAATAAATTTGAGGAAATTAATTTTTTAATTTCAACATCAATTTTCCTGTTAATTAAATCAAATAATTTTCTTTATTTTCGTCATTTGTTTCTAATGAATTTATGGACTTCTGCCATTCATTTATAACTGTTAAATTATCACTTATTTTGGGTTCATTTATATTTTTTTGATAATGTTCTCTATCACCATCAATTATTCATTTGGAATTAGTTTTATCTTTAGTGAACATATTATTTGTATCATTGATTAATTTAGTATTATCTTTAAAACATAAATATTATCTGGACTATATATCATGTCAATATATGGTGTGAATTGAAGGATCTTGTTTTAAATAATTTTATTAAATAGGTAAATGATAACATTTTATATTATTAATTCAAAAAATACATTTATTTCTTTATATCTAAATTTTATTGTATATTATATTAACTATTCAATATATGAGTAGTTTCTTATATATATTTATGTGATTTCTGGTGGCTGGTTATATATATTCTTTTAATCCATCGATATGTTTGATGGGAAAAATAATGTTCTAAAATAGATGGGTACTTTTTTTGTTCATACCCATTAATATAATAGTCGTGGAATTTAGACTTGATGGTATGGTTCATTATTTATTTTAATGAGGCAATGATTACTAGATATTAGTATTTAACATTATTCATTTCCTTGATTAATATTTATCTTATTATTACCCATGTGATCGTTACATTAATATCTTTCATGCTTATATTTTGGATATGAGGTTGTTGATTAAATGAAATATGTATTGATTAACCACTATGTTATATTATTTATTCCATATCTTATAATTATATTTTTTATTTTATTCTTTCCCTTCCTAAAAATATGATGTAACACTTGATTTATTTTTCCTTCCAAAATTTTTGATGATTAAATACATGAATAAATTTCAAGGATAAACAAATGATATTAATACATGTTTTATTTTTATATTATAATATGGGGATATTTTTATGTATTTATTCACCCAATATTATTAAAATGAAATATCATTAGTGTCATAATATCTTGTATCATATTCCATTTTAATAATGTAAACACATTCTCTAGGAAAATTGACTCATGGTTGTTACTGTGGGTATCAAATGATCATTAGTCTTACCCATATGAACTATATTTTATAAGGACAGAAAATGAATGATAATTAATAATAATCCATATATATTAGTCAAATATTATGGATAATTATGTAATGTAATAATACTTATGATTTCATGAGCTAAATATGTGTGATCAATTGTTTATAAATGCTTCATAGTAGTGGAAATTGAAATCATTTCAACACAAAACAAAATTTATGTATATAACATATGTGAAACTCATTATATAAATGTCTTTAATGGATAATATAATGATATAATTGGATAAAATGACCCAATTTTTAAAAACAATTCTTCCTATATATATAATCATTTTTCCATAGCTAGATTCACCTATGATGGATTTATTTATGCTACATAAGCCTTCATCCATTAATATAACATATAATATAAAAGTAGATTGAAAGAGGGTAATGTCCCAGGGAAATATATTAATGGATGTAGGTATGTAATGAAATGTAGAAGGTTATTTAGATTGTATATTGTTTAAAGGATGATGTTGATGAATGTTGGACAGTGATATAGAATACAAAGGAAGATTATGAAATACAATGTATGGAATGATGAAAAGTGAAATTTATATTATTAAAGATATATTTTTTACAAGAGACACCATAACTACAAATTTAGTGATATAATAAATTGTTTTCAGTTATATTAATATGAATTAGACAGTTGTATTCATATAAAAATATAAAGCGATTTTTAAATCAGAAAGAAAATATTTTTAATTAAACTGTTTTCTTATAAGGGAATATTTAAAAAATTAATTTATTAGTTATAGAATTATAATTATAAAAAATGAAGATAAACTTTTAGATCATCATATAAAAATTTTCCTAGGGTGATTTTACGGGATATTTAAAAAACTGATTAATGTGGTGAATAGAAAAAAATTCTGGTTTTTGTAAATAAGTGATTTCCTTTCTATAAATTAAGTAATTTATAAGTAAAATTATGTTTTAAATATTATTTAAATAAAAAAAAATTTATATTTAATTATATTTAATAAACATATTTAATATTTAATTATATTTATATAGAATTTTTGTGTAAGTCTATTTTTAGGATTAAATCATTTTTTTTCTAAAAACTATTTTAAAGTTCATAATGTTTCTTCATATTAATTAACTAAATTAATCCATAATCAGTAAATATTTAAATGAAATTTATATATTATATTTTAATGAATATTATTTAAAATTCATAAAATTAATAATTTTGGTAATATATTTAATATCAAATAATCTTTTTCTTCAAACAATACACTTCTTATAAAAATCACTTTTTTATCGTGTATATATTTTAATCCTTCATATAATTTTTAAAAATTATGAAAATTTAAAATTTTAAAATGGGTCAACTATTTGGAATCATAAATATTTAACTTATAAAAAATTTTAATATTATGTTTTGTTTATAATGATAAGTAAAAGAAATTAAAATCATTTACAATGAAAAGGGTAAAAACGGATTCACTATGGGTAAACCTAAAAATAAAATAGTTATATTACATAAAAACATGTCTAAAATATAATTTATGTGAATATAAAGACCTTATCATTTATAAATTTTTAAAATGGTACTTTTTTATCCTTTTATAATCAGTAAAAATGGGTACCACTTTTTCTTTTGAAAAATTACACATGTCGCACTCTCGTCATTTATAAATGGTCACTCACTATCATATCCTATGGAAACATTAAAACTATTGTTTCAGCCAAAAAATAACCCATTTACAATTTTTACTTACTTAAACTCATTATATAAGCTTTATATTTATCCTAAATCACTCTTAAGAAGGATTTTGGTGCAAACCTGAGGAGGCTTTCCAAAGAAGAGGTATCATGATTAACCTTATGTTTTTATATTATTTCATCATCCACCACCATCAAACATTATTAATTTATGATGATAAAATAAAAAAGGTATATATAATATAAATAAATTTTCATATGTTAATTTAATATCTTAAATCTATTTTCTCATCGTGTACAACAAACTACCATCTCGCAAACCGATGTCATTCATTTTTCATCATCACATCCCATGGATTATTATAATTTTTAATATAATGATTATATATATGATATTGATAACATAATTATACTTATTTAATTATAATATGAATTATGACATCTTACATTCCTTTCTATGTGGTTTACAATATCGTTTCTCAGGTGTATGATAGAATAATACATAACGAAGTGACTTGATTTGTTTCTTGATAACATATTACATGGAATGTAACTATGATTTATTTAATTAATATATGATACTTAAAAAATTAAATTTTATATTACTAAAATAATTATAATTCTTAAAATATTATATATCATTTTCTTTCTTACCTTTTAACTCACTGAAAAATGATAATGTTGTTTGTGCATACATGTTTACTACTGCCTCTATGAAGCTATGTGATATATTTTTCATCAATACAACACATGTATGAAATATATATGTATATTTAAATAAATAATATTTTATTTAAGATATGAAGATAAATATTTAAATTTAAAATATATAATTCCTTCTATCCATAATGATCATTGAAAAATCAAAACACTACTCATGTGTACGTACAACCTTCCATATCCATGATTGTAACGTATGATTTTTTTTTTGTAAGAAATTTTCATGTTTAGTGTAAATATTATAAATGATGTATAAATATGGAAACTATTTCTTGATTAATATTCTTGTTTTTAGAATAATTACCTCTTTGACCAATATCAAACCTATAAAATTCATTTTTGATAGAGAATCAAAATATCATCAAAACATCTGTGGTAAATATAATTGATTAAATAATTTTTTATAACATAGTAATAAGACAAATAAAAAGAATAATAAAACATAAAATGGTAAATAAAATGTTAAATAATTAATTAATATTGTTTTATTCATGAAGATAAAGAACAAATGGGATTAATTGAACTCGATGTAGTGGACTTAAAATAAATTTTCTTTCTTTGAGTTTTATTTAGATGGAATGAACAACTAATTTTATGAGGTGTATATAAAATCCCTTCAAAATATTATATCATCAATTTTCACTATTATCATGTTATTTAGTTTTTTTTATAATTTTAATCTTTCATTGGGCTTATGATTCAAATATGCCTAAGGTGGTACGATATTTTTTTAAATATTGTCTTTTAATGTTCCATTAGTACTAATTCTCATACAATTCCATTTTCTAAATTGATTTTATGAGTGTACTTATATGGAAATAAATTTTTTATAATGTAAATTTCTGAATTTATATCAATGGTTTAAAACAGGTTCTTTCATGTTTTGTATGGAACATTTTTCAAATATAACCAAATAAATTTCCTAATTTAATTAATATACTGAAAAGAAATTTTTATATAATTTTTTTTCATTTAATGTTTGTATATATTTGAAAGATACCATGTTCTCTTCAAATGAAAACCCACATTCCATTTTTATTTGTATTTTTGTATTGAAAAGTTGTTTCAAATGGAGTGGATATTTCAATATCTAGAAATGTTTTCATATGGGTGTGATGAATATTTTAGGAGTATAATGTACAAAATTTTAATATTTTATGGTGCACAATAATGATATGGTTGATGAAAATTAGTTCTAATGACATATAGTTTTATTATAAAACAATAATTTTTTGTTATGGGATAAACACATATTAGGTGGTCCAATTATATACCATGAACTCATGGCCACATTATAAACCATGGATGGGTGGGTCTATGTTATAAATCCAATACATTAGGTACCGAAGTAGTCCCTAGGTTTATTCTATATCAAAGATTTATATTGAAAAAGGTTTCCCAATATACCATTATATTTTATGTATCATTTCTATTTGTTTTTTTGCTAATATTATTATTTTTCCAAAAAAGGTAAATAGTTAACGTATTTTTTAAAATATATTATTCGAATCTATGTAAGGGAGAAAAGTGGAATTTCTTTAGAAAAATTCATGAGTTTCCATGTTTTTATTGAAATATTTATGAGCTTTATTATTTTTTATAATTAATTATAAAATTTTTTTATGAAAATATTTACAAAAATAAGGTGATTTATTGAATAAGAAATATTTTATTTTGATACGTAACATTACTTTTCAAAAGAAATTTTTTCCATGTAATCATAATCTAATATGTTTATTTTTTTATTTTAATATACCTTACTTATCTTATTGTTCTTATAAAAAGTTTATAGAAATAAAATTGTTTAATTATGTGTTTGAACAACTAATGAAATAAATTTAAATTTGTGAAGTATTTTTATGAAAAGAAATCATTCTTCACATTAAAAGTTTTGTATTTTGGAATAAATGGAAACTAAATGGAAGTTTTCACTTTTTAATTTATAGTTTTTTTTTCATCGAGTTATGACTAATTTTCTAATACTATAAACCTAATTGAAATAGTTGAATAAAAATTTATTTTATAATAATAATTCTCAAGAATATTTTTTCTTTAAGACCAATTTCATATAATTGGTATCAATGATAGTTTTGAATAACATTATAATCTAGGATAATATTTATTACATAGTCTTGTAAAATTATACATTATTATAAAGCATAAATTCTATAACATCTGAAGGTTATCATGTTGATTAATCTAAACTATATTTTTTATATTGGATTTTCATTTTTTAAATATGAAAGCAATTATAGGAAGAAATATATATAAAAATATCCTTCCAAATCAACATACCAAAATAGATGGAATTAGAACTGAGTTATTTCTTGTTGTGATGGCATAATTGACATAGGCCCTAAATAGTGGCGGTATCAATTCTAGGTAGTAGTCATGCATTCCAAAAATATGTATGAATATAATGGATGAATTTTATGAGATAACATCATTGATATTTCAGCAGAACCACATATCTTCTGGTAACCGCAAGATGGATCAATGCACTGAAAAAGATATTTAATTTCATGAGGTGTTACAAACAAAATTAGGTAACTATTTTCATTTATATTTTTGAATGTTAAGGTGAATTATGGTGGTAATTTTTTATGAATAGAAGAGAGAACGAATATCTCCATTCCATTTAATGGGAAACTTTTAAGGATACTTCCATTAATTAATTTTTCATTAATTTATTTATACACTTGATAAAAAATAATGAAAATTAGGTAAAAAGATATATAATTTGTAGCCATGTATGAAGAAAATTTTTCAACAAATGCAATGTATATTCCAATTTTGAGGATATTTTTTTTAAAATTGATATATTTTAATCATTATCGTAATTGAGAATATGAGGATATTATGGCACATGATTATTTAAAATCTTTGTAAATTATTATAATTATTATGAGAAAGTCAATATGGTTTTTTCTAACACCTTTATTTCTTGATATGAAAAGAGTAATATGAGGTTTAGTTGTTAGGAAATATTTAATCATTAATCAAACCAATAAAGAGATTGGAAAATATGTTCTTATCTTGTGATAAGTGGGGTAAAATGGCTCCTGGTTAATGTATTATAAAATATGAGAAGTGATACTGATATAGAATGTATGGACATAAAAGGATTTACTACATGTATAAGGAGCATAAAAATAATGATTATTCAACAATATAATTCGTTAGTTTTAATTAATAGGGTAAGAATGATACTTTTTTTCAATGTTAGTTAATCAAGTGGAAAATCATCACTATTGAAAGAAGAAATGCGTTGGAAAATATTTTTCTTCCACAATGGTTGATGTTGCACAATTAAATTATGTAATTGTAACTTATGTAACCAATGTATTTGAATTATTCCAAAACACTATTTGTCATTGAGTCTTCATGTTCATTAATTTCTCCAAATATAGAAGTAATTTTTTAATGTAAATTCTTAATGTAAGATGAATTTTTTTTTGAAAACAACAGTTGTGTGTATTAAATAAACCCGGATTTTTAAGAATATCTTTATTTTATTTAATGGAATGGTATTTATTATAAATTATGTTGAAATACCCATAGTATAGTTTGATATTACTTTTGATTAATGATTGGAATTTTAATATTAATACTTAGATATATTATATATCCAACAATGTTTTATTCAATGATTTAATATATTTGATAACATTGCCAGATTCTATGAAATTCATTAGTGGTAGAATTTAAAATTATATTGGTTATATTTTTGAAATGATAGAATATATTTATATCACAAATGTCCTTGTAGTGAATGATTTTTAGGATGTATTTCTTTAATGATTTTCCTTGTATTATTTCTAATTAGATGAATGAATTTAATATTCACATAGTGCATATTGATAAACCTATTTAAAAATAACCTTATCATCTTGATCAAGTGGGATTTTAGAAATGGAATAATATTTAATGTGTTGGTAGATAATAGTTTTATACTCCCTAGCAGTTCACAATTAGATTCAAGAATATTTTTGTTGAAATTAAGGATGGTTCAATGACGATTTATAATGATTGTAGATATTTGAATAAGTTCATAGTTAAGAACATGTATTCCTTTGCTCATATCATTTATTTTTTTTATATCTTTAGAGAGTTGTGTATTTATCTGTGTTTGATATAAGGTTCAGGTACCATCAACTGAATGTGAAAGAAGATGATTGTTTAAAGGAGGTGTTTCAGACTAGATATATGTATTATGAGTTTACTGATCAACTAACATTTTATTATTGCAACCATTTTTATTTACGGACCATATGAATAGTTTTAGCATGATTTTTAGATAATTTTTTGGTTGGGTTAGTTGATGGTATTTTGGTATATTCTTAAACCTAGGAGGAACATTAAATATTCCATAAAATAAAAACATGTATATGGTTTTTAAAAAATGTTTCTCAGTTGTCTATCCCAAAGACTATGTTATCTTGAAAGTCAGTTAAATTCATATAAAAGAAGAAAATGGTAATCAATTTCTATAATTATAATGAATATTGGTGAATTCTCTAGTTTTTACCCTATCTTCTAGAGTCAGTGAATTGTTCATCTACAGTGATGCTTCATTGATGTGGAATTTTTGTTTAATTATGTAAAGTAAATATGTAATTTCTTATTCGTAAGACCAGTTGAAAAAACCTGATTTAAATTACCATTCACATGATGTTGAATTGGTTGTTATAGTTATTTAAAAAAATTATATGGAATCCATTTTATGGTGCAATGTTTTAAATATATATTGACCATAAAATTTTGATGTAAATATATTTTATCAAAAAATATTAAACTTGATATAGATAAGATGGATTAAGATGATAAATTATTATGATTAAATGATTGATTACGATCTGATAAAACTAAAAAACTGGATATTTTTTTATATTATAAAAATATTTCTACGTTAATAGTGCTCAATTGGAAATATTATCCATTATTTACTAATTTAATTTATTTTTTACTTAATTTTTTTGATGTAGGGAAATCCCATATTTTCTATCCCTTTTATTGAATTCAACATTGTTATAAATAATAAATCAATCTTAGAAGGAGGATACTGTCATATTTAGAGCACTAAAGTTTTTCAGTTGCAATAAAAAATTTATTATGGGGAATTACCAATTAATATTATTCACTATATGGATAATGTTTTATGCAATAATGTGATTCACCATGTTAAGGTTTTATGGATAATCCATGTCACACCCCGACCGTAGATATCTTTATTTTACTTCTTTCTTGGTCCTGATTTAAATTTTTTTTTTCTCGAGGTTTAGTTGTGTTGGCGGTTTTGCGCAGGTGCGCGGTCATCGCATCGCTAGCGGTGACCGTGCGTTCGGCCTGGGTGGCTGTGTGTTCACCCGGCGTTTAAAATACTAAAGTTTTTATGTTGACATTTTATTTTTATTACTATTTGAGTTGCGTCATTATTATTGTAGTTGTTTTCTGTGTATAAGTATATATATATATATATATGTATATATATGTGTATGTGTATACATATGGATATACTGTAATACGTTATGTTTATATGTGTATATACATATATGTATATATATTGTATCTATGTGTATATGTTTATGTATAGGTATATATGTATATATATGTTTATATGTGTGTATATATATATATATATATGTGTGTGTGTTAGTATATGTTTAAAATATGTGTGTATGGCTATACGTATATGCGTGTGTGCGTGTGCGCACACACACGCACATTTATTTTCAAATGGTTTTAGTATTTTAAATTTTTGATTAAAGATAATTATTATTATAAATTTTCTAATTATTAATATTAATATTATTATAAGGTTGTAGTATAATTATAAAGTTTTATTATTTCTATAAAGCGTTATTAATTTTTAGGATTTGTTTTACTTAATTACTTATGTTCAATATTAATATTAGTATATTATTATGATTATAGTATTTTATTATTATTGTTACATATTAATATTATTCTCATAGTATTAATTATATTTTTGTTGTATTATTGTTGTTATTATTATTATTATTATTATTATTGTTTATGTATATATATATATATATAGTTCTTTTTCCTTCCTTCACCCTAACCCTAACCTATCCTCCTACCCAGCCGCCACCCCATCCCCCTTTTCTCCCCTTCTCCCTCTCCCCGTTTCTTTTTTTCGTTTCTTCTTCTTTCTCCCCTACTGGTCCGGCCAGACCAGCCGCCTGTTCCTTCCGTCCCGGCCCTGCTCCCGTCCAGCCGCCGAAGTCCGGCATCCCGGCCTCCCTTCGACCCCGTCACCGGCGCTCCGCCAGCCTCTCTCTCCCCTTTCCCTCTCCTGCACGCAGCGCCACACGCCGCCCTCCTCTTCTCCCGCGCCCGGCCAGCCGCCGGCGCTTCGCCCCGCTCATTTCGGCCCTCCGGCGCTCCGCCCCTCTCAGCCCGCCCTCCAGCCTCCTGGTCGTCCCGGCTCTCCCGCCTCCGCCCCTCCTTCCTAGCACCGGCACACCCCCCCTGCCCTGGCCTCCCTCCTTCAGCCCTCGCGCCGACCGCCGCGCCGCGTGACCTCCGAACCCCCGACCTCGCCTCCTGCATCTCCCCCTGCGCACCGCTTCCCTGACGCCGTCTCGGCTTCCCCTCCGGCGGCAACCCCCCTGTCGGACCCTGCACCCCGCTCGACCCCCCTTCCCTGTAAGTATATTTTTATTTTTATTTTATTCTTTTAAGTTAATCTTATATAACTTTTATTATTTTTATCATATTAATAATATTATAATTATTTCATTATTATTATGTTAATATTATTCTATTAATATTATTATTGTATTACTATATTATTATTATTATTATTATTATTATTACTATTATTATTATATCATAATTGTGTAAAAATATTGTTGTTATTATTATTATTATTATTATTACTAACATATTATTAATATTATTTTATTATGTCATTATTATAATTAATGTATCTTATTATAATTATTATTATAATCATTATTATATAATTATTGTTACTATTGTTATTATAATTATTATCACATTAATATTCATATTATTAATATTAATATTATTATTATTGTTATTAATATAATTATCATTGCTCTATTATATTTATTATTGTTCTTGTTAGTATTATGTCA
Organism: Viscum album; assembly: GCA_963277665.1. Classification (NCBI taxonomy): domain Eukaryota; kingdom Viridiplantae; phylum Streptophyta; class Magnoliopsida; order Santalales; family Viscaceae; genus Viscum; species Viscum album. Next base: position 31,099,934 of record OY728166.1, on the reverse strand, counting down.
TTATAATTATTCTTATTATTATGTTAATATTATTGTTATGATATTATTGATACTCTTATTATTATTATATTATTATTATGTCATAATAATAATAATTATCATTATTATTATGACATTACTATTACTACATTTTGGATATTCTTACGTTATTATAATTATTATTATTATTAGTATGTTGTCATTAATGAGCCTGCTTAACGGCCTATTGTTTTAGGACCAGTTTGACGACGCAACACGCTGCGACCTTTACGCAACAAGAGTTTCGCGTCGTGTCGTTCTTCGTTCCGATCCGAGGTAGGTCTCCCAATGCACTTGCCTCTAAATTAAGAATTTATTTATTCCTTGTCCTTTTATTAAATTCTAGTAAATTTAAAAAAAAATATTAAGTAGTCTTTATAGTGTGGTGATTTGCTGAGAATGCAAACTGTTTAATTCTAGCATTTCATTAAAAGTGTTTTCTTGGTTTCAATTGTGGGATTTCATAGTAATGTTGCTAAATGGTTCTTCCTGAGTAACGAAAGACATGTTGAATTGGGTTTTGAAATGTTTTTGGCGTGTGTAAATTAGTAAATGTACTGTTTATGGAAAATGGTGTTTTATTATAACCTTGATTAGAGAAAACGTCGTGTGACCCTTTGAAATTGTTTTTGGAAACTTTACGTTTGGTTCTTGGTTGACGAAAGATGTTTTCCCTTGTTGTGTTATTAAAAATAATTCTTTCTATGTTGTGAAAGTCGTTTATGTTCTTGTGTGAGAGTTTCCAAAGAGGGGTTTTTGCGAAATCATTAGATAATGACAATTATATTTTCAGAAAGGTATTTTTGACGTGCGTGAGTTTTGAAATATTGTTTGGGTGTGGAAATGGTGACTTTTGTGTGCGATATCTTGTTTGGCCTGCGATATGAGGAAGAAATATACTATGTGAATGTGAAGCTTGTTTGAGCACACGGGGAAGCCCTGGGTACCTAGGTGGGCGGACTAGAACTAGTGCGCTAGTGAGCCGGATGGGTGTCGTCCCTGTTTCACTTAGCTGGATTGACGATTGCAACACTAACTAAACATATGATATCTGAGGGTCGTGGCCTTCTAAGCCACGTGTTCTGAGGGTCGTGGCCTTCTAAGCCACGTTTTCTGAGGGTCGTGGCCTTCTAAGCCACGTTTCACCGAGACACGAGGTTCTAGGGTCCCACGCGAGCTAGATGAACCTTAGGGGATTTACCCATAGTGCTCTACCATCTCTCGCATGGTGCCTTCCGTCGGCATACGGGGGACCACTTGGGTGTGAGTGTGTGCATGTGTGAGTATGTGTGTGTGTGTGAGTGTGTGAGTGTGTGTGTGTGCCCATGGTTATTGCTGATAACTTCTGGTTTATTTTTACTTGCACTTGGTTTTTCCTTGCCTGTTTACTTCTACTTGCACTTGTTTTCTTTCCTGCTTGTTTACTTTCAGTTCTTCTTTACTGCTTGTACAGGTTGCTTTGCGGAAATGGTTCTTAAATAAAAATGTGTTTTTCTCTTGTGTAGTAAAACTGAAAATGTAACACTTCTTTATCGTTCAGAACGAATTTAGAATCAATGAAAAGAAATTCAACTTTTAAAAAGGAATAAGGGTAATGGCTCGTGTTTAGTTTTTCAAGTGAAACATTGTAAAAGCATACTTTTATACATTGTAGTTCAAACCTGGAATAGGTAGATTCTTTATTTACTGGCAGTGCTTTGGGATTTGTTGTTGGGCTCACCTACTGAGTAATTTTGTGCTCACGCCTATCTTTTACCACTTCAGTTGCAGGTTCCTAGTGTTCAGGTTTTCCTGGCTTGAGTCGCTCAGTGATGGGGCGACGTTGGTTTGTAGTTGGGTGGTGACCCGCGAGGTCACGTGGAGGTATGTCGTGGTTTAGTTTTGTTATGTCTTTAGTGTTTTCCCTTTTGTTTAGTTTACTTTCGTTCTTTTGATCCTGTTTTTAGTTTGGGCTAAAATCGTTCCCAACGATTGAAACTTTTAATGCCCGACACTTGTTGCCAGCCCGTGGGGATCGGGAACGCCCCTCGGGCTTGCCGCGGACCGGCTCGGGTGACCGGTTCAGGGTCGACCCGGGCTGGTTCGTGACAAAATGGTATCAAAGGTGGTTCTTGTTATTTGGGTTGTCCGGTAGAAGGAGATTAGGACTATCGGAACTCGAGGGGTAGGTACGGAAAGAGCGTCGCGAACTCTTGCCCGCACTGATCCTCGAGTTACCAGGGGTAGTTCGGGAATTGTGTCCTTGTCTTTTCTGGTTTGTTTTGGATTGAGAGATGACAATGGAGGAAAGCCGATGTTACATCGTAATTTCACATGGAGTAGTGACCCATGTGGAGTCCGAGTACATGGTTTGAATTCCTCCTAGTGGTCGATGCTGACTTGGGACATGGCCCACTACCATGTCACTAGGTTGAGCGTGACTACTGGTCCCTCATTTCAGTGATTGATGCAAATTTGGATCCTGATTTTGTTTTGGTCTGTGTGAGTACGTTGTTGGGAATGAAAAAGGGTTTTTGAAAATTGGACTCGTTTCTTCTAAAGGACTTTAAATATATGAAATGGGTTTTAAAAATAAAGTCTCTTGATTTGGAAATCTGTTGTTTGCTTGGAGTTGGCTAAGAATGGTTCTGGATGAAAACCCCAGGTCCTCTTTATGAACGTTTGCACATGTGTGAGAATGCATGGAAAGTGTGTGTTGATGCACGTATGAATGGAATGTGGATGAAAACATGTGCAACGGTTCATGAGATTACCTGAGTGTGTATTTGAAGTTAAAGGCTTTACTTTGTTTTCTAAATTGGTTTTAAATGGAAATGGTTTTGGAAAGTTTTTGGTTTGGAAGTGGATTGGTTTTTGGAAAGTGATCTTGAGAAAGGGTGGTTTTGAAATGTAAAATGAAAAGGGAATTTTAAAGAGGAGATTTTGTTTTGGGTTGTGTTGTATTTGTTTGGTCCTTGTGCTGACTGTTTTTGATGAAGGCGCTTTTATTGATGTTGCTTCGATTTGATGTTGGTTTTGGCTTTGAGTTTTATATATCGCTCAGGAAATGCCGCCCAGAAAGGTCTCTAAGGATTCGGATATATCATGCCCAGTTTTTGGTCCTCCTCAGACTTTTCCTATTCTCCATGGTGATCAGGGTCCGTTAGAAGCAGTGAAATGGCTCGAGGAAGTGGAACGTGTCTTTAGAATATTGGGAACTCCCGATAGTGTTAAGGTCCGTGCAATTATGGAGTTGTTTGAGGGTACAGCTCTGGACCAATGGAAGAGGGTTACCCCATCATCAATGCAAGGTGAAATGACGTGGGATGTCTTCAGAATCATTTTCATCCAATGGTTTGCACCTGAGGAAGTGAAGCTGGAGAAAAGAGGGAGCTTGTGCATATTCAACAAGGTCGACAGACGGTGAGGGCATATGTTGACCATTTCAAGGAACTGATTCCCTTTTCCTCAGAGGTAGCATCGCATGAGCTCATGAAGGCCTCTCTTTTCACTGGGGGTCTTCGTCCAGAGATCAAGAAGCGAGTCCTCCCTTATAAAAACCTTTGTTTCGAGAAGCTGGTGGAGGAAGCTTTCTTGGCTGAGTTGGTTTCCGGTGTGTGGGTGGTTAGTACTTCAGCATCCCCAGTTGTTCGTAAGAGTTCATCCTCTGGTGTGGAAAATATGCCAGAGATACCTGTCCCCAATGAGTTATCCCCTTTGGTCCCAGCTTCCAGTTCAACAGATTGTTCAGTGGTGTGCTATCAATGTGGTCGTTTCGGGCATTTAAAGCCATCTTGTCGCAACCCTCCAAAAACGTGTCATAGATGCGGTTGTCTGGGTCATCTGGAGAATTTTTGCAAGAAGAGTCACTTGAAGAGGAAGATGTGATTGGAGAATGTCAGTACCTGACTGTGAGGCAGAAGATGCTTCAGCCACTAGAGCCCCAACCGTAGGTCTTGGGGTGAAGCTCGCGCACAGTCAGGAGTCCCCAGGGGTGTGAAGCCTTGGTCCAAGTTCTGTATTCCGTGTGGACGGTGGAGCAATTAAAAACCTTTTCATGTTTGTTTCCCTGCTATTGAGGTCCCAACAACGTTGTAAATGCGTTGTTTTTCTATAAAGTGATGGTGGGCTTGTTCTATGATAATCTAAGCAGACTTATCGTGTGGACGTCGTATTCTGAATCGTGTGTCTTTCTTAAAAGTGTGGTTGACCCTTCGGTGGGTTGACCTTGGTTTACCAATGCTCGTCAGATGTGGTTGTGTTTCATGGATTTCAGTGGGCCATGTTTCTAACTCGATATTTTTGTTTAGGGTTTTCGTGGGTTTCCCCTAGTATTGAAGGTTGTTGACTCTAGTCGTGGGTTCAAGGTTTCGACAGAGGTGTTGTAGTAATCGTGTTATAAGAGTTGGTTTGAATTGGTTGGGAGTTCCCACGTCGCCCCGCCCCCCCTTTTTCCCAGGGTGTTCTATTTAAATGGTCTTCTTTTCTGCACTAGTTAAGTTCTTGTGGTGGGGAGAACCCCTTCGTGTTCTCCCCTCAATCTCGGACCCCAGTTTTCTCTTGAATCGGTCGGGTGTGACCTGTGCAGTGTAAGGTCATCTCCGAGATTCTCAGTTCTCTCTGGTTCCATTAGTTCCGTTGGGGCATGGACTTAAATCTTGACCAACTTTTGGCCTGGTGACTTTCTGGGGGCAGAAAGTGTCTGTGGTGGGGAGAATTGTCACACCCCGACCGCAGATATCATTATTTTACTTCTTTCTTGGTCCCGATTTAAATTTTTTTTTCTCGAGGTTTAGTTGTGTTGGCGGTTTTGCGCAGGTGCGCGGTCATCGCATCGCTAGCGGTGACCGTGCGTTCGGCCCGGGTGGCTGTGTGTTCACCCGGCATTTAAAATACTAAAGTTTTTATGTTGACATTTTATTTTTATTACTATTTGAGTTGCGTCATTATTATTGTAGTTGTTTTCTGTGTATAAGTATATATATATATATGTATATATATGTGTATGTGTATACATATGGATATACTGTAATACGTTATGTTTATATGTGTATATACATATATGTATATATATTGTATCTATGTGTATATGTTTATGTATAGGTATATATGTATATATATGTTTATATGTGTGTATATATATATATATGTGTTAGTATATGTTTAAAATATGTGTGTATGGCTATACGTATATGCGTGTGTGCGTGTGCGCACACACGCGCACATTTATTTTCAAATGGTTTTAGTATTTTAAATTTTTGATTAAAGATAATTATTATTATAAATTTTCTAATTATTAATATTAATATTATTATAAGGTTGTAGTATAATTATAAAGTTTTATTATTTCTATAAAGCGTTATTAATTTTTAGGATTTGTTTTACTTAATTACTTATGTTCAATATTAATATTAGTATATTATTATGATTATAGTATTTTATTATTATTGTTACATATTAATATTATTCTCATAGTATTAATTATATTTTTGTTGTATTATTGTTGTTATTATTATTATTATTATTATTATTATTATTATTATTATTTATGTATATATATATAGTTCTTTTTCCTTCCTTCACCCTAACCCTAACCTATCCTCCTACCCAGCCGCCACCCCGTCCCCCTTTTCTCCCCTTCTCCCTCTCCCCGTTTCTTTTTTTCGTTTCTTCTTCTTTCTCCCCTACTGGTCCGGCCAGACCAGCCGCCTGTTCCTTCCGTCACGGCCCTGCTCCCGTCCAGCCACCGAAGTCCGGCATCCCGGCCTACCTTCGACCCCGTCATCGGCGCTCCGCCAGCCTCTCCCTCCCCTTTCCCTCTCCTGCACGCAGCGCCGCACACCGCCCTCCTCTGCTCCCGCGCCCGGCCAGCCGCCGGCGCTCCGCCCCGCTCATTTCGGCCCTCCGGTGCTCCGCCCCTCTCAGCCCGCCCTCCAGCCTCCTGGTCGTCCCGGCTCTCCGGCCTCCGCCCCTCCTTCCTTGCACCGGCACACCCCCCCCTTCCCTAGCCTCCCTCCTTCATCCCTCGCGCCGACCGCTGTGCCGCGTGACCTCCGAACCCCCGGCCTCGCCTCCTGCATCTCCCCCTGCGCATCGCTTCCCCGACGTCGTCCCGGCTTCCCCTCCGGCGGCAACCCCCCCTGTCCGACCCTGCACCCCGCTCGACCCCCCTTCCCTGTAAGTATATTTTTATTTTTATTTTATTCTTTTAAGTTAATCTTATATAACTTTTATTATTTTTATCATATTAATAATATTATAATTATTTCATTATTATTATGTTAATATTATTCTATTAACATTATTATTGTATTACTATATTATTATTATTATTATTATTATTATTATTATTACTATTATTATTATATCATAATTGTGTAAAAATATTGTTGTTGTTATTATTATTATTATTATGATTACTAACATATTATTAATATTATTTTATTATGTCATTATTATAATTAATGTATCTTATTATAATTATTATTATAATCATTATTATATAATTATTGTTACTATTGTTATTATAATTATTATCACATTAATATTCATATTATTAATATTAATATTATTATTATTGTTATTATTATAATTATCATTGCGCTATTATATTTATTATTGTTCTTGTTAGTATTATGTCATTATAATTATTCTTATTATTATGTTAATATTATTGTTATGATATTATTGATACTCTTATTATTATTATATTATTATTATGTCATAATAATAATAATTATCATTATTATTATGACATTACTATTACTACATTTTGGTTATTATTACGTTATTATAATTATTATTATTATTAGTATGTTGTCATTAATGAGCATGCTTAACGGCCTATTGTTTTAGGACCAGTTTGACGACGCAACACACTGCGACCTTTACGCAACAAGAGTTTCGCGTCGTGTCGTTCTTCGTTCCGATCCGAGGTAGGTCTCCCTATGCACTTGCCTCTAAATTAAGAATTTATTTATTCCTTGTCCTTTTATTAAATTCCAGTAAATTTAAAAAAAAATAATATTAAGTAGTTTTTATAGTGTGGTGATTTGCTGAGAATGCAAACTGTTTAATTCTAGCATTTCATTAAAAGTGTTTTCTTGGTTTAAATTGTGGGATTTCATAGTAATCTCGCTAAATGGTTCTTCCTGAGTAACGAAAGACATGTTGAATTGGGTTTTGAAATGTTTTTGGCGTGTGTAAATTAGTAAATGTACTGTTTATGGAAAATGGTGTTTTCTTATAACCTTGATTAGAGAAAACGTCGTGTGACCCTTTGAAATTGTTTTTGGAAACTTTAAGTGTGGTTCTTGGTTGACGAAAGATGTTTTCCCTTGTTGTGTTATTAAAAATAATGCTTTCTATGTTGTGAAAGTCGTTTATGTTCTTGTGTGAGAGTTTCCAAAGAGGGGTTTTTGCGAAATCATTAGATAATGACAATTATATTTTCATAAAGGTATTTTTGACGTGCGTGAGTTTTGAAATATTGTTTGGGTGTGGAAATGGTGACTTTTGTGTGCGATATCTTGTTTGGCCTGTGATATGAGGAAGAAATATACTATGTGAATGTGAAGCTTGTTTGAGCACACGGGGAAGCCCTGGGTATCTAGGTGGGCAGACTAGAACTAGTGCGCTAGTGAGCCGGATGGGTGTCGTCCATGTTTCACTTAGCTGGATTGACGATTGCAACACTAACTAAACATATGATATCTGAGGGTCGTGGCCTTCTAAGCCACGTGTTCTGAGGGTCATGGCCTTCTAAGCCATGTTTTCTGAGGGTCGTGGCCTTCTAAGCCACGTTTCACCGAGACACGAGGTTCTAGGGTCCCACGCGAGCTAGATGAACCTTAGGGGATTTACCCATAGTGCTCTACCATCTCTGGCGTGGTGCCTTCCGTCGGCATACGGGGGACCACATGGGTGTGAGTGTGTGCGTGTGTGAGTATGTGTGTGTGTGTGAGTGTGTGAGTGTGTGTGTGTGCCCATGGTTATTGCTGATAACTTCTGGTTTATTTTTACTTGCACATGGTTTTTCATTGCCTGTTTACTTCTACTTGCACTTGTTTTCTTTCCTGCTTGTTTACTTTCAGTTCTTCTTTACCGCTTGTACAGGTTGCTTTGCGGAAATGGTTCTCAAATAAAAATGCGTTTTTCTCTTGTGTAGTAAAACTGAAAATGTAACACTTCTTTATCGTTCAAAACGAATTTAGAATCAATGAAAAGAAATTCAACTTTTAAAAAGGAATAAGGGTAATGGCTCGTGTTTAGTTTTTCAAGTGAAACATTGTAAAAGCATACTTTTATACATTGTAGTTCAAACCTGGAATAGGTAGATTCTTTATTTACTGGCAGTGCTTTGGGATTTGTTGTTGGGCTCACCTACTGAGTACTTTTGTGCTCACGCCTATCTTTTACCACTTCAGTTGCAGGTTCCTAGTGTTCAGGTTTTCCGGGCTTGAGTCGCTCAGTGATGGGGCGACATTGGTTTGTAGTTGGGTGGTGACCCGCGAGGTCACGTGGAGGTATGTCGTGGTTTAGTTTTGTTATGTCTTTAGTGTTTGCCCGTTTGTTTAGTTTACTTTCGTTCTTTTGATCCTATTTTTAGTTTGGGCTAAAATCGTTCCCAACAATTGAAACTTTTAATGCCCGGCACTTGTTGCCAGCCCGTGGGGATCGGGAACGCCCCTCGGGCTTGCCGCGGACCGGCTCGGGTGACCGGTTCAGGGTCGACCCGGGCTGGTTCGTGACAATCCAGATGATTAGAGGAGAATCGTGGGAATATGAAGGCTCTATGACGCAAAGATATCCCCAATCGATTAACAAGTGAATAAAATTGTAAGGAATCAACTTACAAAAGCTTGAATGGATGTAACAACCCATAAAATGATATAATAAATACTTTTATTCATTAGTAATATTAATTAGATCATGTTATTCAATACAAAAATATTAAATTATTATTAAATAAAAAAATAAATATTTTAAGTTAAAATCATTTCTTATTAGGTTTTAGTTAAAATATTAATTCATGAATAATAAAACTGGAATTTCAAAAACATATTTTCAGTTTTGAAATAAAAATTTCAAAATTTTTATATGGTGAAATTTCTGAAATTTTTAGAAAATATTGATTTTTTGTTGACTAGTAAAAAACACAGTTTTTTGTAATAATATAATTTCATTAAATAAATTAAGAAATTATAAATTACCATTATGTTTTAAATATTATATAAATTAAAAAATAATAATCTTTTTTTAATCAATTTAATTACACTATAATTATATTTATATTGTATTTTAGTATGTGTTTAATTTTTTTGTTTAAAAATGGGTGTTTTCAAAAAAAACTATATTAATGTAAATAATGTTTCTCCATTTTAATTAAATAAAATTGTACATAATGAGAAATTATTTAAATAATAATTATATATTATATATCTATTAATTTTAATTTTAATTCATAAAATTATTATTACTACTCATAATGTTAATATAAAAAGATCTATTTCTTAAAAAATATACATTTGGAGAAAACTATTTTTTCACCGAGTATTCATGTGTACTTTAAAATATAATTATTCCACTAATAAAAATTTAATTTTTTAAAATAGATTAAATATTTATAGTTTTAATAATTTATATTATCTAATATATTCTACTTAATTTTTTTTCATTATGAATAGTGAATATATTAAAAATATTTTACAGTAGTAAAGGTAACAATGGACTTACTAAGGGTAAAACTAAAAATATACGGGCTAAAATGATGTTAAAACTTGTCTAAAATATTTTTAATGAAGATATTTATATTTTATTATGTAGAATTATATATAATGGTCCATTTTGGAGCCTTATTGGGTATGAAAAATGTGGCTATCACTTTTTCTTTTCAAAACATTCAAGTGTTCCACTCACATCACTTATAAATGTCCTGGGCCTCTCCTTTTTTCTTAAAAGATTCAGAACCCATTGTTTAGGTAATTAACATCAAAAAATATTTATATATATCCCTAGTAATATCCAATAATTATATTTTTGATCTTAAATCCATCCAATGAAGGCCTTTGGTTCTAACCTAAGGCTATTTTCTAAAGAAGAGGTATCATTTTAACCGATTGTTTTTCATTTTTTCTTTATCCACCTTATTGAAACATTAAAAATTTATGATGAAACAATAACTAAAATATCTCTCATATTATTATTCATTATTATGCTAATGTATTTTATTTAATTACTTACCAATTCTATAAAATATGAAACAAATTCATCATTCATGTGTACGACAGACTATATCCCTCTGAACCACTTTGATTTATTTATCATTGTCACCTCTCACATCTTATTACAATGATGCATTTAAAGAATATATATGTATTATATTTATAAAAAACATATATTACTCAAAATATTATATGTCATTTAATTACTTACATTATATTCATTATGGATAAAATAATTTCGCTCGTGAGTGTGGTGGACTCTTCCTGGAAAAGTGATGTGATTCATTTTTCAAAACAAAATCACATGAAAGGTAATTAGAAAAATGTTAGGGAGTATTTATGATATAAAAGAAATAATTATGATATTAATTACATATTTATCATTCATAGAATATAATATATCATTTTCTTTCTTACCATTCCACCCATTGAAAAATAATAATATCGTTCACGTTTATATGGGGAAAACTGCCTATAAGAAGTGATGTGACTCTTTTTTCATCCCCAAAACACATTAATGGTTCTTATAAATACATATATATAATGATATTTTATATATAATATAATTATTATTATTATTATAGTATAAAATATTTCTTACCTTTTTTTCATTATGATCGTTGAAAAACGGAAACGTTAGTAATGCACACATATATCATACCATCTCCATGATTATAACATAGATAATTTTACATAAACATCATACATTAATGGTTTTAAAATTATAAATACTTTAATCACGATAAATAATTTTATTTTTATTATTCTGGGTAATTTTAAGACATGATCTTATTGATCAGTAGTTAACCAACCAAATTCATATTTGGCACAAACCAAGTATCATCAGAATATCCTACGTAAAATTAATTTGTTATTTATTTTTATTTAACATTGAAAGAAGTAAAATAAAATAAATAATTATCTTTAAAAAGGTTATATAGATAGTAAATAATTATCTTCTGTTTATTATTTATGAAGATAAATAATTAATATGATGAATTGAACTAGTGGTAAGAGACTTCAACTCTATTTCTTTTCATTGAGGCATATTTTTATATTATGTACCTATATGATTTAATGAGGAAAATATAGGACCTATTTGTAATTTTATATCCTAAATGTATCTATTATATTGATAGTTAATGTTTTCACAGATGTTATTATTTCAGTGGTCTTACGATTCAAATACATCAAAAGTGGAAACTCGCACTCTTTTCAAAAAAAAATCATCTTCTAAAGTTCCTATAAATATATTTTTCATCTATTTGAGTGTTTATAATTTTCTTATAAACATAATTTTATTGAAACAAATTTTTTTGTAATATAAATTCTTTTTATTCTATTTAAGAGTTTTTAAGAAGAATTATTTTACATGTTTTATTGATGTTCTTGACAAAAGATGAAAATAAGGCTTTATTTAAATATTTTTGATAAAAAAACATTTCATTATAGAAATACCATTTCTTATGTTTATATTCCTATATAATTTTTTTATTGAAATAAAAACACTCCTATTATTTTTATACTAATTTTTTTATCGAAAATGGGATATTAAATAGAGTGGATATATCAAAATCTATAATTTTCATATTGGTTGTATGATCATTTTATTAGATCAATGTTGCAAATTGAAATAATTTATAGTTCATTGAAATTTTTACTATGATTTTTATTTAATATATAAACTATTTTTTGCTGGTTTTCCGATAAACTATGGATTGGTGGTTACATTATAAACCAAGGATGGGTGGTTATGTTATAATTCAAGGTAGAGTGGGTCTGTGATAGCCCTCAAATGCATTGTTTATGGAAGTCGATCGTATAGTTATTACATCTTTAATAGTGATATGTAAAATTATTTCCCATGATATGATTCGGTTTTATCTATGATTTCAATGAATGTCAATGGTAATCATATGGTTTTTAAAAATCAATGCAATTATATTATATTTCAGGATAATTTTTTTTGTACTTACCAAGGGGGGAAATTTATAGCTTTGTGAAAATGTTTTCGTTAGTTTTCCATTCCTTAAAAGAAACCTTTATGATATTATTTTTAATTGGATTTTATTTGGGATTTTTTTTTAAAATATGTCTTTAAATAAGGTGATTTATTTTGTTATAAAATGATTATTTTGAGCGAATGTAATACACCAAAAAGTGATTTTTAATATTATCATAAACTAATTAGATTATATAATTTATTTTATAAACCTTAAAAATATTTTTCTATTTATACAATAATTTAAAAAAATCATAGGTTTTATGTACGGTTATGAACAAGGAAGAATTCAATTTGAATGTCATGAATATTTTTCATGTTAGTAAATCATGCATTATTATAAATGTTTCTTAATATTATAAAAATGATTACTAATTGAAATTGTGCTGTTTTTAATTTATTTATTTTTTCATTTTCATTAGGAAATATATATATAATAAAATTAAAACTAAAAGTTATTTTGGAATGATATAAAGTTATTTATAGTCTAAATAGAGTATAATAGTTAATATTAATGGGCAGTTACATACATGAAAAAGTTTAAATAGAGAGGATTTTCCATCGTATAATGAATGTGGATATTGAAAGTGCTACTGAATTTTAGGTTAGGTTTAAAATATTATCCATTAATGTAAAAAACTACATACACATTAGAGAGAGCCAGATTAAGCATTTTTTTATGATGATTAACCATAAAATGAAAATTACCTCCCAATAATTTTCATCATATGATGATTTATTTTCATGTAATCTTAATAATTATAAATAATTTCCTAGGTGGTACATAATCCTGGGAAGTAAAATAAAATCTCAAATTTGAAGCAAGGAAAGACGAACGTTTCAAAGAAGAAACAATAAAAGAAGATATTTCAATATGGTTATTATAGTGGAAAAATCATGGTATTTTATTTTGGGGAATTAGAGTTCATTAAACATGTGATGATAAGGGAAATTTGGCTCATGAACCTAATATAATTAATTAAACTACTTCTTTCTTGTTATTCAACTATAGGTAGATAGTTAATTATTCCAAAAACTCCCTAAAAAGGAAGTCATCCTACCATAGAAGTGGACAAGGTGGGATAAACTTATTCAATTACTATAGTTCAAGTTAAATTTCCTAATAAAGTGGTGGATGATACTTTGATTGTATTTTAATAGTTAGGTAATGATCTATTTTATTCTAGATCTTTAGACACTTTTACATCATTCATGTTTTCCAAGAGCATTAAATCATCCACTAGAAACTTATGAACTGATGTTTAAATGAAGACACCTAGTGGATATCATTTTTTGTAAATTGATATTTCATTAAATCCCGATTATGATGTATAGATATATCATATTTTGTAAAATTAGTAAATATCCTTACTGTTTACTTGGATATAATTCTATGGAGTGTATTTCATTGTAAAATGTGAATCTTTTAATTCAGAGATATCTGGATTATGACATATGAAGGGGATGAAAAATCCTTTTACTTTAGAGGTGATATAATATCATATATATTGTTTTAGTATCCACTGCTGTTTACAAAACCAAATGAAAATATGGTAAAAGATGAATAGACAAATCCTATGGATAATAATGGTAACCTTAAAATAAAATACATATATATTTTCGATTAAATAAATTAATTTATACCCTGAACTGCTTCCCAAAAATCCACTAAAGCATGAAGTTGTATATTCTATTGGAATTATTCTAGATAAAAACATGTCACAATGACAATAAAAATAATGTCCATAATGGAATTAAATAAATAACTATCTAATTCGTGTGATTTGGGATTCATTAACACAAGTATTTCTCTATGGGGAGCATATGCTCTTTTTAATTAAGAAGAATAATGGGTCAATGAGACTGTTACTCAGATACATGGAAATAAATTCTACTTATATAATTAATATATATCCTCTAACACACACCGAATACTTTTTTGATTTGAATAAAGGAGAACATAATTTTTTATGATTAATATTTTTATTGGGTATCATTACTTGTTAGTACGAAAGAAGTTATTTCATAGGTGACATTTTACAGAAGGTTTATACATTATAAATTTGTACTATTTTTGGGGATTTAACAATAAACCCACTATTTTTATGTATTAAATTAATATAGTATTAAAATATTATCTTGATAATTTCATTATGGTATTTATCATTGATAACTTTGTATACTAAAAAATTGTTGAAGTGTAATGTACTAACACAATGAGGATTGTTGTCCAGAGGAAATTTGAGTGTGACACCCCGAGGTCACTTCTAATAATCTAAGTGATAGAGAAAAGCACTGAGAGGGCATAAACTAAAAATTTAGGACATATCCTGATGTACATTTTCACAAGAGAATGACCACATATATGTAAATGTAAAAAAGACAAATAAAATGAAACAATGTATATTCCATAACCATTCCTGATGTAACCTCAATGGAATAAATTATATAATGAAAATATACAAAATATCATAATGGGGTAAAAAAACCTAACCAAAAAAATAATGTTCCAGCCTAATGGAAATTAAAAAACGGTGAAATTAAGTGACATGAGGTCTTGATCTCCAATACTGAACATCGAACATGTTAATCTATACATAGTACTACTATTCTCTAAATCCCACTCCACAAAGATTGATATTGATATATTTTTAATATAAATAAGTTATAACTCATTTGGGTGTATCCTATATAGTGTAGAGTATATACCTACCCAGTAGTATTCTATAAGAATCAAGAAGGTATATATTGAATGATACAATAGTATTAATCTCATCCCATAAAAAATAAAAATGAAACCCTTCATATATGATAATAAATAAATACAAGAGATATAGAAATGGGTTTTCCACACACGCATAGAATCTATGAATGAAGTGTGTAAATATAGCTACATAGGTTTATCTATGATGACCAACAATGTAAAAAACACCACATGAATCCTTATGGAGGTCATGCATCAAACAATTGTGATACACGACTGACAGGTAATAATCACCAGTGGAGGAACCACACATAGATGATGATTTAATATGGGGTAAGGGTCTTCCTCCCCATAAATTGAGTACCAACAAAAAAATAGTATGGGAGATTTATAACTCTAGATTTTTATTGAGTATGGGGACATATACCTGGGTGTGATAGGAAGATTACCATCCTTGGCATCTCTCTTATGATCTTACTAAATCATTTTCCATGGTCATGTATTGCTAAAATATGTGTCATCCTTGAAACACCTCAAATCATATTTATGAATCCCCCACAATGTCTACTATCAAATCACATATGGAATCCCGCATAGTATAGGCTACTCACAAACCAAAATTCATGTCTCGATTAAGGGGTTACTTAAGGTAGGGGTTATAGGGAGAATTAAATGGCATGTTTTCAAGGTCACAATATATGTGACCTTTTCTCATCACCTGGGTGTGTAATCCCATAGAAATCACTAGGTAAACCACTTAATACCACACAATTAATCTACAAGGGAACTCAACATGTATTTCCAACAGTGGTATTGGACATGTACACCAGGCACATTGTTTATTGGAAATATAAAACCACTAGGTGTGTACCCAAGGTGATAAGAAATTTCTTACCATAGAGGGTCCTGGGAAGTCTGGATTTTGCATAAATATTAGAAAACCATGTAGAATCACACAACATGTGGCCCTATAAATACATTGTGTGATCCATTAACTCAGCCAAAACCCTAGTAGCCATGGGGATCCAATGAACATGATTTAAGTTCTTTCGAATTTTATAGTGTGTACTATGTTTTTTTGACATTTAATAATTCCTAGACTAGATATTAAATCTAGATACACCATTACTGAAACCATTCACACATGATTTATTGATAGAAATCCACCAAAACCAAAGAAAAAATTTTCAATCAAAAATTCAAAACATCCATTGCAAAAGAAATAAAGAAATTATATAGACCATATGGTAATACATCGCGTATCCACAACCATTATAGGCCACAAATCCCCATGTGCAAAACATCGACCCATGAATGCTTCATGATAACTCCACCAAAAACTAATCCATACCTCACGAATGCATCCAACATGTGTCCGGGTGTTCAATAATTTTTAAACATGACTTTATAATGATTATTCACCCATATAATGGGACAATGATGACAAACATAATGAACTATGTGGGAAATGCTGACGATTTATGATGATGAGCATCATCAGCCTATGAGATTCCATTCAATTATCATAATTTTTTGAAAAGAGGGAGGAATAAAAGAATATAAAATACTATTAGGTTAACAATTGACTTTATATTTAGGCTAATGAAAAGGGTGGGTAATTGTAGATCAATATTAAAAGATAATATAATACATGATTATCAATTAAATCAATGTGATGAAGCTAAACATAACAATACCTACATAATTAATATTTTTATTTTAGGTGAAGAACACATTCGATATGGGTGGTTGAGAACCTCCCACTTCGCTCCACAACCGAATAATGATCCTTCTCGATCAATTTTGATGTCTTGAATATCATTTTTCAAAAAAAATATTACCATCTCGATAATCTATTATCATTTTGTGGATAACCAAGGGGACGTTCAATAATAGGGTATTTTAAGAGTAAGGATAAGTTTATGTAATTTAGAATAAATGAACTTAAATATTAATTTTAATTAAAATGCCACTAATGACCATCTTCCATGAATGTCTAATGATGACCATCCTTTTTTTACACCTAGGTTAAGCCCCAAATTTGGGAATTGACAGTTATATCATATTTTTCATTTTATGTCCCAAACAGTAGGAAACCCATTTATTCCAAAACAATACATGTGTCTGACTTAATATATTTTTTATTTTTAATATAATTATTCTGTGGTCCAGCAACACAGAAATAGAATGTCGACTCTAGGGAGAAAAAAAATGCTCGATATATAAAATATTCAAGGAAAACTCAATAAAATGAGTGTTCATACATTCTACCACCAATTGATGATTCGTGTCTTGAAAAGAAAGCTATACACAAATATATGGTTCTATAAAGTCTGTATATAGCTCTTGGGATCCTAAGAGCACTAATGTACTCTCCTATTTTACCAAATCATTCAAACCAAAGGAATGAGCTATCCACATTAAATATTGTCCTACAAATTATCCTTTTCCACCAAGCACTATGAAAAGATGGAACCATTCTCTATGTCTAGGTCACCCAAGTCAATAACGTGTGAGGTTTTTTAAAAATATATCTTCCTCTGAAACACACAAGTAATTTCATGAAATCATAAAAACTATGAGGGGATGGAAAAGTGGTAAGAATCATATCCAACCCTCTAAATGATAATGAATGGCCTGTTAAACCTTGATGATATCTTTTATACCTAGATAAATTTCTAAAATCCTCATCATGTGGAGCGTCTCTCAATAACATGGTCTCCCTTATAAAAATCCAATGATTTATTATATTGATATGTCTATGATTTCTATAGGCTCTGATCTATCATAATATGCTAATGGATCACTTGAATATTCTCTATCATTGCTTGAACCAAATTTTTACCAACAAAGAATGTCCTTCCAATATCATTCGAATATGATATTTTATTGAAAGATCTCCCATGAAGGGCCTTAAAAGGTTACATCCCAATATTATAATGATATATTTTATTATAATAAAACACTATCAATAGAAATTGATCCTCTCGTATTTCGCCAATGTCTAAAAAAATTCTCTTAACACGTCTACAAAAACGTTGATAGTATACTTGATCGGGCCATCAGCCATATGGTAAAAAACCCTATTCATCCATAACTACTTAATAATATCATCATGAAAACCGATATCAAACTATGGAATGAACCAAAGAATCAATGATGGATATGATAATAATGGGTACCTATTGAGGCTAGGTAATCACTTTTATTAAAATCTACCATAAACTATCTATTGAACTCTTCTCCCTAATAGAAAGAAAGTATGAAAACATTGACAGTCAGTCAAAAATCACCATTATAGATCTTTCACTCCTAAATTTCCATGTAATAACTATCATAAAATCTATTGATATGGAATCCAAATTCTATTTTTGGATCTCCATAATTTGAATAAAACTTTTTAGAATTAGATATTCTCATTTTTCTTATTGACATGTGAGTCACTATGAAAAAATTGGAAATTTTCCATATTATTAAGTACCACCAAAACTTTCATTGAATGATTTAGTACATATTTTACACATAGGGAAGCAAAAACCAATGGTGAAATATTTAACATATACTAAACATTGCCACACAATGTGAATGGGACTACTATACATTCCCAAAAAAGGATGGTGTGGTACAATCCTTGAGAAAATCCATCTAGTTCATATCATGTGGTAATATGATCATGTACAATCTCAAATTAGATATATCCCAAATAATACTAACTCATATTTTTAATAAATGGACTAGTCACGACCATCGATAGAAGAAATATTTCACTCCTCTCTTTCATCTGGGAAAGTGTAACAAAGGCAGAAAATCAGATGGCTTCTAGACATAATGATAATGGGATATCCGACTAAGGTAATATAGCTAAAGTTTTCCATTCCTTGGAGTGTATAATATCTCAATTTCATAGTCCTATATGATCTCCAACTAATGCTTCTATCTAGGATCGAGGCCTCTCTGAGTGAAGATGTATATGAGACTCTAGTGGTTTGAGTAAACAAAAAAATGATATTTCCAAAAATAATCCCTCAATATATTCATAGTGAATAATACCTATACCAAAACTATTTCATGGGGCATTAAATATTGATCATATGGTCTCAAACCCCTTGTCCCATTAGTGTTATTTGTCTTCCTCTGTATGAACACACAACTTAGCCAAATTTGAGAGGCATCACAAAACACATCTTACTCAATTCCCGCCTCTGGTAGTCTCAAGACATGAAAACTAAAACAATTGTACCTAAAATCCTCAATATCCATTTTAAACTAATCAAGGTATATAAAAAACATATTTTTCCACATCATGTTATAAAATACGGATTCTATCATGGAAAATTCTTCCATCAAAATCCTGTAGTACCCTACCAAAAAAAGGAAACCATCAACCTATGACATGATCTTGGAAGATCCCAAGTAAAAAAATAAATAAATCCTCATATTATTAACAACTAATATTGGCCTAGAGATTACATGAACACAAAATTGTGCCCTAGATATCCAAAATTGACACTTTAAGAGAGTTTCCAAAAGCTGGTTCTCTCCGAGAATGTCGTGTATCACCCTCAAATGATCTTCAATAATATTTTCTAAAATAAATTAATTGGGAATATAATGAATAAATAAAATAAAAAATCAATCCATTTATATCTATAATATCCATTTTATAAGATTCATTAGTACATTATGATCACCCATCAATCTGAATGGAATCGTCGGTAACATGTAGTGTTTATAGAATCATCGGACTAGTGTCTTTTGAATATAAACATAGAACACCCTAAAATGATTGCATATTTACCTGATATCAATCTTCATGAACCTTATAATGACTATCAATTTCTTGAAGAGGTAGTTAGTCCATGAAAATTGGTACTTTTAGTTTACTGTTAGATAATTTAGGTAGTGATATCCAACAAAACACCTCTAACACACATCCACAATCTTGATAAATCGAACTAGATCCACCTAGGGGGACATAATAGGTATGATGAAACCATTATCTCAATGGTACTATAACTATACCCTTATATATTAGATCTTGGTGGGGTTTATCTAATATTATTTAGGTGAAACCAATGTGGCCTCATTGTGATAGTCAATAGATATGTCAATCTCTCACCTCAGAGGTTGTCCCATGCTATCTTTGAGAATGAGATCTATATAATCATCCACTACTCCTGGAGGCCATATGTCTTGGGATCCCACTATAAATAGGGAAAAATACCTTAACTTCTAAGTGATATTTTTTGTTTTCCTTCTTGTGAGCCCCACTAGAATGGAAAAATATCTCTCTTCCTCTCACCCATAAATGAGAATCTCATCCCCCATTATAGTGGCATCTAACTCTCATGGGATGACAATATATATATTAATTAACCATGAATAACTTGTCTATTCCATGTATGAGATAATAATTTTCATCATAGTGTTCATCACGTGACATTTGAAACAATATCCAATGACTTCTAACTCACATTATCGACAAAAGTACGATATAGATGAATCACTTCCATTATGAACCTCTAACCATATCTACAAGGATAATGTATCAATGGAAAGATCATTCCCTAATATGGGGTATATATAGAAAAAAACTAATGGATCACATATGTGTGTACATTTATTGTATTGAGAGTTGAAATGTTACTGTTAATACCGTGAGTCATCTAATGAGTAGCCATGTAATAAATAAGAATAACCTAAATATTCTTGTGGATTCGACCACCATCCCTCTATTATGGTGGTGGGATACTAGGAGATGGAGGTGGATGAATCTAATTAAACCATCCTCGAATTTTATCTCCTCCCTTCATATCACCACCCGGTCCTCTATTAGCACCACATCAATTAGGGCAACCCAATTGATGCTTGAGAAATCCCAAATCACGACACTACCTCCTCTATTGTGCTACATAGACTACCATCCTTAACTCATAAAAATGTCATATTAGGAATTTAATAGACATGGCACCTCTCTAATCAAAATTATTTCACAGACCCTCTCATAAAAAACGTGATCCCCTTTTTGAACCATGTTATGTAGATCCACAAGTTTGGGTTTAGCTATTGGGATGTCTCTTGTGGTAGACCACGATGACTAATTACTGTTATAAAATTTAGGTATACCAACCCCATGATATCCATTATCATCTCCCTCTACATAATTTCACAATTATAGGAAGATATTTGTACCTAGATACCACTATCATACTCCTGAAAATGTATGAATACATACGGAGAATATGATGGAAAAAAATCTTTTATGAAATCCCTTCTCAAAATTTCACACCCAAAATAAATAATGTCACACCATATAGAGGGAGTAATGTGTTAGGGTAGTAAACCTGACTGTGTACTCATAAAGTTTCATGTCACCTTTTTGTATCATTATATGATATTGAATATGTATGTTGTGAAAGAATTAGTCTAATACTTGTCAAGTAACTATTGTTGAATGGATTTCCACGAGGGCATTCTCCCATTATGAGTCTGTGTGATCAGTATCCACAAGTTCCCCACTGATCTAAGAATAATAATGGCGGTAATATTGAATATAATATTATAAAATATATAAAAAATCATGAATACTCAAATCACAAACTTGGTTCATTTTTTCCATCATCTAACCCAACTATGAATGGTTTGGATGGATGACTTGTCACACTGGTTCGTGAGCCGGTACCCCATCGTACAAAAAGCTATATTTTCAAATACCATTTTATTGAATTAGATATAGATATAGATAATTCCCAAAATTTGAAAAAATATAAATACAAAGTAGATTAATTTTTTAATATATGATCATAAATGATGAATATTTTGATAGATGTGGAAGAACAAATAAAAAAACATATTATTAAGAATTTTTTGTATTCTCGAACAACCTATATATTATTGTACATAAATCATATCTAGAATGGAGTTCTAACCAGTTTTATTGTTATTGGGTTAGGGTATAGATGTTGGTAATTGATTTGGGTAGTTCTTGGTTAATAAAAATATCATTTTAGCTGTTATATATAGAGTATAGGGGGTTTCCTTTTATGAATAAGGTGATTGTCCAACATATAATTTTTTAAAATAAAATGGTGTAACCACATTTTTCAAATTTATAAAGGGTAAAAATGTATTATGATAAATAATTTTTCCTTATATTATCACAATATGACCATAAACTATATTTTAGACAAGTTTTATTCCATTATAACCCTTATCATTTATGTTTAACGCCCGACAATCACATTTTTACCATAATTTTGGTAATTAATTTTTTCTTATTTCTCAATTCATGATGAAAAAAATTAATATTACTTTATCAAATAATATAAATTATAATGATTCCAAATATAGAGTCCATGTTTTGGAAATTTAATAATTCGAAGTGGAAAAAAAGTAAACTTAAAACAAAACCCATTGGTGTGGTAGAGAATGAGTTTTTTAAGAAGAAAATTATCATATATATGAATTTTTTTAATACAAACCATCAATATGAAATTGAATAAATTGACCTAAATTAGATAAATTTTAAAATATTTGAACAAATTTTTATTTGAATATATTTGAATATATAATTTATCTTTCTAACTAATTTCAATGAAACTACAATTTTCAAATAAAAACCAATATTTTTCCTTATTCACCAAAAAATGAAACATTTCTATAAAATATCAAAAATTAACCCTAAATTAATTTTTATATTTTTATTTAAAAAATATATTAATTTTAATAATTTTTTTAAAAAATTATAAAAAAATTGAAAATTATGTTCTTAAAGTGTGACTAAACTATCTTTTGGATGCGAACATTGTTAATAAAAAAACTCCTTTTAAATGATTATTATTCTGATTCTAATCAATTACAAACCCTTGAATTTTGTTTTTATTTTGTAAAAAAATATAAATTTATTTATTTTCTTGTAATTATTCATTCAAACCAAATTAACCGAGATATTATAACCATAAACTATATTATTTTTCATTTAGCCTTGGGGTTGTATATTCTTCAAGATATAAAAGATAATAAATTTAAATAAATTTCATTCAGAATGTTTTTAAGATCAAAGTTACATTAAAAACATTAATCAATTTAAATGTTCTTATTTTCGAATATTAGTGTGTTATAGGAGGTATTAGGTATGATATCTCTAATATAGTTGTGAGTTATGAAGAACATTGTGGGAGATGACATAGCTGAATTATGGACCAGTTGTTTATGTGTCCAAATTTCCAAAGGTACTATTCCTTTGTGAGACTCATAAATGTTATTGTGTAATTATATTATTATTTATCTAAAATTATAAAATTTGTTTTGATTTTTTTGGGTAATTACATGATATACATACTCTCATAAACCATGTTTTATATAAAATGGGTTATCATTTCGAATATCACATTAATACAAAAAATACTTTTCTATAACATTGAAATAGTGTTTTACATTATCCTATGGGATGAATAATGTGAGAAGAACCAACACTAGATAAATTAAGAATATATGGATAAGACTATTGAATAATTGAGTTTTTTGTGTCAAAAATATATATGAGGTTATAGATGGTCTTCAATAAAACAGTCATTGGAAGATATAGAATGACACTCTATATGGTCTGATTCCTTAGTGCTAAAATGTGGGATGCCTCATTATTACATTATATCACAGAGGAGTCCCCACCCCCCATTATAGAGGAACACGTTTTGTTCTCCTTACACCTTAATGGGTCACTATTTTTATATGATAGTAAGAAGATACATTATTTTATATCATGATAATTACATTTACAACCCCTATCATACCCCTACTACTTAACATGATATATCTCTTTCAGGGTTACAAAATCCTTCTAGTACATTTAAAATGTTGTTCATGAATTTAATAAATATTTTTTCATAAAAAAATAATCTATCTCACTAATGATTAGGATACATGTATCTTCACCCCTTATGGAATATGTACAATTAATTATAAATACTTCTTGTATCCCAGTGACATGCATCAGGGAGTTGATCACTAGGTAGGATTCTTTTTAAACAACTATATCATCAATAATGTTCCAATTCACT
The DNA here is from genome assembly GCA_963277665.1 of Viscum album. NCBI lineage: Eukaryota > Viridiplantae > Streptophyta > Magnoliopsida > Santalales > Viscaceae > Viscum > Viscum album. Next base: position 31,075,949 of record OY728166.1, on the reverse strand, counting down.
TATATGAAATTTTCAATGATACTTACATCCTAGAGATAATTTCATTCAATGCAATGTAATTTATAGTTATTCTGAATTCCATTATTCCACTAACACATAGGTAGATGATGAAATTTATCTTCTACTCAATGGGGAATTAAAATATTTTTTATTTCAACTTCTCAAGGATTTGTTAGACATAAAATTTTGTATTGGTTCATTATAAATGTTAATATATTTTAGGTTCAACAGTGTTAATATTATATCTATCACATGGAACACTCGTCTGACTTTCTTCCTGACTAGTATTTGATATCTTTGGATGAATAGAAATAGTACCAAACATTAGGGATATTTTACTGGGAAAGGGATCATGAAGTGATATGGACTTCAATATATTAGGGGTATAATTATTTTATTAACATATTTTAACTCAACAACTACCACATCAGGATTCCCTCAATTAACCTTCCTCCTCATCTCATATTAGGCTCCAATAGTAGTGGTAGATGGGTCACTTAGACCCCTCTAAAAAATCCATAATTATACCAATATGGTTTAAAATATCATGGAGTCACTAATATTTATGGTATCTTTGGGGATATACATATCCAAAATCACATATTCTTTAATGTAATCTATTGGTTTTGGAATTTCCACATTACATAAGTGTTGAATATCCACAATAGCCACTATCTTTTCAAGTATCTAGGTATCCAACAAAATTAAATAGAACATGATTATATGTTGTTAACTAACTTATTGACAGGTCAGGTCCCTACTAATTGTAGTGTAATATACTCTCTCAATGAATGAAAAATTATTTTGTGAGGTAGGTTCCATTTAATCATACTCTTTTTAATTGTTATAAAGAAGAATACCTCCCGGTGGATCGGGCTAACCCCACTAACCCTTCCATTTTGTTTCATTATATTTTTACCTTCCATGAAGCTTTAAATGAATTGGGATTAGTGATTCACTTGTATTGGGACACTCAACGATTACCTTAATGTATTGATTCAACAATAAAACTCTTATAAATATATAATTTTTTTTTACAATCTAGAAATCTAATTTAAAACTTTTGTGTCTGTAATAATTTCAACCCTTGGCCCCTGGGGAATATAATTATATTATGTCTATTGTATTCCCTATATATTTAAGATATGAATTTATATCATTATCACACTATATATTTTATTGATGTTCTCTATTTCTAAAAAAATGGTTTTTATAATAAAGAATAGATTTATATTCGAGTGAACAAATATGTACTATCATCTTTTTTATTTGGGATATCCTATTAATATAAAAAAATTCCATCAAAATGGTCATTTTTTTGTAATTTCAAAATTAAATTGATTTGGATCCCCACATAGATATATATTTGATAAAATAGTTTTCATCCGTTATTGGTATACATATGAGATTCATATTAGAGTTGGTCGCCATAATTTTAAATAAATTATGATTACATATATTAATTTTTATAGATATTTATTAAAATATCAAATAATATAATGATTATTCTTCTATTTTATATAGTATGTGATAATATCCTACGTTTACCTATCACACTGAAAGGAAATTGGAGGTCTCCTATAGGATGATAACTTAGAAGATCCATGAAGATATTTTTAAATATATTTATGTAGACACATTGTTTAATTTTACCACACAAAAATGATATAATATATTAGTTTGGGTGACTCATTGTTATTTGAGATAGTTATTTTGGGTGTAATCTGTTGGTAATATTTTTCATAGTAGATTATAAGAACATGACCTCTTAAACGACAATTCTCATTTATATGTGTGATGGTTTATTCCTATATTTGGATGTGTTTAATAATACTTAGTCCCTGAAATTATTTTTTACTTGTATTGAGTCATCTTCATTGATGTATTGATGAAAACGATGATGACATATGCTCCTTGATATAAATGATTTTTTTGGTATTTCATTATTGGAATTATGTTAATAAAAAAATAATTAAATTATGCTTGTTTTCCTTCTCATAAGTTTATATCTCAATCCATTTTATGGGAATGGAAGTAACTCATTTATTCCATTCCTATGGAGTTCTATTGGTGGGTTAATTTTTATAAATTCTAATATTGCTTCAATGATCAGATAATTTGATTACACATGTGTACAACCTTCTTTATTATATATGTCAAGATAATGGGATTATATTATGCACTATATATTCAAAGTATATTACATATAATTTCGATATTAACATCTTTGTCTATGCGAGATTACCATTTTGCATGATAATAACACATGAATATATGTAGTGTGGACTAATTTCTCTTTGAAAGTGGGATGGAGGGTTACACCATATCTGTATTCCAAACCTTAGTTAAATTACTTATTAATTTAACATATAAGATAATTTTTTTTCAATATAATGTCTTATAATTATTCACATAATTTTGATTAAAAATATTCAATCACTAGTTATTTGTGACAGTATATACGTAATTTTCATATTTAATAAATATTTTTTAACAATTTAATTTTGTATTTAACTATTTGAATATATTATATTTATTTATTTTGGTTTATTCAAAAGGTTAAAAAATTTAATTTAGTTATAGGTATAATTAATAAATATTTCATCATTTATATTTTTATTAGAATGTTATTGTTTTTATGAGTGAATAGTACAATGATATTTATTTAATTAAATTAAATATAAATTATTTAAATCCCATTAAATATTGAGGAGGATTTCTATATCCAAATTCAATTTTTAATGAGATATTTCATATTAAATATTATTGGAATACATATTAACTTATTTATTCAAGAAAAATAATATTTTTTATTGATGAGTTTAGTTCATGTCACGTGAATAAAAATAATTTACTTATTAGTTATACATAGAGTTCTCTATGCATTTTAAAAATTAAAAATGGACCTTTCATAATTACTAATTTTTAACCATGACACAATTTAAACATAGTTATTTCATTCTCTAATAGTGAGATCCATATTATTTTATTGTGCTCAAGGAATTATTGATAGTATTCTCTGAATCCCTAGAGATCTCCCCAAGAAATACTCAAAAGAAAAACTATATTGTATCCCCCTCTACCAAAGTCGAGCTCTACACTCTTGAAGGTTTTGAAAGTGATCTACATTGATCATTACATGCATTAGAACAATGAACACTTGAACAATATGGTTTTTATAATGGTGATTAGAGCTTCATGAATCACATATGGATCAAAACTGGAGGTAATCTACACATAATTACTCTAACACAATGATTTTACATAAATTTGTCTTCATCTTTACATTGAGATTAAAAAATAATTTCAATGAAAGTTAAAAATTTAAATAATAAAATTATGTATAAAAATAAGTGAAAAGATACCATCATCTGGGTTTCAATTTCTTTTCCAATAATATTTTTAATTATTCCATTGGTCTTGAAAATTAATAATCATGTATTTGAGAGAATATTCATCTATTATGAAATAAATCAATAATTCCCTTAGAACACTTATCACTTTCACTATTCCTGATACCTCTTATGTGTTATCTAAATTATCAAATAATTGTTCACAATAATTTATTATTAATTGATCTATTTTACAAAAATTATAGTTAGTTTTTCGAATCCTATTTTTTTATTTAATCCAAAGTTAAATTATAATGTTTTGACCAATTAATAAGCTTCATTCAAGTTTAATATAATCTTAAACATCTTAAGAACAAATAAAGAATGGTCATAGATTAAATCATCAAGTGATGATGTATTTTTTTGTAGGCATTTAGATAGAACATGTGACCAAAATAAGCTTCATGTTCCCAATCTCACGAATGTTTAGGTGAACACGACACAATGAGGCGTATTCACAAATGGTTTATTTAATGCACACCATGTGTTGATCAGGATATCCTATAACATAATTTTTTAGAACATATGGCATGTGGATGGCATATATGTTGTGTGGTTTACATGGTTTAATGAAGAAATTATTTGTAAACATTTTTTCAAAAACAGGGCATACACCACATGTGAAAAAAATATATATATTATTAATGATAAACATAGTTTTCAGAATGATGAAATTAAATATTTTATATAAATCCATAAATTTGATTAATTCAATGAGGCAATCAGAGGGTTACATAAACACATGATAAAGAAATCACATGACATGTAGCTCTTTTGTACATTCCATGTATCATAATCCGAATATACACCATGTACCTTGGTGTTTTTCCTAAATATGTGACATGAAAAGAACATGAAGCATAGATAATTGGAATACTCCATGTAGTCTCCTTAAAACTAATAAAATTAAATTATATAAAGAACAAATAAAATAAGTGTTAATAACCTAATTAAATTTTTGGTGTATGATGTGTTGACATTGTAATAAGGTTTTAATAATAGATAATTTATCAAATATTTTAGTGAATTTTACTATAATAACTTCTTCCAGGATTAATTTTCAATGTTTCAATTTTGGTGAGTACCTCCAAGAGACATCATATAATCATTATGATAATTGGAATTTATTAATTAAATTAATGTATAATTGATTTTTTATATTAATAAAATATTTATGTGACTTATATCCAGTGTGATTTTCAATATTCATTGCATTTATGTGGATGTCCATGAGCTTAGATCATCGTATTTAAGTCAATGGTTAGTTAAATTTATTATTATTTCATGGTTTATGTTATAATTTTTAAATTAAATAATGGAAAGTGAGTTATTCTTCTCCATTTATAGTATGAGGAATTTTGTGACCAGAAATTCGTTATTAAACAGCTTTTAACTAGACATTGGTTCTCTTAACATGTGTTTGACTAAAAGTTTATAAATGATGGATCCCTCATGTGAGATTAGGTTATTCGTTTTTAAAATTAAGTTGAAATCAATCCATGAAGTACAATGGAGAACATGTGGAATGTTTCAACTTTAACCATCAATGGTTACAAGAGTTAATGCCCTTGGGTAAACTATCGGATTATCATCATCTAGATATACCAACCATTAGAGTTTGTCATTTTCAATAAAAATTATTAACTATATTTCTATCTGTTTTATGTTTAAATATTTATGATGATATAATCATTAAATTGATAAATTAACAAGAATTATTGGTTAAATTAAATGAATATAAAAATATGTGTACACATTATATTGAAAAGGTGATCCACATTTGTAAAATCATCCTAATATTATTGATCAAGAAATATGAAAAGGCTGGGAGTTCAATAATAATGATAAAAATTTAACAACATAACAATTATGTTCGTATAGCCTTACACTAAATTAGCTAAAACAACATCATATATAAAACATCTTGTCTAGAACATGTTAGGGTGGTTTCAATTTTTTATGAATTTTATATCCAGTTCTTAGTTTTATGTAACTAATTTCCCATAAATGTTCTAATAAAAATGTTTGGCATGGTGTTTATTTTAGGAAAATAATTGGGAAAATTATTATCCAAAATTTTAGGACGGAGGCGTCCCCTCGATAGAGAAATATCTGTTTAATATTTTTTCCTAGATACAACTACATAAAAACCATAAAATTACATATCAGGCCCAAGTAAGAGGTATGTAAAAAGGGAATATATATACATTAATATTTTAAATAGATGAGATGAGATATTATATGACTAATGGTGAGGGATATTTTTTTAATCAAAAGTATCATTTCATACTTTTTTATTCATTTATTTTCGGAAATCACACACACTTTCATAAAATAGGTTTAATAACTTTTAATGTATCATGTGTTTTAGTATGTATATTTGTAGAAAAAAACTTACAGTAAAAAGACAAAACATATAATGTACTACTAACATAAATATATTTTTATTCATTACAATCCTAAGGTATAGTATGTATTCAATTATCAGACATACCTTTCATCAGACCAGAAGTTGGAATTTGGTATTTTCTATTTCATTATAAAATTTCATGACTATTAATCTAATTATAGTACCAATAAAATTGGAATGACTATCATAATTATTATAATATTGACAATTTCTAAAGATTCCCATTTTACTTAATTATGTTTCTAATTATAATTCATTTTATTTATTAAATTGTAAGAAAAATCATTAACACTATAATGGTGTTAATAAATATAATGTCGGAAATTCAGTTATTCTTGATAATTGTGAGTTTTCATGTTCCAGATGTGTGAGGTTATTGCAAAAAAACATGGATATATGATTGTTGGAGTATTTCCTATAAATAGATATTCAAATAATTAGTTTGGAGTCGATTTTGATCACAACTCAAGTATTTTGAATATTTCATACCATTAACTACTTGTTCGTAGATATTTTAATTCATTAGAGTGTTGAATTCATTCAAATGAATCCTTTTATAGGTTGATTCCTTACTAAAATTTTAATTATTGTAATTGCAGCCTATTATTGATACAATTGAGGGCTTCCTAGAACATTAATATGTTGAATCAGGTCCATCAGATCATGGTCCTTTATAGATAAGAAGAAGAAAATTAATCATCTTATTGAGAGAATATGGGGATAAGAAAATAGGGCTATTCTAATTATAATAAAATTGGATTTCTTGGTATAGAATGACAGAATTTACTATTAGTCTAAAATAGTGGACACCATATGTTAATGTTATTCAATACCTTAATGTCTAAGTTAAATTTCAAAAATATTTTAATATATCTTGCATGACATTCTTACTATTATTAGTTATTTAATGAATATACAAGTTTATATTATGAAATTGATGGTATAGAACTTTAATCATCATAATCATATTTTTATACAATTTTGTTTTATCTTTTATATTTTTATTATGATAATTTTTTTATTCTATTAGGATCCTTTGTGATTATGATATTTTACTCTAATATTACCAGACGTATCACGATTCAGATTTTTGGACTTTGATTATCAGATTGAGTTTAATTTTGATAAATTTACTTAATGTGTTTTTTGATTTTTTTAGTTTTAAAACATATTTTTTAACTAAAACTAACCCCCCACATATATGTATATCAATCATAAACTACTCTTACGATCCCATAATTGGGTTCATAGTAGGTTTCTACTACTATAACATGTTGTGTTTTTAAGTTCATTACCAATTACAAGTTGTTAATGTTTTGATATAAACATTTATTATGAATTATTTTTTACACTAACAAAATCCTTGTTTAAATGTTTTTCTATTGTTTGGAATATGGTAGGTGTGAATTATAGCTCTCTTGAGAATTTTAATCGTTTTCAACCACTAATTTTTTATGACAATGAATATAAATATTATAGATATAGAATGATGACTTTTTTTATCAACACCGAATTAAAAAATTTCTTGATTCTTATATAAATATATAAGAATATTCGTACAGAAGATTATTAACTTGCAATTTCAAAGAATTTGAAATATCAATTGAACTACAAGGTTATAAATACATTAAACTATTCTATAAAAATGTATATTTTGGGTCAAATAACATATTGTGAAGTTATAAATAGTATTTTGAGTAAATTAGAAATCAATTATTTTGGTATATTTATATGGATGGAAAATTGAAGAGAATTCATAGATCCTATTACCAATACATTTATTTTATTCCTAAAGGATCTATTTCTATGATTCACACAAGGTTCATGAATAGCATAAATAGTTTACAATCTAATTGATAAAAAAGACTTGATTATGAGATACATGGTTATAAGATAATTGATATTTTTTCAAATTAGTGGGAATTGAAAAGAAATATTGTTGATGATATAAGAAAGATAAATGATCTTACTCCTGTTAATTTTATTGGAACCATTATAAAATATGAGGATAAAATTAAAAGAGATTAAGAGAAATATGAAAAGAAAAATGGTAGTTTTTCTTTTTATATAACATCTCATATACCATCTAAAGTTCAATCATCTTAGAAATTTATAAAATATTTGAGGATAAATAAAATTGTTGTTCAATATGATTCTAGTACATAATAACATTCATAAAATAAGTTATCTAATCACATCAAGAGTATAAATAATATTTTTAGAAGGAACTAATTTGAATACTGATGCAAAGTAGTTCATAGAAGTAAATTTGATAAGAATGATTCTAAATACACTTTCTATGAATATAAGAATGATGGACATATATGACCTGATTTTCCATTGCTGAATAGAAAATAAAGGAAAGAAAATAATATAAAAATAAATTACAAGAAATATTAAAAAACTAAATGAAATAATTCTTCAAAATAATTTGATTCATGGATTGTTAGTGTTGGTGATTCTTTTGAATGATCTCCTGAGAATGAAATCTCTAGATACTGAAACATTGTACATTTGTCTAAATAACTCTTGATAAATCATTGTTTTAGGGAAATGATATATTATATTGATTATATTATTATCATTTCATCAAATGAAAATTATACTCATGAGAAAAACTATGCATCTTTTAATGAAGAATCATCCTTTGTATAAGGTAATTCATTACCCTGTTATGATGAGGTTTCTAGATTCTAGCAACCATAAGAAATTAAGAAATAAAATATTTTTTAAAAAATGATAAATCCAAGGCTAAACTTGTTATGGAATATTCAGTAATAACCCTTGTGGATAATGAAGTATCAGATAAATCTAAACATCTTGAAATTAATATTTTTGAAAAAATTACTATTTTAAAATATTTTGACAAAGTTATTTCTAATAAATATGTTATATAGGGAAAAAATAGTTCTAAAACTAATACCGACGAAGAAAAAATTTAGTCGTGAAAATAAAATCTGAAATATCTAGTTTGATAAAACTAATTTCTATGTTTACTATAATAAACACAAACATTTATAAAATTTATAAACAAATTATACCTCATGTTAATTGTTCTGTAATGGGTTTTAAAAATAAAAAACCTATTTTTAGTAATAACTATTTTATTCCAAAAATGTGAGCCTTGTTGAAATATGTTCCAAATTTGTGGTCAGGAGGGGAACAATTTTCATTAAATAAAGTTAAATATCATGGTCTTCATAAGAATTATATTTCTAAACAAATTTAGTTAACACATTTTATTTTCTGAAAATATAGCACCCAAGAAGGTTTGGGTTTCGAAATAATAATAATTTTTTGTATTCGGGATAAAGAAAATAGTACCAACAACCAAAACATTTGGTGCATGGATAGTGTAAAATCTAGCAACAATACTAGGTATAAATATTTATTCAATATGTTAATTAAGGTAAATGGATGGAAATAAATGTCGAATATAATGCTCAATGAGAGATTATCAGAATAGGTAACATTATTTTTGATGGAAAAACTTTTATTTGAAATTTGTTATTTGTTTTAGTACTTTATCCCAAACATTTAATCATATTTAATATATGTGATGATGGTTATTGAATAGTTGTTTGGGACAATATAACCTTATTAAATTATATGAGATGACTAAGAAATGGTATGTTAAGGATCTACTAGAACATTGGTTTGATGCATCAAAATTATATGACCCTTTTCAATACGGTAAACAATAGAAGTCATGTAATAAATCTATTAGTGAAGTATCATATTCTAATTCTTTACTATATGTTCACATGAAATTATTTATTCATACACCAACAGGAAGTATTGCTGTAAAATACTATGTATATGTCTCATTTTATGATTACACTAAATATACATGGGTTAATTTTTAATCAAGAACATCTGAATACTACAGTTAGTTTAAACCTTTTGAAAATGAAGTACAAATGGGAAAAACAAATCCTTGACAACTATTCATAGTGATCATGGTGTATATATTTTTTAATTCAGATTTGGAACATTTTTGTAGTACTAAAGGTATTGAACACAATTATTCAGCACCTAGAACTCTACAAAAAATGGAGTTATTGAAGGTATATGGAATTGATTATAACAGAAAAAACATATAAGGTATTAAGAATATAAAGATATGTTTATTAATTATGATCATTTATATGAATATACATCAGATTATCAAACATACAAATAATCATAACAGGTGTTATACTTTTATCTCCTCTTTTTTACTGACAAAATTCTTGAATATTAAACTGACTTTGGTACCATTAAATTCAGAATGAATTTCATACGGATTATCATATTCATTTTTGTTAAGGAATTCCATCACACTGACATCAGTTTAAAATTAAAAAACATATAATTGTTTCTATAAGAAGGAATATATTTAACACTATAATTGATCAAATAAATATGATTTTAGACATGCAGTTATGCCTAATAAATTTGACCTGTCAAGTGCTAACAATCCCAGGGCATTACAACAAACAAGGAAATTTGACCATTACAGCACTGCCTATAAATAGAGATTCAGTTTAAGATTATGGATAATATTTCATTTAAAAATTAAATCTTTTTATGATTTATTATATTGAAGTACTCAATGATATATTTTTTAAATCTTTTGAGAGTTGAATTCACTCTAAGGAATACATTTTAGGTTTATTCATTATGAAAATTTTCATTGGAAATAGATTCTGATAATTATTATGATCAAGGGATTATAGGGATAATAAGATGGTTACTCTTATCCATTTTATCATGGGATTCCAAGGCTAGGAATGTAGATATCGATCATTGTAAAAGGGGTTTTGATAATGTTAATATATAGATATTATAATCATCTTATCAAGTAAGTTCTTGGTAACGAAAGATATACTTTATATAAGTATAAAATATTGGATTCCTTTAGATAATGTTATTGAAAACCTTAATCTTAAGGTTAAAATTGTGAAATCTTTTAATACCTATTGTAAGACATTTTTACAATACTTATCTATTCCATTTTTATATGTATTTTTTATTTAGATGTGCATGTTAAAGAATTTTAGTCATCATAATCATATTTTTATTAAATTTGTTTTATTTGTGTGATTATTATTTTGATAAAAACTCCACATTGATTTCAATCAGATCCATTAAGATTGGGATTTTTTACTAGGACATAATCATATGTCTTATTTTTTTGACTCTGATTATCAGACCAAGTCTAAGTATAATAAATTTCATCAAAGTATATTATTCTTTTCCTGGATTTAACATATATTTCTAAACTATAATTTACCCTCTATTGAAAATATATCCATAATAATCTACTATTACTATTTAAAAATATTAGGTTTTTAAAAAATTAAAGTAGATTAATGAAATAAAACAAATTTACTCTCTAGTTCAGTAATTTAGATAAATAACTCAATATCAACCACTTTTTATTGTAGAAATGGAGATATACATGAAATTGAATATATACCTATTTTCCATTAAAGAAAATGATATACTTCTCAGTATATTGAATTTAAAAATATATTTTAGGCATCAATGAGTTATATCATTAAATTAATAGAAATTGTATGTTATTTAAAACCATATTCAGGAGGCACTAGAAAAAGAGGCTAGTGTAGACGAACTATATATCTCTATGAAAAAAATATATTGAAATTTTTTACAATGATTCGTTTGATTAAAATTGTTTAGTCATATTTTGATGTTATATACGTATATAGATGATTAAAATTTGATGCCTTATAATTGTGATCTTTTTGAAGATAAGGGGATGCAAGGGATGTATGAGACATCTAATTCTTTTTTCACATGCAATATTGGATAGACAGTTATAACTAGGACTCATGTAGTTATGATTGTTGGCTAAAATTAGTACATGGAAATACTAGGATTTAAGATCCCCAATTAGCTTTAAATAAATGTCATTCAGTAATAAATTTGTAGTAGATTATCTTGTTTTATAGTTGATTTAAATATGAGAAATAATATAAATTATCTCTCGAAACTCCATAAATTAATTACCCAATTTGAAATGGATATTAGGCACGAATAACTGGTGATAATTATGTTAAAAAATACGAATAATAAGAAAATGGGGCCCAATACTCATTAAACATCTAAGAAACTCCAACATCGTCCTTCTAGATAAAGGAAGATATAAAGATAGGGAATGAAAAAAAAGGATGTTGTACATTTCACTTATGGAATTTTGGACAACTGGAGAAATAACTCCACCATGTTAAATATGAATAGGAAACCTCTATGTGTTTTAGTTATCGGTTGAAATATTCCTATATCTAAAAAATTTGTACTAGATATATAGTAATCTATAAAAATTTGTACTCAAAAGAAGAAACCATGTAAATTTATAAATAATGTCAGAGGATAGGTGGATTTATATGCTTCTAATATTTCAAGGACGGATATCAAATCCACTTAAGAAAACCACCATTTAATTCCAATTAGGATTGTCTTGGTTCAAAAATTCTTTCATTATTTACCAAATATTAAGAAAATATATTTTTTATCGTTTTATGATAAAAATAGTTTTATTTTAATATTTTTATATAAAATATTTTTAAAAAAAACTAAATAACATGATATTTTTTGAAACCTATAATAATGGAATTTATGAAATAACTTAAAAAACCTGTTTAGGAAGTGGATAATGAATAATTTTCTTATAAATCATTTCACACCAACACATGGAATTAAAATCTAAAAAATGTAAACAACAAGTGCTTTAAAAAATATACCTAAATGGTTACATAGAATATTTTTAGTCGAAACCACATGAACGATGACATACATGTTTATTAGAAAAAATTAATAAGACACCATCTAGAGGACAAGGTTAGTGATATACAAAGAATAAAAAAAATTACACACTAATGTGTGTATAAGATTTATTTTAGAAGACATATGTAGGTATTATAAATTCATTAATTATATCTATGATTTAAGTATGTAGGGATATATCTACTTAATGAGGTTCAATTATGAGACCTTTATGAAATTATACGTGTTCAAGAATGAGTAGAGAATAAAATTGTTAAGAAGGAAAATAATCATTGATCTAATCTAGGTGGTGAGATTCAGAAAACAATCATCATTCTTTTTGTGTTAATGATAAAATATCAAATAACCACTATCTATAAACAAAACTATAATTATTTTTTCTAAAAGAGTAACCATGCCTTTATTGACATGTAATATTCAATAATTTTCTACTAAATTATCACATTATACTTTTGGGGATATAAATAAAAAATATTATGATACTCAATAAAATGTATTTCCACTAATGAATAAAAATATATTTCCTTCGAGTTATGGAGTTGGAAGAAAGCTATATTTTAACATATCCATGCATGGGTATTTGAAGAAATTGTTATGTATAACTCTAGAAATATAGTAGATTCCTATGGTGTGTAGTGTATCATTATTAGATATCAAAAATAAATAAGGGTATACTTTCTATAAAACCCCAAAAATAATAATTTGATTTCCTTAAGACAATCCATTTATCATTAGTGGGAGAAAATTCTAAAGATGGAAAGCGTGGGAAAGATTGAATTTTATGAATTAGTAGATAAAAATACACATGAGTTTGTACAAGATGTTATTTCATACCTCCACATGGAAGGTATTCTTCCTAAAACACGGACACTACATATGTGCACAAGATGGAACATTGATAAAAAATATATGTTTTTCTTATCACCAATGTAGGTGACTAATTAATGATTGGAAATAATGATCCCTTTTATAAAATTATGAAATTGTGATGTTGGAAGATATAATATGGAAATTGGTAATTAATTATAATATAGAAACAATGTATTAAAACCATGTCTTACTTCTATTTGATCAACCATTTGATGTAAATCTCATTGGGTGAAAATTAATATTTATTAGTAACATGACATAAAAGTTAAATTATTTACATATAATTAATGTATAATGGATTACGGGTTTTAAAATAGTTAGGGAATCCATCATAGTGACTCATGTTATCTGATTTTAATGTTTATATCAATCTGAATTCTACTTTCTCTAACAACTTTCCATGAATATGAGAATTTTATGATATAATTCAAAACAACATTCCGTAATGGAAAAATTTAGCCGGGTTTATATATGACCTAACCAAAAGGGTTTGCGACCCTATAAATTTTAATTATATATTCTAATTTAAAATATACATTTATCATTTAAATAAATCATCTAGGTTATAGAGCATTTGGTTTGATGAAGGAAAATTAGATTTTGGTCTCTTAAAGAAATAATACAATCCATGTATTTAGAATGAATATTGTGGCAATGAGGTCATGTTAATATTAGTATATATGGATGACATATTACTTATTATTAATAACATACCTATCATACAGTTAATTAATGGATGTCAAAATAAGGGATTCATTCTAAATTCCATGGGTGAAGATACATATATCTATGGAATCATGATCATTCATGAAATATCCAAATGATATATTTAACTATGAAAATCTACATAATGTAAAAATATATTATTGATATTTAGTATGGAAGAAAATGGGGGATCAATTCAAGTTTAACATTGTTAATATATCACCATGAAAATAGGTCATTGAACTCAATAGGAGAGAGAGAAAGAGATAGAGACTGAATAGGATATGAAACACACATATGATAGAATCTATTATGTATTATATTTTATCTATTAGGTATGATGATTCCTATTAGGCACATAAAATAATAATATGTCTAGATAATCCAATAGAATGTAATTGGAATAATAATTAGTCTATCATTACTTGACTAAGTTGGACTAATGATATGATATATGTATATAGAGAATACATGGAACTATTAATCAAATAATATAATGATATTAGTTTCCAAATTAATGAAAATGATTCGATATTGCACTAATTATATTTTATCATCCTCAATAGAGGAGGTTTTTTCTACAAGAGTTCAATGAAACATATTTTATTCTGATTCTACAATGGCGTACATGTATATTGGGTCTTTTTATGGAGACAATGATCCCTTTTTTAAAAATCATTTTCCAAGAAATTGAAGTGATGTATAAAAGTGAGGACTTTGTCACATTGTATTAAAATTATAATATAATGGTGTCCCTCACAATGGTGTCAAGGTGACATGAACAGATGAAGCACATAGTCCAATACTATATCATATTTATATATTTATCATAAAGGGTTGAATTTAATATGAGTAAAGGTTCCACAAATGAAATCATGGAGGAACCATTTTTTTATGTCTTATCTATAAAGAATCATGAACATAACGTGAGTTCTAGAAAACTATTTTTAGTAGTGGGTTCTAGGGAAAATTTGAGTCTATTGGAGTTGTTTCCATAGAAATAACATCATGGTTCTTTATGATTACACCAATTAATTTTTTTACTACTAAAATAAATTTCATACGACATCATGTTTAGATTTCTTCTAGATATATAATATGATAATTCCATTAATATACATTTCATACGTAAATGGATATAGTAGTTCCCCAATAGGATGAGAACATAGATGTGAAATTATATTAATCACAAAAATATATTAGATATAAAGACAATATCATTTTATGAGACACAAGTGTTATATGGTATCAGAGGTAAAGACTCCTCATACATTGAGATAATTTATCATGGTGTTTTCCCTTTTTAATTTTTTGTGAATAGATTTTAAAAGCATGACTGCCTATAATAAATAAACATTAATATTTGTTGTTAGATATTCCCATATATGACAAGTGTAATTATACATAGACATTAATATTATTATTAATGAATTTCATGAGTCATTTAGTTTGATTTATTTAGGAAAATTGTGATGAAATTTTCATTTATGAACGTAGGATATGAAAGTAATATCATGATTGGAATTGTGTTAATGAATAAAAAATAAGTTATTTTTCGATTTTTTTAATTAATTGAATATGATGTTTTATCCCCTATGAGGGGAATAAAACTACCCTATTATGTCCACGGACATGATTTTCTTTAACTTTGTTCATTTTTGAAACTTTATAGAAATATAAACCAATAATATAGGTTAATGAAACTAGTTTGAAACCTTCTTGATTAGTGATGTCATGATAAATAGATTATATTACACATTATACCTCTAAGTAGGTTACATGTTGATTTAAAATTAACTTATTTATGTATTATAGTATTGGAGTATTTTTAGATGTTAAGTTTGGAATTCGGGTAGTAATGACTAGTTCTTCTGAGAAAGTAGCCTTAAAGGTTCTACAGTAAGTATATTCAGAACATTAGTATAATTACATATATATTTATCTTCCAATATAAATATTATTTACACATGTAATTTAATAATGAATCATGTGAGTTTGATAAAAAAAATTCATTACCTAATTATTTGATAGAATATATATGTGATTTAAATATTTAGTAAATATTTATTCCATAGGTAATTAATTATTTAAATACATAAATATATAATAATTATTTAAATACATAAATATATAATAATTTTTTTTTATTGAAAAAGGTAAAAATATATATTTATCTTAATAGATGATTATTTAACATATATTTATTCACTGATTCAGGGAATATAATATTTATATATTAATTGTTTAAAAATAAATTGATATTTATTTAATTAAACAAATATAAACTAATAACGTCTTGATAAATGAAATGTTTGATGGGTGGACAATGTTAAATGGTATTATAATAAATTTCATATCAAATAAAATTGGAATCTAAATTAATTTATTAATCATGAAAATTAACATTCATTTTGTTTGTGAGTTTGACACAAGTCATGTAAATAATAATTATTACTTCATTGTTATTTCAATGACCGAATCAAGGATTGGATGAAAGAACAATGACCCATTTGTAATGTCCTATAAATTAAGATTAAATTTAATTTAATTATACGGAAAAATATAGAGAGCATACCCTTTGACGGCGCTTGATTCTGAGGCCAAGTGATATCGGAATTGAATTTTGAACTTTTTTTTTGTTAATTTAATTAAACATGTGAGTGGGGTTTTCAAAGTTTTAAACTGGTGATTGGATAAATAATATGAGGATACAATTGAACTCAGAACATTGAGATTCACCTATAATGTACTTAACATCGATCGAAAAGGGTCAGATGGAAAAGTTAATTTTTGGATTATTCGGACAAAAATAACATAAAAAGTTATTTAATTTATTTTTCCCAACTTTTCGGAGGTGGCATGATGGAACATCGGTGCGGTGAAAATACGGTGAAGAGTCCTATTAAAAAAATCTCATTAATGGCTCGAAGTAGTGTAGAGTAATGACACATTAAATAAAGAAAAACAAATGCGTTGTTTCATAAATGAAATAGTGTAATGACAAGACGAAAAAGTGTAACAGAAACGTTGTGACATGTTTTCTTTTTTATGGAATAACACGTTCTAGTAATGGGATCATATCTCTTCTTTCCTCATAAAAACATACGGTAATAGTTTTCTCCAATTTCAATTGACAAATGCCAGTGGATTGCTAACGACGTCAACACATCCTAAAGAATAGGACCCGAAAGTGGTGAATGCCAACAGAAAATAAATCCTCAAGGGTGGAGTGCTAAAACGATGAACTCAATTGAGGTAGGTGTTTTTTTATGTTACTCTATTCTTTATTCTAAATGAAGAATGCTGACCAACCCACAAAAATTTTGTTTCGTAGATCTCTCATTCATAGGGGTGGGTATTTTCTTTGTGATTTTGCACTTGAATTATTTTAAAATTTTTGATATAACTTCAAATATTTATCCCATGCTTCTAAACCTCTTACACAGAGGGAAAAAGATGAAAAAAACGAGGCATGAGACCCTCTACCATGGGTGTTTTTCTCATTCTACATGGACTCATAATTGAAATGGAATCAAGGAGGATTTGAGGCCATCGTAGATAATATGACCTCACCCGAAGGTCGTGGACACAATCGGTGTGAAGAACATACCACCGGAGTAGACCTGGTGGTCCATATAAGAACATGTAAGCACGTTGTTACCAACACCGACCAACGGTGGGTGGAGGTTTACCATGAAGGCATGCCGTAAGAAGTTTCAGGGCCAGCTCAGGCCGCGGTAGTGTGGTAGGATCCATCGGACTCCATGTCGGCGGCTGGCGGCAGACATACGTGGCCACCTGGCCTCATCGGAGGCTTCACGGATGCGACATCACGTTGCCTTTCATGGTGCAAGGTTGTGGTCAATCAAACCTGAAAAAATAGGTGGTCGTGGGAAAAAACTACAGGGAAGGGGGTGGATGTGGGTTCCAGCTACATCCTGAATAGGTAAGATCAAGTTGGACTATGGCGGACTGGGCATAGTGTAGGCCTCACCGTCGGCCAAACCTGCGGCCAGTGGGCCAGACCCGCCCCATCGGGTTAGGCCGGACACATTTTGGGTCCATTCTTGGTCATGTTAATGGACCCAGATCGGGTCATGTTAGCCTGATCAGGTCGTACCAGACATGGACCCAACTGTCCCTATTTCAGAAAAATGCCTATATCATTCAATGTAGGTGTCTGATTGACAAGATGTTCATGGCATAGGTACCCTTGGGACAAGGAAGTTAATTTTGGCTTACTATAAGAAGGATATCAGGATATTTAATACATGATGAGTGGATTGAGGAGATATTCTCCTAGAATTAATTCCAGTATTTGTGTTATCCTATAGCTGAGACCTGAAGACTACTGACAAGAAACCCTATGTGGATTATCTACGATGGCCTAGTTGGAAGTTGATTTTTGTGACCTAGGAGTCCCATGGTGGGGAGAGACTCTATGTGACCCGATAGACCCATAGTACTTGATAGGATGAGTACCTCATTATGATGGCCAAGGTGGGAAGCTGCTCTGTGTGATCGGACATTCTCATGGATGGGAGCAACATTGTGTAACTGAGCATGCCCCTAGTACTCATCCGGTATGAGTACCACAATAGTCCAAGGATAAGAGGAAGAGGTTTCGTTTGACCCTATAGGCCCACAGTGGGTAGTGTCACTGTGTGACCTGGCTTATCAACTGTACTTATTGGGGAGATGAACGCCAACAGGCCGGGGTGTTCAATGATTCGACTAATGGTCTTACATTCTTACTATCTATTATACCTGGCATGAGTTTTCTTCCATCATAATATTTTTTTTTGTGATCACGCATCTTGGTTTTCTTTTGTATTTATTATTCATCTTTCCTTGTTGGTTTTTGGTCCCTACTATGTATTTTGTTACTCACCCCTACATGCACTATTCCAACACATGTTGTGTCTTTTCTAGAATCCCAATGACTTGGAGGAGGACTTGGTGTCCTAAGACTAGGTGGTGACATGTGATATTTGGTTGGTAGGAGGTGCTTATATAGCTTCCAGCAGCTACTCTATACTTACACATCATGTGGGTTATTCAGCAGATGGGTTTCCATCAATCTTGTACTTTAATTTTTTTTGCAGTTTTCTTTTGATGGCTTTGTATTCTAGCCCATTTACATTCAGATGTACCTTTATACTCAATGGAAGTTTTGTAGAATTTGTGTTCACTTTTTTATTTTTCTCTATGTGTTGATGTATGTGTTCATGTATATAAACCCTTGAAAATGCCTCACACTTTGAGGTTTAACCCTTTTCTATTAGTCCTCATCTTCTAGACATTGGGAGGTGGGCATGGGGGAATCATGGAATGGGCCCCCGGGGACGGTTCGTGAAAAATTAGTATCAAAGTTTGTCGGTTCTACCTCAAAAACTGGGAGTCTATGTTTTTTTTGCGAAAAACATTTAAATGTTTCGAGTTCGACATAAAGATTCAGGGATTCCAATGTTGGTGTGGAGGCTAACGTATCCATACACTAGGACCCTGAAATCTGCTTTTTGTATCTATACATAAAAACACAGGTTACATGCATCATCTAAGAATTGTATGTTTACTCATGTTATTCATGATTTAGAGTCATAACACTAGGTATAATCTATTAACTGTAGTACATCGTCATCTGTATCAGGATGTCTCCACGCAGACAACCATCTAGGATTCTAACACGTGGTCTTGAAGAATTCTCTCCTATAGATGAGGTGTCGGATCAGTGACCAGTTATAGAGATTTCCATGCTAAGGGGTGACCCAACGTTAGCTCCCCTCATTGATCGAAAGTGAATACATGTATTACATGTAGAGGACTCACGCAATCTCAGTGCCTTTCATGAGTTCCATAGACATAGAGCTCCCAGGTTCAGGGGAGAGATAGATCCTCAGGTCCGTAAGGACTGGCTGAAAAGGGTGACACAGGTCCTATGCATCATGTGGACACCACATGATCAGATGATGATCATAGTCATGATCCTTCTTTAGGGCTTAGTAGGGATATTGTGGTGTTTTATAATTCAGACTCAGGATGAGGTTTCCCTCTCATGGGATGACATTGAGAAAATTTTCTAGGAAGAGTTCTTCCGTACGACCTTGCGATCAGTGTGCATACAAAAGTTGCTTCACCTATCGTATGGAATCATGTCAATTGTTTAGTACTCTATGAGGTTTACAGACCTCTCCTGTTACTCTTCGAATATAGTATGAGACCCTTTCTTCCGATCTCACATCATTGATTAGGGACTCTGATGGAAGATCATGGCATCGATTATTTCCCTCAATATCCCCACACAGTCTAGAGTGAATGAATGAGACCTTCTTTTGGAGAGGTTCCTGGAAGAGTAGGGACTAAAAACTAGAGCCGAAAATAGAATCCTTGGGGTAGAGACATCAATGTTGGGAAACTGGAAGAAAACGTTGGGACTAAAGTGGGTAAAATATTTTTGGGGATGACCCCAAAACAAAGGATTGGTGGTGAGATGCCACCAAGTCGTTGAGGGTTAGCAGAGGATCTGGGAGTTCTACTCGTGCGGCAGGCAGGGACACATGGCTCATGACTACTCGACCTTCTACACAGGTGATCAAAAGAAGGTCGAGGGACCTACGAGGAAGAGGTAGAGGTTTGAGTGAGGAGGTTAGTATAGTGGTAGAAATTTAAGAAGAACATGCCGAGCAGTAGGTAGTGGAATACTGTTCAAGGTACTACTGCCACAACCCCATGGTGGCCCACCCTGAACTCATAAAGCATGTGAACATGGGTGTGAAAAACATCAGGCAGTACAGTCACATGACCACGACACTCCACAGATGATTAGTGGGATGATCTATGTCTTCTCCACCTTAACTACAGTTCTTATAGACATAAATTATAGTAGCTATTTTCCTTCCATGGACCTTGTTCAAGGGTTGTGTATTCTAGTGGTGTTTTTGGATTGATCCTTACGATTAGATACTCCTATATGAGGGGATTCGACGAGTACATAATACTGTCAAGAGTGTGAGATTAGTCATGGAGGAGGGATATTCAGCACAGATCTATTAGTAGTGGCATCGAGGCCTTATTATGTCATATTTGAAATGGACTAGTTATCCACAATTCATGCTCAAATACACTGTACTAGGCGTATGGTATGGTGTGTCCATAAAAATGGAACAAGGTTTTCCTTCACCGGTGGGAAGGGAACTCTTGCAATAAATGATAGACTTTATCGGTGAAGGGTGCAGCCGATCATGCACCAATTTACTAGCCTCAACCTCTGTTCAGTGGAAGAGATGAGTCCTTGATTTCCAGTAGTGGTGGATAAGTATGAGGATATTTTTCTTGGGTATATACTGAGATTACCTCCTCACCGGGTGGTAGACTTCGACATAGACTTGTACCCCAAGATGGCACTAATATGCACATTGTAATATCAGATGGATCCTATAGAGCATTGTGAATTGAGGGTACTGTTGATGGAATTACAAGAGAAGGGATTCATGAAGACCAGAATTTCACCATGGGTAGCCCAAGTTTAGTTTTCCATGAAGATAGATGAGTGCTTGAGGTTTTGCGTGGTCTTATGGTTCCTGAACCAGGTGATCCTGAAGAACATATATCCACTACCAGGAATTGATGACCTCTTTGACAAGATGAAGGGAGTGAGGTGGTTCTCAAAGATAAACCTTAGGTCAGGCTATCACCAGCTTTGGGTATGGGACGAGGACATTTTGATGAAGGATTTTAGATTCCGGTATGGCCACTATGTGTTTTTGGTGATTCATTTCAGCATTACTAATTCCCCAAAAGAGTTTATGGGATGAGTTAACATGTTATTCTTGCCTTACCTTTACTGTTTCATTGTAGTATTATTTGATGACATCTTGGTGTACTCAGCATCAGAAGAGGAGTACAATACACACATTTTGATAGTCCCAGATACATTCTGAGAGAACTAGATTTACGGTAAACACTCAATGTGCTAGTTCTGGATTTAGGATGTCCACATTCTGGTACATGTCATCTCGGAGGATAGAGTTGTAGCGGATCCGGAAAAGATAGAGATTGTTCTGGCTTGGGAGCCACCTAGGAGTTTTGTTGTGGAGTGATGTGTATTGGGGTTGGCTACATACAATCAAAGGATTGTTCCCAAATTTTATAGAGTATCAGCACCTTTATCATCCTTCACATGGAAGGTACAGTCTTTCATGTGGGCAGAGAAGTGTCTGCAGAGTTTCCAAGAGATGAGGAGGAGACTAACATGTTATCTTATCTTGAGACTACCTAAGGATGGAATTGCGTATGTAGTTTTATGTGATGCATCAGGGACCAAACTAGGTTGTGTCCTGATATAGGAGTGATAGGTGATTACTTATGGAACAGGATAGTTGAGGTAGAAATAATAGAACTACCAGACCCATGACCTAGAGTTAGCAGTAGTGATATTTTCATTAAAAATGTTTCAGCACTACTTGATAGTTGAATGATTTACAGTATACTCTGACCACAAGAGTCATAGATATATCTTCTTTCAGAAGGACCTGAAAATGAGATAGCGGTGACAGATTGAGTTTATACATGACAATGACTTTGAGATAGTCTGTACTTATGGGAAGGGGAACGTGGTGGAATTCACGCTTAGTAGGAGGTCTGGTTTGCATCTAGAGAGTGAGGTGACATAGTAGTTAGTCGGGATACAGATATCCTTTATAAATGATGATGGTACAACTTAACTTTAATAAATTATTTTCACTCCTCCACTCGTATAGAGAGTCATAGAGGAACAACATGTGAATGTGTACTACATGGTCTGACGTGCTCATTTATCCTTAGGATAGGCACCTGATGGATTTTCGATTGGTTGAGAGAACATCATCCTTTTCAAAGGGTGAACAGTAGTACATGTAGAATTTTGAAATGATATTTTTTTGTGGTTCTATACATACCACTCAGAGATACAACCCGGAGTTCTTAAGTTGTAAAATGATCTCTGACATTAGTACTGGTGACCAGGGATAATGAAATCAGTGGCTGATTTCTTTTCACGATGCCCCACTTGTTAGCAAGTGAAGGATGTGAATTAGGATCCAGCAAGATTGGCCCATCCACATGAGGTACTAGGGTGGAAATGGGATGGTATCTCAATAAATTTCATGATAGTATTACACACACATCCAAGGTCCACAATAATATCTTTGTGGTTGTTGACCGACTCACTAAGACGTATCACTTCTTACCCATCTAGAAATAGGGATCTTTATATGTATTATCACACCTCTACATCAAGGATATAGTGTGGCTACACGTGGGGCATTCAAAAATTATCGCAAATCATGATGTTCTCTTTACATACCAGTTGTAGAAGTGATTGTAGGAGGCATTTGGAACTCACTTGCAATTGAGCACTGTCTTTCACCCTCATATATATGGTCAGACCGAGCATGCCATTTAAACCCTAGAGGACATGCTTCATTCATGAATCCTTGATTTTGGTTGTAGTTGGGAGGACCACCTTCCACTAGTTAGTTTTTCATTCAAAAAAAGATATCAATCCACCATTGGTATGACACCATTTGAGGCCTTGTATCAACGACCATGTAGAATAGCTTTATACTGGAAAGACCATAGAGAGTCATCATTCATGGGTTCTGAGTTGGTTTAGGATACCACTAAGAAGGTACTGATCATCCAGGCATGGATGAGGACTACACAGATCATGCATAAATCTAATGTTGATAGAAGGAAATGGCCATCAGAGTTCGAAGAGGTATTCCATGTTTTCCTACTAGTCTAACCCAAATAGGGATTGCAGAGAATTCGATGGGTGTACATGTTGTCACAAATTTTCATCAAAACATTCCAGATTCATAGAAAATTTGGAGAGGTGGCATATAACCTAGATCCCCCCCCCCCACCCACAGATGCACCAGGTGAATGATGTTTTCCATTTGTCACAGTTGAGGAGGTACACGCATGATCCATTGCACGTCATCAACTGGGGAGAGTTGGACATAGGTGATGTGGAGACATTTTCGGAGTTTCTGGTAGAGATAAAAGATTGACCGGATGGGGTCCTTCATGGATGGTCAATTCCACTAGTGCATGTTTGTTGTTAACAAAAGAATCTCTTGGAGATAAATGGAATCGGGAGGCACCAATTCGTCCTTAGTACCCCCATTTTTTTGTTTATCCTTGTTTTGTCTTAGGAGGGTGTGAATCCCAAAAAGGGTGGAGTAATGTAATGTCCCATATATTCCATGTAATATTTTTAATTATACAGTATTATTTCAAGACCTAACACTATGAAGGCCCTTAATTCCATGGCCCAGTGATATTAGAATAGAATTTTGAACTTTTTTAGTTCATTTAAGTAAACATTCAAGAATGTTTTTATAAATTGTAAATTGGTCCTCGAATCAAAAATCTTAGGGCATCGTTGAACTCAAAAAATCATGATTCACCTAAAATGGACCTAACGTTGACTGACATGGGTCGACTAGAAAATTTGATATTTTTAATTTTTAGTGAAAAATATAATAACATAAAAGTTTATTTTTTTCCAACCATTGCATGGTGGCATGGCAGCACAGCAGAGGAGCAAAAAAGCGGCGATGAGTAGAATTAAATAAATAAAATCAATGGATTTAAAATTTTCATCATAAAAATGCATTAAATATAGCGTAACAGATACAATGTTTTATAAATGAAACTATGTAAAAACGTGATGACGTAGTGTAACAGAATCATTGTGACATGTTTTTCCTTTTTATGGAATAATACAATGGATAAAAAGGTTCAAATCGCGGCTTTCCCATGACGAAACTACAACAATATTTCCCTCCAAAAACGAATTATAGACACCAAAAGATAAAAAACAATGTTGAAACATATTAAAGAATGATACCGAAAGGCAAAAAACGTCAACGGGACATAAATCCTCATAGGTAGAGCACTTAATCTACAAACCCAATCGAGGTAGAGGTTTCTTATTGTTTTATGTTTTTTATATCTCTATCCTATATGAAAAACACAAATCATCCCAGGAATAGGTTGATCCTTGGATCACTCATTCATAATGGAGGGTATATCTCATAGGGTTTTGTACCGAAATTATTAGGTTAATTGTGATAGAACATCAAACCGTTATCCCATGTCTCTAAACCTATAAAGCGGAGGGAATGGAATGACCTAAACAAGGATCAAGCACCTCCGACTTGTGAATTATTTTGAGTTATTCATATATGTATCTTTGAAATGAAGATTAAGAAGATTATATGTCATCGTAGAGAAGACGACATACCTCGAAGGACATAGGCTCAAAAAACAAGAAGAACGGACCTGGTGATCCACAGAAGAACCCGTTGGCAGTCGCCAGTAGTAGCCCATGGCATCGTCCACGAGAAAGTAGTGGCACACCATGATATCATTCTATAAAAAACACCAGGTCCATCTCGGGTTATGATGGGGCGGTAGGAGTGATCGGCATCCATGCCCACAACTAGAGGTGGACGGACGCGGGCACTCTTCCATGTTGGAGGCACCTTGGATGGGTCACCACACTGCATCCCATGCGGTCGGATAGTGGTCAATAAACCACAGTAAAGGAGTTGGCCCCACAGATGATGCATGGGGTACGGGGTGGATGTGGCTTCAAGCCACATCCTGGCCAGGTAAGAGCCGATTCACCTATGGAAAACCAGGCAGGGTAGTGTTCACCCAATCAAGACAGACCCGCCCCAGTGGGCTAGAACCAGGCCAGGCCCAATTCGGGTCGTGTCAATAGACGAAGGTCTTGTTGGTCTTTCTAGGTTGGATAGGACTCTGACCCAACCAACCCCTTTTTGAAAAAACGCCAATATCATTCAACCCGTACATTCGATAGATGAGCCGTTTGTTGTGTTGGAACACATGAGACATGGCAGTTGTTTTGGAGAACTCTAATGAGGATTTCATACAAGTTGAAATATGGATAATGGCTTGAGGAGCGATTCTCCTAGAATTAAGTGCACTGCATGAGGATTTCCTTTGGGTGACTGGGAACTAAATACTTCTGACAAGAAACCATGTATGGATCAGCTATAATGGCCCACTAGGAAGAAACTCTATGTGACTCAGTAGGCCCATGGAGGGGAGAATATCTTTATGACCTAGAAGACCCATGTTACATGAGAATAGGAGCACCTTAGTATGGTGACCATGGTGGGAAGCGACTTTGTGTGACCCGACATGCACACAGTGGGGGGAGACATTGTGTGACCAAGCATACCAACGGTACTCATCAGGGATGAGTACAACATCATTAAAAATTTAAGGGGAAGTGGCATTATACGACTCGGTTGTCCCAGATTAGGGATAGGCTTTGTGTGACTCCGGATACCCATGGTGCAAATTGAGGGGGGAGTACGCCAATAGCCTATGGTGTTCAATGATATGGCTGGTGGTATCACTTTCCAACTCTAGATTATATCTGTTGTGAGATGTATTACCTCATGATCATGTTACATGATCATGCTTCATGGTTTTATATGGAATTTCTTTGTGGTCTTTCCCTGTTGTTTTGGGGTCCCTACTGAGTATTTCATAAATCACCCCTGTAAGTGCATTTCCCACATGTGTTTTTCTGGTACAGAAGACTGATGACTTGGCGAAGGGCTTCGTAGGCCAGGACCAGGTGGTGCCCTGTGATATTAGGTAGGAATGATGTTCTTCTATGTCTTCCAGCAGCTACTCTATACTTACCCATCAGGTGGGGTTTTTAGTGGATGGATTTTCACTAATCTTGTACATCCATTTTCTGCAGTTTTCATTAGTTGGGATTGTATTCTGTCCCATTTACAATCAGACGTACCTACAAACTCAGTGGTTGTTTAGTTGAATTCATGATCTCTTTTCTAGTTTTATTGGATTGTTGTTGTAGGGGCACGTGTATAGGTACACCATAAAATTCCTCCTACTTCCAGGTTGAAGCCTTCGACACTAGTCTCTAAACCCTAGCCTTCATGAGGCAGGCCTGGGGGAGTCATGGCATGGGCCCTTGAGGATGGGTCATTACACAATTAATATTTATTAACTTCAATCCCTATCAATATTCAATCCAGACAGATATTTTCCCAATATAGGAGACATAATCATTCAGTGTGGCATACAAATTTTACCAAGAATTCACTCAAGCCATAGAAATCTATCATCTAGGTCCCTATGAAGTAAAACAAATTCTCACTCACATAGTAGTGAAAATTCCTCTCCTCATGACTGATTTTGATATTGGCAACATCAATCCCCAAAAGAATTAGAAGCATCTATGATATAAACCTTAGGTTTCTATGATAATTATAGGAGATTCAAAAACATATTTAATCACTGCTAAAAAGAATTTACATTTTTTTACTAATACAAAAATTATATTACAATAGGTATTTTTCTGATCAATGACTATGATGATGAAATTCAATGATATGTATTTATTAAATGAATTAAATTATTTACAAACTATAAGTGAAAAGTACCATCTACATGGTTATTGGGTTTTTCTAAATCGATATCATATTAATTATATTGGTCAAGAAAAATTATCATCATGTACATCATGTATTATTAAAAAATATGAAATGATCATGGTTCATCTGAAAATCTTGTTACAAAAATGTCGTTTCTCTTCTGCTTTCCTCTCTACATGGCCCTGAATTGATTCGGTATAATAAATTCCCTAATTCCTATCACTAGAAGAATAATTGATCATTTTATCGAGTAAACATTTTTTTCACCACGGATCAAATAGAATTGTTCCTCTTATAACTAAAATCATTTTATAATGGTTTATAAGGATGATGTTGATTGTAATGTATCCCAAAAATATTATGATAATTAATGAATTCACGGTTATATTACTCCCCACCTCAATCATAGTGTAATTTATTTATATTCATATCAATATTATTATCTACCAAATTATTTTATTTCTTTAATTTCATTACAAAATTTTACTTATTCCACATAAGGAAGATATATCCATATCTTATTATATCATTAGTAAAAGTTTGTATATATTTTTATCCATCTCTAATCTCTATTGTAACATGTCCTCACAGATTTATAAGAACTAATTCTAGAATCCATGTAGATTTCATTCTCAATTTACTGAAATATTTTTTTCCCATTTTTCCTTATAGATAAGAATGTCATATATTTACGAGGTTCAACTAAAAACAAATCAAAATACCCTTCTTGGAATAATTTTTTAAAACACATCTAGTTTATATGATAATTTTGATAATGCCAAAACTTGGTGTGATGTGATTCATGTGAACAATATTAATTATCTATTTTCAAAACATGATGGTGATATTATAGTATATAATGAATAATATTAATATGTGAAACAATATTTCATATTCTATTTTTATAAAAATTAAATTATTCTTTTAAACATGAAAAATAAAACCATTCATGTATAAAATGTGCAATAAAATGATGTATTTTATAAAAATTTAAGAAAAATAAGAAATATTAAAATATAAAATCATTCTAGTTAGAAAGATGGGTTGGTAGTCTTCTATAAATAGAAAATTTCGAATTAGTCCATTAGAATCATGAAAACTCACCACACCATTATCGATATTTTAGAATATACAGGTTTTCTATATTGCGTTTCGAATATGATATCCTATAGATATATAGAATATGTATTTTTTATAAATTAAATAATTTCACTCGATAATGAACATACATGATATTGTATCCTAACTTCATTAAATGACTTTTACTTCACTTTAGGATTAAAAATATAACAGTGATACACTCCATGATCTAAAGGATTTGTATCTTAGAAAAAGAAGGTGCATACATCAATTGTACAAAACCGAAATTAAACATTATTTAAATTTTTATTCCTCACCATTTTATGTCTCTCATGATCTCTTATGTACATGTAGACACCGATGGATATACATTAAAGAAATGACTCAGTTATAAGTTCAGTAAAGGGTGGAATATGTAAAAAACCAATAGTAAATTGGTGGGAATAATAAACATCATCATGTCATCAACATAATATCATCATAAAAATATATTGAGTTAATTATTTGAAAAATGCATCGAATTTGGGATATGAATATAAATGAAACATCATGTCAAAATGGTCCAATACAACACCTAGTTGTGAAAAATTCTAGTATCATGTTCACGCATAATAACCATGCATAATTCTTAAAATCCTCATTGTGAACAAAGAAAGAATCATTTTCATAAATAATTAAAATAATATCATGAGATACAAAACATTAACCAATAAATTGGATGAATATATACTTTTGTTCCCACTTTTCACATTATAAATTTTCATAACCATTCATTCCACATAGAATATATAAAATTTGTAGTTAGGAAATATCCCATGGAATGGAAAGAGTTTCCTAATGATTTAATAATGGATAATATCATGAAAAAACATTGTAATTTTTTAATGAATAATGGAAAATACATTTGGAATAAACACCATATTTCTCAATAAATGAAGAAACTACTAAATATTAGTCAAAGAAGTGTTTTGGAATGAAAATTATTTTTGAAAAATAATTGTATTTTGCTTAAAAATCAGTTCACAAAAAATGAAAAACATGTACATACCAAAAAATTTGAATAATAATAAATTGATATTGATGGAATATTTGGGAAATATCTATATTGAAAATGATGATAAATATGGATAAACTAAACAAAATAAATTAGGTAAAAGAACCCCATTACCTTAAACCCTAGTTAATTTCTTCTCTTTTATTCCTTCTAAATTATAAAACTAGTCTTATTTAAAAATTGAACCCAAATAGAATTACTATCATTTTTTACTAATTTAAAAATTAATTTAATTAGATTATATATCTTAATTACCTTAGTTAAATTGAAATCAATTTGTTATTAGGTTTTCCTAAAATATTATATGTTTTCTTTGATTTGGAAATATTTTTAAAAGGTCATTTATACATTGTTAGAAATAATTACAGAATAACAAAATAAAAATATTAAAATATTTATTTAGAATAATTAATATATTATTACCATCCATAGTGTTGGTGATAAATAAATAACTTGGAAACAACCACGTTGGTTGTTAAGTAGCTGTTATATCAAATATTGCACAAAGGAGTATAAAGAGAGGTATAAAATATTGAAACACTAAAAATTTAT
The DNA here is from genome assembly GCA_963277665.1 of Viscum album. Classification (NCBI taxonomy): domain Eukaryota; kingdom Viridiplantae; phylum Streptophyta; class Magnoliopsida; order Santalales; family Viscaceae; genus Viscum; species Viscum album. The sequence goes on along the minus strand of OY728166.1, from coordinate 31,045,607 downwards.
TATTTACTGTTGGTTAAAAACATTAATATAATTTTAACATAATTTTTAATTAATATTAGAATATTTTCTTAATGTAATAAATAAAAAATTTAATAGATGAGGAAAATGATAGAATAGTTCCTAAAAACATTCTCTTTTCTCGATGTTTGTTCTCTTGTACAACACTAAAATTACATAAAGATTAGAGTTGGTTTACTATAGAATTCTAATTATTGAATACATGGGTAAAATATATATGATATTGGTAGATACTGGTTTTTTTATATGTGGAGGAGTGGGTTTTCAAGGGGGAGAGGGGTTATTTGTACTTGAGGAGAGGGGACCTTTTGAGTTAAAATATTGAATAAAAAATTATATGCAAGGTCAAACATGTAATAGTGATATTTTGTACATAATGAATATAAATTAAATTAAATTAAATTATTACCGAACATTTACACTATATATTATAAAAATTTGATAGTTAATTTAAAAAGGAATGTGGTCAAATGAGAAATTATTTTCTAAAAGTAATACTTTTGAATTTAGACATTGGAAAATAATTTATAGTTTTGGAAATCATTTTTAAAGTATTTTAATTACTCATTACTCAAATTCAATATTTTTTTATTAATACTCATGTTCTAAAAATTATAAAATCTTAATTTACTCACGAATAATTTAATTCTAGATACACTAGTTACTAAAAAAATTATACTTTTACTATTCAGCCAAAAATTGATGTATTTTAAAAAATTTCCATGGAATAACACATGGAAAATATTTTCATACTGATTTAAAAACTAGAATTCATTTTTTCAAAATATATTTTTACTATTTTTTATTTTAATATTTAATTTTATGATTATTATTTTTATGAAATTACATGAAATATTTTTTATTTAAAATATAATTTTGTTTTATTTGAGTTTTTAATCTAGATATTTGTTTTAGAAAATTATAATACACTATTTACTTAAATTACTCATGAGAAATAATATTAATACTACATTTTACTATTTTGTTGTAAAATTACAATTCCAACAGTCATGTTACTATTTACCATGGCCAGGTAAATATTTATAGTGGCTGTGTTACTATTCCAATGGTAAAATTACTATTCCAATGTGGACATTATCTCCTATAAATACTACATAATCCCTTCCTTCATAATTCACCTCAATTGTCCTCAGTGTTATATATTTCCAGTTATTAGAAATTATTTTTATTTACAAATATTTTTTTATATCAATAGTGTAGTTCGTGGGTGTAGTGATTCAAGATGATTGGGTTTATCTAAAAAATACCATTATAATTTTTCTATTTTATATTTTTTCCACATGTAATATTTTAAATTTTAATGGGATTAATTTATATCAAATAAAATTATTTTCTTTAATGATATATATTTTTATTGGTTTCTCTATGTCTTGTATGTAAATAAAATTGTATATTATAATGTAATAAAAATTTATTCCATGAATGAAATATCAAATAGGTTGTTACATTATTAACCCATTTATAAATGTATTCCCTTAAATTTTAAATCATATTCTCAATAGATAATAGGTTAGGAAACATCTATTTCATTTATTTCTTATGGTTCCCATATCACCTCTTCATATTTACTGTTACACCATAACACATTGACATTTTGAGAAATATTTTTGTGAAAAACATTCTAAAAATTGTCCAATTTCAACATAAGATGCTCTTAATAGGTTGTTTCATCTTCATAATGTATCATACCCATATATTTTATATATGGGGGGATTCAGTTTGTACATACTCTGTAGATATACATGGAACACATCATGAACATTATCCATTTTTTGGCAAAAATTTAATATAATAGGCAAATTTATTATGTGATATAGGACCTCCAAGGAGGTACTATAACAAAGGGTAATCATCAATTTCATTCCATTCCACATGAATCTCTTCAATGGGGATATTCAAAGCAATAATTTATATCCAAATTTGAACTCAATGTCTCTTTTATAGTTTTTAGAATAAATATTTTTTAGACATTAAGAATATTCTATATGTTTTTTGATGGATTGAACAGTCTAAGCCATCTATAATAAATGATCATTTCCAAGTTTATATTTTTCACTAATTATATCCTAACAAGTTGGTGTTATAATTTTATTCTCATATATTTCATTATATAGATCCATTTGAAGACATGATTTAAAGCTATTGTTGTATAAGAACTCAACTAATGGGAGATGTTCATCCCATCCCCATATAAATTATTTTTTAGAGGATCTCATCATGTCCTCTATTTTAATAATAGTCCTTTAAAAATGTCCATCATGTTTGGGGTGATTTCCCATGGAAAAAAATCAATTCAATGTTCATATCATTATGAATAATTCTACATAAGTTAAAAGTGAAACTTGGATACTAAGAAGAGTGGATCTAGAGTGGTCCCCAATGTTTCCTCACCACATCCTTCATATATATCTTCTCATGTTTTTCCAGTGATAAATCTTTCCAAAAATAGATGAAGTGTAATGTATTGATGAGTTGATCAACCATAACCCTCATAGCCTTATTTCCTTTAGAAGTATTTAAGATACAAATGAAAAAGTATAGGGTGAATTTCTCCCATTTCCAAATAGGTATAGGAAATTGTTTCATCATCCCAATGTACATATGTCTCTCTTATTTAACTTGATGACATATTATTCACTTTTAGGTGTAATCAATGATCATCACCTTTATGGTGTTTCATATGATGTTCTATTAATGATCAAGGAATATCATCGTTCTTCTAGAAAGTATTAAAATATATGATCTATATATTGAGTAAATAAGGTTTCATTATGACATTTCTATTCCTCTGTGTCTTTAAAATCACAAACACATTATCTCAAGTAAAATTATCTTTCTCTAAGTATTAATTTCTAAGAATAAATTGTTATCTCTATGGATAATTTCCTTTCTTACCTGGGTTTTCATAAAATTAGTTTATGTCCTCTAAAAACCATGTTTATTTATTACTAAGAAAAAAATATGAATCCTTACTTAAATACTTATAATCATATAGTTCCATGAATATAGAGTCTCTTTATTTTCGGACTCTTGAGTCTCGGAAATTAAGATTCTAAATTCTTTGAAATTTAGATTCAGAATTATCTAAAATTAATATACTGAATTCTCTAAAATTATGATTCCGAATTATATGAAATTCAGATTCTAAATTCTCTGAAATTAAGATTCCGAATTCTATGAAATTTAGATTCATATTTCTCATAATTTCTGACTCTGAATTCCATATAAAAATCTCCAAATTCCTCAGATCTTATACTCCTAATTCCTCAAAATTCTGACTCTAATTTCCATTTAGATTCTTAATTCATCAGAAATCAGACTCATAATTCCTCAGAAATCTGACTCCAAATTCTTTAGAGTTCATACCCATGATTTTTTATAATTCAGACACTGAATTCTTTGAAAAACTGTATCGAAATATCCATATTTATAGAATATGATAGTTTATATATCTATACTATAGAATCTATTTTTCCGTAGATTCTAGTTTTTATGATTTACTTATGCTACTTCATTTTCCTTACACATATTTTTCTTATATAAAAGGGTGTCATAAAATTTGTTTCTAACTAACTTTTGTTTGAGTGATATATGTATAGAACTCTACGAGATTCCTGAAAAAATAAGACCATTGGAGGATGGAACTGACCATTGATGTTCTTCCTATAAATACGAGCTCATTCAAATGAGCTCAGTGTCGATATATGAAAAAGATATTACATGTTGGGATTCTGTAAAGTGATTTCTAGGGAGATAAGCCCTCCTACATCTTGTGTTTTGTGAACACCTTATACAACCATGAAAATCTTGTTTAGATTTCTTTTTTTGACTTGGATTGTTGTTGAGTACAATCAAGGACTTATAGAGATAGGAAGATAGAGGTTCCACCTACCTTAATGTTCAAGGACTTCTTAATATAGGAAGAAAGAGGGGCTGACTACCTTAAAATTTGAGGTCTTGTAGGGATAGCATTTTAGATTATGATATTACTATCAAGGGATTACCCTAGTGTGGGTCAGACCGACATTCATTGAACTATAAATCAATAGGCCTTTATCAAAGTATGTTAGATACACTATACTTTAGGTTAAAATATTTTCTACATGTTACATGTTTTTGTTTCATGTTTTATATCCGCTATATTTTGTTAAAGAAATATTGAATATCATTTTTATACTTTTTGGAGTTTTTACTTACTCTTATAATTAATATTCTATACGATTTAAGGTAGAATATTTCTTGATGAAAATTTTTACTAAGTTTATTTTCAGGATTTATTTTTCCAAACCATAAGAATGTTTGTTTTATAGTTAATAACTAAAATATCATTTTTTTAATTTACATTTTTTAACTTTGTTAAACACAGTTTTCCTTAAAGATAAAATCAAAAGTTTTTAAACATACAATTAACCCCTCTCTTGTAATTGAGCATCTAAATTCACTATTTCAATCAAACAAATTGTATTAGAGGAGGTCTCTGAAGTACATATAATTACATGTATGTTTTTTTCACAATTTTTCATTGTTCATAATTCCTCCTCCTTAGCTTTCCTTATTCATGTTTTTCTTAATTATTTTTATCATTGTTTATAAAAATTTTCTATTAACATGTATTATGGAAAAGTAATTTATTATAGAATGAAAGGTATGAATGTTAGTTCCATTGATAACCTTAATCCAACCAGGCCACTAATTTATTATTATAATGATTATGAATACTGGAGAGATAGAATGAAGTCTTTTGTTATTAACAATGTAGTTGACAATTTTTTTTATTTTCACTAGAGACTACAATATTTCAGACAAAGATGTTAGAACATTCACCCATCAAGAGAAACGAGAATATTAACTAAATTAAAATGTTCGAAATAGTTTTTGGTGTTATATGAAGATGAATATATATAGTCATATATCTTCTTGTGAAACTTCCAACTACATTTAGGAGAAAATAGAAGATACACATTTTGGAACTTCTAATGCGATAGAAACTAGAAGAGATATGTTGAGAGATGAATATCATGGATTCTTAATTTTCTATGGAGGACCTGACTGAAAAGTAACGAAAGATTTATTATAATTGTCAACAGTATTAAATCTGTGGGAGAGAAAGGTCTTGATGTTTATTTTATTGTTGTAAAAATAATTGAAATCATGCCCAATAAGTACGAATCAAAAAGAACATCTATTGATGTAAAAAAAGTATCTAACATTACACTTTTTGAGTTATTTGGAACTTTTCATTAGTATGAAAACAAAATGAAGAGAGACATTGATTTCCACCCAAAAAAAAGAATAGTAATGGAGGCGTATCCTTAACTACTACATCAAAATCTAAGAATCGTGGAAAGGTAACTAGATCTAATGTTGAGAAATATGTTTTTTTATCAGAATCAATGGACCATGATAATTCTTAGAATTAATTAGCCAATCTATCTAAAAGGATGAACAAAGTTGTGGGAAAGAATTATTTTTAGTAAAAATATAACATAAAGGTATAAAAGACAAGAAATATTCTGAAGTAACTGGTTATGAATATAAATAGGCTGGATAAATCATACCTGATTATCATATGCTTAAGAGAAATGACTGGAAGGAAAATCATTTTAAGAGAAATAGAATGAATTATTACAAATATAAGTCTATGAAATTCATGAATGAAAATAAACCCTAGTGTTCCAGTGGTGGAGGCACTTTAGATTATGAATTTGTTTCTCAAAATAATATTGGTCTTATATCCAGACTACATATTGAAAACATTTCTTATTGCTATGGTACACAACGTTGAATCCTTAACCAAAATTTCATTAAATGGTAACTTTCTAAATAAATAATATTATGAATCCTCAGATTTTTAATCTTCCTCAAAAAAAGATTACACCATAACTCCATTTAAAGAAGTTTCTAGATTTACTAAACTACATAATAATGAAAATTATAATACAAAAAAATTTTAGAGTAAGAAAATTCTGGAATTTATATTTTAACTAAAGAAGCATTGGATCTTTTTAAATATCTTGGTCCATATACATTAGATTTCAATCATGTATTTAAAAACCATAAAAAGATAATTATGAGAAGGCTAAATGTTATATAGATATTAATTATTTTATTTTTAAGAAAAATATTTTTAAGGATAGTCTATTATATAAATCTAATGACATTGAAGATATGAATTTAGATATTAGAATAAAATATAAAACTTCTACCTTAAAAAAATTATCAAATTTTATTTCAGGGAGGATAGAATTTGATTAAATGTATTCTCATATTTGACCTATGAGGAATAGTTCAGGAATTGGTTATACTCATTCAAAATCATTTTTTAGTAATAATTATTTTTCCCCAAAAGTGCTCCATTTTTCACTATGTGATAATGTGGTGGACAATGGGAAAGAAATTTTTAATTTAACAATAAATCAATATTAAGGTTTTCATAAAGATTATTTTTTCTATGAAAATGTGGATTCCTAAAATTATTCATTCGTAAATTTCTAGGTCCAATAATGTTTGGATTTGAAAAAAAACTAACTCTTTTATATTAATGAAAATAATGAAATTACCAACAACAATACATATTACAAGGATAGTGGTTGTTCCTGGCATGGGACTCGAAACAAAAAATTCTTTGAAAATATTATCAAGATGAAACGAGGAAATGAAACATTCAATGATAATGCTCAGAGAGAAATGTTTTGTATGGGTAACATTTTTCTTCTTGGAAAAACATTGATTTAAAATGTTTTATTTGTTAAAAGTACCAAGAACAACCTCATTAGCATAATCCAATTATGTGATGAAGGTTACCTTTTGATTTTTAGTAATTATAAATTCTTAGTACACAATTCCCTGGAAACGTTTATTCTCTCTATGCCTAGGCATGAGAATATATACACACTAAACATAGAATACCTAAGGAGCCAAGATAAACCTTTCCTTTGGGAAATGTAAGATCATTCTTGGTTATGGAATAGAATACTAGGAAACTGAATCCTATGGATCCTATAAAAACTCTCAAGGAAAAGACTTATTAAGGATCCGTCATATCTTAGATTTGATTCTTCAAACGTTTTTGATCCATGTTAATATGGAAAGAAACATAAATCATGTTTTAAATCAATCAATTAAGTCACAACTTCTAATGCATTATAGTGAGTGCAAATGGATCTTTTTCATCCCACACAAACTAAATATATTAGTGGAAAATATTATGTATTTTTTTAGTTGATGATTCCACAAGATTTATGTGGTTTTATTTGTTAGAAATGAAATATAATGTTATTATTATTTAAAAACATTTATAGCCCATGTTAAAAATAGGAAAAAAAACATCCATTGAGAATTTTTCATAGTGATCATGGAGGAGAATTTTAGAATTTTGATTTTGAATTTTTTTTTGAAAGAAAGGAATTACTCATAACCTATCATCTCCACGAACTCCTCAAAATAATGGTGTTGTTGAAAAATAACCAATTCTTCAAGAGATAACAAAAACAATGTTGAGTGAATATTCTTTTGCTACACATTTGTATTGAAGCTGTTAGTATTGATTGTTATATTATAAATTGAGTTTTAATCATACCTTTTCATAAAAAAATACCTTTTGAATTGTGTATTGGTCAAAAACATAAAATTTCTTAGATCAATGTATTTTGATGTAAAGTATTATTTCTGAATGCTAAAGATAACTTACATAAATTTTCACCCAAATCTGATGACTTAATTTTCCTAGGATAATCCACTACTTCTAAGGGTTATAGTGTTTTTAATAAAAATACTTGTATTGTAGAAGAAATATTGAATGTAAAATTTGATGAAACAACTCCTTTTATTTTTAAACAATCACAACCTAAAACCTCATATTTATTAAAAAATTGATTATCAAACTTTGTAGACGATTCTTCTAATATAAAAATTACCCATGATAATTTTTCTAGAGTATTTAACGTAGAATATTTTCTACCTTATGTATATGAATAGGTTTTACCAAATTCAAATCAGTTGTTTCGTAGGAATCATCCCAGTGATAGTATCAGTGGTAATGTAAATCAACTTGTACGGACTAGATGTTCCTTGATAAATGAATTACAATATTTAGCCTTCCATTCCCAATTATATCCATAGAATAACTGATGAATAATTAGGTGATTATGATTGGATTAAATCTATTCAAGGTGAACTAATTGTATTTGAAATAAACAAAGTCTGGACTTCGGTTGAAAGACCTAAGGAAACTTCTTTAATTGGAGTAAAATGGGTCATCAAAAATAAATGTGATGAAAATTGAATCATATTAATAAATAAATCTCGATTAGTTTCAAAATGATATAATCAATAAGAATGAATAGACTATGAGGAAACCTATGATCTAGTAGAAAGACATGAATCTATTTCTATTTTACTTTCCTTTGTAGCATTATTTAATTTTAATATTTTTGAAATGGATGTGATGTGTTCTTTCCTTAAAGAATATATTCAAGATAGAGTTTATATTGAACATCCTCCAGGATTTGAAGACACAAACAATCCTGAACATGTTTTCTAACTTACCAAAGCATTATATGGACTTAAACATTCATCTATAGCTTGGTATGATAGAATTAGAATATTTTTGTGATCAGAAAATTATGTTAAGTGAACTACTAATCTAACTCTGTTTATAATATAAGATATGAAAAATGATTTTATTGTTCATAAATATGTTAATGAAATTTTATTCAGTTAAACTTGGAAATATTTAACTAATTCGTTTTTGAATCTCATGAAATATGAGTTTGAAATGAGTATGATGGGTGAGTTATCATTTTTCCAAGGTTTTCAAATTTCTCAAAAACCATAAGGAACTTATATGTCTCAACAAATGTATATTAAATATCCTCTTAAAAATTATGGATATAAAAAGTCTAAAATTATAATCACTCCAATTACTACATAAAATTCACTTGATCATAATGATTCTTGGAAACCAATAGATCAAACATCTTTTAGAGGTATTATACAAAGTTTACTACACTTGACAAATATTCATCCAGACTTAATGTTTTCATTATGCTTATGTGCAAGATATCAATATAATATAATGGAATCTCATTTAAAAGTAGTGAAAATAATTTTTCACTAATTATAGGGAACTATATATTTATGAAATTATTATTATTATGGAAATGAATTTGTTTTAAAAAGTTATTTGGATGCTAATTTTGGTGGATGATGAATTGATAAAAAAATTAAATCTGTAACATGTCATTTCATAAGAGATTCGTTAGTTTCCTGTTCATGTAAGAAGAAATAATCAGTAGTATGTTCCACTATTGAAGATTAATATGTAGTTGTTGGATGTTTTTGTGCTCATGTTTTTTTCATTTAACATACACTCACTGACTATGGCATGAGTTTAACCAAAATGTAGATATTGTGTAATAATACAAGTTCCATTTCCCTAAGAAAGAACCATTCAAATCACTCCTGTGAAAAACACATAGATATTAGGCATTAATTTCATAGATATTACAAACTTAAAGGAGATTTAATTCTTCAATTTATCAGAATACAAGATCAACTTGTTAATATTTTTATAAAATCTGTACCCTCTGATTGATTTCAATGCATTAAACAAAAGTTAGGAATGATAACCATAAGGTAGTCTATCATATTAACATTTGTTTGAAACCTATATCTTTACATTAAGAAACTCTATTTCTTAAGGGGAGTACATTTTCTTGTTTACCAAAATTTTTCCCTTCTAACTATTTTTTTTTCGTAATCAATTTTTATTTCCCAATCAATGTTTTTTGAAACTCAAATTTGTGGAACCTAATTTTTATTTTACATAATTCATGTTTTTGGAATATAAAGTTCTTCAAGAATAATTTTTTGTTATTGAATTTTTTTGGGAAATACAGAAGGATTGTTTCCTTACTTAAATATTCATAATTGAAATTTTTACTTTTTAGTATTATTATCCTATTTTAATAAAACTCAATTAGATTCACTTTACATAAATCTTATTTTTCCTTAAAACCTAAAGATATCAGAATATACCAAATTTTTCTTTTGCATTCCTTTACACTATTAGAACAGATCTAGAATATTTCAACCATTGGATATTGTTGGGAATTTGAACCATCTCGTCGATGCCTATATAAAGGCCCCACTATTCCTCATCCCACATCAGTTTTCATGTCTTTTGATTCCTAGTCTCTTCTCCTCTTCAAATTGATCATTTCATTTTTTCAAAGTTTTCTAGGACTCTAGATACCACTGGATGATTCCCCACATAAACATATTTCTTTTGTCAAGGGAATAAAGGATTGGAAAACCATTAGGGAAATTTTGGTTTCCACAAAATTATTTAAAATGTATAATTACTTGATTACGAAAAATATTAAGTTGAATGGATGGGTAGGTTTTTGTGTAGCCAAGATAAAAAATTAAGATCCTATTTATCCGGACATGATTTTTGAATTGTAAAATATAGTATGATTTTATAAGGAATGTGGAAGAGAAAATTTTTCAATCAAAAGCTATGGAAAAAGATATTTTCTATCATTAAATATTCCAGTAAAAATTCCAGGAATTCTGTATGAAGGTGTGTAATTTTTCTGTACACCCAAGTTACCAGATCATTCATGATTTTTTGAGAAAGAAAATGAAATGGAGTTCCTTGGACTCAATGGAATAAATACTCTTAAGATCAATAAACTATCAAAAAAATTCACAATATTAGCATTATGGTTAGAGGGTTTCCTCATTCCAAAAAATGGAGGCAATTACTCCTTAAAGAAATGTGATATCTTTATTTAGGATTTTTTTTAACCTTATAAAGGTAATCATAGTGAAGTAAATTCTCTTGGTGATCACCAACACTAAGAATGGATCTCTTAAATCCCAAATCCTAATGTATTTTTCCATGTTGTCGAATATTATTGTGCTCTACTTTGAATCATTTAAAATTACCCACATTTATAAACTAAGAAACTTCAAGATCTGGTTGCTAAATGATTATAACTTTAGGAGAATAAATGAAAATTTCAATATCATGTCTACAGAATTTTATTTCCATCATGAAAGTGAGGTTGAAACTTTATCTAACAAAGTGTAACTAGCGGAAACATCCATGAATGCCCAAAATAAACGAATGGAGAAGGAACCAAAAACCATAGAAAACCCTATAGTTCTATAAATTCTGTCAGCACCACCAACCCCAAATAAGGAAAAAAGATTCCCTGATGAAGTGGTAGAAATGTGGAGGGAATAGAATAATAATAAGAATGAAGGTGATACAAGTTTTGGTTTAGATCCTGCCATGGAAAATGCTTTTAAAATTAAATATTCTGAAGATGTTTAAAGGAAACTAAAAGAGAAGAAGATGAAAAAGGAAATGTTTGAAGATGAGTTCATTCATGCACTTCTCAAGGACACTGAAAAAGACTCTAAAAATATTTAGGTACCCGAATCATTTCTCAAAGAACTAATACCTGTAGAGACTCTAGGAAAAAAAATTTAATTCCAAAACCTGAAGTGGAAGAAGATATAGTTAATGAATATGAACTATAAAAAGAAAAAGAGGAACAAGAAGAATAAATTGATGATTTGATAAAGCATGTAGAAGAATATCATAAAAAGGAAAGTATTTCTAGTATGTTTTCAATACATACTTCCCATGTTAATTCAGAAAAAATTGTTTCTCAAGGGAAAGAGAATGATGGATGGGAAGAGGTTGACAAACCTACTAATGATGAATTTAGAAACAACAATTTCATTCAACCTAATGATGTTATGATTTTTCTGAGAAATATAATGTTGATAAAGTTAAAATAGTCTAACATTCAGATATTGAGAATGAATCTCCAAGGGTTGAGAATGTTATTTACAAAGTGGAAAAGAAAAATAGGTCATTGATGATAACCCTAAGAAGGATATGATTGTTATGAAAGATGTTGGTGGTTCATCCAAGAGAAAAACTAAAGATCTAGAAAGAAATTGTTCTCCTGCAACGGAATCAGATTCAAAATATTCATCTTCGATGGGGTCAGGTTTTTGTAGTTCAATCATTGAAGATATTAGTGAAAACCATTACATTATTTTCAAGTATTGATTAAAGATGTAAGTTTCTTCAACACTCTTTCAATCAGAAGTAATATTCAGTATACATGCTCATGGAAATATTCATCAACCTTGATCTAGATTTCCTAACATTCTTAATTGTTTATAATGCTTATAAAAGATCATGTAAGGAGATTGAAAAATGAAAAAAATTTACAATTTACGACTTTAGAATTGGTGATGACTTTCATGATTTCATGAAAGATTATTTTGATAATTTAGATGATATAATAAAATCCTTTCAACAAGTTTTATAGAGAAGATTATCCTTGAACAAGTTTTCTGGAAAAAATAAGATAATGAAATGAATGAATGTTAAATTCAGTTTCATTAAATATGGAGATATAAAGGGATCTCAGGGAAGTGTTGCAAGAAAATATCAATCAGTAAGGAGTTCTTAAATCCTTGTAAAAAATCCTTAAATATCAAGATTAAAAACTAAAGGATCTAGAAAAGATTAATTAGGATCAAGAGCAATTGATCATGTGGTTTGAGGAAGATCATAATGATCTCAAGAAGTTAATTTCTACCTTTAGTAAAATTATGTATAAGGAAAATTAGGATGAATGGTTTTCATACCATTTCGACATGTTGTTGTATTTTTTCTTGTATCATTTTTTTCAATCATATTAAAAATTTGGTTATCCTTTGGTCGATTTTTATTGTATAGTTCTAATCTTTCTAGTACTATTTTTTTATTCTCTATTTTTCTTTAATTTGAAATCACAAAGTGGGATAAAATAATGATCAAAAGAATACTAAGTATAAAGAATAGAATACAATTAGTAATGGGATGTACACATAAAGAATATTTTCTTATACCAAAAAAATTAAAAACCTCTCTAAGTCATTAATATAATCTTTAGGGATATAAAAACCTATGGGTGATTAAGTTATATTCATCATGTTTCGTATATAATTCAAGATAAGGTTTTCTTTTTAAAAGCTCATAAAAAAATCCAATTCCTTAAATTATTTTTCAAAAAGATGTTTGTGATTTCCAAAAATGTGGAAAGTGTTGAGTCAATATGGTTTTCTTATGACCTTCTCATTCCTCTATGTCTTGAAAATCACAAACACTTTATATTAATGAAAATTATCTTTCTCTACGGATTATTTTCTTAATTAATATTTCTCTTCTCAAAGGAAAATGTATATCCTTACGTTGGTTTTCCTTATCTGAATTTATGTCCTCTCAAAACCAAGTTAATTTTTTACTAAGGAATAAATTATTATCCTTATCTAAAACATCTGATTCTTATAGTTCCTTAAATATTGAGTATTTTGATTATCTAACTTCTAATTATCTGAAATTAATCTTCTTAATTCTTTGATATTCACATTTTGAATTCACTAAAATTAAGATTCTGTATTCTCTAAAATTTATATTCTGATTTCTCTAAAATATTGATCCTGAATTATCAGAAATTAAGAATCCAAATTCCTCAGAATTTAGACTCTAGATTCCTTATAATTCATAATCCGAATAAATCAAAATGTAGAATCCAAATTCATTATGATTCAGACATTGAATTCCTTAGATTTTTGACACCAAATTCTATAGAATTCAGACTCTGAGTTCCTAAGAATACAGACTCGGAATTCCTTATAAATGAGACTCTAAATTCCTCACAATTCACTCTAAATTCCTTATAATTCAGACTCCGAATTTCTAAAAAATAATACTCCTAATTCTATATAATTTAGACTCTAAATACCTTGTAATTCATACTCTGAATTATTTGAAAAATAAAATCTGAATATACATGTTTATAGAATACGATTGTTTATATGTTTAGTCTCTAAATTATATTTCTCCTTAGATTTCAGATATTCAAATTTACTTATGCTACTTCACTTTCCTTAAACATGTTTTTCCTATACAAAATGATGTCATACAATTTTATTCTAACTAACCATTTGTTGAGTGACACATGAAAAGTCCCTTCGAGATTCAAGGAAAAATATGACCATTGGAGGAGGGATCTGACTGTGGTATTTTCGATTATAAATAGGTCCTCATTAGAACAACCTCGGTTTTTATATATAGAAAATAGATTACATGATGTTATGTTGTGATGTGATTTATAGAGAGACAATATCTCGTGACTTCTGTGTTTTGGGAACACCTTGTGTAACTATTAACGTCTTGTCCAGTTTTCTTGGTGGGATCTTATTGTTGCTGAGTATAATTGAGGACATTCTAAGATATGAAGATAGAGGTTCTGACTACCTTAATGTTTGATGACTTTCGGGAAAATAAAGACATAGGTGCTGACTACCATAAATATTGAGGGCTTGTGGGGATAGAAAGATAGATTCTAATATTTCTATCGAGGGCTTACCCTGTTGTGGCTAAGACATAATTTCTTGATAGTATAAATCAAGATACCTTTAACCAAGGATGTTGGATACCCTACTTGTTGGGTTAAAATATTTACTACTTGTAACTTTTATTCGTTTTTGTTTTATTTTTTCTGTATTTTTTTAAAGAAATAATTTTTAACATTCTTATATTATCTTGTTTTTACATACACTAATAATTGAGATTCTATACGCATTGAGGTAAAATATTTTTCTAGGAAAATTGTTTATATATTTCTTTTTAGGATTCATATATTTTTACCCTAAGCATGTTTTTTTAATTTTAAGAACTAAAAGTGGGTTTGTAAATTTACATTGTTTATCTTTGTTAAACACAGTTTTCATTATGGTTTAAAAGAATGTTTTTAACTTACAATTCACCCCCCTTATAATTGAGCATCTGAATAAACTATTTTGATCTAAAACTATATGCACTATAATAAAAATCCATCTTAGTAATATATAATTATGGATCACACTATTTTCATCAATGTGGAATTTATAAATATCCCTTTTCATTATTATGTTCAACCTTTTTTTAAAATGTAGATAATCCCTTTATGCCGCTTTGATCATATTTTAGATAGATGATGGGTAAATCATATGGGCAATTGAGGATATATTCCATACCATTATGATTTATCGATCCATATTTTTAATATCTTGGAAGATAGCTTCTCTAAAATTCTATTTAAAATTTTGAGTAACATGCTCTTTTCTACAAAGATAATTAACTACCCTGTTCACATTTACCATATAGAGGTAAATATAGAAATTGTAGTCTTTTATCATCTCTAAAATTATTCACATATTCATTTTTTTCCTTCAATATTAATATATATATTATTATATTTTGATCTATTTGTGTATCACACTTCCATCCTTAAAGGTATTTCTTCCATTTATTCAATGTGAAGATCACAAATTCTAACTCCATGGCATGGTTCAGGTAGCTCTTCTCTTGGATCTTTATTAATTGTTACGTGTAGTATATCACATTTTTATTTTATAAAATTAAAAATAAATACATTATTTTAAGTTTCACTATATAAGACAAATAAATCATCAATAAACAGTTGTGTGTGTATAGGTTTTTTGATAATATTCATCCTGAGATCCATATAATTTTCCTTATAATCATCTAACCCACCATACATTACCCCCTTTTGTGTTAATTTTTTTAGTTGGATCTACAATGGTGATAAATTTACCATATCAATTTAGCTGTACCCATATTATCCAGGAAAACATTAAATTTCAGTGAAACATATGGTCTTGTACATTTTTCAAGTGACATTCTCATTAATGATTCCATGAAAATTTCTAAACATATGATAATATTCTCCAATAATTGGACTTTCTTCACCCAAAGTCCAAACTTGTTTAATTTTGCATAAATTTTATCCTTGATTAATGTTAATAACACTATCCTTAAATACTAATCTTGTAACTCTTTACTCATGGATTAATTTTAAATATCCTCAATAAATACTATAATAAATTTTTCAAGGTGGTCTCTAAATAATCTAGCAATAAAATTAAAGATGATTGTATGGTAATTCATAAGTATAATAGTAATAATAATAAACTCTTACTGTCCATACCATGTAACAAAATGTGTCTTATGAATATCATCCTTAGTCACATTTTTATGACGAAATCCAAAAAGAGATCTACCTATTAAAATTATAGAGATCCGCATTTTTTATTAAACAATTAATCAATCCTTAAAATGGGATACCTTATATTTAAGGTAATATTTTTAAGGTCTTCATAATATATACACATCCATATATATCCATTGTCTTTTGTTTCAATGATCATTAGTTCTCCCCAGGGTGATACACTATGGTGTTTGGAATTTTGGTCCAAATATGCTTTCAGTAAATTGTTTGACACATTTAGTTAAATAAGGGCCATCCTCAAGGAGAATTTTGAGATCATAGTGGCTCCATATATAATATCTATTTGATATATCTTCCTCAAAATATAGAGTTATTTCAAGAAACAATTTAGAAAATTAATAATTATTTACTCTAAAAATAGAAATTTCCCAAATGTCAATTATTTCCATTGACTCAACCTCTTTGAAAAGGTCTGCTTGTTTATATCTTATCACTAGTCACACCACTATGGTAATATCCAATGTATATTCATGATCATTCTTTCATTTTTATATGATAATTTTTTGGATCATAATGTACAATTATACTTATTTTTCTCTATATATAATGTTTTATTTATATAACAAGATCTAATCCTTTAATTTTTAGAGAATAAAACTAAACCAACAGATGGATTCTGAGATTCTCTAGAAGAATATTTACACATTTTATAACTAGGGAATAGTTTGGAACATTACTTGAAATGATCACACGAATATTTATTTTTACAAATATTTTTACCTCATGTTATCAAGGATTAAGTTCAATAGTTCTAGAAAACATGAAGGATATAGAGGAATTCATAGAACCATAATCCTATAAAAATTTCACCAATCCTGAGTGAATCTGAAGTGTACCTTATATGACTTCATTTTAATTCTCTATTTCAGCAATAGTGATGGCCGAATATGTTTCATTATTATTTTTTTGATTTGGTGGTTGCTAAAGATGATTATCCTCAAGGTCACTTGGTTTAGGAAAATATCTTTAATGATCCCTTTATCACTATAGTATAATCCTTGATCCATGAATGGAACAAGAAGAGGTGGCTTCCTTTACTATATCATATTAGAAGGATTCTTCTTGTCACATTTTCACTCATTATCATGGATTAATTTTCTATTGTACATGATGAATTTACCCATTCCTTTTTTGTAATTACCATGAAGATGTTTCCTTGATTTTGTACATTATAGTGGTTATATCTTCTTTCCTCCTTTTTCATTTGAACCATATTCATATATATCCATTCATCAATTCTTATCTCCATTACCATTATACTATTCACTAATCACAATTTATAATTTGAGAGGACATAAAACTAACTATTCATAACTCCCAAAATATTAAATTGATAGATCTATTTGATGGTTTTTTATCCACAAATGTATCCATCTATTTTTCCATCATTAGAGACAAAAATGGGAGGTATATAATGAAATCATTGTGAATTTTTTCTCATAAGACATGATTGATACACCATTATTTTTTTAGTATCTTGTAATTATATATCTGCATTGGTTCTAATTTTTTTTTGAATACATGATATGGAGTAACATCTCAATGTATTATCATTCCATTTCATAAATTTCCTCATTCAGATTCATATTCATTATTAATTCCCACCACTAATCAGCCTCTCCATCTAATTGATAAATAGACCGAGTATTATTCTCCTTCTTTGAATAGCGGAGTAAAAAAATTATTCTTCCTTGTGTTAACCCATTGTTTTATGAAATGTTAATTGGAAGATCCACTAAATGTTGAATGTTGTTATAGCATAATGTAATATAAATATAGTTTCTCATTATTGGGTGAAGGAGGATGATCCACATGGTTTAGGTTGTTATTAATAGACTACGATAGGTGGGTATTAATTTATATGTTTTCTAAAAACTATCACCCATCTCATTGGGTACCTTGATTGATCATACATAATGATTTTTATATGATTTTACATTTCATAAATTTGGTGTAAGATCCTGACCTTTCATGAAAGTATGTCTTTGTTTGAATTTTAGATTAACTCTCTTAAAATGGGTCAAGAAATATTTCTAAGAATATGATGAACCTTGGAGGTGTTTATTGGTTTTTTACAAGAAATAGGAGAAAAAGAGTCAATCCAATGAAAGTTTCTTAGTTATTTCACGGTTAGTGCTAACTGTGTTTCAAAACTGTGTTCCCTATAGAGGGGTGGTGAATAGTGGTTACAATCATTCATGGAGGAAGACCAAACCATGAGGTCATGAATAGAGCCTTCCCTTAATCCCTATTCAAATATTTTATGACTGTTAAGGATTCCTATGATACCTTGTGACCAAGACCCCCTTCATATAGAAAGTAGTTCTCATTTGGCACATTATTTAACAAACTATGTGGCCAAACCCTACGACCATTTAAAAAAAGGTGACTTCCCATTTACCCCATTATTATTTATGATAAGCCACATTAATTTTATCCCATTTAACCATGAAATAGTAATGTTTATAATACATTATTCCCAAATCATATAAGAGGTGAATATCCTTTAATTCTAGGATGTTTGGAGTGCTATTGGGTTCAAATTGAAGATATATGTGAGTCTAACACTATTATTTTCTTGAATTTTTTAAATATATCCTATGGACCATTTTTCTATTTAAAATTTAAAAAATCCACACTTTTACTAATGATTATATTTTCGGTCATTCAATTTTGTTTTTATTTGAATCGAAGGATATATTTGAGCGATCATTCATCTACGAACTCAAGGTATGTGGTCTACAAGTTATATCTCATACACTGGATGTTTGATTTTTGTGTATGTGGTTGTTTTGGGGTATTGTTATGTTTTCAATTTATTATTTTTGGTATTAAATGATTAATGTGTTAATTTAACGATGAATTTAACCCTTCTGATCTCTCTGGGATCTATTGGGGTTCAATAGACTGGGAAATGGCCACGTGTAGGGTTTTTCACACACTTGAAGTTGGAATTATCACAAATAATGAGTAATTTATGAGTTATGAAATTGAACATGTAAATATTTTTAATTTCATAGTAATATTGTTTTACAAAAGAAAACAAATTTTGATTTTGATTTGTTTTTATAAGGAATAATTGGTATTTTTTAAGCTTTAATATGTTAAATGGGTTATTGAATTTAAATGTTAAATTTTTAAAATAATTAAAGAAGAATGTGCACAAGAATAACTTTTATGTGGGAAGTATTGGATTATAGATCCACTATATCTGTTGGGTAAGATAGTGTGTCTGTGTCCCACCCCTATATTTCATGGGTTAGGGTATCAGACTGAGGCTTTACCACCTAATAAATATAAGTAGTATGGTTACTTAGAATGATTCTCCAAGGTAAGTGGTTATATATGATCTATGAAATGATTATCCATATGTGTTTGGGAAACTTCACCCCCCCATGTGTTGTGTTATGGACTGGCATATTCCAAGATATCTTTAATAGATATGGGAAATTCTTGGAATTAATGCTTATTGTGGATACTATAAAACCTTTTAATTTATGGAACCTAGTTTATCATATTTTTATATCTATTTACCAAAAATCACCACACTATATTTTATATAGTATATTTTATATAGTATATTTTATATACATCATTGGTGTTGATTTACTGAGTTTTACTCACTTTTGGATTAGGATTCCATTGGGTACCCAAGAAAACATCACGGTTGCAATTCCAAAAAATGGATATGATGGATTATTTGGGGCTCATAGATGTGTCTAAAGTAGGAAATCAAACATAGTTTTGGGACCCATTTTTGGGATTCTATAGTTTTTCTATATTTTTATATTTCATTGATAGTTGGTAGTGTCTGAAATGACATGTCATATTAATTGTTTTATTTTGGGCATGTATCATATTTTTGGGAAATGGATTATGATTAATGGGTATTTTTTACATCATTTAAATTGTTTCATATTCCCTCTATTATGTCCAACTATGCATCCAAAACATATGATCCATTAAAAAATTTGATTTGAAAATTTTCCCCCTTATGATTTATGTATCATGTCCTAAATCTCCTCCCATTTTCAGAAAACATCAGCATGGTTTATGATCCATTCTACCACATGATTTCCATAGGATATTATCCATCAATTCTTGGCCATTTGTATTTCTATTGGGTTATAATTGAAGATCTGGGTGAGGCTAACACTCCTCATTTATCTATTTTCTAGAATAGGGTTTATGGAATCATTATTCTCTTTTTGAATCCCTAAATCCGAAATTTTCCATCAAATTATAGGTTCTAGTTTTGAAAGTTGTTTTTTCAATTCAAAGGAAAAGGTTTACCAAGTGTTCATTTACAAACTCGATGAAGGTTCTATACAAGTTATATCCCATAGTCTTGATGTTGGATTTATGTATATGTGGTTGTGCATGGATATCTTTATGTTTTGTTTTTTTTTTGTATTATGTGTAGAAAATGTTTAATTGGTTAATTGAATTATGGAAAAACTCAGGATCCCCATAGGATCCCTTGAGGTTTAATATATTGGGAAAAATCCCACCCATGGGTTGTTCTAGATCCATGAACTTGGAAATGGCTTGAAGAATTAGGAAATGATGGGTTACGAAATAGAACCTATGATAATAATGTATATCATAGTAACATGGGATTATTAAATAAAACTAATTATGATTATGTTATGTTGTTATATTGAATTATGGGGTGTTTGGTCAAGAATGAAGGTTTTAAATGGGTAAATTCATATAAATGGTAAATTTTTTAAATTTTTAAAGAATCACATTCAAAATAATAAGTGGTATGTGTGGAGGATTGGTCTAAGGGTCCACACCATGGGTCAAGATAAACTAGGGATCTCGAACCCACCCCTATATTACATGGGCTAGGGTGACCTACCAAGAATTTATTCCCATAATGAATGAAAGTGGTATGGTTTCATGGACTAAGGCTCTATGTTAAGTGGTTATATATGGTTTTTGAAATAACTATCCTTGTGAGGTAGGGGAACATGACCCCCCCCCCCTATGTGTTGTTTTGTTAATCGTCATAGGACAAAGAATGATTTATTAATATGGGTAATTCATGGAATTAATTATGAATATGGATAATATAAATCTTGTTAATTCATATAATCTGGTTTATCTTATTTATCCTTTTGATTACCTTTCACATGCATACACAATTTTAGACTATATAAATTGTATAAATTATTGGTGGTGTTTTAATGAATTTTAATCACACCATGCTTTGGGGTCCATGATATACCCCGGGAGACAATATGGTTTCATTACAGTATAAGGGAATGGTCCCTATTCTAAATGGCTTATATGGGTCTTAGGGATGTGCAAATAATCGGGACCCATGCTTAATGATGGCTCCAATTTTGGGGATTTTTCACTTTGGGTTTATTTTGGGTTTTCCCCGACACGTGGAATAATATTACACGAAAGAAATATTTTTCAGTTTGGTTGTGTGAATGTACCCATTTTAGATAAATTCATTGCGATCTATAGATATTGATTACATTATTTCCATTACTTATTATTTTTTGAATTTTGGTTTAATTAGACCAAGAATCTATATTCAACTAATCTGTCACATTATACCTTTATTCCCCATTAACAGCCTCTAAAATATATGGAGGTGAACCTATGGTCTTGGGGTGCATCAACATGGTGACTGGTTTAATGGATCCTAGGATAGAGCATTACAGGTTCATAGGACAGTTAGTGCCCCCACAAGATTTATTGGGTGACTGTATTGAAAGGGATAGGGGTGTGCTTCCACTTATCATCGAGTTCTCCCTTATTCTGTTCATTTTGGTGGGAGGGGTTCTATTACATTTTGTTATTCCAATATGAAATAACTTAATGGAAATGGGGTGATGAATCATCATAGAATGATTTCACTACTACATTGTTTGACAGAGAATGAGAATTTTTTTAGTTACATTAATGATTTCTAACCATTAGATAGTTAGAACCATTAAACCCTTTAGTTCATGATTCTTTAAGTCCTTTTCCTATGTGATATTAATGGGTTCTCTGTTTACCTTTTTTCAGAAGAGGTCTAATTTTTTATGTTAAAAAAGGTATTTTTACGTTCATCTTGATAAAAAATAGTCATACCATCTAGGATCTATTGGTTTATTTCTAGGGAAACTTTTCCACACACTCAAATCTTGAATAATACAATGTATTAAATATTTAAATTACTTAACATTATCCTTTTAATGATCTAGAAATCCACATAGTACATATAGTTTCCTAAGGGTATACATCAAATAAAGGAGTGAATTAAAATCCTAGTAAGGGGAGAAATAATAAACATGAATCAACAGTACATGGGTGATGATAATCATAATTATCATGTAATATTAATAGGTTCCTAATTAAAATATCTAGAGAAACATTTTATAATGGAATAGAATGTGGTAATTTTATAAAAATTAAATTACATGCCATAGTGATCAAATACCGCACATTGTTCTAAACAAAGAGAGATTCATGTTAACAAAAAAATGTGTTTAAATTGTAGAATCATCATTATGAACATTTATAAAATAATTTTTATGCATAATACAAATAATATAATGAGATAAATAACATTAAGAAATTAATTATTGGGAAATAAAATTAAAATACCTCCCATAACATTATAAATTCCAATAATAATGTGTGAAACACAGAACATATAACTATCACAATCATGAAATTTCCTATAGAAAATAATGGGTTTAATAAGGATAATATAAGTCACACTTAGATGAATAAATATTATGGTTACCAAATGAAAATAAGAAATATTAACTAGAATAAAATAATTATTCCTCAGATAATAAGATAAAACTCAAGATGAGTCAAACATGTGTTTTGGCAGGAAAAGTATTTTTTAAAAAATATATATATTTGTAATAAAATAATCTTGGCAAGGTGGAAAACATATATATACAAATAAATAAATTAGAATACATAAAGGATACATATAGTATATTTGTGGAATATCCATAATAAAAATGATTAGAATGATGGATAACATTATAAATAGGTGTTGGGTTTGATAGTCCACTTACCCTAAATCCCTATTTTTTCTCAATTTTAACAACTCATGAATAATAAAAGTAGGTTAATTAAAAATAATTAAACCTAATTAATTTTTTATTTTTTTAATATTTATAAATAAAAATTATTAGATTAAATTTATTAATTACCTATTTTAAATAAAAAAATTTTAATATAAGGTTTTCATTAAATATGTACCTCTTTTTCATCGATTTAACATTTTTTTTCATGGTCATTTATACATTATGGGAATTAATTAAAGAATACTAATATACATATGTATATACATTTATATGACATAATTATTTTATTATAACAATATATATTTTAGGTGATAACTTATGTAGTTAGAAACATCAACGTTGGTGGTTAACTGACCATTAATAAGAACATTGTCCAAAAAAGAGAAACAGAGGTATAGAATAAAAATATAAAAAAATTAATATTTATAAATTAGGTTAAAAAATGAATATAATGTTAAAATATTTCATAATTAATAATATATTATTTGGTTTTGAAATAAATTCTGAAACTGGATTGGTGAGGAGAAAAATTTGAGAAATATTGATAAAATCATTTTTCTCAGTGTTTTTTCTTATGTATGAAAATAGAATTACTTGGCGAATGATGTTGGTTTCCTCCGAAACATAACTAATTTTTATAATATA
The DNA here is from genome assembly GCA_963277665.1 of Viscum album. Lineage (NCBI taxonomy): Eukaryota > Viridiplantae > Streptophyta > Magnoliopsida > Santalales > Viscaceae > Viscum > Viscum album. The sequence goes on along the minus strand of OY728166.1, from coordinate 31,021,720 downwards.
TTAAGTGATATGATTTTTTTTAGATTTTTCTTTGGTATGTAATGGTGGAGCGGTTTTACTATTGTAGGAGATGGGTAATTTATACCAGAGGAGTGGGGTTTTTTTAGGATACAATATTGAATAAAATATTATAATAAAGGTAAAGAAAACTGGTGATAATATTTACATAATGAATAATAATTAAATAAAATATTAGGGTTTTATGACTTTTAATACCTATATTATTATAATTCAATAGATTATTTAAAAGAAAATTACGAAATGATACTTTTTAAACGATTTATTTTGACTTTAGTGTTTGGAATATAATATTTACATTTGTAAATCAGTTTTTTTGTTTGTAAATGAATCATTTATAAAATTAAATATTTTTTCATCAAACCTCATTTTTGATAAATTTTTAGTTCATTACTAATTCTTGAATGATGTAATTGAAGATACATTTGTTATAGAAATAAAATTGTATTTTAAAGTTGTTTAAAAACAATGGAATATCTTAAAATTACAAAAAATAGCCCCTGTATAATGTTTATGTAATGATTTAAAAAATAATTTTATTTTATAAGAAATAAATTTTCTATCATATTTTATTTAAATTATTAATATAGAAATTATAATTTCTTCAAAATACCACAAAACGTAGTTCATTCAAATTGTTATTATATTTTCTTTGAGTTTGTAATCTTGGTTTATATTTTATGGAATTATAATATTTATATGTACATAAATTATTTAATAGGAATAATATTTCTATTAAATTTCATCATTTTTATTAAAAATTAATTTTTTAATGATTGAGTTACTATTCTTAAAGGGGTGATTTATATTTTCACTTTGTATTTATTCTATTTTATATTTTTTATGCTGTAATATTTTGAAATTTGAAGGGTTTAATTATTGACTAATGTAAAAAATTATAGTAGATGATATAATGTGTTGTTATTTTCTCTAGGTTGTATATATGTATTATATAATATAATATAATATAACACAAATTTATTTCAAGAAAAAAATATTATTTATAAACTCTAGTATATTAATCCAAAAGCATCCTCTTGATTTTTTGATAAGGAATAGTTTTTATTCTAGTGGCCTTTATTATAAAAAGAAAAATTGACAACATGTTTCACATTGTCCTCACATTAGACTAAACTCATATTCATATAGAATTCCAATGGTTCCATAGGCTTATTAAATTCCATATTCCATTTAGTCTTGCCTTATTTTCATTCACCATATATATAAAAGGATATTTATGGTTCATGTATTTTTTTTCATTTGGTGAAAAAAATATAGTACATCTCAGAGAATAATATCAAAATTATTTAAATTGAAATTCACAATACAACATGAGAAGATTAAAGGATGTGGGGATAGAACAAGGTAATTGAAAAATTCATAAGGTTGTGAGAATCGAAAATATTTCAAATGATCATTATATCCAATAATCTTACTTATATGTTTTCTAGATATAAATCCTTATCCTAGCTTGAAAATAAATAGTTAAATGGGTATTTTATACTTGTATTGTCCTTATTTATCCAAAGATATATCATAATGATGAGATATTATTTAGAATGCATGAATTTCATTATGATGCTTTTATAATATCTTTTCAATAAAAATATACATATTATACAAGTGAATTGAGAATGTATAATGTTGGACCTAAGGTAATGGAATTTCATCTCACTTTTATTCATGTGAAATAAATTCCATATTCACCCCTTGTTTCTTCTATTTTGTTTGTATAACTCCCTTGAATGTAATTTTTGAATCATTGTATGAATGTTGTGGGGATTTGATAATCAATATAAGATTATTTCGGTCAGGTGGATTATGAATCATTTGTTACAAAAGAGATAATGGTTTTTGTTACAATAACAAAATTTATAGGGATTTGTTATGATTAAATTTTTTATCCTGAAATCTTATGATTTATTTCTCAACAAGCACATGAATTTTCATATACAATAGTAATTTCTTGAAAATACATGTTTTATTTTCATTTTCATCACCTCCTGTAATAAGGGGACCAAAAATATTATTTTAAGAAGAGTTGACATAATATCACTCTTTGGTCAAAAAACCATTTTATTACATATCCACATTTTCTAAAAATGTTGTAATGAAGGATTTTACCATTATATTATGAATATTTAAATTATATTTTATTTACATTTTACTATTTCAAAAATTTATGGAATGAAATATCCATTTATTATCACGAATGTTGTACTCTATGATTTTTTTAACAAATGTAAGGAATGAATGATTCTTAAACTTACACATATAAAAAACCTTTCTAGTCATCTTAAATAATATTTCATTTAATATCTATTTAATATTTTACATTAGTCTTATAAAGGAAAATTTATTCCTTTAAATTTTAAATGTTATTTTAAATATGTGATTTGAAAATGGAACGGTTAATTTCCCTGTGAACGTTTTAATGATCATTTAGTGGTATTTTTATTAATTAACGAAGAAACCCCATGACATAAATTATTATTTAATTGATATATTATTAAAGGATATTATGCTCATTCTTTTAATGGATTTTATATGTATATGATGAAATAATTATCCCGAAAACCATTTAATTTTTATGGGTTATTGTAATATGAAATGATGAAATCTCTAAGAACCCCATTCCATTTTCTTGAGTTATGATATGATGAAATGTAAATGAAACCAATTTCATTTTTTGGGTTATGATATGATGAATTATTTATTATCATTTAGAAAGCATACATAAGATTTTAATTATGTTAGTGTTGATACCTTTATCTCCCACCATTTCAGGTGGATAATATTGATACCTCATGAGAAAAATAAGAATTGAATTGGGAGTAATACCAGTTTAGTAATAGTGTTTTTACAATATGATTGTCTTGGGATCGTACCATGAATACTATAATGTTTTTGGTAGTGAACCCATTCCTCTATGATAGTTGTGAAAATAATTCTTGAATGATAATTAAATGACATTTAATTCTTATGTGTATTCCATAAACTTATGTTGTATTCCCCTTTCATTATCTCATTGGTCATATTATTTAATTCCTTTATGATTATTGACATCAAACTAACATGATTTTTTTGACTATAAAATCTAATGATTTATGATATACAGGGTATGGTATTATAAATATTATTATCATGATATCATGCTTCTATATTCTAGTTATTCTCAAGTGATCATTCATATCTCCATTATATACCATTACCGAGAATCCTAGAACACACTTTCTTATGTTTCCCCAAATTATGAAGAAAAATACTATGTATGATATTTTTCACAAGGTTTCTAGTTATGGAGAACATAGTTTGGGATTAAGTTGATCTTTTAAGAACATGTTATTTATATTTTGTTATTTTAAAAGGAAATAGATTTGTTTGATTATGGTGTGGATCCTTATTTTTTTGAAATAATTATTAATATATTTATATATGAAATATATGATCGAAAATTTTAGTTCTATATTTTCATAAAAAATATCCATGGTTATATACATAAACGTTTTAGATTAGGCTATAGGTGGATGAGAGAAACTATTAGTGATGAGAAGCTCAACATTGCAGATTAATGATAAAAAAATTATTGGAATTTATAGGATGAATGAAGAATGTAGGGGAATATTAAAAAACATCACTACTGGATGTTTTTTTCTCTAATGAATGATCTGTTCTTGATGTATGGTTAATTATTTATATATTTATGCCAATTTATTTTGGATAATTTATTTTATAACATCTTATTTATCAGAATTAGTTCTTCACATATTCTGTATAATAAATAAGCTTTCAAATTATAGATTCCAGTTTCATTTGACTAGTGTATCATCCATTTTATTTTAATATTTATATTCATTGTCTGGGATATCATTGAACAATGATAACTATGACTTTTTTATTCCTCTCTTTTCATAGTTATTCATGTTCTTCATGACTATCCAATGGTGGTTTTTGGTTCGAAATATCTAAGTCAGTTTGAGACCGATCCAAACTCTATATTCATAGTGGTTATCAAAATTGAAATAGATCCTAGATTATTATAGGGATCATGAGGTGAATCCAGAATTCATATGATTTTTTGGGTATCAAAAATACATTTTGAGAATGTCAGGCATTGGAGATCGTTCATATGTGGCCATACTTATTATTTATAGCTGCTGGAGTTTGAGAATTGATGTGTGCAGGTGAGACCCTTAGATCTAGGATTTTTAGGGGAGTAAATAGTGGATGATGTATTGTGTCGTTGTTATAAGAACCCCATTTATGTTTACATAAGTTATGATAGGCCTTAATTGGGTCATTGGAATTATCGTTTTCAAGCCATCAAAGCCTGAAAAATTATGGTGGAGGAGGATTTCTTTGGATACCAGAACTAAAATAAAGATTCATGATATTTCAGTTATGGAAATATTATATATTGAAATAACATGGAATAAGTTTCATATATTTTAAAAAAATAATATTAAACACTATTTACCCCTAAGGATAACACGACATGTATATCCAGATTCCAAAGAGGATAAGGTTTCAGCCCTATATAGTTATCAAAATAAATGTAGTGGATCAACAATTAATTTTATCATTTCTTGGTTTTCTATAAATGTATCAGAAATTCATGGTTATAAAACACATGTTCCCCACTATCCTGGTACCTCATATATCACCCATTGTACCCCTAATCAACTAGATAATATCATTTTTATTGAGTAACATGACTTTGACCCAGCATGGTCCAACACAACGTGTCACCCGGATGACACATTGGGTACTTAATAATTTACATGATGAGTGCAGTGGTGGGATACGACTAGGTATCCAAATCAATAGACAAACCATGTACCCCAAAATCACATGTATTTTACTCCCATCAGATACTTCTACCTTATTTACCTCCTTTTCTATGACCAAAAAAAGGGACCACGAGTAGCTTGTGCATATTATTTTTCTACATAAGATGTGATTGTGGACTTTGATTTGAAGTATGAGATATGAAGCAAGGTGTTCTGAGTGATAAGATTTTACTAGTGATGCATGGATGATGAAAGTGGTCAGGATTGACCATAAAAACTATTCCATGGTCAATACTCCCCCATTGTACTAGAGTCAAGCTTCACATACACTTATATAGGTAGAGTCAGTAGTTTCCCACATTATATTGGGAACGTTTCCGTTATCTATAATGTGTTACTATTCTAGAATCAATATAAGGATTATTGTGGTTCCCCTATTGGAATTAGTTCTCCATTGACTATGGATCATAGGTGTGAGGTTCAAAAAATCCAACCAGATTCTTTTTAGATCTTTCATGGTGATTGTAATTAGAAATGTGACCTTTGGGAACCACATGGTGAGTCATCACATTTTACTAGAAATGTAAATAAAGATCTCACTTATCTCTTCAGTTGGATTTTTTTATGACCATATATGGTTTTGGGTTTCTTTTACAACTTTTTTATGGGTTAATCAAGATATGGTTATACTATATCTTTCCTATTGGTTTTTGGGGAGTCCTACTCCATATGAATATACTAACTCATTCCTAGGATATCCCTACACAT